>OX371223.1:301909047-303109047 GCA_947310385.1 Nephrotoma appendiculata
AGGTGCCGAAATCGTCCATTATTTTGGAACCTTTTCTCAATTTGCAAAAACCGTTGCGTGGCTCGTTGTTTCATTTAGTACGTATTTTTCTGATGTAATCCTAACTGCTTACATGCGTTTTCAGTAATTAAGGATACTTGGGATCCTTGATCAATTAATGCCCGTAGAGTAACCGTTTTGTTTGTGAAGGTTTTGGTTATATGATTTTAGCAATTGAGAGCAGGGTCGTGATATGTCCATCGATTGTATTGATTGGTACCTTTTACATTGCTTCACTATTGTATAGGTGTATAGCAATCGATGATGTTTGTTATGTCATATGATACATGCTTCTGTTTTGAGGCTTGCTGCTGTTGGGCTGTGTGATAGGCAGTTGGTACACAATTTTTTCTGTTGAATAAATCTATGCCTTGGCTTGATTTGTTTAAAATGAACACAATTTGGAATTACGTGTCCCCTTTTTTCGCAGTAATTACAGAATTCACCACTGTAATCAGCTTTTGGTTGGCTTCCTTCATTAAATTCCTTGGTTTACTTGAGGTGGCGCTTACACTGTGGAGTACTTCAAGCAGATCATTCTCTCCATTAAGAGATGTAAAAATTGTTCCATTGTGGGAAAGTCACGACTATCATGAAAAGATTCCGCGTACTGCGCTGTTGTAATCCAGCTTTTTCACATTAATGTGAATGAGGATGGTGCTCCATTTGTTGACGTTGTAGCTCAAGCTTCTTAAAATTTCTATACACTCCTTTACTGTGTTTATGCGTTTCTCTTATATCCTTGGCTGCATTTTTATTTTTCACAGGTGCCACTACTTCTCGAGCTTTCCAATATTCATGTGTTGGGAAATCGATTTTATACTGACTTAGTATAGGCTCAGCAGCATCGACAAATTTTTCATACATATCATCTAACCGTTCTGGACAAGAGGGTTTGTATCTCCTTGAACCTAGCTGTTGTTCCTTGTATAGGTTGTTCATTACCGACGCCTTGCTGATGTTTTATGTGTTACTTTGATGATAGTTTGATGGTATATGGGACCCAACTTATTTTGTGGACTGTATTTTACCTCAGTTATAGATTTTGTTTTGCTCGAGAGGCCAATGAAAGGTGATGTATACTGCAAATGCTGCATCCTTTCTACAGCCAGACGGTTTGTCCGATCAGCATGAAGGTTAGGTTAGGTTAGGTTGGAGTGGCTGCTATCACACACTTAGACCAGTATTGGCCCATTGTGATACCACAGGATCCTATCTCCCCTTTACTCCTGCTGAAACCATCCAGAGCTACTTATGTAGCGTAAAATATCTCGTATTCCACAGCCCGCGAGTTCCGAAAGGCTGTCCATACCGTACACATCTAAATACTTATGCCTTCTGTATGATAGTGCCGGACACGAGCATAGGAAGTGATCAGCCTTCTTGCATGTTCCCCAAAAAGGCAGTGTCCTGTCAGTATCCCTACGACCAATCCTAACTCTCGTTTTCCCAGGTATACTAGTGCTTTGGAGCGCCGCAAGTCCATTTTTGGCCAAACCAGTTTTGCTACTCTGCACGTCAGGGTGTTGGTCCACCTCTCATTTCTCAAGGCGATTGCCTTTTTACTGAGCGCCGATCTAAGCGCTGCTATAGGCCTCCCCAGACCTGCCCTTTCCGGTTGCATCTGGAGAGTCGTACTGTACCTAGCTAGTTCGTCCACCCTGCAGTTTCCCGTGATGTCCGAGTGACCAGGGACCCAGATTATCTGGATACTGAAATACTCGCTCATCTCCTTAAGAGATGATCGGCAATCCAGCGCCACCCGTGACTTCAGACAAACCGCCTCTAGCGATCTGACCGCCGCCTGACTGTCCACATAAATCGCGATATCCCTAACGGATACCACGTTATGCTTCAACCATGTCCCGACTTCGCCTATCGCCACCACTTCAGCCTGGTACACGCTGCAGTAGTCAGGGAGACGAACGGAAATATTAACATTAAGCTTCTCACAGAAGACTCCGGCTCCTACTTTGCCGTCTAGCTTAGCACCGTCCGTGAAAAATTGCAGTGCCTCGTTTTCCAGTATTGATCCGTTCTTCCAGGATTCTCTCGAAGGACAGATAGTCCGGAAAACTTTATCGAAGCACAACGTTGGTTTAATATAATCTAGATTCGCCAGCTCTTCCCTTAGCGATCTAACTATCGTTGAGTGTCCCGCCTGAAGACACTTCCACTGAGAGACAGCCGAGAGCCTTGTAGCCACATTGGCTGCCATCTGCTTACCAAAAAATTCGATTGGAATAAGGTGGAACATAACCTCTAAAGCGCGTGTAGGTGTTGACCTAAGCGCCCCACTTATAATCATGCAGGCCGTTCTTTGCACCTTCTCCAACATCTTCCTATATGTTACCTTCTCCAGAGCTGGCCACCACACACCCACCCCGTACATCAGCACAGGTCTTACCACAGCGGTATAGAGCCAGTGTACCAGCTCTGGTTTTAGACCCCATCTCTTCCCTATGGCGTTCTTACACGAGTAAATGGCTACATTAGCCTTATTCACCCTTTCCACAATGTTAGGCTTCCAGCTTAGCTTACTGTCCAAGATTATGCCCAGAAATCTCACTCTGTCAGCAAAAGCCAATCTAGTGCCGTTCACGGTAGGAGGACTAACTACCGGAATTTTATATTTCTTAGTAAATAGTACCAGCTCTGTCTTGGAGGGGTTAATCCCTAATCCACATTTGCTGGCCCATTTCGTAACGATTAGGAGTGCATTCTGCATAACATCCCTAATCGTATCTAGATATTTGCCTGAGACAGCTATCGCTACATCATCCGAATACGCTACAACCCCTATCCCCTCTCCCTCCAGTATTTAATAAATAATCAAAAAATAACTCACCCCTCTCGTTGATGTCTATGCTTCCCCAGATTGTGTGATGCGCATTTACATCACATCCGAGTACAACACCTACCCTTCTTTGATCTGCTTCCCGGATCAGTTCCCCCAGGTTGTCATTTTAAGAGTTGCTTGAGTATAATAACTTATACCCTTTCATTCTGAGGCCACAGATCCTGTTATTGTTAATCCAAGGTTCTTGGATTAACACTAAATCCTCATCTGACTTAGTCAGTCTGAGAACGAGAGCTGCCGAGGCAGCCTTCGTGTGATGTAGGTTTATTTGTACAATGCTAACCATTGTAGTCGACCTTACTCACCTCTTCCTGCACTCCCTGCATCAGGATAGTGCCATCTACCTCTTTGTTCCGGACGCTGTCTTCCTCTCGTCGAGAGCCTGACAGGATGTCCCCATCAGACTCCAGAGAGAGGAGGCTAGCTCCCCTAACTATGCTCCCCAGAGCAGAAGCATTACTTTCCTGGCCGTCCTCAGCCCGCTTGACCGTCTCCTGCTGGGTCCGTTCGCCGTCACCCCCAGGCTGGTCTTTCACAGTTGCGTCGGTCTCATCCTTTTTATATACTTTGAGAGTGATCGACCCGAACCCGAAGTTGATCACTCCCTTTAATTTTGCAAGGGAAGCCAGGGATTCTTTATTGATCAGCATGATTGCCAATCTAAAGCCTCCCTTAGCTTCCTCTCGCTTTATAATCCTCCAGTCTTCCGTTGGAAGATCGGGATTACTGGCCTGAATGATCTCGAGGATCTCTTCTATTTTATCCGGCTCGGTTGGCAGCCAAACACGTGCCCTCGGCCTGCTCGGGATTTCCTCCCTGCAGACTGCTTCAAGCCTCGCGCCCGGCCACACCTCGCCTACTTCGGCAATTGCCCTTTTGTAAAGGTCGACCGATCTCTGATCTGAGCACGCAGTCAACTTCACGCGCCCCTGGTACCATCCCGCATCTCTGCAGGACGGGGGGGATCCCGGATTTTCTCTCAGGATCCGCAGAAAAATGGAGTTTAGTGCGTTAATCGCTACTCTCCATTTCTCTGACGTGATGCTCCCATCTTCCTGACTTCTGTCAATGACGGCTAGCACCAGCACGTGCTCCTTTAGGATCTCACTGAATAGCTTCAGTTTTTGATCCCTAGGAGCACCCGACGTCTTTTCTACCTGGACCTTGGCTCGCTTACTCTCGCCCGTTTCCAGCCCTTCCTGGGACCTCTGTCTTTTAGACACAAGGGCCCTTTCCAAGCTGTCACGGCCGACAGTTTTTTTTAGCCCATGCCACAGATCATCGTTGTTCTACTGTAAGCTGCCCCTCAGGGGTCGCAGCCAGTTTTTCTAAAATTCTATACGCCGACCGTCTATCCCTGTATCGACGCTTCGACTGAGGGATCTCTCTCAATTCCCCCTTATTTCCTTTAGCGGTTCCGCTTCCACCTGGCTTCGATGCCAAAGTGTCGCTTAACCCTGATGATGAAGCCCCACTTTTACGGCTAGAGTTGCTAACTTCTTCCGGTTTTTGAAGGGTGCCGGTCCCTTTAATTTTAGTTTCTTTTGTTTCTTCCATGTTTCTCCCACGAGTATCGGAGAAATATAGGTCAACTTGCGCAGAGATCCGTGTACGCAAGCAAGGCTAAATACAACTGGAGGTCGCCAGGTATCCAGAGGGCTCCGTTCCCGACTGGGCTTTGTTAAATGGGCCCCCAGCCTAGCCGATCATCGGCACGGGTCGCGTAACACCTTATTTCAGCCCATTGGCTTACCGAGCACCCCACCCCCGACACCCTCGCCCTCCTCCCACATTCACTCACTCATTCACCCATTCATATGGATATCCCAAACAAATGGGACCCACTTCATTCATGGGATTACCGTTTATAGGGTTCCCCACTCACTACCTCGAGGCATCAGTTCGTCTTTCCCTGCTGGGTATCCTAGGCACTCAGAATTTGGTGAACAGAGGTTAACCACTCCCCCGTTCTCTGAGACTCTCCTCCCAGCAGAGCTGCGGTTGGGGACGGCTTATTTAATTCACCGCTAACCTACCTATCGATAGGCCGTTCACTATCCACCACCTGTAACCCGCCCGATAGCTGCAGCTCGCCATGAGGATCAGCATGAAACTTCATACTTAAGCTTAATCCAGAGATCCCATTGATTTTAGGTCATACTCGGCCCACCGGAAGTGTCAGCTTTCATAAAAGCTTTATTGTTTTTTGTAAATACATATTTTGAAAAGTACAGCATCTCCGAGAAAAACGTGAAATAACGTTTCAGACCAGTTTTCCAAAATCTAAGCGGAAATAATGGAAAAATTCGGCTGCTGCACAGCCCCGGTGGACTGATTGAATGGGATGATGATACTTCTTACCTAAACGTGAATTTTGGTCGAAATCGGTCCAGTGGAAGTGACAGTTTCAATAGGAGCTTTTACGTATCTCCACTGGAAGTGACTGATTTAATAGGAACCTTTTGCGACTATACCGTTCCAGATCAGTTTTCCAAAATTTTTGCGGAAATAACGATTTTTGACAAAAAAAATTCAGTTAAAATTTGGTCGGGATGAAACTTCACACTTAAGCTTTCTCCATAAATGGAGAGATCCCACTGATTTTTGGGATCGGTCCAGCAAGTAACAACTTTCGTAGGAGCTTTTAAATTTTTACAACGAAGATTAAACTTTTAACAACGGTTGACTTTGATTGTTTACCGAAATTCAAGCAGGAATAATGATTTTTGGTTATACAAGACAATTTTTTCACACAAGTCCAGTAGGCTCAATTTCTCGCTTATAAACTAGGTGTGGTGTATTCAAGATCTACGTGGTCATTTGTGGTAAGAAAATCGGGTATTGGCCACAAGTAATTTTTTGATGAAATTTTCTTGGCAACTTAACTAAATTTGCCTAAATAAAACATTATGTGGGAGGACTAAAATTTTATTTAACCTGGGATATGTCTTTTTTATTTTGGTCAATATGGTGTCATGATAATTTATCGAATATTTTTGTTACTTCCGGGACACAGAACGTATTGTGTTATTTTGGCAACAACTTCACACGGATTCACTCGTTTTAAGTGTTATCTGTTTGGAATTTTACTATACGCATCAAGAAATGATTTTTTTACCATTTTAAATGCAAATTTCAATTAGAGTAACGTATACAGTATATGAAAAAGATTATGACTCTATATAAAAGCTAGAATAAACTTGTTCTGTACAGACGACATCGCTCAAAATAAAAAGGATACAGTCAACATTCAATAAGAAACTATTTCGCGATTAATTTGTACTTCGCCATAACACAAAATGTAATTTAATTGCTTCTTCAATTTTTCACCGTCATTTTCGCCAATTCTCTCCCCCTTGCCTCGGTCGCATATGATTTTTCCACCACCGCATAACATCATCATGTTATTCATATTATACAAACTCGTACATATATCGTACATGAAAAACAACAATAAAAGTAATAGAAAATTCATGATAAACAGAAATACAAAAAAAAAATTCTCAATTTGATATATTTTTCATTTAGTTCTGGCAACGATTTTGACGGGAAAACAAGTTTGACACACAGAGATACATAAAATAGTTTATTACATAGAAATATCTAATAGAATATTATAGAAAATAAATTAAATTTGAAATTGTATTAGAAAAGCGCTTTTCCCTGGTAACGCACATACCAAGAACGTGCAATTTAGGGTGATCTTTTAAATGGTGGGTTGTGATATAAAAGTTTAACGGAATTATTATGGTGACATATTGTGTGTGTGTGTGTGATATTAGTTTTTTATAGTAATTTCGACGCCATTTTGTTCAACTGATAAATCAAACCGACTTTTTTTTTTATATTTGCAGAAAACCGAACAATTTATGGTCGCTAGCAATGACACGAATAAAAGAGGAAAAATTTTCAAACAATTATGATTCGAATTCGGCCGATAATAGTCCTCTGACGATAAACGATCATACTAAAATCATAAGCAGTAATGAGAGTGATAATCCACCAAGTGATAATAAAGAAGACGGAATGGAAAATTATGTGTTCGCCAATAGTGGGGACGTAAAACGTATCGATGATATAACGCAAATGCCACGAGTACCGGGTGATGGTGCTCACGCAACAAGTGATGAGAATGATACCTATCGGAATACGAAATTAGTGGATTCTGGTATACAAAGAAATGGTGATAATAATAATAGTTATAATAACAGTGTCAATCATAACAATAATAATAATAAAAGTGTTAAAAATAATAGGACAACATTTGCAACCGATCACAATACAGTGTTTCGTCTTAGTATGCCATCATCGGATAATGACCAAAATGGTAAGCAAAACATCCTTTACATTTTTATATTGAACACATTCGCATACCATATACAAAATCATCCATCATGTGGATACTCGTATACGACTAGTATATCGTGGCGGATAAATAACATTTTAATAAAATTACATTTTTTATTATCATTGTTGCTATTACTACCAATTTTGTTATGTATTTTCGTCGTCGTTATATATTTACATTGTACAACATGATAATGATTTTTATCAGGCGATGAATTAAAACTAAAAACAAAACAAAATACTTGTGTATGTAATGATAACAAAATAAAAACTAAACTAAATATCAACGTATAATAATAATATGTAATTTAAATTAACATAAAAATTATATCATTTTATCGTTCATAAATTTTATATAATTTTGGTACGTATGCAACATAAAATTACCCGAAAAATGGTTTATCGTTATCATATAGATTCTAAAAACCCATATTGGAATTTGTTTAATAGGCGCGCGCCCACTCACAGCGTTTTTTTCCTCTGCAGTCCAAGCAATGCTCTGTCCCATTTTATATCATCAACAAGAACATCGAAATTTAATATCGTACAATTAATTTAATTAAAATAATAAATTTATATGTGGCGAACGTAAAAAAAAGAATTTTCTATAATATTCTATATCGACATTTCTCCTTAATTGGCTTTTGTTACTCTATTTGGCTTAGAAAAATAAAATTTTAGGGTTGGTGCTGAACTCGTTTGCAACATAAAATTAGTGGGTTTTTGTTTGCAGATAGAGTAATGATAATCAAGAACAATACAATAACGTATCGCTATAAAAAATTAACGAATATTCCTAAACTACTGTCTGATCGCTATATTCTGCAGAAATTTTTCTGATTAGTGGCACTAATCTGGTATAATTTCATTGGAATACTGAATTTGAGGGGAAAAATAAAATAGAGAATATGTTGTGGCCAACACTATAAGTATGTACCACCAAAATTGATTTTGATGAGAGAAAAAATCACGTCCCTTAAGCTAGCAGAACCCATACAGCAGAACATTACAAGATAGTATGGATAATTATAGGCTAATTAAATGTCGTATTAAATGCCCTATTTAAATTTTTTTATTCTGCTCGATCTAGAAAATGCAAAAGGCTTTATCATTTCAAAGCTAGCAGAACCCAAATCGGACAAAAATCGAAATTAGAACGCAAACCAAGATCTATTGATAAACAAATAATTTTAGGCTCACTATGGGCTAATCATATGCCTCATTAAAAAATGTTGGGATCCACCCGTTTTTGACCAGACTTCAGGTCGCTCGAATTCGGTATTTTCCGTGCGTATCAAAAATATACTTAGCGCCATCTGTTGGTAGGTTGTATTGCATTTTGTATTCAGCGACGCTACATCACTCCCCCTTCAGTTCGATGGAATGTAATGCTGAGGTGGTCTGCTTATGCGTCCATACCTTGTCATCCGGTTAGGTATAATGTGTACTATCGGTTTATCATCGAAGGAGACTATAAGCTCAAAGTTTTAGCTTGGTAAATGTCCACCAAGGGTATTGTCGTTCGGGATAATCTTTCGCTCTGTAGACAAACCGTTGGATTCAATAAAACAAGGTTTCAATCGATTGATTGTAATATTTACGTCTTTGCCTTTAATCTTAACTGTAAAATATTTTACACTACGATTTACTACGGGAAAAGGCCCTTCATATGGCGGTTGAAAAGGCGCACGATAAGCATCGTTGCGTACAAAAACATGCGTGAACTAGGGTGGTCCAAATTTTCGAAAGTTCCAATTTCTAACGGGACACCCCCTAGAAATGTGAGGTTATGCTAAAAACTTAAACAGAAAAAATATTGGGTCGATCAAAGGTCGTTTAGAGGTCGCGACTTGAGCGCGAAGTTCGATAAAAACGGTATTTTTTTCGATTTTTCACTTTCAAACGAACAGAAAAATTATTTAAAAAAAATTCTCAGACTAAATAAAAATTGCGGTCAATAGAGGAGATAATTACCTTTCCAAAACATCAAAGATATCGAAAATCGGTTAACAAATAGCGAGATTATTGCCAAATTTTCAAAATATAAAAACAAGTCAAATTATTACTATATTTTTTTTTTATTATTAATGCATAATGTTTCTTCTATACAATGATATTATAAATTAATTTTTAGTATTAAAATAATCAATCTAAGTTGATATTCTACCCAGTAAGGCTGTTTTGGTGTATGTTGGAAACTTCTGTGTGTAGTCCTTTACGACTTGTAGTAAATATTGCATGTCATCTTCATTTCTTGTCAATTTCTTATTATAATCTTGTATTAATTTAACACCACGTTCTGCGATATCATTTACGACTTTTATTTGACTGATAATTTTCATTCCGTTCTTGAAATTATCATCCCGAGGCCACATATCCGGATCTTTGTTCAAGAAATCTGTAGAAATATTGAACCTTTTAAAAAGATCGCCAGTGTTTGGTGTAACAAAATCAGCCAGTTGTTTCGTAATAAATGTTTTTACATCATCAATTTTCAACTCGACGCGCTTAATTGACTCGGCCTCTACATCCCTCTTCATATCTAACTGTTGCACCATTCTTCTTTTCTCCGCACTAGAGACGTTTTCGCCAAAAATAGAGAATGCAATGCTTTCGTCGGATAAATACCACAATTGGCCACATATTTTATTCAGTACAGCCATCGCCAACTTTTCGTCATGTGTTTTGTACAATTAAATATCTCGTAAATAGTTGAAATCCAGCTGTGGTGCTTTAGCAGCTTTTGTGCAATGGAACCAAATTTTCACATAAAATATTACGACAAAAATGCAAATGTCCCGTAAATTCTTCTGTTCTTGTGCTGTTAACTTAAATTCCTCCCGAAAAATAAATACTTTCAATACATAAATGGCTTTGGACATCCAGCGAGCATGATGCATAGGCCCCGGCAGGCGGAAATGGACATTTTCAGTTGGTATCATGCCCAAAAAAATTAGAGTAATTTCCAATAATTCTTTGTAGTCATCACGAGCATGTTCTTTTGCCAATTCGTAGTTATAAAAACCCGCTAATTCCGCTTTCACATCATTTAGTTGTATATGAACGTTGGGATCATCTATGCCTGCTTTAAAATTATTCTTATTCAAGGAATTCCAGTCATTCTTGAATCTCACAAATAATGGAACATTTACTCCTGATGTATTGCCCATTTTCGATTCAAATGCAGCGCGTAATGTAATTTCACATATGTGATGTCGACAAGGAAGATATAATAAACTTCGTTCCAGTTTCTGCTTTAAAATAATAGCTGCTCCATTTAGTCTTCCAGTATTTGAATATGTTGTATCGAAGCAAGCCGCCACGACATTGTCAGCTATTCTCCAATCAATTAAGCTTTGGAAAACAGCCTCCGCCATTTCCAAACCAGTTGCTCTTGATATTTTGGGAACGCCCAATAATTGTTCTCCATCTATATGGGAAATAATCACCGGCAAACGATCCACGGTCTCCGTTCCAGATAACTCCAGAAGTAATTTTCCATCCCAATGTACTACGCCTGTCGTAAACTTGAAAGTCGATTTAATTGATTCTGCTATTTCTACTCTATTTGTTTCACGAAGACGCTTCAGTGTTGTTCGACTCAAAACGAGGTCATCAATAGAATGTCCAAGACTTTTGGCAACGGCACTGATTAAATGCATTGCTGCACGATCTGTAATCTTCCACTTAACCAAAGCTGACAATATTCTAGGAGTAATGAAACATTTGCTTCCTATAGAGGCTCCTTCTGCGCTTAACACGGGCAAATCAATATTTTCGAAGCTCATGTCGTTATCAGATGTCCTTTCGCTGTCACTCTCCGATGATGAAAATAATGTTTGTGAGTCTATTGGAATTGATTTACGTTTTCCTTCAAGATGTCTTCGTTTACGATTTTTTTCTGCCATCAGACGTTCCGATTTCCGCTTTTCTTTTTCGATTTCATATTGCCTGACTCCAGCCAAATATCCGGGGCGCCCTTTCTCACGCTGTGACAAGAGGAATCGCTTGTCGTCTTCACTAATCATCATCGATAAGGCATTAGTATGGGCGATATCGAAAATATCATCCAGTTTACTAGTAAAGGCAATTTCTCTTTCGCGGTAAACTTATAAAGGTTTCTTTTTATTCTTTAGTAGATTTTTCCACTCATCATGCAATTGTTCCAATTTTTCAATAGAATGTTATTCCTTTTTCACTGGAATTCGTGCTTTTGCCCAAAAAATAGAAACTTCCTGCATTGTCAGAGCTGCACTTTCACGAATAGTTAATTTTACAGTACGGTGATTGTAAAAAAAAGACACAACACTTGCTTTTTTGATGGTAACTTAGCACCAATAATTTGACAGTACTCATGCCCAAGAAGATAAATTTCTGTAGTGGACCGTAAATTAGCTGTCATTTTATCAACTGTAATAGCACTTTCTTAAAAATATTAGTAAAACTGTTAAAATGACTAGATTTAATTTCTACAAATTTGTGTCCTTTTCTCGAGAGATTTGGATTTAAACTGAAATTAATTTGCATTTATTTTGTTTATATAGTATATGATACAATGAAATATATTGGCCATATCAGATCATAATTAATGCAGTAGGCGGATTTAAATTTTAAATACAATAACTAATGAGTCAAATGAGTCATAAGGACTTAACATAGTTGGGTTTTATGATAATGGCATCATAAATCACAACTATGGTAACTTCTCATGACTCATACGGTTTTTTATGACATCATAAAACATTACTTTGTTTATTCTTTATACCTCCGTTTTATTTATTTATTTATTTTTTTTGTAGTTTTGAAGATAATTTCCAGGATTTAAACAAAAATCGTTTATTATTTAAGTTTTTAATAGTTTCGAAAATTGGCAATAATCTCGCTATTTGTTAACCGATTTTCAACATCTTTGATGTTTTGGAAAGGTAATTATCTTCTCTATTGACCGCAATTTTTATTTAGTCTAAGAAAAAATTTTAAATAATTTTTCTGTTCGTTTGAACGTGAAAAATCGAAAAAAACACCGTTTTTATCGAACTTCGCGCTCAAGTCGCGACCTCTAAACGACCTTCGATCGACCCAATATTTTTTCTGGTTAAGTTTTTAGCATAACCTCACATTTCTAGGGGGTGTCCCGTTAAATATCTCAACACTTTTTTTTCCCCATATAAACGTGGGCCACCCTAGAACATTCTTTAAGTTCCTTGAATACAAGTCTTCCGTTGGTTGTAAAAAGTCACCAGGTAATCGCAAATGTTCTCCGTATACTAAAAATACCGAGTTGGTTCCAAAGTCCTCGCGAAAAGCTGTGCGTAGGCCCAACGAAACCGTTGGGAGAGATCTTGTTCATTGTAGATTTTCCTTGCACATAATTGCCGTCTTAACCCGTTCAATTAATCCGTTGCAGGCATGATTATATGCGGTTGTTCTTCTTCGTTTGAATCCTAACAGCTTCGATAATTCGTTGAGATTCAAATTGTGATCCGCGATCTGTAACTGTAAATGTAGGTACACCGTAACGACAGATCCAACATTTAAAAACTGCTTCAGTAACGGTATCAGCTCTTATATCCGGCACTTGTGTAGCGATCGATGAGTGTCACGCAATATCGGTTTCCTTCTGATAGCGGGAGTGGTCCTATTATATCTAAATGAACCTCAGCGAAACGGTCGCTGGTTATTGGAAAAGTTCCGATTGGACTTTTTACGTGTCTAGTAATTTTCGATTTTTGACACCTCGGACAACACTGTGACCACTGCGGACAATCCGACTTTATTCCGGGCCAAAAATATTTCTGTTAGACCATGGTCACTGTAGCCTTAATACTTGGGTGAGAAAGGTTGTGTATTGTGTCAAAACTACACGGCGAAATTCCTTCGAGATATATGGCCTTGTACGTCCAGTGGAAGTCTCGCACAATATGTATTTGTCTGTACCAAATACTGGAAATTTCTCCATGTTAACTGAATTCTCGGTTTCGATGAGTGTTTGCAATTCGTCGTCTATTTGTTATCTTCCCAGATTCGTTGATAATCTATGTTGCTATCGACCGTTATTGCGTAATTCGAGAGAGCGCATGCGCAACGACATTATCTTTTCTACTTATGTGCTGAATGTCGGATGTATATTGAAATATCAGATCCAGGTGTCGAAGCTGCCTTGGAGATGATTTCTCGGTATTCTTTTGTAACGCGTAAACTAAAGGTTTATGGTCTGTATATAAGGTAAATTTACGACCTTCCAGATAATATTTAAAATGCTTAATCGAGGAATATGCGGCCAAGAGATCGCGGTCATACGTGCTGTATCGCTTTTGAGTCTCGTTTAGTTTGATCGAAAAAAAAATTGACGGTTGCCAGGCATCATCAACATATTGCTGGTCAGATGTTTTGCTACAACCCTGAGTAACTGCATGTGACCTTCGAAGGTAGGTGAAGTAATGAGGAGATCATCTAGGTAGACGAATACTCTATCATGCAGTTCGTGTGGTATTACCTTGTGCATTAGTTTACACATCGTCTGAGCCGCATTGCATAAACCGAACGGCATCACGGTAAACTGATAGAGGGGTCTGCCAGGCACTGTAAAGGCGGTTTTGCATCTTGAAGATTGTTCTAATGGGATTTGCCAAAATGCATCCTTCAAATCTAAACTGGAAATATATTTAGTGTTTTCCAGGCGACTGAGCAAACCGTCAATTATTGGCAGTGGATATGCCTCTGGCACCGTGACCGAGTTCAGTTTTCGTGCATCTACACACAACCTAACCTTACCATTGCTCTTGGGAACCACAGTAACTGGTGAACTCCACGAGCTTGAAGACCCCTCAATCACTCCCAAGGACAGCATTCGTTCCAATTCTTTATCCATTTCATGTTGCTTAGCAGGGGAAATGGCATAATAACGTTGCTTGATTGGTTTGGCATCAACAGTGTCTATCTCATACTGCACCAAGTGTGTTTTTCCCAAACCTAGCTTTTCAGACGATGGAAATTCCGATTTAATTCTATCTAATTCTTCTAGCTGTGCTGATGTTAACACATGCTGGCTATTGTCTGCATTTACTTTGGAGGCTACATCACTGATATCACCTGGTAAACTGAGCTCGGATACTGTTATCTGAAGATTGAATGTGGTCCAGAAATCAGTACCAAGGTATAACCTTTGCTCTAGTGAAGGCGCGATGTAGAGACGCATACTTTTAGTTTGTCCTCCAAAAGTAATCGGTATAGTGGCGTATCCGAGTATCGATTCAGGTGTACCACTGGCAGTAAGCACCTGAGTTTTTCGGGGGAAGTATTTTAAACCATGGTCTTGTAGAAATTGTTCGCTTCCTTTACCCAACACACTTATGTTGGCTCCGGAATCGAGAAGACCACGGATATTTTCTCCGTCTAAAGTTATATTGACATATGGTCGATGATCTAACCCTTGGTGAATTATTGATGATAATATTTGCTTGCGCCACCATCGTCGCAAACGAAAATATCTTAATACTCGAATCCTTTGTCTGTTGTCTGTTTGACAAGATATCGAATGGTGTGTATTATTATTTTTAATATTTAAGCTCGGTGCAGCCGGTACAATTCGGGGTCCGTATTGCTGGCTGCCTCTTCTGTGGCGTTCTTTAGCCTCGGAGGTGTGTTCTGGAGATGAGTTTGGCGAGGCTCCCTCATCCCCGATCTCCAGTTTTCCGTTGGTGGGGTACAGCGAGTACAATCTGGCTTGAATACATCTCTTGTTCCACAACCAAAACAGAAAACATGAGAGACAAGTTTGCGACAACCCATGAATGTGTGGTTAGGATCCCCACAGTTCCAACACTTAAACCTTGCACCACTCATCAGGGGCTGAGAGTGAATTCTCTGAACTGCTGTGGCTTGTTGGAAGTTTTGTTGACCCACAGGGTCAAAGATGGGGTTTCCCCTGATGGACTGGGCTCTATTCTGTTGATTGATGGCACATATTTGTGGCTGGGAATTGGCTAAGTAGTATGGGGTCGTATCGGGCATTTCATACTGTCCCATATCCCCTTCTTGCTCATCCATCAGACGTGGTCGGATTATTCGACTTGAGTGACCACTTGACTTCAGAGTCCTTGTGGGGTATTCTCCGGGATCGATATTGTAGCCTTTAAAACCAGAAGTTGCTTTAAGCATGGATAAGTGTTCGTCCACTTCCCCTTGCTCCAACATAAACTCATGTACCTTAGGAGTTTGTGTGTTGAACGCAACTCTTCGCCTAAAAGGTTGGTTGCCGTAATTGCTAGGTGGCAAGTCATTGGGTGGTGCGAAGGTGGCTTCCGGAACATGTCCAAATCTTCGCCACACTTGCTCCAGCGTGCTACACCTACGAATGAAGTCGGCCAGGGTTGCAAATCTTGGTTCGTTGTGCATCGCCATTTGCAATCCTGGACGCATGTTTCTTCTTATAAAGGTGTACATAACGCCTTCATAAATGGTTCTTGTGGATTGTAATGCGATTTTTTGCATTGCATGATAGTACTCCTGGTCAGTTTCGCGGGGGTATTTTTGCTTTCTATCACTTAGCATTCGGTGTATATCATCCTCTGTGATATTAGGAGCAAAGCGTAACGCCATTTCTTGTTTCACGCTGCTCCAGTCTATCTCTGGGTTGCGGTCAACTGAATTCCAGAACCACTCTAGAGCTTCCTCAACTAAGCACAAGTCAAGAGCTCCCACCACACTATCAAGTGGTATCTGGGATCGTTTAGCATGCCATTCAATCCTAGTTAGAAAGCGTTGCACTGTCAATTCGCTACTATACCCAGAGAAACTGATTTTCCATGTGTTTACCTCCTGTCGTAGTTTTGCCTCATTAATTTTACCTGTCCGGTGCGTAGAATTCGGCATAAGTTGGTATTCATCACTATCATACTCGAATGATTCTTCCCTTTGGAAATCATCATCGACTCGTATTTGGTCTAATCTTTGGTCAACTAGCTCAGTGTCCTTTCGAGCCCCCATTTGTACTGGATTCTTGAGTTTAGATACTGCACCTCTACCTTGGCCGTCATCATTGATTTCTGTTTGCGTTGGTGCTTCTTCTGGGACCTTTAAACTACCCAACTGCGTACGGGCATCTTCAATAGTTAACTCACCTGCCAACAGTCGGGACACTAATTCCCCACCAAACTCGACAGCATCTCTAAGGGGTCCTACTAATGCTGCAAACTTAGGCGTCCTACCAATTCGTGCAACTCTTCCTTGAAGGTGCACGAACTTGGTGGCCAGTTTTGGTAACCATTCAGCTGTTGGTTTTAAACTAATAACTCCATCCAGCATGCACTGACGTAGATGGCTCAATTTCTTTAAGCACAACGTAATCTCCCTCGCGGGTTGTTTACGCGCCGCTTCATGTGCTATTTTAGGGACCAAAAATGAATTATTGGACTCATTCTCTATTTTGCGCGTTAACTCCAATTTTAGAGTCTCGGTTACGTTCCGTGGAGTGATTTTGTCCACAAGGTTACGCACTTCAAACTCGATGCGCAACTCATCCTCATCCAGATGGTCTACCTTAAACAATTTCTTCTCCGACATTCTATTATTTAGCAAACCCTAAAAATCTACTAACTACCTAATAACTGCTTATTCCTAAATTGTAAATTCACTTATCTTCGGTAGTACTTATAACCTATGTAGTTTTCGCCCTCTCATTAATCCAACTTATATCGCTATCAAACTCCTACACCCTCTACTTTTTACTATCGCTTTTAAGCTGGTAATTCAAAATAAATACGTCTTATGTCTTACTTCACTTCTTCTAATCTTCTGATGGGTTGGTACCCTATATTCAATTTTTGTTTATAAACTTCCTAATAACATTGGTGTGGCGGATCCTGTGCAGCCCCCGCCGAGCGAGGTCCAGGTGCTCTGGTGATGGTTGAAAAAGGAATGGGATAGGTTGAAAGGAATGATTGACATTACAACCGCGAGCGCATAACACTCTCCCACACTGGGTCATATACAACTCAAGTTGAGAAAGCTGTATGAAGACAACAATCTTAATGGATGATTTTGTTTGGGAAAGTTTTATTCTCCCATATATATGGAAAAACTGTACTTAGAGTAAGAAATATCATTTTGCGCTGATGGGGAACTAATCAACCCAAATGGGTTCGAAAGAATTCTATTAATCACTATGAACCTCTTCTGGTTGGCACAAGTAATTGAGTGTGCATCCACTGGTTTCAACTAACTAGCTTTAATAGCTAGATTAAGTTAATCAAAACATGGATCATTCAGAAAAAATCCTATAGACTAAAAGCAAGATGATAGCATCTGATATTTCTAACCAAGCACAGCCTGTATTTAACAAATACGATTATTTTCGGGCTTCTAGTTTGGGCGCCATAATGATCGCGAGGGAGCTAAGGAGGGGGAACCGTGAGTACCATCACTAGCAGATGGCTTACCCATTTGGTATGAGCCACACAAGGCCCGCTAATTATTCGGCCCTTACCACATTATTATTGGCAAGGTGTCTGATTAATCAAAACAAAAAAAAATATCTATATTTAAGTAACGGCGCGTGGCCGCGGGTTAGTAATAAGAAAGGTGCTTGACCATGCACCTTGTTACTATACTAGTCAACAGCGGGAATTTCCGACGAAAAACGTCACACGAAATTCCTTGTTTACTAGTACAGCCTGGACTGGTTGTATGTTAGTTCCTTTTTTCTGTTTCCTGTGAATAGTAAAAAAAAATATTGCGTAATTCATACTTAACACGTTAATCCAAATCCCAAAAATAGAAAAATAAACTGACTTTTCTTAAAATCTTGCGCCTTTATTGTCCTCACAAATTAAACTTTTTTTTATGTTCAAATACAATACGACTTAGTCCAACAATGATCTCAAACGATTTTATGAAGACTGCCACCGTCTGCCTTCCAAATCATAATCCCCTTTCTCAAACAAAAATCAGACTATTTAAATGATTGAAATCACCTCTAAATAGCACCCCCCCCCCCCCATTTCCGTTAATAATCCACATAGAAATTCAGGGTTTCGGATATCACCAATAATCGCATACATATATTTTGTTGATTAAGCAACATGTGCCAAAAATCAGAAATTTCCATGCGATTATTAGTTGAACGACATTACAATTATATTTACTGCAAACGTGAGAAATTGTGTGCAGTGTACTTACTTATAAGCAATATTTACGAACAACAACCTTGAACGTTGTTGTAATACACACACTGGGTAAACTCATATAAAAATGGTTTATTCAGGTAAAATGTAAATACATTTATTATGTTATTTGAGTAACATAAACAATTTGTATACATTTAGAAAAATTACATTAGAATTTAAGAAATGTTGTGCAGGTCATGATTAACACTGCAAATATGTATACAATTGTATCGGGTAGTTTATAGATAGGTTGAAAGTGGTAACGAGATTTCGATTTGTCTAAAGACAATTCGTTACACTGCGTCACCTATGGAGTTATCTGAGGCGCCGACTGTTACTGCTAGCTTAGCGTCGGGTGATGGGTGACTCAAAAGAGTTGCGTTAACTAACCGTTGCTAGCTCAAATGCATTTGTTAGCTCATCAGACCATACAATGTGACGTTTATCGTTCTTCTTTGCTTCAATTAGCTGACCGTTTAGAATGGCTTGTTCTTCGGCTGCACGCGGGATAAACTTGCGGTAAAAGTTTATCATTCCAAGGTAACGACGTAGTTCTGCTACTGTTTCATGTTTCGGGAATTATTTAATAGTGTTCACCTTGTTTTGTGATGGCCCAATACCTGCCGAGGAAATGTCATGACCTAAGAAAGTGATTTGTTGCACCCCGAATATAGATTTACTGGCGTTTAATACTAGTCCGGCGTCTTTTAGCCATTGGAAAATCATCTTGAGATGTTATAAGTTCTCCTCTTCTGTCTTTGATGCAACGAGCATGTCGTCGATGTATACAAAGCAAAAATTCAATCCTCTAAAACTGAATCCATTAATATTTGGAATGACTGCGCGGCATTATGGAGTCCAAAAGGCATCCTTGTAAATTCAAATAAATCAAATGATGTTCGAACCGCCGATTTCGGAATGTCACGTTCATCGATGGGTACTTGAAAATAGGTATACGAACTAAATCGATCGCAGAAAAATATTTACATCCATTTAGTTGGTGGGCGAAATCGGTTAAGTATGGAATACTATACATATCGGGTTTCGTTTGAGCGTTAAGAGCTCGGTAATCACCGCATGGTCTCCATTCACCGTTTTTTTACGCACTAGGTGCAACTGGCTAGACCAATTGCTATTACTCGGTCGACAGATACCCAGTTTAATCATCTCATCAAATTCATTTTTTGCGGTTATGTATTTTGCTGCATCAAAGCTTCGTGTTCGCGCAAAACATGGAGGACCCGTTGTTTCGATTATGTGCGATACACCGTGAGCTGCATCATTGACGCGGTATTTCTCAACTGTTATTTCTATAAAATCGTTTAATACATGTATTATTCGTGGATCACATATATTCGAGGAAATTGTCGTAACGAGTATAAAATTCCATTCGAAATTCCTACGCAATCCTAAGCTGACACTGATTTTTTTGGTACAGTATGTTTTTATTTCCGTTTTGTGTTTTTAAAATCGTTGAATTTTATAATAGAGACGCTAGCACCAGAATCGATTAGAAAATTTTGTAAAGACTGTTTATCAAAAATTGATAAACGGGTCGGATCTATGGGTCCCGTGCATCCTTCTATACACAGGTGGTTGTCTAGTTTTTTGCATTATCATTGTTTACGGTAGCCTCGGTGGTTGAGCTATGTTTTCTAAAATTACATGGTGCTCTACATTTACGAGCTCGGTCTGCGAAGAAACGATGAAAATAACAATTTCCATTCGGGTACACTCTTGGTCGGCTCTACTTCCGTTTTTACGTTCTTTATGATATCTCTGTCGTGAACATGAATGGTTGCTTAATTGCATTTCCAATCTTTCTATTTTTTATGAGATAGTTATAATCTGCTTCGTTAAGGTTCTTTTCCGTTTTTTCCAAAATCATATTTCGGTTGAATTGTGTTTACGTATTTGGTGGTATTCACCAGCTGTACCTCCCAGATTTGGTCTACAATTTGGCATTTTTTAGTAATTTCTTCGTCGGACCATGATGCTGGGAACGGTTGTAGTTCGCCCAGTAAATTCTGAAGCCATATTGATTTTAACAGTTCAGAGTTGACAGCAGCTAAGGATCCGCTTTTTGAATTTCATTTGTTCGACCAATCATCTCTCGTAGAAAAATCCAGAAGAAAAAAATCGTCATTTTTGAGCAATATGATTGGTGGAGAAAATTGACAGAATGAACGAACGAACGCATTCATAAAGGCGGCATAATGTATTGAAAAGTGAATAAAATGTCAATTCAAACTTAGGTATTGTGGCGTGTTCATTCGTTGCGGATAAAAAATACTTTTGTACACATTTATTATACAACTCGCACTTTATTTTAAAATAATTTATATTTATTGTTAATCGTCATAGCAAATGCCAAACGAACGGGGAACGGAATGCTCTTGTTGTCGAACGAAATGTCTGTTGGAATCAGAGTAATTCTCAAAATTAGAACATCCTCTCCTTTGAATTTGAACTTGATGATCGTTGCTTGAATCACGCGATTCATCAGTTCCTTCACAGCTTATCGCATTCCGTTAAAAAATCTCGGATGGTTCAAATTGCGCAGCATGATTATCACAGAACCAACCTAGATCATCAAGTTATGTGTTGGTATTCCCGACAGATCAAGCGCATTCAAAAACTCGGTCGGATAGTTATTTGCCTCGTCTTGATTGGTCACACAGTCAACGGGTTTTGTAACAATGCATTTCCTAGAGATTTGGTTTTGAATCAAGTAATTCAGTCTCAATCAAGTAATTCAAACAAGTCTTCCTTGTTCTTCCTGCGAAAATCGCTCATTCATTTTCGGGATACCCTCTTCCTTCGATGTCGTGAACATGCAAAAATTTGAGGGAAACGAAATCAATCATCAACATCAACACGAATTTGACAAAGCGCCAACAGTTGTTTGGAAAAATTTAGTCGTTCTGTAAAGTGGCTCTCATGTTCGTGGTCAACTGCTACTTTTTCACATAGCGTCACAGACTTGATGAAAATCGCCGGCCAGCAGAATCATCGCTCACCAAAACGTTTTACGTCACTGCGTAAATCCTTCATCGTTCGATTGAACGCTTCCAATAACGTTGGTGTGCCTTTGTGCGCTGGTCCCAGATGATGATTTTGCATTATTGCACTACCTTGGCATCGCCAAGTTCTTGGCAATTGAGCACACTGCTTGTCAACCGTGTGGATATTCATCGGCAACTTCAAAGCAGAATGTGTCGTCCGGCCACCGTCCAGCAATGTAGCCAAAAGCAATGAAATCAGAAAGGTTTTGCCTGTTCCACGAGAAGCATCGAGGAAGAATATTCCACCGTTTCCTTCGTCAACTGTCTCCATCAATGCGTCGTACACGTTCCTTTGCTCTGCATTCAAAAGCGGAATATTCGTTCGTATACTATTTGGCTTATTGAATTTCGATCGTACACTGGCTCTCGTTGCTATTCACGATTCGCGTCGTGTATCGAACGAATTGGTGCTGGCATACCCAATTTCGACAAATAGCTGCCGCACCCAAGCACGCACATGTCTTCGATCATGGTCAAAGCTGCTTTGCGTATCTCGTCGTTCATTTCAAGCTCATAATTCGATGTTACAGTGCGAACTCGATGCAAAATGTCGTCAGCCATCTCGTCTTTGTATTTGTTCCACAATTGATCGATGATCTCGACCGATGTACGAATTTGATTTGCCGGCGCAGAAACAGTGGCATCAGCGATTGTTGAGTCCCAATGTCAGTTGTTTTCCAGCAAATTCAGACGTTGACAAGCCTCTCGATAAGTGACGCAGAACACACCATCTATAGTACGAAGCGATTCGAACGAAGTAGAACCACGAACATGGAACAAAAGCAAACGAAGATAGAAGAATTCGTCTTGTCGTGGATGAACGATGTGTACACGGCCAAGCGCATCAGTCGAATGCACATCGACGTATCCTGCAACAAATTGACCTTTCATTCGTCGTTGAAACTTCTTCGTCGATTGGTTCCAAGTATAATAGCGTGGCAATTTCCAGTAAAGCAATATTCGTGCGAACGGATCACTTTGGCAAATTTCGAAGTAATTCGTGAGTGTTGTAGCTGGTGATCGATCTGCTCATTGTACTGCATTAGCTTCCGTTAAATAGACACGCTGTCCATTCTTCAAATGCACCCACAATTAATGAACAGTGGGTTGACGTTCGTGTATTGCAAATGAGAAAATATGCCAAATCGCCTCATTGCAACTGACATAACGGCTTAATTGGAACCTTGCCAAAGGAGCAATGCCAAATACAGCCAAGTCACTACCTACCAACATATGTCGCTGGGAGAATGGTCTATTGGTTGACGTTGGTTGCATCTCCTTCGAGGAGATCGACGATATCTCAAAAGATGATTGCACGCCTTGTCGCATCATCAACCAATAAGTATAAAAATGCATGGAACTGACCTGTTTATTCGTTTCTTCACCTGAAAGTACAATTGACAGCTCAATAACTAACCGGTTAGCGGATTGACCATCTTTATCTGTAAGTGGTAGCCATCCTATCCCTGACAAAACATCAATGGATATTGAAGTGCATCATAAGACTGATGTTTTGCGTACACGCGCTGCACTGATCCGTCATCACACCGGTTTATCACAATATCACGCGATTCCACATTTTCTGCTCTGGTGATTATTTGACGATCATTGGAAGTCATTGACCCCAAAGTAGTTTTAAACAAACGAACCAGAGCATTGTGCTCGTTTTGACGCATTGAAACACGCAATACGATATCTTAGTTTAAATTCGTAATTTCCAACGAAATAAATTTGAAGGAATTTATGATTGATTGATTGATTGATTCTAAATGTACGACCAAGTTCTTACACAGGAGCTCCGGGGTGACGCCGGGCCCACCGTACACTCTTTTTTACACATAACAAAACCGAAGGATTGGATAGGTTAGTTAAGTGGGACAGAATCGGCCCGGTTACAGACACCTAGGTATAGCCGATAGTTAGTAACACAAAGACAACACAATACTAATCTACTTGGGGAAGGATAAAGGTTTAATTGGTTTTAATGGATAACGATGGTATTGGTCTTCAACAAATGGTTCTCTAAATCAGCAAGCTGAGGAAAATTTTTTATTATTTCACGTACATCTGGAAATTTTAATGAAAATTAATTCTAAATTAATGCTTCCCCGCTTCCTAAACAAAATTGATTGATTGAAACAGCTAGAATACACCTAGATAAAGTCGATAGTTACACAATCACAACACAATTCTAGAAATTCTAGAAATGCGCAAGAAACGATCAACGTAACGACAACAGCGACGAGGATGAACCAATAGCTTTATCTGCCACTCTTATTATTGAAGGTCTCCAGTTGGTAACTAAATAAGAAATCCTTTCATGCTGAATGATCCATTGATGAAATATCCACAAAATCTAAATCTGATTTGAGTTCTTGTATGGTGCACTACAAAGTACTTTATAAAGAACTATCGAAAACCGGTAAACAGCGAAATATTACAGAATGTGGTTGTGTCTGAAAATTTCTCAGAATTGTGAGAAAGAAAGTTGCCACAGAACACAAATGATACTGTTCAAACCGTTTCCGATGAAATTGTTCGTGTTATTATAAGTCTATGCTTCAGTATAAGTCCAACCCACACAAATATATGTAAAAAAAAAAAAAAAAAAAAAAATATTACATATTGTAATGTCCTCCGGATTTTAACAGATCTTAGCCAAATCGGAACTACTTTCAAAAAAACACCACCATTTGACAACACACAAACCATATAACACACTAATTATTTGTTCTTGATAACAAATTATTTCACTATGTACTATCATAGTCATAGCGTCATCCCTCGGACGAAAACGAATTACCTACATGGAATGCACAAATGTGTATGTTGATTCAAAATACATACAAAAATAAATTCTTGACACGATTCCCTCGCGTCAGACCACGCAATTGTGATGGCAGGCAGGAAAAGGGATATGAATTATTGTAAGAAATAAAATATGTTAGTAAATCTTTCTAGTAAAAATTAAATATGTACTTTTTAGTAAATTTATTCATCTAAGACCGAATATCCAATAAAGCTGTTTACGTTATTTAGTTTTTATATGGTTTTTCACGATATTCTTTGGAACGTATCTACCGCGTAAGCACAGGCTTGAGTGTATTAAACAATTGAATTAAATTCAAGCAATTAGTTATAAACATAATACATTAAATAATATTAATATAATAAAATATCACATTAAATATTAAAATATTAAAATAATTATAAATAAAAACAATCAATCATATACACAAGTATATATATATATATATATATATATATATATATATATATATATATATATATCACATACACATATACACATGATCATACATCCACATATATTCATATATGTATATCCATACCACACTCGATGTACAGACAAGGAGGTGCAACATTGCGAATGTAATGTTACGTCTGTGTGGACAAGAAACATGTGATTTAGGTTTTTTTTTATTATTTTCCCAAACAAATAGACAACAAACGCACTAATTCCAAAAAAAACTTATTTAGGTCTGATAAGTACAGTTGAAGAAATTTTTTAATTATTTTTGATTTCAGTTAAAATCAAACATTCTTTACTTAAAAATCATTTAAATTATTTAAATCATTTAACAATCTCGAAATCCAACTCAACTAAGAAGAAATTGGGACCTGTTTCAATTTGTACCAAACTCGTCAACTACATACATATATCTGATAAGAAGATAAGAACACAAATATTTTACACTTCGTTTTTTTAAATAGCGGAAAACATAAAATAACAAATGAAATAAAATCGAAATTTAATTTTAATTTGTAATTTAAAGTACATCTCTTTAAATTAATGAATTCTTAAGAACACGAATATTTTTGAAAATTGTAAATCGAGAAACAGCTATATCTTTTACAATAATTTGTGGCTGAATTTCTTTATAAATACATACAGATATTTAGAAGTAAAACCTATTTCATAATAGCTACAGACAGGCACATAATATTTTGTCAGTAAATATATGTATTAACAATTTTATAGTTTTATGTTATTTACTCAAAATTATTCTATCCCTTTTTTCTGTTGGCTTGAAAAATATATCTCGGCGGATTATTTTCTTGTTTTTCGACCATAAAATGAGTCATAAAGGGTAAACCATAAAAAAGTGTTTAGTTAAACTGTAATTATTTAAATGAAAAAATCGTTTTTCAAAAAATTACGCCTACTGCAGATCCATTTAAACAATTAATCGAAAAATCGACAAATTCAATGTAAATTTCCATTTTGTTGTCCATATTTGACGTAATGCACACAAAACGACGAAAATGAAACATGAGAATATTTCACCTTCGTTTCTCTTACTCTTGCCTAGCAAACAAAAGTAGATGGCCCATTCCATACACGGCCTCAAAAATCGGCCGGCTTCATCTTCGTCTCTTTCCCCTTTTACATATCCCCTAAAATCGATGTCGCGATTAACATAAAATTTTCGGTGAAGCCGAACTAACACAAATAGAAATCAAAATAAAATTTAAAGCCATTTTTGAGATGTAGATTTTTATTTAAATTTTATTTTCGAGAGAGCAGAATAAAACAAAAAAATTTGCTGTTTTAATACAAAATAAGTCTCAAACTATCAATAAAAAATATATTACGACCCAGTTTGAAGCCAGAAGCTGAAGCCGTGTATGGGACGGGTCGATAAGACAATTATCGTTGTGTGCAAATACAAAACGCATATAGAGAGCGAAGATAGCTTGAAAAAGAAATTTATAATTTACATACAAACAACATCCATACACACACAAACACCTTTAATTCTTCCTATAGTTAACTTACAGTAAAACTTCTACAAGTCGAGCCATAAGTTGCGAAAATACATAATATGCTGAGATAGAGAAAATTTGAGTAAAATACATGAAAAACCAATTTCACTCGAATTACCCGAGCATATATACACGTATATGTGTAGTGTACACAATTACACATAGATATTATATAAACAGGATTACTGAAAAATGATCCTACCATAAATCGAAATTCGATTTTAGGAATACTTCAACTTACAGAAGCCTCACTGTATTTAAACACACACACCCACACACATAAATATATACAACATTTTATGTAAATAAATAAAAAATAGAAAATATATTAAAAGGAAACTTCTCTGAATTCCGCTTCCATATGCATCCATATATTTACATATACAGATATCGAAAAATTAAAACGACATATACTTCGCGTAGAAATATATCCCGTTATAAATAGTTCAACACGGTTTTATGTATATAAAAACATTTCTTCCCCTGGACACCACACTTTAATTACACGTTAATTGAACCTCAGGAATATTAAAAAATAAATAAACAAATTTGTATTATAATTCACTTTTATTTAATATAACGCACTTTTTCACACTACACTGAAATTTAATTATTTACTATAAATAATACACATCAAATTCACTATATTATCACGTTCATTATTTATTATAATTTTTATTATTTATTGTGTATTAATACAAAACTACACAATATGTATTTATTTATTAGTGTTTAATTTAATTTAATATTTAATATTTTTGTTTAGCACGAAGAAAGACAAAATACGTCTTTCTCTTCCGACGATCAATCGCCGACCTCCGAAATAAATTTGAAGGAATTTATAAAAAAATAAATTTCTGGAAAAAACTATCGAAATCGTAAAAATCACTCCGAACTTCATATGATTGTAATAATGGTACCATACAATGCACAAAACAAACAAATTCATATACAAAACGCAATTTTCGATTTTCCGATTTTTTTTTGATTTTTCGGTTTTCCTTTGGGTTTTGGCGAATTTTCTTCGATTTTCCAATTATTTTCGGCTCAAGGCTCACCCTGCTCTTTTGTGGTTGTGCTTTTTACGTCCTTATTTTACGCCTACTCAGCCAGCTCGAAGCCGTACGGCTATAGGGCCGATTTAAGACCATCTGCACATTGCAAGCTCCATGCCAGCCTATACTGGTATGGAAGATGGGTCGGCCCATGGGTTTTGCGCACCGACAGGGGGTCATAGATGTATTACATTTCACCACAGATCGAAATCTGTTGATGAAATTTCACTTTGCGTCCTGCCCCTATCGGGATTCGAACTCGCGGTTCGATTTTGATTTTGTTTTTTTCGCAATAAAAACTGACCAATTAGTGGCCAAACGCAAAAATGTGGTGACCAATCCTGAGCTAACAATTACTTAACGAAATTTGATATAAACAGTATGATTTTCTTGCATTGCAGGTACTACCCGAAATTTTTTTTTTTTTTTTTGAATTTTTCATTATTCATTTACCGTTTAATCGTAAGTGACCAAACGATAAAAACTAGTGAACAAACCTAACCAAACGACGACCAAACGAATTCAATCATCACTTTTGTTACGAGTAAAACCTTTAGATGGAGTGCTAAAAAGGCGGAGCCCTTTATTACCAGAATGTAAGGGGACTGTGAACAAAATCCCGCGAAGTATTTTTGCTAACTCAACCCTTTTTTATGACATTTTTGCACTCACCGAAATAAATTTAACTAACGACTTTAACAGTAGCAAATGTTTTCCGCAAATATGGTTCCGTTTCTGATGGTGTACTGAATGGCACGGCCGTTTTTATTGCGGTACATGTTAACTTTGACTGCTCAGCAGTGATAATCCCAAATACTGACAATATTGAGCTGATTTGTGTTAAAATCAACACGAGTTATACGAATGTATGTTCTGTGTTGCTATATACGTCATAATGGGCATGCGGACACAGCTACCAGCTCCTTGTAGATGTTGTCGATTTCCTTTTTGATAGCACTGGTATTTGAGATGACCTTTTTGTCTCATCTTAAATTCTGGTTTGATGCAGATCAGTAATATTAAGAATAATCTAAACAGGCAGCTTGATTTAGTATTCTCTGCTGGTGCCAATAATTGCAGAGTTTTGGAAACAAATATAATTCTCCCTCTCTAGTTTTAATTTCCGTTAGGCCGATTTTAAGAAGCTTAATGAACTAAGCTAGCACCGATTTTAGAACCATTCTCGATAAACAACAACCTGAAAACCCAAACTCTCATGAAACAAATTGGCTGTTCCTTCTACGATGAGCCCGATGCGGCCTACTTTAGTTACACGAATGACAGCGCTTTAGCATCCCCAATCTCTATTCAAATCGATCTTGATACTGTGGAAAGGAGTATTAACAAGCTAAAAGATGATTTTTCTACTGGCCCCGATGGCTTTTGTCTTCTATCGTTTTAAAAATCTATGCTGGTAACTGAGCTCAGCGAGCTACAACGCTGTTCTAAATGCAATCTTGCACAGAATACTTCCATCAATACCTGGTCCTGTACTCCAAGATATCTGATTGTATATGATTCCCTTAACTTTCAATGTAAAACATTGTTTTCAATGAACCAACATGGCTTTCTTAGAGGACGATCTACTACAATGAATTTAACCGAATTTGTATCTCATACTTTGAACGTTATGGAGGGTGAAAACGAAGTGGATATTATTACCACGGATTTCAGCTAGGCATTTGACGGGGTGTCCCATAAGATAATCTTGTTTACAACTCAGGGCTCTTGGTTTCGCACCCTAACTCTTACTATGGGTGAACTCTTATCTAAGAGAACGTATATGTATCAGGTGATCTTTAGGTCTGGTTTGTCTATTTATAGTGTAAATTTTAGTGGCTAATTATATTTAAATTTTAGTAAATGGCCAAAATCTTCCAAAATCTCAGGTGAAGTTAAATAAAAATTTGTTTCTCTTAAGAACTTCCTGTTAACTCAAATTTGTGTATACGGTTGCCCACTTGGTCAACATTCATCCTATCACGTACCATCTCAAAACGTCAATTCGTTTTCCGATCCAAGAAGTTCTTGCAAGAAATTGTCGATTTTCACATAAATTTGAATTGGGCCATGTGATGCTGGAAGATTGTGTTAATCCTAACATATGTCAAATAGTAAAAATTGTTTTTCTCGGTAAGTTGACACAACTGTCTTCTATCTTGAGATAAATTTTGAGTGTGGTCTGTCATTTAGTTTGTTAACAGTGCTCTATTTTGTCAGTTGATCTCAAGTGTGTTTCTCGATTTTTATAATGAATAAAAATATCGAAAAATAAAAGAGAAAGAGAAAAGAGAAAAAGTCAGCCGAAGCCATATCAAGAGAATACGGTGGTTGTTCGATGATATTTGTTGAGTTTTTGGCCTGAGGGCCGAAAATTTGGTTGGAAACTCACCGTGTATAATTTTATTTATTAACTCTGCTCTGATTATTTAACTTTACTAACTTATTTTCTGGTTCAAATTTAATGAAATTATTTTTTTATTTAAAATAGTTATTAATTTAAATTAACTGATCTAAATTTTATGGGTGGAAGCTTACATAATATTTTGCAAATAGTTTTGATTATAGTTTAGCTCTATGAAATTATAACGGCTGGTGAATAGAATTGTTTGTGTAGAATTTTATCGAATTGTTGATGGTTCAAAGGATTTTCCACAGCGTGATACCATTTTTCAATCTGCGTTAGTGTCGCATATTTTTCTGATTTTTGGTCAACCGTGGTACAATGTTTTTCAGTCAGCGTTACTTCAGAGGCTCTTCAACCACTTCTATCTCACAGAATATTGAATAGTTTACGGACGTGATTTGGTTTGAGAGCTGCACTCTTCAAGATCGCATTGAAAGGGAAAGATAAACAAAAAGACTCATAATTTTTTTTAAATTAATGTTTTTTGGGTACGTGTGCTATTTCACCTGGCAGCACTAGAGGTGGTATAGCTTTAAACCACCAACAATTCGATAAACAAAATTTTGGAATTGCTTCGTTTGATCCTCCACTTTTGGGGCACCATGTACTATATATATTTTATTTACGTCACTAAACTATTTGAAGTCAGTTTTTTTTATAAAAAACAAATAGATTTACAAATCTGGTCTACTGAACTGTCAGGTGTCCGTAACAGGGTCAATTTCTATGCCACTAGCAAACCCATCTTATTCTCCTATATGTTATGTTATGTTATGTGTAATAAAGAGTGTATAGGGGACCGGTGTCATCCGAAATGCTTGTTTATGTCTATTCACTCTAATCAATAAATGAAAGTTTTTGAGTTAGTTAATTATCCAAAGTACACGACATTCTAAATACTTGTATCCATACTCAAATTTTTTTGCGAAATCTCGGGGAACCCCCGTTGGTTTGTGTTTAGATTTCTTAAATGCGTGCCATAAATTACTCAATTACTCTTTAATGTTTTAAATTTTTTAGAAATTGTTATGTGTTTGTTTGGGAATGTTTTCATTTTTTTTTTTTTTGTACAATAGAGTATTTCTGACAATTGCGATCTACGAGTATGTTTATGTAAGTACAGTTTATCGATAAATTCCTATAAATAAACATATGAATCTGTTTTAATATTCTCGATGATTAGATAATTTATTTTCATAAATTAATCAGTATCCGTACAAACGAAACATCACAATAAGGCAGATCAAGATACTGTACCAAATTGATTAAAATAGCCAGTAGCTATTCATAATTATATAGTTTCTGTATGAAATACTACGGCTATAAAGTATTTTTGCATATTATCCATAAATCGATTTTACTTTTTTATGATAGCCCAAAAGAATTATTTTGTATCACACGAAAATATCTAAAATCGATTACAATCGTTCGAGTACCACCCACCACCTTACATCGTACAATCTATGTACATATTTTACATGTCCCTTATCGATAAGCTATATATAGCAAACACGTTGCGTGTTATCATCCCTTATCTAGCACAATTTTTTTTGTAACTAATTTGTTAATTGGTTATGTGATAACCTTTCTATATATGTAATTCATTTACATATTTAAATAATTCCAACTACTAACATTTACACTGTTCTATATAAGCACTCACTATTTAAACTCTCTAAGGTTGTCGTTCCTAAAATTACTAAACTCGTATGTATATAAGTGTTTCTAGGAATGTCTTTGTTGAAGAGACAACATAATGTATCCAAATTGAATTAAACAATTATAAAATATGAACTACATATAGATACCTACCTAGATATGAAAGGAACGTACTCGCATGAATATATTTGTGGGGTGGTTTGTTGAGACGTGTGTGTGTGACTTGAATTATTCAAATTTGTTATTAATAAAGTATGCAACATATTTGGAGTTGGCCCGAAATTTTAATTGTCGAATTATGGTAATACTATTTCCGTCATAACACAAAATACACGGAAATTTTACCTATAAATTAAGTTGAAAGGTCAAATTTTCAACAAAAAAAATCCAATAACAGTTTTCTGTGGAATTATCTGAATATATAGTCGCTTGAATACCACCTCACAGACGATTCACGAGCTGTTGATGTAAACCACACTGGTTTCGTTGAAGTTTGGCCACTATTCGTTGAAGTTTTGACTACAAAACGGACCTATTTCCAAACAATATATATGGCGATATTTAAGCGACTATAGAAATACTTCCTGATAGAATTTTTATGCAAATCTCTCAGGTTGTTCAGATATTTTTTTTTATTTATTCAATACTAGCTGAATTATCCGGTGTTGCTTGAGAGAAATTTGGAATTACTTTGAACTATGTTATTTCCAATCGTATATGACAGGAATTCATCAGGTGTTGGATTTAGTATCGGAAGCATCACCGAACACGTCAAAAGTTGAAATTTAAGACCCAGAAGCGAAACCTAATTTTACCAACAGAAACCTTCGTGGGCGTGCACACCACCCCTCGCAACCTCATCAAAAATTCTAACGGAGCCCTTAAACTACGGGGTCTAGTCCTGGTTTTTCAAACGCAGACATCTTCGCGGGCGTGCGCACAACAACTCACCAAAGTTTCATCGCACGTTTCATCAAACTTTCATTCTTATAATTGATTTTGATTTATTTATTTATTTAGCATAAAGGATAAAGCATAGTTTTTCCATCCATACAAAAAAGTATACAAAAAATAAACTAAAACATAAATTAAAATTTATTCTTAACAAAATCAAGCAACAACTTATTAAATTTAGTAAAAGGCTTCCCACGTCTAATCTCAATCGGCACCTCATTCCAAATTGTGAAGGAGGTAAACAGAGGCGATTTGTTGTAGATGTATAAGAAGTTGGCCCGAAATGTCCATCCCGAAAAGGCCTTTTCCCATATAGTGTGTGTCTTTGCTAAATCACATAAAAATAATTCCATCCCGAAAATTTTATTGTTAAATTAAAGAAAAAAAATAAATACTTAGCCCGAATAAATTGTAAAATTATTTTACTGTTTGCAGAAAAAAGCTTCACAATCTATTAATAAATAACATCTACTTTCTTGATCATCCCAAAAACTATTTTCTATACATTCTTCAGTTGAAAATATGTTCATTACCAAATTTGCTTGTGCCGTACACAGAGATGACCCCTTGGTAAAGGAATTAGGTGTGCCAATGTGCATAGAACTTATATTCAGGCGCCCATTTGAAAATCACGAGGATTGATGGTGAATATTGATCATCCCAAAAACCACTTTCAATACATTCTTCAGTTGAAAATATGTACATTTTCAAATTTCCTGGTGCCGAACACAGAGATGACCCTCTCCCTTGGCATATGGAGATAGGTGTGCCAATGTGCATAGAACTTATATTCAGGCGCTCATTTGAAAATCACGAGGATTGATTGTGAATATTGATCATCCCGAAACCCACCTTTGTCTATACATTCTTCAGTTGAAAATATGTTCATTTTCAAATTTCCTGGTGCCGAACACAGAGATGACCCTCTCCCTTGGCATATGGAGATAGGTGTGCCAATGTGCATAGAACTTATATTCAGGCGCTCATTTGAAAATCACGAGGATTGATTGTGAATATTGATCATCCCGAAACCCATCTCTTTCTATACATGCTTCAGTTAAAAATATGTTCATTACCAAATTTCCTGGTACCGAACACAGAAATGACTCCTTCCCTTGGCATATGGAGTTAGGTGTGCCAATATGTATAGAACTTATATTCAGGCGCCCATTTGAAAATCACGAGGATTGATGGTGAATATTGATCATCCCGAAAACCACTTTCTATACATTCTTCAGTTGATGAAAATATGTTCATTTTCAAATTTCCTGGTGCCGAACACAGAAATGACTCCCTCCCTTGGCATATGGAGTTAGGTGTGCCAATGTGTATAGAACTTATATTCAGGTGCCCATTTGAAAATCACGAGGATTGATGGTGAATATTGATCATCCCGAAACCCACCTTTTTCTATACATTCTTCTGTTGAAAATATGTTCATTACCAAATTTCCTGGTGCCGAACACAGAGAAGACCCCCTCCCTTGGCATATGGAGTTAGGTGTGCCAATGTGTATAGAACTTATATTCAGGCGCCCATTTGAAAATCACGAGGATTGATGGTGAACATTGATCATCCCGAAACCCACCTCTTTCTATACATTCTTCAGTTAAAAATATGTTCATTACCAAATTTCCTGGTGCCGAACACAGAGATGGCCCCCTCCCTTGGAATATAGAGTTAGGTGTGCCAATGTGCATAGAACTTATATTCAGGCGCCCATTTGAAAATCACGAGGATTGATGGTGAATATTGATCATCCCGAAACCCACCTTTTTCTATACATTCTTCCGTTGAAAATATGTTCCTTGCCTCAAATTGGGTAATGATCATATGTGTTCGGCACCAGGAGATTTGGTAATGAACATATTTTCAACAGAAGAATGTGTAGAAAAAGGTGGGTTTCGGGATAATCAATATTCACCATCAATCCTCGTGATTTTCAAATTGGCACTTGAATATAAATTCTATGCACATTGGCACATTGAACTCCATATGCCAAGGAAGGGAGTCATTTCTGTGTTCGGCACCAGGATATTTAGTAATGAACATATTTTCAACTGAAGAATGTATAGAAAGTGGTTTTTGGGATGATCAATATTCGCTTCAATCCTCGTGATTTTCAAATGGGCGCCTGAATATAAGTTTTATGCACATTAGCACACCTAACTCCATATGCCAAGGGAGGGGGGCATCTCTGTGTTCGGCACCAGGAAATTGGAAAATGAACATATTTTCAACTGAAGAATGTATAGAAAGTGGTTTTTGGGATGATCAATATTCGCCAGCAATCCTCGTGATTTTCAAATGAGCGCCTGAATATAAGTTCTATGCACATTGGCACACCTAACTCTGTATGCCAAGGGAGGATGTCATCTCGTGTTCGGCACCAGAAAATTTGGTAATGAACCAATTTTCAACAGAAGAATGTATAGAAAGTGGATTTTGGGATGATCAATATTCGCCATCAATCCTCGTGATTTTCAAATGGGCGCCTGAATATAAGTTCTATGCACATTGGCACACCTAATTCCACATGCCAAGGGAGGGGGTCATCTCTGTGTACGGCACAAGCAAATTTGGTAATGAACATATTTTCAACTGAAGAATGTATAGAAAATAGTTTTTGGGATGATCAAGAAAGTAGATGTAATTTATTAATAGATTGTGAAGCTTTTTTTCTGCAAACAGTAAAATAATTTTACAATTTATTCGGGCTAAGTATTTATTTTTTTCTTTAATTTAACAATAAAATTTTCGGGATGGAATTATTTTTATGTGATTTAGCAAAGGCACACACTATATGGAAAAAAGTCTTTTCGGGATGGAAATTTCGGGCCAACTTCTTATACATATACAAATATGAAGGAGCACGATTATTAATGAATTTATATAAAAATAATAACGCTCTAAAGTAAAAGAATTAAATCATAATGCAACCAAAAAAATCTTTAAACTTAGCTAATATGTGATCAAATTTTCCCAGCCCATTAACATATCTAACGGCATTATTCAAAGTAACTTGCAGCATGGTACTTGAGATAGAATCACATCTTAAAAAAAGAAATTCACAATATAGTACGTGGGGAATTATTAATGATCTAACCAACAAAATTCGAACATTTTTAGGGCAGATATTTTTATGAAGCTTCAAACCATACAATGTAGAATTGATCTTACCACAAACATTAACAACTTGAGAATCTCAGGAGAACCTGTCATTAACACAAATTTCCAGACTATTAACATGATTCGCAAAACTAATCTTCACATCATCAACAAAGATATCGGGTATCACTGGGAAACATCCTTTAAAAATCAGAATTGGTTGTGTTTTAGCGACGTTCAGTGAGATTCCATTAGACTTGGACCAAGCCAATACCTTGAATAGATCCAGATTAATATTGTTAAACGTTTTTAATATATTTTCACTATCGTATTACAATTAGCCAAATGCTGGTTGATTTGATCACGAAGAATGATCTCGAATACTTTAAATAAGATGGAAACTAAACTAAGCGATCTATGGTTATCCATAGAATCGATACCCTTCTTTTTTACAATCGGAATCACAGTGTTCATTTTCCAGATTTCAGGAAATTCAGATCACATAATACAACTGTTAATCATGAATGTAAAAGGTGATAAAATGTATGGTAAAATATTCTTTAGAAATTTTAAGTTTATTTTATCATGACTGGGTTAATTTGATTTATCCAATATGGTTGAAATTGCTCCAGATTCGTTTCATGGTTAATTTACTGTTTCCAAAAAATATTTTTGTTTGGACATCCTAATCAAGCTAGTTACCCATTGCGTTCTTTACGACATAATTCTAGGTTCCTCACATCGCCTGTTCTTTTGTACTTTGCATACGCATGATCCCTCGCAAGCATACTTTTAGCAATATTACAATTAAACCATGGGGTAGCCGATTGGCAATTAACTATTTTTTTAGTTGGTACACAATTGTTATGAATATAATAAAGGCAGTTATAAAATGATTTGAAGAGGAGATTGACATTATCAGACGCATGCAAAAAGTTCCAGTTAATGCCCGAAATGTAATTCACTATCTTTTCCGAATCTAATTGACTGTAGTCATGGATAAGCTTGTAGTCCAGTTTAACACGCTTTGATCTGACTATAAGAAATGATCAAAAAATCATGGTCAGAGATATCAGGCAAAGTGTGTTGACTAGACGCCAATACTCTAAAGTAATCTGCGTCTGGGACAATGTATTGATCGAGCCATGTACGGTTATGAGTAGATGAGAACGGAATTGATACCAAATGGTTCACTTTTAAAAGATTATGAAATTTATGGGACTTATCAAGCATATTACAATTTATATCACAAGCAATTATGAAATGATTATAATTTAAACAATATGCGAAGATAGGAATTCCTGAAAATCATCTAAATCGGATTGCACTGGAGTTGATGGGTTATAGCAAACTACAATCAGTACAGTTATAGATGGTAATATCATTTCTGCCATCAAAACTTAAGTTTTACCATAAATGGATGCATGAATAGCCTTAGGTTTAATACACGTGAAGTATTTCCTAAAATAAAAAAAAAGATTTTAGGAATTTCTTTTAGGAAAAACTTCACGCGTGTCTGGACGGTTGTGAAGATTTTCCTAAACCTCCGAGTTATTCCTAAAAAACAACAACAACAACTAAAAATTTCAGAGTATTGGTAAAAATGCGTATTAACGAATAAAAGCAAAAATACGTATTAAGAAATAATAAAATTTTATTAATACAATCGGAATTTGTGAGGTGAAGTAGAATTATAAGTAAAAAAAATATCAATAAAAACTTCGCACTTAAGATAGACGATATTTGAAAAAGTTTAACAATTTTTTCTATAGAGAATTATCGTATATCGATATTCTCTGAATTCTCCTGGTTTTCCTAAACACCGGCCATCCTAACGGAAACTTGTTTTCGGCTAGTCGTGATCTACTCTAACAGAAAATAAGTGATTTTTAAAAAAATCTATGGTCCCAGGCACTTAGGATTGACGATTTTTGACTAAGTTAATGATTTTTGAACATTCTTTAGAGAATTATCGTATATCGATATTCCCTGAATTCTCCTGGTTTTCCTAAACACCGGCCATCCTAACGGAAACTTGTTTTCGGTTAGTCATGATCTACTCTAACAGAAAATAAGTGATTTTTAAAACAGCATTAACCTTTCGCGAATCAAGACACAGCCTAATCTTGTTAGGTTTGCGAATAAGCACAACTGGCGATGACCATGAACTCGAACTCTCTTCTATTACCCCTAGAGATAACATCCGATCAAGCTCCTGGTACATCAGTTCCTGGATTGCCGGCGAGACAGCGTAATATCGTTGTTTTATTGGCAAACTATTTCCAACATCGATGTGATGTTCAATTAGTTTAGTATGACCTAATCCGTTCTTTTCATACGAAGGGAAAGAAGCTAAAATTTTATTGAATTCTGTGGATTGTGCAGGTGTTAGGGAATGTTTATTCTGATCCGTAGTTATAGAAGAACTAAGTTCGAGGGAATCGACTATTTGTGGCTTGATTTGGAAAAGATTCCAGAAATCAATGCCTAAATAAACTTGCCCAAGTAAAGAAGGCACTATGTAAACCCGCACAATTTTAATTTGGTTATTAAATTTTACCGACAAATCGACAAAACCGACAATTTTGTTTTTGGAACCATCAGCAGTAGAGACTTCAGCTGCAATGCATTTGTAACTAGCCTTTATTTTCTTTAGGAATTCTAATGACCGATGTCCTAATATACTAAGAGAGGCGCCGCTGTCCATTAACCCACGAATAAGGGTCCCATTAATCTCAACAATCGCATAGGGTCTATTGTCGTTTGCTATTCCTATACAAGTCTCAGCACAGGCGCGAATGAAATTACGTCTCTCTTTCCAATATTTTATAGTTCGCTGAAAGGTCTTTAATAAGGTATTGGGTTTATAACTAGTATATTGAATTGACATATCACTACCAAATACTTCCTTATTAGCGGTCATATTATATGGATGTGGTTCTAACGATAACGAGGCCGTTCGGTGTTGGAGGCTGCATCCGTCGCGTATCTCATTGGCGGAGTTGCTGTTCGGAATAGTTTTCCGAAACTCGTTGGCAATTGGTGCAGTTGGGCTTTAATATCCTTTGTTCCGCAATCATAACAGAATATTCCTTGCGGAGGTAGATTACAGTCTTGGTATCGGTGCTCTGGCATGTTGCAATTCCAGCATATCAATTTTTGTTGCCTGTAATTACTGTCCTTTGGATATTGGCGCAAAGCTTTATTTATATTAAGGACCATTTCCTCGACATGATATCCGTTTTCGTCAGGAAGAAATGAATCGTAATTACTTTTGTCGTCACTATAGCCGGGGGGGGGGGGGTATCCTACGTCGAACGTCAGTGAATTGGTTTTGAGTTGATGCCATTAATTCATTTACAAACCTTACTCTACGATCTATGACCGGCCTGTCGCTTATTCGTTTATTTTCCCACAATCGCTCGTATCTGTGGCAAATTAATCTTAGCTCTTCTATAGAAGATATAGACAAATGAAGAGTCATTTGTTGTAATTCGAAGTTCATGTTTTCTCTTACAATCTCTAACAAATCTATTTCCGGTAACGGTCGATTCAACCTATGGTTCATACTTTCTACTTCAAGAAGGAAGTCGCTTAGAGATTCATTAGTCCGTTGCTTCCGTGTCTCAATCGCTCTTCGAGTTGCGCGATCGGTGTCTATACTACTAAATCTCTGTATTATTGCTTGTCGTAGTTGGGGATATGAGGCTCCTGGATATTTTTGGATAAAAATCCAATGCCATTTTTCTGCCACGTCGGTCAAAAATGTCGGCATGATAGCATATAATTGGTTCAGTGGCACCTGCTCTCGCCAAGCAATTGACTCCATTCGAAATATGAAGTCATGAACTTCTAGGCCTTGAGGTTGTCCGGAGAAAGTTATGTTCCATTTTGGCTCAGATTTATAGGTGTACGGAAAGTTAGTCGGGGCGGGAAATGATACAGGAGGTTGATAATTATTGTAAACGTACGGAGGTTGAACGAAGGGCCGATCTTGATTGCGATTAGGTTGCCTAGTCTGGTAGGTAGATGCGTGATTTAAAGGTTTAAAGTGGTCATTGATTGGAACATTGTATCCCGGAATTGGTTTATTCACCAAGGCTTTATCGTTTTCAGTAGTATGCTGGTTCCGAGTGTGAGGTACAAGTTGGTACGCTGAAGTTTTTGGTGTGAAATTATCTTTCGTGCTCCACGTAACCATAGTTGATTCGTGTGTCCGTGATAAAATTGTACTATCTGATGATGTATAAGAAATAGATGTGGGTAGCGGATGAATATGTAGTTGTTGCAAATTAGGAGGCACTGATTCTACAGACTTAGTACCGATAGTTAGATTACTTGGGGCCTCTGTCACCGCCGATAATACCGTATCATTAGGTGAATCCTTTAGATCAGTTTGAGAGTCTTTCAACTTTTCTACGCATGTTTGATACAAACGTTCTAGACGTCGCCAATGGTTTATCAGTTTGTCCACCTCGCTATCTTGGTGGAAACACCCTTTCAATCGAAATGTTCTGTCTCTCCAATGTTTTATTCGACCTTTTATGTCAGCTAATGAATCCAATTTTATAACCCGCTCGTCTTCCAAAATTCGAGTTAAAACGGGGATTTGATTCGAACAGCGTTTCAACTCCTGTTGAGCATCGCCGGCATGTGTAACAGTGGGTTTTAATGAGGGGTTACCTCGTTCTTATGTAAGAACATTACTTATAGTTTCTTCCCATTCTGATTGAGATCGTTCAATTCCCCTTACCATACATTCTATGTCGATTTCTTCATCCGTTAGCCCTTTAAGAGGGTCCCAATTTTCTAACAAGCTCATAGTGCAAACGAGACTTTTGTTGTTTAAGGTAAAGGCTTGTTAAAATTTTTGCAAGGCTCTATACTTCAACAACCAAAATAACTATGCAAAATTATAATTTGTGAATTGCAAAATAAAATATAAAAATGTAAACTAGCGAAATTGGTAACGCAAGTTACTTGTGCAATATGAAAACCGAACCAAATAAAAATTTGGTAAATATATATAAAAAATGATAAAATTAAACTCAAATAAGGTTACTTTGTGAAATTATGAAAAATGTATTAAATTCGTTTATTAATAATTGATATTTTATTCTAGTGATGCTGATGGGTAACCGAATAAGTGCAGAAAAAAAATTATGAAATACCCACGTGAAATTTCAATAACAAAATTTTTACGCAGGTAAAGATAAATGAACGCATAAAATTTTTTTAAAGCGTCCATTTATCTATGAGATAACTGCATTATTCAGAGGGTCAATCAGGATAATTGGTTACTTAATCAATTACTACCGATAAAAAAAAATGTTATTATGAACTCAGTGTGAACCCAGCAAGTAATCTAAATGATAGACCGTTCAATTTCTGATGCCCATTCTGACGCCATTTTATTGTAACATTTAATCACGGAATTGAAAGTTGAACATTAAAATATGAAAAGAAAAAAATGAAATTTTACTTTAACTACCGCAAAGGTTATGGCTAAAACTGAAATATCCATTATGCTCGATGAAACGATGAATTCCAAATTTAAAGAACCGTCAACGGATCGTCGAGAATAATAAAGATTACAATCTAAGCACGTTTTCCGATTAAAGATAACGCGTGGACACATCAGGTCCCTGTTTCGGCGCCATTTTGTAACAATGGCTTGCATTTTCGTTTAGCAACGCGTGATCAACTAAAATTAAAATCCAGATAGCATCTTCCGGAATCATGGGGGGTCCATATCACTCACGCGGTGGCCATTGCACAAATCAGTTCGATAAAAAGGGTATAAACAAAAGAAATTTACTCGGCAAACAAAATCGCACTGTTATTCGACACCCTCATCATTAGGAATAAATTTTGAGCGGTCAGCCAATCATTCTCAAATAACTAAATGTATATGAAAAAAAAACTATAACTAACTATTTAAACTTACAATGGACAATTATGATATTTAATAAATTCAATAAATGTTGTTCAAACAAAAATTTTTTTAATCTTAAAAACTAAATTAAAACTAAAAAAAACTAAATTAAAGTAAACTTAACTTGCCGGTATTATACAATTCAACGTTGCGTTGCGGATCCGATGGTAGATGTAGAAGCTTCCTAACAGCATCCATATATTGTTCCGTCACTTTTACAGCGATTTCCATATGACAAATAATGGTGGTAGTAATCAAGCAAACTACTTAATCGAGCTGCCTCATTCGTGCCAATAATTGTTATACTCAATTATACATAAGAATTTGTTTAATTTTTTTATTTTTAAGTAGAATATTATTAAAATTTCGTAATTCAGCTTTTCTTGTATATTATAGCAAATTATTATATGTTTTATTTTACGGTATTTAGCAAATTTTTGTTGGTGCGCTTAAGGTTATTCATGCACTTCGTCAAAAAAAAAATTATTTTTTTTTTCTCACAAGGATCGCAACTTCTCGACTACGTCTTCACTGGCTCGTTTCTGGTATTTTAATTTTTAATACATATGCCTCAGCATTTTATTTATTTATTTCTTTTTTTTGTAAGGGCATATACCCCGTTAAACAATTTTTGAAGTAAAACTTCTTTAGGCACGCTTGACTTGGGGACTAAGCTGGCAAATGCGTTACGAAAAGTGTAATCGAACGAGGCGAACGAAACAATAGACGCAAAACGAAATCATTTTCCTTTAGTATCAGGATGTGCCATGACAATTCATAAATCCCTAGGTGGAACATTAGTATACCATTTTATTTTAATCATTGGTTAAAAAAATGGGATAATAAGAAAATAGGAAAATTGGAAAATTGGAAAATGGAAAATTGGAAAATTGGAAAAATTGGAAAATTGGAAATTTCGAAATTTGCAAAATTGGAAATTTTGAAAATTTGTAAATTGGAAAATTGGAAAATTTTAAAATTTGAAAATTAGAAAATTGGAAAACAGGTAAATGGAAAATTGGAAAATAGGAATATATGAAAATATGAAAATATGAAAATATGAAAATATGAAAATATGAAAATATGAAAATATGAAAATATGAAAATATGAAAATATGAAAATATGAAAATATGAAAATATGAAAATATGAAAATATGAAAATATGAAAATATGAAAATATGAAAATATGAAAATATGAAAATATGAAAATATGAAAATATGAAAATATGAAAATATGAAAATATGAAAATATGAAAATATGAAAATATGAAAATATGAAAATATGAAAATATGAAAATATGAAAATATGAAAATATGAAAATATGAAAATATGAAAATATGAAAATATGAAAATATGAAAATATGAAAATATGAAAATATGAAAATATGAAAATATGAAAATATGAAAATATGAAAATATGAAAATATGAAAATATGAAAATATGAAAATATGAAAATATGAAAATATGAAAATATGAAAATATGAAAATATGAAAATATGAAAATATGAAAATATGAAAATATGAAAATATGAAAATATGAAAATATGAAAATATGAAAATATGGAAATATGAAAATATGAAAATATGAAAATATGAAAATATGAAAATATGAAAATATGTAAATATGAAAATATGAAAATATGAAAATATGAAAATATGAAAATATGAAAATATGAAAATATGAAAATATGAAAATATGAAAATATGAAAATATGAAAATATGAAAATATGAAAATATGAAAATATGAAAATATGAAAATATGAAAATATGAAAATATGAAAATATGAAAATATGAAAATATGAAAATATGGAAATATGAAAATATGAAAATATGAAAATATGAAAATATGAAAATATGTAAATATGAAAATATGAAAATATGAAAATATGAAAATATGAAAATATGAAAATATGAAAATATGAAAATATGAAAATATGAAAATATGAAAATATGAAAATATGAAAATATGAAAATATGAAAATATGAAAATATGAAAATATGAAAATATGAAAATATGAAAATATGAAAATATGATGATATGAAAATATGAAAATATGAAAATTGGAAAATTGGTAAATTGGAAAACTCGTAAATTGGAAAATTGAAAAATTGGAAATTTCGAAAATTCGAAAATTGGACAATTGGAAAATTGAAAAATTGCAAAATAGGAAAATAAAAAATATGAAAATAGGAAATTTTGAAAGTTGGTAAATTGGAAAATTGGAAAATTTGTAAATTGGAAAATTGAAAAACAGGGAAATTGGAAAGTCATAATATAGACTTCTATGTCACTGACTGAATCACTCGAAAACGCACAGGGTGACCAAAAATTTGTTTTTTCTATATTATAACATCTATGTCACTCACTAACTTACTCACTCCAGAACGCACAGGGTGACCAAAAAAAATTCGTCCGTGTGATATATTTTATATAATTATTTTTTCTATATTATAGCTCCATTTCACACGAGGTATCGCAGAAACCGATTCTTTCTTCGTTTCTTTCCCCGATTGCCTATGATACAGGTTTTAATGCGACTTAAACATATTTTCGATGAAACCACATGATGTACTGTGGTTATACATAAATGAAATAAAAAATATTTCAAGGCCATTTTTACTATGCGAAGAGATTTCAAAACTGGTTTTTTTGTCCATTTTGTGACACATACATAAACATTGTCTATTACGACTAGTTGGCCTTGAAAAAGTTACCAAGTTACAAGGTTACCTCTTATGGCATCAGACATAAACGGCTAGGTGACACTCGAGAACGCAAAGGGTGACCAATTTTTTTTCCAATATTATAATTTTTCTATATTCTATTATAAATATTAAATATATATTAGAAGTTTTACTTCAGTAGTGTGGTCTAAAGCACATTTAATTTTTTTTAATACCTATTTACACTAATGGGTACTGACACATAATGGTATATAAAGTTTTAACTTATGTCATGCATTTACTATTTAATTAAAACAATCACGGTATCTATTATACTCGTATTACATATCTTCATAATTGTAACTTTACGTTTTATTTATTTAACTTATGGTACTACTTTAATAATTTTAAAACCCAGTCGATGCTGGAGGTCTTTTCGATTTAATTATTTGCGTGCGACTGACTACTGATTGATCCGCAAATTTTTTTTTTTTATATCTTTTTTTGTATTTTTTCATTTTAATCTTTTTTTTGACTAAAATTTTGTCACATTTGTATCCCTATAATAAAAACAAACCGTTTTTTATTTGTACAAAAAGAGTTCATGCGTACCGGGTGACCATTACAAATCGTTACAAACTTAGTCAAAAATCGTCAATCCTAAGTGCCTGGGACCATAGATTTTTTTAAAATTCACTTATTTTCTGTTAGAGTGAATCATGACTAACCGAAAACAAGTTTCCGTTAGGATGGCCGGTTTTTAGGAAAACCAGGAGAATTCAGGGAATATCGATATACGATAATTCTCTATAGAATGTTCAAAAATCGTTAACTTAGTCAAAAATCGTCAATCCCAAGTGCCTGGGACCATAGATTTTTTAAAAATCACTTATTTTCTGTTAGAGTAGATCACGACTAACCGAAAACAACGGTAAGAAATTTACAAAAGATGTTTAGGAAAACCAGGAGAATTCAGGGAATATCGATATACGATAATTCTCTATAGAAAAAATTGTTAAACTTTTTCAAATATCGTCTATCTTAAGTGCGAAGTTTTTTTTGATATATTTTTTACTTATAATTCTACTTCACCTCACAAATTTCGATTGTATTAATAAAATTTTATTATTTCTTAATACGTATTTTTGATTTTATTCGTTAGTACGCATTTTTACCAATACTCTGAAATTTTTAGTTGTTGTTGTTGTTTTTTAGGAATAACTCGGAAGTTTAGGAAAATCTTCACAACCGTTAAGTTTAAAACATTTTTTATAGTAAACTAGCTGACCCGGCGAACTTCGTACCGCCTCAAAATGAATAAATGTTGTTTAATGTTATTATAGTTTAATTAAATTGAGTTTTTTATTAAGATAAAATGAATTTCTCTTTCTCTCTCTCTCTCTCTCTTTCTCTCTTTCTCACACACACACACACACACACAACATTTTTTGTTTTATTGTCAGGTGCGAGAACGAACAAAGCGGATGGCTTGCCGACACGTGAACATGCTACGTACAATTGGCTGTGAGAGAAACATTCATTTTCTAGATTCAGGTCACAAACACTCAAGGATGGGCCTTGTGATTTGTTGATCGTCATGGCGAATGCACGACGAATCAGAAATTGAATTCGTTTAAACTCGAATGGCATATCGGTTGGGATCATCAGAATTCTCGGAATGAGAACTTCCTCACCTTTGAACTTTCCTTGAGTTTTCTCAAAATCAAACGCGTTCCGTTATATAATTTTGGTTGATTCAGGTTTCGTAGCATGATGATTACCGCACCAACTTTCTGTTGTAAATTGTGCGGTGGCAAGCCAGCCCGATCCAATGAGTTTAAAAATTCAGTTGGATAATTGGGTGCTTCATCTTTGTTTGTCACACAGTCGATAGATTTGAAGGAATGAAGTGGAATGAAGGAATCCGACGATTAGATTTTGAGTTGTGAAATTTAAGTAATCCACATCTTTGTTCTTTGCCGCAAGAATTACTCGTTCACTCACCCAATTGTGATTTTTGTGGTTAGTAATGATGTTCGGGAACACTTTGTTGATGAGCTCGTCCTTCGTTGAGACAAAATTGAAAAAGTTCTGAGGGAACGAAATCAATCCGTTTGATTCGTCAGAGCACGGCCATTACCGATAGCCAGCAACTGCTTGGAGAAATCTTCGGCAGATGGATCGTTTAATCACAGACAATCAAATTAAATTTTTCGTCCGAGCTAAAAATGAAAACAAAATAACAAAATATATTTCCGATAATTCCAATGTCATCGTTGTATCTGTCAGTTTTCGTTAAACTGCGTATACGTACGCAAAAAAACAAAATGTTTTTGGTTGTTTGCTGCTATTTACAGAAAAAGAACTCGCAGTTTAAATTTTTACGTTTATATAGGATGAAATATCTATCTTGGGTTGTCTCTGGTTTAACAATGCAACTCGCATGTTTGTCGTCGGCTGAAGTTTCATCACATAGCGCCACGCAGCGTCGATGATTTGAGGCAAGCGTTTATTACATCGACAGCGGTCGATCTTGGAATCACTGGAATTTTTTGATGGAAATCGCCGAACAGTTGAATCATCGCGCCTCCAAAACATCTTGAGTCATTGCGTAGATGTTTCATAGTTCGATTGAGTGCTTCCAATGTGCATTTGTGCGCCATTGTACATTCATAACCGATGATGATTTTACTTGCTACCAAAACTTTCGGCATTGTTGAGTGTTTCGCAATGTTGCAAGTCGGGTTTTCAGCCGATTGAAGGTTTATCGACAATTTCAACGCTAAGCAACTGCTACAGCAATATCGGATCGCACACGAACAGTGGCCAAATTCACTGACATGAGGAATGCCTTCCCAGTTCCACCGGGCGCATCGAAGAAAAATAATCCACCATTTCCATCATGAATTATATAGCTAAGTATATAAAATAAAAAAATTGGATAAAAAATAAAATAGAAATTTGCATGCAACCTCCAGTCGGATTTGAATCCAGTACCTTGCGGCCCACGCGCCGAAGCTTTAACCACTGCACCACTCGTCACATACAAACTACACATACAAAATTCATATAAAAAAAGGTGTTTCATTAGATTTTTGGGGTTTTCCTTTTGAGTTTTTCTGACTTTTCTTTTTTTCCTAAACCACCACTGTATTGAGACGAAATATACGCGATATATAACCAGACTGATTAGGGATAACAATTTGAGTTCTCACTGTTTAGGAAACTAGGCCAGACATGTCGGTTTTAAACGCGTAACAGTTACAACGTATCATCCAGCAGCTAACGATCTTAAGAATGAGAGCGGCCTATAAACCCGAGTTAGGAGGAATGATGTCTGATATGGTATGTGGTACCACGATTTATGGTACCCGCAGATCAATGAATACGAATTCAGATCAAGTTTAAGTGACGAAAAATTTAAAACCTGTGCAAACCACACGACATATACAATGGAAAACCCATTCGTACAGCCAGAACTCAAGACATATTCAAACGTTAATATTAGAGTTGATGCAGTAGTCCAATGCAACCACTGTACGACAGCCAATTTCTGTAAAACCCACGTTCTTACCAAATGATACCGAATCGACATCTATCCCATTTTCGAGAACCAAAACACGTTCCGAGGATGCACTTTGGACATGGTCACTTCCCCAGTAACTACCTCGAGACATACTCATTTTGATTGTTATGGTGGTGATCTCCAACAGCCGTCACAAATTCAATTAACCATTTCATTTAACCATCAACTATACATTTCTAACAACATTTTCCATTTCGTTTCTTTTCAGACAACCGAACAATCGATTCGCACGGCGATGAACCATTTAGCAATGAAACGTATGCGGCATTTAAGCGTGGTACCGTAATTAAAGGCATTTTATGTCCATCCTTCACAAATTCATTTATCGATCCATCACTAGAACAATCCTATTTAACATATTCCCATCGGCAACGTCAAAAATCATTAATAACGGTGAATTTGGTTGATTTAGTATTAAAGATGGTTTTGGCCATAATTTGGGTGTGGCGAGTGCCTGGAAGCACGTCAGTGGTATGACCATGTTTTATATGAGGTTGATGTGCTAAAAATTAAAATATACTGATTTCGCGAATTTCAGGCAATTCCAGCCCAGGCAATAGCATGGTCTGTATGTTGTATGATCGCCAATTTAGGAATATGTGTACTAGGATACTGGAGGTGTTTTGCTAATAATTATCTACATTGGGCAGCAACTTGTACATGGCTGTTACTTAATTTACAAGGTACGTCGATATCCGAATTTTATATTCGGCGCTAATCGTAACATATTAAAAAAAATAAATTTGTTTCGTTAGGTTTTGTTGGTGAAGGTGTCGGGTTTGCCGAACGTGAAAATTTAGTTTGGTATGTTTTATTTATAATTTTTGTACCGTATGCAATGTTGCCGCTACCATTGAAATGGTGTATGATCGCGGGATCGGTTACAGCTTTATGTCATTTAATAGTAATTAGTGTTTTAAAATTTCAAAAGACAGACGTAACAGTAAGTGCATAACGATTTTTTTGTTTAGATATAATTTGCCTAAATCAATTTTTTCCAATGCACAGGATATTCCGTGTCTTGTACGACAAATTATTGCAAATTCGCTTTTGTACATTGCAATTAATTTTGCTGGCATGTACACGAAATACTTGACGGACCGTGGACAACGATTAGCTTTTTTGGAAACGCACCGGGCGATGGAACACAAAAAGGAGTCGGAGAAACAAAATCAGAGAATAGAAAAATTACTGGAATCAAGTAAATATGATGACATAAATTGTCTGTTACCGTTAAATTGATTAATATATTCCTGTTTCAGTTTTACCTATATTTGTCTACAAGGACATCAAAACCGAACTGAAAGGTACCGAATCGCAAACGGAGGCCCAATTCAAAAAACTTTATATTTATCACATGAACAATGTTAGCATACTGTTCGCGGATATTAAGGGTTTCACAGAACTGGCGAGTAAAACGTCCGCCCAAGAACTCGTAAAAATTTTAAACGATCTATTTGCCCGTTTCGACCGCATCGCCGAAGATAACCATTGTCTGCGGATTAAACTACTGGGCGACTGTTACTACTGCATATCAATGTTCGATAGTGAAACGCTTAAACCGCGGCCCGATCATGCTGTATGCAGCGTCGAAACCGGGCTTCATATGATCAAAGCGATTAAAGATGTTCGCGTTAAAACAAACGTGAACGATTTGGATATGCGAATCGGTATACACACCGGTTTCGTTATGTGCGGTGTGCTAGGTGTTAAAAAATGGCATTTTGATGTGTGGTCCAATGATGTAATCATTGCAAATCACATGGAATCGGGTGGATTACCAGGACGCGTTCATATATCCGAAGCAACACTAAACTGTTTAAATAATGCGTATGAGGTGGAACCGGGCGATGGTGAAAGTCGCGATAATCATTTGAAAATGATGAATGTGAAAACGTATTTTATAAAACGAACCGAACCGTTACGGCAACGTGGACGATTTGCATACGAATCGATTAAAGACGAGATGACACATCGATTTATCGAATCGAAACTAAATGATATAACGTGTAAGGAGAATAATTCGCAGCGCAATTCGAGGGAAGGTTGTATAACAGACGATGAGTTAACGACGGACTGGACGCCCGAAATTCCGTTCAGAAATGTAAGTTTTTGGTATTTGAAATCGGGCTCGGTATTATATATATATTTCGTTTCTAGCTAACCGTTTCAGATAATAGTGGTCGTACTGATCGTGATCGTGCCACTGGTTGTGCACCCAGCGGTATCTATAACGCACAGGAAACGATTGTGTCACTTTCAGTTACCGAGGAAGCCAATGAACTGATCGATCAAAATATCCAAATTAATTCTAATAAGCAAATGCGGCGAGAGTATTTAAATTACTGGACAATGACGTTTAAGGATCCGATTCAAGAGCAAACATTTTGCCAGCGACGGGAGGACATGTTCCGTTCAAATATGCTATGCGTATTCGTTATTTGGATATTTATTTCACTGTGCCAAGGTATCATGAATTACCGGTGTACAGGTTTACTAATTTGTTTAGCCATTTGCACAGTCTTCCTAACGATATTTTGTATTTTGGTTATGGCTGAGGAGTTCCCAGGCATATTATCGAATTGCCTGGTAAAAAGTTCTAAAACGCTAGTACATCACCGAAATCGACGTACAATGTTTGTCTGCTTTGTAATTTTATTAATATCATGTGCGAGTACCATTGGACTGGTATTATGCCCGAATGACGTGAAAGAGATTCACCCGACAAACGATACCAATATTTTTCCAATGTCAACTGAACCAATGGCCATCAGTGAAAAACAGATTCAACCAAATGTTAATGTGTATCTAAATGTTGAGATAAATCAAAATTTTTTTATAAATCCAATATCATCGTCAACATCAGCACCATGGTCTGAGGTGACTCATAATACAATGACGACTACAAGTGAGAATAACGATACGTTTACATCAATTTACGATGATGAGTATGTCGATAATCGTTTACCAGCATTTTTGGCATTATTGGCCGGTAATTTGACGAATGACACGATTACTAGTGACAATAGCATTACACCAGAACCATCAGAAGAGCCGTGCATACATGCGGAATATTTTGTATTTACCTGGGTCCTGTGCCTGATTGTGGTGGCAACAGCTCTAAAATTATATTATTTGGTCAAAACGTTTATGGCATTCTTTATGTTTGTATCATACACGATATTAATCTTTGTCGCGTTTCACGATACATTTACAGTGGACACGAACACTCCAAAAAGTAGTATGCCACTATCAGAACGGATGTTTGTTCTGCTAGTCGTATTCTTTTTAATGGTTACATATCATGCCAAATTAGTCGAAGTAAGTATATGAATTTCATTTAATAAGTGTGTAGAAGTATCTAGTGTTTGCCACAAATTAGATGTACAGTGCGCCAGAAAAGTATTTGAATTGACACAGAAAAAACACAGAAAAATTTAACACACTCTGCGATCACACAGAAACAATCATACGGATGGTTTCGGTTAGCGCAGCTACGAAACTCGATTTGTGATAATAGAGCTCGCGAAAACAGGACATAAAATTTTCAAGTTTCGCCTTAAAGCCCTCAAAAATAAAATTCAAATTCTAGGGAAAATCACTTGGAACTTCCAATTACATATTTTCATTAAGAAAAATCAGGTTTGATCATTGTTATCCGAAGGGGGTAGACTTCTTCGTCAATTTAAATAAAAAATTTATGTTTTAAAATTGTCGACCTGATGATGAGTTTTCCTCACCCAATAATTAGTTTCGCGCACTCTTATAGATCTATGTACGGAATATTAAAATTTTCACTAAAACTTTTTGACTCAAATTATAAAAATGTTTGTCATTAATTTTAATATTTCTTATATATGTGTAAAGGGGGCATGGGCGTTGCGAACATTCATATGATTTAACTCAAAAATTTAAATGAAAATTTTAATATTCCGCACTTAGTTTTATAAAGGTTATCAAAACTAATTAATGGGTGGACAAAATTAATCATGAGGTGTACAATATTGACAATCATTACACTCAAAGGTTTAGTGAGAATTTTAATATTCGTACATAGGTGTCTAATAAGGGAAACCACAACTAATTATTGGGTGAGCAAATTCGATATCACACAAACCGTTCTTAGACAACCTGTTTATTTAAATTGATGCACGAACATTCATAAAATTTAACTCAAAGCTTTAAGTGGAAATTTTACTATTCCGTACATAGATTTATAGGAGTCAACAAAACTAATTATTGGATGGACAAGATTCATGATCTCGCCAACAAATCAGAAACATAAAAGTTTTATTTAAATCGATGGTAAATAGTGCTTTCCCAACATTCATATAATTTAACTCAAAAGTATAAGTAGAAATTTGTATATCCCGTATAAAGGATTTTAGGGTTATAAATAAGGATTATGAAGAACAAAATTTATTATTAGGTGCACAATTTCAAAGCATAACCCATTTTTAAATGTGATTTGTGATACTCCATCTAATTTAGATTTATGAAGTGAGCAAAACTTATTATTGGATGGACAAAATTAGTTAACTTGTGGACATTTCTGAGAGTTAACTCAAATTAACGATTATTAGTGATTTACTAACATTAAAATGATTTAACTCAAAATTATGGGTGGAAATATTAATATCTCCGCAAAACTAATTATTGGGTGAACAAAATTAGCTATCAGCGAACGGTTCTTTATGTGTGATCAAATTCATCATAAGGTAGATCATTTTGAAGTATAACTCATTTATTAAATTGAAAATTGAATGCCATTTACGGTACTTCATCTAATTTAACTCAAAATATTAAGTGATAATTTAGGGAATTCAGTACATAGATGGCAGGAAAATGGAAGTCGAGTCTGCTTATTACAAACAGATTTGATAGATTAAAAAAAATTAAAATAGATAAAGTCAAGCAAAATAAAATGAAATATAAAAAACAGAAACAAAAAACAAAATATCATATTAAAATCGATAAAGTGGCAGTGCTGATTAGCTTCGTACAGCATTCTAGAGACTGGCTCATTCTTTCCGTAATCAGTTCGATGAGGGTCGATACTATAAACATATGTACCGTTCTTAAATCCCGTGAATTTATATTTAGATTGATTTTACCTACCAGTACAGGAGAATCGATACCGCCAGTTAGTATTTGATGAATGAAGATCACGTCTGCAACAACTCGGCGCTTACTAAGTGGTTGTAAATCAATCAGCTTCAGACCATTTTGATATGGAGGGAGGTTAAACATGTCCACTTCTCTTAATGTGAGCCTCATAAGGATCGTCGAATTCTTTCGACCAAAGCTTGATGAAACCGAGCGCAGAATTGGCTTCGTTGATAATACGATCGATGTGATGTCTAAAATTCAATTCACTATCGCAAATGACCCCCAAATCACGAACAGAACGGGCTCTGGTAACGGTATCGCTGTTAATGTAATAGAAGCGAGAAATGGTCTGTGCACGTTTTCGACAGTAGGTGATTGTTTGACATTTAGCCACGTTCAAATCAAAGTTGTTCTTACCACACCAAGTGGAGAAGTTTTTGAGGTCAGATTTTAATAGATTCTTATCCGTTATGCTTGAAATCCGTTTGTAAATCTACATGTCATCGGCGTATATAGATATCGATGAATTTTAAACTAAAAATTCAACATCGCTGATTGCCTTGGGGCACTCCAGATGTTGCTGAGATATGAGTTGATACTGATGACCTGAACAGTACATGGTATATACGGTCTTAGAGATAAGAGCCCACCCAACGAAGGATTTGGGGGGGGGGGAGCCAAGGGCCTTAAGCTTGAACAAAATGAGTTCACGAGAAATCCTGTCAAACGCCTTGTTAAAATCGGTGAAGATAACATCAACCTCTTTCCCTGCCTCCATCGTTTTTATTGTTTGTGGCGTGAATTCAATCAGATTTGTTGTCGTGGACCGTTCTTTGAGAAAGTCATACTAATTGTCAAAAAACAACGGTTTACAATTAAAGTATAGTGAGTCATACACAATACTTTCAAACAGTTTAGGAATACGAGATAATTTCGAAATAAGTCTGTAATTACGGATGTCTGACTTACAGCCGTTCTTATGAATGGATGGGAACTATAAAAAAACTTTTCCAAATAGATGGAAAAATTTCTAGCAAAAGTGACTTTTGGAAAAGTGTCGTCAGTGGCTAAGCAAGAATATCACTGCAGTTTTTTAGGACGGTGGATGGTAGACGGTCAGGACCGGATGAAAATTCATCTTTAAGTTTGGAAATCTTTTGTACCACGGATTCATAATCGATTTGAAGGGAAGTTAACGTTGTTTGAATACAGTTATTCATGTAAGCAACGTAACCTTCATCGGGTTCAAAATCGCCCCTTGTGAAAGCCAGACTGAAGAAGTCAGCAAAATGAGCTGCTATGACTTTAGGATCGTTAGAGGAATGATCCCCACACCTCAGAGTGGAAGAGTATCTGTCGCACTTTCTTTTCAGGTTGATAAAGCGCCAAACTACTGAAATCATTATATCTATTTAAATAGTTAGAGTAATCAGCGTCAGATTTGGTTTTGAGGAAGCTTTGCCAACGTTTGTTCCAAAGGTTACGTAATGTTCGTAATTCACTATTATACCACGGAGGTGATGGTGATACAGTTTTTTGGCGGGTATACGAAATGGAATGCTTAAAACATTCAAAAACTACAGGCCTTACTATTGGCCTTACGAAAATTGAAACGTGGTGGAGTTTTAGAGTTGACTGACTTGTTCCAGACAAAAGGTGATCAAAATGGGAGGGTGGTATACATCTATGGTACAGAGGATTAGATTGGTTTCAGAAGCGACGCTATTGTTGATAACAGAGAAAAACACCAATTCGAGCTGCTTGTTCAGACTGTTGTTAACGTTGCTGATCTAAAATAGTCCAGAGTTCAATATATTGTCCGTGAATAAAGTTTCTTTGGCAGTTAATGTATTCGAAGCAACATAATGAGTGTTATCATTGGAATAATCCCAGTTAAGCCCGGGGAGATAGAAATCACTCACAACAAAGATGTCATCTTCAATATTCATCAGGTCAATGACGAAGTCAACAGCATTAATAAGAAGCTGATGGCTTACAATCTGACTTAGTGGGCGAATATAGCAACATAAAATAAAATTATTATTATTATTATTTTTAATTTTGACACATACGAGTACTAGTTCGATATTATCAGTATTGGGAATGATAACAATTTGACTATCAAAATTGATGTGCACTGCAATAAGAACTCCTCTACCAGTAAAATTCGAGGCTGGACAATAAGAACCATCTTTCCGGGAGACGTTAAAATCCAAGGTAAAAACTCGTTACTGTTGAAATCACTGTTCAAATTGGTTCGCGAGATTTAGTTTAGTCAGTTTCAGTTTAAGTTTTTTGGGACTGCCATGTTATTATTATTGTTTTGAAAATCTACAAATTCTTTGAGATAAGTTGTTTCGGGCCATGATTCTGGGGAAGGTAATAGGTCAAATATAGCTTCAGGAGTGGTTAATTTACAATAAATGACGCAACTTGTCCATTCAAGCGGGATATATTTTTACATTTGACATTCATATAATATCGGCGTTAGTTGTATTGTTACACAATCGGGATACAAATCTAATTTTCGGTTTAGGGTCAGCCCTAAGGATGCGTGGAGGATTAACATTGCTGCTGCTGTTTTGTTGAGAGTTGCTGGAGTTGGTATCAATGTTAGCAGGAACCACTTCAGATGAACGGGCTAGGCTGCTATTTAGTTGATTGATAGCTGTGGCAGGAAAAACATCCTGATGAAGACTCAGAATATTAGTGCGATCTATGATTGCTGTTGGTTTGTAAATTAAAAGGAAGTTCGTTAGATCATGGCAAGCATCACGGGTAGTTTTCAATTCCTTCTCAAGTCGCACGATTAGCGAGTCATCAATGGTTTTACTCGAGCTGGTATTTGCAGAAGTACAAGCTGATATACGAGTATTAATATCGTTGGATAACCTCAGAATTAATTCAGTATTCGATGCAAGGTGTTTATTGATGAGCATACTTATATTAATGTTGTCAGTTGTAAGTTGATTGTTTTGCTGGATGTTGGTCACTTTGTTCTTAATACCGGAAACAACTGATTCTATCTTATTATTGATCGCTTCATTAATGATCGAGTCAAAATTGTCGATAAACTTGCTAATTGTCGCGAAGTATTTTTCGTTGCCAAAATTGGAAAGCGCTATTGATTTCAAATTAAACATTCTTTTACAATTTTCGTTAAACCCGGTTTTATATTGATCGAAACTGCGAGTAATTGCTTCGTTTAGCAATAAGAGTTGTCCGTTAACATTATTGCTTTTACAATCAATACAAATAAAATCTAATTTTTTTATAAAATTGGAGTCAACACGTAATAACGGAACACGTTCGGATGTGTGATTGGATGACTTACTAAAAATAAATACGTCTGTACAAGACGATGGTCACGATTTTGAATGATAGTGCTTTACAAATTTTTCCATAATTTAACTCAAAGTTTAAGTAGAAGTTGTAATATTCCGTCATAGGAATAGAATGATGGGCAACACTAATTACGGCGGGACATAATTCATTACCAGGTGGACAATTCTAAACTATAACTAATTTTTTTAATAGTCCTTTACGAACGCATATATAATTTAACTAAAAAGTTTAAGTGGAAAATTTATTATTCCGTACATAGGTTTAATGGGATAAGCAAAACCAATTATTGGGTGGACAAAACTCATCAACCGATGGACGGTTCTGAAACTAACTTTAGTTATATATGTATTTAAATTGACGAATAATAGTGATTTAAGAACATTCGTATAATTTAACTCACTAGTTTAAGAGGAAATTTTAATATTCCTTACATTGGTTTATGGAGTCAACAAATCTAATTATTGAGTGGGCAAAATTTATCAACTCAAAAATTTAAGTGAAAATTTTAATATTTGGTAATATAGTTTTTGGGGGTAAAACTATAATTATTGGATAGGTAACATTCGTTAACTCGTGGTCAATTCTGATTATTGATTTACGAACATTCATATATGATTTAAGTCAAAAATATAAATATACTTATACCTCCGTACTTGGTTCAACAGGTTAGGCAATAAGAATTATTGGGTGGACAAAATTCATTAACTCGTGGACAAATCTAAGACATAACTTGTTTAATTAAATTGACGATTAACAGTGCTTTATGAACATTCATATAATTTAGCTCAAAAGTTTAAGTGGAAATTTTAATATTAAGTACCCACCACCGTAATAGGTATAAGTTCCAGGATTGCCCCAATTCCATTGAACAGCACAGAGACATTTGATTTGGCGAATTTATGAAATTAAGTGTTCTGTATTAAATAAAATGTATTATGTTTTAGAATTGTCGAGCTGATGATGAATTTTGTCCACCCAATAACTAGTTTCGTCCACTTAAAATTTCCATTAAACTTCTTGAGTTAAATTATAAAAATGTTCGTCATTAACCATTAATATAAATAAATGAGAATTTTAATATTCCCTATACAGATGTCAGGGGTGCAAAACTAATTAATAGCGGAAAAAATGTATCATAATATTTATATTGAAAATAACAGCAAATTACGGACATAAAAGTATAAATACATAGATGTCTAAGCGTAAGCAAAACTTAATAATGGATGAGAAAACTTCTTATCACGTGGACAATTTTGAGACAACTCATTTATTTAAATTAACGATTAATAATGCTGCACAAAAATGCATGTAATTTAACTCAAAAGTTTAAACAAAAAATACTAATCCGCATAAGGAATTACTATTCCGTTAACTTATAAGTGTATGACGGTCTCGTCGACTATTCAAAGACACACGTCATTTGTTTAACATTTATTTAAATTAATGATTAATAGTACTTTCCGTTATAATTTATAGTTTAACTCAAAAGTTTAAGTAGAAATGTTTATATCTCGTATATAAGATTTTAAGAATCAGTAAAACTAATTATTGGGTGAACAAAATTTATCATCAGGTACACAATTTTATTTATTTGTTTTTAATTTTAAATGTGATTTACGATACATCACCTAATTTAACTCAAAATTATAGATTCAGGAGATGGGTAAAACTAATTATTTGGTGGACAAAATTCGTTAGGTTGTGAACAATTCTGAAACATAACTAATTTATTTATTTCCATAATTTAACTCAAAAGTTTAAGTGGATATACCGCCAATCGGGCTATAAGGGTGGGCAAAACTAATTATTAAGTGGGCAAAATTCATGTTGAACATCATGATGATTAATAGTGCGTAACGAATATTTATATATTTTAACTCAAAAGTTTAAGTAGTAATTCTAATATTCCGTACATGGGCTTACGCGGTCGGCAAAACTAATTTTTAAACATCACTTATTTATTTCAGTTGGCATTAATAGTCCCTAACGAACATTGTACGGCAATTTAATTTAAATTAAATGAGTTATGTCAGATTTGACCCACGAGTTTACGAATTATATCTACCCAATAATTAAGTTTGTTCACCCCAAAAAACAATTGTACGAAATATTGAAATTTTCACTTAAATTTCTGAAATTGTTCCGAAATCCCTATTATTGCCAATTTAAATAAATTAATTATGTTTTAAAATTGTCTACCTGTTGGGGAATTTTGTTCACCCTGTTTTATCAACTCGTATAGATTTACGTATGGAATCTTAAAATTTCCAGATAAGCTTGTGACTTTAATTATATGAATGTTCGTGTATCACTAATAATTGTCATTTTAAATAAGTGAATTAAGCTTTCGAATTTTTTGGTGAATTTTGCCCACCTTTATAGACCTACATATATACTGAATATTAAAATATCAACTTAAACATAGGAGTTAAAATATAAAACTGTTTGTAAGTCATTGTCATTCTCAATTAAAATAAATGAGTTATGTTTTAGAATTTCCCGCTTGATGATTAATTTTGTCCTTCCAATCATTCGTATGGCCCACAGATTAAAAGTGTTTTATGAGCATTCATAATTTATCTCAAAAGTTTAAGTGGTAAGTAATTTTAATATTCCGTAATAAGAGATCATAAGTTTGGACAAAACTAATTATTAGGTGCACAAAATTCATCATCAAGTGGGCAATTTTAAAACTAATTTACTTTAATTCTTAATAACGGTAAAAGATTAAGTTCGAATGTTAATATTCCATACAGAGGTGTATGCGGGATGGGTAAAATCCGTTAACCCGTGTACTGATTTTAAGCAGATATTTTAATACTCCTGTACATAGATTTTTGAGGGTACACAAAACTAATTATCTGGTGAACAAATTTCGTCACCAAGTGGACAATTCTAATACTGATTTACGAAAAATCAGATTATTTAGTTCAGAAGTCTGAGTGGAAATTTTAATATTCCGTATAAATGCTGAAGGCGTGGGCAAAATTTGTTAATACGTAAACAATTCTGATACGAGCCTCATTTATTTAAATTGACAATTAATAATTCTTTACTAACGTTCATGTAATTTAACATATGGTGGGCAAATCCGATTATTGAATAGGCAACGCTGTACAAACTTGTGACGTTATTCACTTCTAAAAATTCTCACTTGAAGATGCTCTAAAATTCAAATACTTTTATGACGCAGTGTTTACATATTTTATTATTTTGCAGTAAACTTCACTCCGATTTACGTAGCTATTTAACGAATCTTATCTAATTCCTAATCCATTTTCCAGTTAACATCACGATTAGATTTTATATGGAAGCAGCAGGCAGAACTAGAGAATGTTAATTTGAACTATAACAAAACTCTTAGTGATATACTAATTAAAAATATATTACCCGATCATGTAGCTGAGTATTATTTATCTGAAGGCCGATCAGACGAGCTGTACGCCCAAATGCATAATTTGTGTGGCGTAATGTTTGCCTCGATATCGAATTTTAAAGATTTCTACTCGGAGGACATTGAAAAGGGGAAGGAGTGCCTGCGTGTGCTAAACGAGATTTTATGCGATTTTGATTCACTGCTGGAGGACAGTAAATTTGCATCGATCGAAAAAATTAAAACGGTTGGGGCTACGTATATGGCGGCGTCCGGTTTAAATCCACAACAGCAAATCGATTCGGGCAATACGGAGGATCAGTGTGTATGTGATCTGGTCGATTTTGCGCTTGCAATGCAACAGAAGCTGGAGGATTTCAATAAGGACGCGTTTAATAATTTTCAACTAAGAGTAGGTAAGTTCAAATCGCGTCATCATCACCCGATGAAATCGATTTGTGCTGTACAAAGAACGAGGTTACTCTCGGATGGGCGCACATTTTCTGTTTCATCATTTTTTTTTTTTTTTTGTGTGTGTTTGTCTATAATACGAATATTATATTATCGATATTTTATTATCCCTCAGGTTTTACGTTATCCTTATGGTATATTAAAATGCCATTTTACATCTATTTATAAAAATAATTTTTCTAAACTTATTGACCCGAATCAAAAACAGAAACCGATTTTTTTCTAAATCACGTTAACTCAATAAAAATAATAATAATAATCGGTAAAAAGGACATTATGATTGACAGGAATACTCACTGTTCCCTGTCAGTCATCAATTTAATATTCAAATCCTTATCATTAATTTGTTTTTGTTTGTTTAATTATTTTTAATCTGCAGGCATTAGTAGTGGCCCTGTTGTGAGTGGGGTAATTGGTGCACGAAAACCAGTTTATGATATATGGGGCAACACTGTAAATGTGGCATCACGTATGGACTCATTGGGAGTAAATCGTCGCATACAAGTACCTGATTATACAGCTCGGTTATTACAATCAAAAGGATATACGTGTGTGGTAAGTAAAAATAAATTTGTTCTCCTATCCATGTTTATTGAATTAGATACGTTTGGATGATTTCTCGAGATTGATTAAATCCTGTGACATACTGTACATGGAGCTATAAATAATTACTTCGGCATGATTAAATACTTGGCGTAATTATTGCAGGGTGGCGATGAGTTATTTTAGGGTTTGTGATGTAATTTTAAGTTCGCATGTTTTAAATAAACAATAATTATTTCAAGGTTAATTCACGTCATTAAAATGTTTTCGCATAAATGCATAATTGATTATTTTAGAATGTACGAAGGGAAGACCATTATGTAGAAAAGTGGCTCTCTTTCTCTCTCTCTCTCTCTCTCTCTCTCTCTCTCTCTCTCTCTCTCTCTCTCTCTCTCTCTCTCTCTCTCTCTCTCTCTCTCTCTCTCTCTCTCTCTCTCTCTCTCTCTCTCGGGCCTTCCTTAAATGTAATTTAAAGCAGAGAGGACGGTTGCGTCTGAAACCAAGAATGGCATTTAGATTTGTAATCTCCTGGGTTTTAATGTAGCTACACGGCAAAAAATTGTGTACTAGTTTTTAATCAAATTAGGGTTACATAATAGTCCACACCAATTTTGGGTTACATTTTAAACTTATTGTAAGGTTAAAACAAAAGTATAACCCTTACATAACTTACAACGTAATACTTAAAATATAAAAGATATTTAAGTTGCATGAATTGAGATTTAATTCAGTTTGATTATAGGATAACAAGTAAAGGTAAGTTAAAATGTAACCATTATGGATGCACAAAAGTGTAATCCAAAGGGACTTAATTGGCAATACTTAAAATATTAAAAATTATTTAAGTTATGATAAATTACTTTTAATTCAAAACGATTATAAAATAATAAGGAGATTTGGGTTAAAACGTAATATGCAGGGTTGTTAAAATCATAAGAACACACTTATTAAAAATAAATCTTTTGCGAGTAAATTTAAATAAACAATATTAATTTATATTTCATTTCAAACTTTATTTTAAATTACATGTAAATTTCATATAAATATTTTATAAATTAAATAATAATACAATAAAATAAATCTATAATAAATAAGGAACTAGCATGTATTCCTTTCCCATAATTTTATAACTTTCAAAAGATGTTTTATTTATTATTTCATTATAATTTAAAAAACATTCGTGATCAGTAAGTTTAATTTCAAAATTACTCATACTTTCATTAAAATTAACTATATCAAATAGTTCTAGGCCAAAATATACGGACTCATTCACGTGATATATAGTTCTTATTTTTCCAAACTGATTTATATTGCCTAAATATAGGAATAAATTATTTCTATAATGGAAACCAGGATCAATTTCAAACCATTTAGTAACAATACAATCAATAAACTCAATTTCATGGTCAGGATAATTTAGGTTATAATTCTGTGGCAATTCAACATAACCACTTAATATCAGTTAAGTGATTTTGTCAAATTTTATTTCTATCTGTTGCTTTTCGCATCATTTATGACCCAAGCCAACTTTGGACGATTTTGTATGATTTTTGACCATGTTGTGGCTATAAAACAAAACCACTTAACTTCACTGAATTGCTATATGTTACTTTATTATTTTGGAAAAAAACACTCTGAATTTTAAATGAATTTCAGTTAAGTGATTATGTTGAATTGCCACAGAATTATTTTGTATATCAACAGGCAAATGCGAAAAGGATATTAAGTCTATTTGTTTACCCAATAATTTTTTTACTGTATAAGTTTGTTGACAGAGCTTATGTGAAATCATACATTGATGTCTAAAAACAAGAGTTTTGCAAATATTTTTATAATTACTTATACAGGAATTCATTTTAGTAAAGTATCGATTCTTTGCTTCATATCTCATAGTCCATGTATGCAATACAGGACCAATTTTCCTAATTATGCTTGGATAATGGATTAGTATATGGTGTTTTGGTAAAAGACTGAGATTATAATCTTGCAAAATACAATTAAGATGCTGAGTTATACAGCTTTCCAATTCAATGATCGCAGAAACAGGTAGAGACGGCGATAATATAATATTAATAATTTTTAATAAACTCGTAATTGCAACCCACAATTTTGGTAGTTTAGTGCTTAATTCATGAAATATAAAAGGAAAATGTAACATTAAACATAAGTTTTGTGAAGCAGTAAACCCAATTGATGTCTGCGAAATTTTATCTAAATAAATGTTTGGTGGTAAACTTTTTTAAAGGTGTAACCAAATTTAAAAAATTTAATCTTTTCATTTACTGACTTTAACTGGATATATCGTAATTGAATTGCAGTATTCAAAAAATGTTTTATTATAAATGGCACTGCTCCTTCTAAAATATCATGCATGAGGTCAACGTTGCTATTATCAAAAATGTTATAAAACTTTAAATTATTTAGAAACAGTAATGTTTGATTCCCTTCGACATATTATAATTATCAATAGACTCAACATGAGTATTTTCAAAAAGCTCTTGATAAGTTTTATAATTCCGTATCTCAACTTGGTTTTCAGATACTAATGTGAAACTTTGATCTTTATGAACCGAACAAATTCTGCAATAATAGTTTGCTCGAAAGGATTCAACAAAACCTAAAGCCATATTTGCCCCTAAATTGTCATGGCTAAATACCACTAAAGTTCCTTTAATATTAACGTCTCTGTTTTCAAATTTTACATCTATTCCGGTAGTTTATAAATCTTTTATATCTAAGACTATTGGCTCGAGGATATTATTAAAATTAATATTTTTGTTTTTTAGATCGTTACTATAAAACAACGCGACTAAGTATATATTTTCTAGCTTAGAGCTAAACGGTTGCGGTATATTGTGTAACGAAAAATAAACTGCACCTATTTTATGAATACCACGTTTCTTACTACCCAGTGGATCTGCAACGTCAAATTCATCAAAAAAGATTTGAATCTGTAGTGCATTCCTATTTGTAGAGAAAAACTCACTGTTTTTAAAAACAGACCCACAGCAAAATTGATTGATCTCATTAATATTTATTGTTTTTAAATAAAGAAGCCAAAGCAGCTTTAATGGGAACATATTGAAAAGTACATTGCAATAAAACGTTTTGATAAAGATTTAGTTTTCGGTTATATTTTTTATCCCATCTACCGCCTAAGTTTTTTTCCGTACTATTAGTATAATATGTACTACTACTTTTAAATTGTTTTCTTTTATAATAACTAGTATATTGCTGAAATTCCCTCAAAACAAAGGAACTGAAGTTAGAAATATTTTCGGCTGTCCGTGAGTTTATAAAATCTTCATTTTTTTCTATTAAATGACAAACCAACAGTTCATTATTTGTTTTAAACACATTTACAATCATTTCTAATATTTTGTGATATTATTTTGAGAAATATCCATAGACATTAATTCATTAATTAATAATTCGATACTAGATTTTGCAGTGTTATAGGAAACCACGGTTGTATTACAAAGGTTTGGTTTTGATGGTTGATCCAGTTGAGAAATAATATTTCCTGATGTTGTTTGAAAATTCATATTATTATTGTATGCTAAAATATTGTCATTATTAGTTAAATCAGTCTCCTTTACTATTACTTTTTTATAGAACTAAAATTATTCTATTCGGATTAAATAATCTGAAAAGATATTGTAGGTTAAGATTTATTAAAAATAAGAGGAAAAAAAACCCGCATCGTATGGAAATTGTTTCAATAAGGAAATTTTCTTATAGTAAAATTAAATAAATTTTTTACATCTTCAAACTGAATTATTAACTCAACACATTGCTCGAAGGTCAACCGTTTTGTTTGCTTTGATTTTGTTCCAAATGCCGTAGATGGTAAAAGTTTTAGTAAAGCTAAAAAGCTTTTTATTTTTGGATTCCAAGCTGAAAGGATTAATATCGTGAGTTAAATATATTTATATTCTTTGTAAAATTTAAAACTTACTTCCAAATTTTTCAAAACTTTCTCCGGTGGTTGAATGAAGGACACTTTCAATTTGGTCGTCATAAAATTGCCAATTATTCAATAAATTGTTTGATTGTTCCTCGTATTGAATTTCAAAATCGTATAAAATCTAAGAGAAAGGATATACAGAAAGTATAATAAATTATCGGTTAGAGCAATGATTGGGAAAATTTTGAATTTTTTTTTAAAGTAAATATACATATGTCTAATATAAAAATTATTAAAATGCATTCTAAATCAGTGTAGCGCATTTAACTAACTCCAATGAAATGTTTTAATCATTAAAAAAAAAGAAAAAATGTAGGAATATGAAAACAAAATTACTCTACCGTTTAGAGGGGTTTAAAAAGCATACTCGATTTTCTTAGAAAAAATGTTGATTTTAAAAGGGCGCAGGATTAATTTATATTAAATAATGATAAAATCTATACAAATTCCATTGTTATTTGAAATAAATAAATATATGCCTTTTCCTGCCTGCCTACACAACTGTGTGGGATTTTGGACCAACTTACACATTTGTGCATACCACTTAAATTGTTTCCGTTTGAAAAATAACAATATAACTATGTATATTGTAAATAAATAATATGTTATCAAAAACAAATAATTAATATGTTATCAAATTATAATTCATTTTTCAAAAAGAATTCCGATTTAACTAAGATCCGTTAAAATCCGGAAGGCATTACAACTTGCCATTTTGTTCCCACACATTTGTGTGAGTTGGACTTCTATTGACGAAAAAACAGCTTTACCTGGCAGGAAAAGGGATATAGCAATAGCTTTTCAATCTATGTAAACTATATTATTTAAACTATTTAAACTGTATTGGTGTTCCGCGATTGCACTTGGCCTGAATATTTCAAATATCTCTATAAATTTACCTTTGTATGTATATTTAATTTATGTAATATGCTAATTAAGGTACGCTTACCAATTCTGGCTTATAAAAATAAAACGGAAAGTAATCGTAGATATCAACTCCGTGCTTCAAAAATAGCCTTCGTTCTTGAACGGTACTTTTCAGTTTTATAGCTTCCAGCTGCGAATCTGCAACACAGTTCTTAAAAAATTCTTTGTCTTCTATATTTAATCCTAATGAAGTCGTTGTTGATTCATTAATACTAGGTTTCAATTTTTGTTTTTTTTTTTTCCTAAATGACCATACGTGCCCTCAATTTTATGTCTTTTATTATTTATGTTTTTTAATTTATATGCTAAGAATCCCGTATTTGTTTCGGGATTATAAAATATATCCTAAACATAAAATTTATAAATTAAAATTTTTCATAAACAAAAATGATTAATTATTAATATTAATAGATTTAAAGAACTGTACTAAGCACAACAACTGAAAGATACAAAAGTTAGTGATATAGAAATTAATAGGTTCTTACAATTCCGCCACATTTACTGGAAGTCGTTTTAAAACTTGGAAACAAATTAATCGCTGCTGTAGCAACTGCTATTTTTTCTTCCTTCTTTGGATAATTTCCAAAATTTTTCCTTAAATAATTGGTTAATAATTTTACGAATATTCGTCTGCTTTTTTTGGAAAGAGTGTTTTTTCATCATACTCCTGTAAAACGGCTGGTCCTTCTACATCATCTTCCAAAAAACTGTGCAGTCCCTGATGGAAAACATAAAAAACACAGGTTATAGTTTCAAAGAAAAAGAAATAAATTCAAATAACACGAGATTTTCCTTTTTTAAATAAAAAGTAAATGCAAAACTTATCGAAAAGTTTATTGAATAATTTTATTAACTGTAAAATAATTAGAAAAACTGCATGCATGATTGTATATGTTTCATTTTATACTCACTTGTGAGGTAACTATTAATTCTGGTCCAACAACCGCATCACATTTTGTTAAATTTGTACTCGTATAACTTGTTACCACGAGTTCCACTTCAAAACAAGCACATTTACCGAACTATAACACTACGTCTATTAAATCGTCCACGGCTATTACAATGCCATCAAATTTCAAAGAAAATTCGTATTCGCTTTTAATTGGAATGTTGCTTATCACTATAATTAATAAAACCACTTTATCAGGACTAACCTTCGAGTTTCTACGTACTTGTATTTACTTACTTAATTGTAGTAGCTCCCTAGAAGTAAAATGTTCAATTCTTAATAGTTTTCTTAAACTTTTATTTTCGATTTTATAATTTACTTTTATAAACTTTAGATTCTCCATTTTTTAATTATTATTTTTGCACTGACACTTAAGATGGAAACTCATTGAGCTTATATTTGAATCTGATTTTTCTATTCATGCAGAATCATGTTTCAACAAAAAGAAAGACAAATATAATTTACGGTTGTTAAACAATTTATTTAAGTAACTAAAATTAAATTTTAATTTGGTATACTTAAACTTTAATAAAACGTTGTTGAATTTTAATATAAGCTATTTAAAAATGATTCTATTTCTGATAATAGTAATAATATGACTTAAATTATAATTCCAATAAAGTATAAATAAGTTTTAATTATTTGGAAAAATTACAATTTAATTTGAGAAGGTTACAAAACTACATGTAATCTTGAGCTGGGTTAAAAAAGTATCATACAATTTTTTACCGTGTAGCGTATCGTGAAGTAACAATTTTTCAACTTGTTCTTCACATTCCACTACATTTCACAAATAAAGGGTGGGTCATTTAAAAATTTGTTTTTAAAAACGCTCAAAATGAGTATACATTTTTATTTTATGGAAACTTTTTGTTGTTGTGTAGGTTAGAGTCGATTTAAGAATGAAAACAATGTCGTTCATGTGTCTCCCTCTGCTAGTTTTACAGTAAGCCATCCTGTGAGTCCAGTTTTTAAAAACTTTCTCGATGGTTTTCGCGCCTATTTCGTGAATAACTGTTTCGTGAATGTTATGTTTTAAAGCTGAAGTTGTGCATAACATCTATCCTAAATAAAACCCTATAGAAAAAATCCAAACAGCGTCAAACCAGCTCCGCGCAGGTCAATTGATATCCAAAATGGCTGATTATTCGGTTGTCAAATTTTGCGCACAAGAGATCAATTGTCGGTGGGTTTGTACGGCATGTGGCGCCATCGTGTTGGAACCAAAGGTTGTTCACATTCATAACTTCGATTTGAGGTCATTATACCATCACTCTAAAATCCACAACTAGAAGTCACTCTATGGATTGGCTTCTATACGATTACGAGTGGCTGTTCTGAACCCCAAATCCAGCAATTCTGCTTGTTTACATAGATTCAAAATGCGCTTCTTCTGAAAAGATGATTTTTCGACTAAAATCGATATCATTATGAAGCTGGCCTATGGCCCACGTAGAGAAGCGATATCGAATCGGATGGTCATTTGCTTTCAACTGCTAAGTCATCAGGACCTTGTAAGAAAATAATCCGAGTTCTTTGTGCAGTATTCTCCTCAAGCTGGTACGACTAATTGCCGCTGGATTCTGGCCCACACTATGAACCACAGCCGCATCCTCGGGCGAGCTCACTTTTCGAGCTCGGAGACCACTTCTGTCATCCAATATCAAGCTTTTCTCACGAACTTTCTTCACCAATTTCGTTACAGCGGTTCCGCTTGGCGCTCCTTCACGACCATATTTCTATTCAAAATTTGCACAGTTTCGGCTACACAACACTGACTTTGAAAATAAGTTTTCAATATTTCGCAACGCTCTTCAAGCGATAATATGATTGTTTCGTGACGCGAAATATCAAACTGAAAAACTGTCAAAATTTCAAGCAAACCGCTCAAAAAAATGTTGCCATAGCCTATGATTTAAAAACAAACCAATAGATGGCTCACCCTGTATTATTTAAATGATTCATGTACCATTCTGTAAAACTGATGTCTTCCCAATATCTTGCTAGGTTGAAGTTTACTATGTCTTTATTGTAATGTACTCAGGTTGCCAGCTCCGGTGTTATAAAAAGATCTGCCGTTCACCAAAAGATGGTTCACCACCAGTAAGGTATGGTTAAAATTGTCCGATGTAAAAAGTCATATCCTAAGGTTGGACATCTGTTAACAACATAACCTTAAAATATTAGCGATTTTGTATCAGCACCAGATATTTTTTTTCTTGTGAAAATGTCTAGTTTTCAGCTGAATAAGCGTCATTTATGGGAACTTTTCATTTACTTCTTTAATTTGAAGAAATCTACAGCTGAGGCGCGTCGATCGCTTGTAGAGAGAAGTTGTCGAGAGTAGCTTCAAAAGTTTAAGAACGATGAGTAATTTGATGTCGAGGACAAAGAGAAGAAATCATAGGGACGATCTGGCCATGCTTCAACATCGTCTACCAAGTTAAATATTCTTGGAAAAAGTGATTTTTTAGTGAAAACTAAAACCATATACATACGTTAAATATACATACTTAGTATTTGTTATGTAGCATTAACTTCACTGATATTTACCGTGTTTCATGACACCCATTGATCGGATCAGTTCAAATTTTATATGGAAAACCTTTTATGTTGTTTCATGAAACATGAACTGAATCGGATTATATCAAACACCAAGAAACACAGCTATTGATGGACTGCGTCCAGCATCAAACAAATGTCTCTAGCAAGTAATACGAGTTTCTAATGGGTCTGACAGGGTGTTCGGTGAGAATTAAAAATGTAATTTTAAATGGGCCTTAGGTACATTTCAAAGTCATTCTAAGTATTTGTTAAGCTAGTAACTAGTGTCCCTAGTAAGGTATGTATATTTTTCCCTGCATCTTTCAAAGGCTTTGGTATGTACCTAATGCTTATTAAAAAATCACAGTTTTAGATCTCATAGAATACTCTATCGGACTCATTAGAAAATCATTTAACAAACTTTTTTTTTACCTTCACTTAACCTTGCTTTTGGTCTAAGCTATGAACTTTGGAAAGTACCTAAGGCCTATTTAAACGTCACATTTTTAAATTGCATGGAACACCCTGTTGGGTCCATTAGAAATTCATACAGATTACTACGGACACTCCTTTTTGTCTGAGCATTGCTCCAATATCACTGTAATTTATGGTAAACCCTTAGAAAATACTTAGAACGACTTTGGGATATACCGAGGACACATATAAAAATCGCATTTTTAAATCTCATGAAACACCCTGTAGGAACACTCCTTTGGATCTAACTCCTTTGGGCCTCCTTTGGATCAATGCTCATAAAATATTTAGAATGACTTTATAAATAACTTACTAGCGACACTTCTTTGGGTCTAAGTATTCCACCAACATCATTGAACTTAACCTATAGCCGTAGGTCCTCGATTTGGCAGGCGACTGTGTAAGATAAGGACGTGAAAGGCGAACTGCGAAAGAGTTGGGAATGCTTCGGCCCTACAACAGATTGCAAAAATTAAATATTACAACAACAAAAAAACTTACTAGGGGCAATACTATTAAAGTTAGCCGAAAGTTTCCAGCCGAAAGATAAAAAAATCGATAATGCAGATAGTGTCTTCGCTTTCTCAGCCGAAAAAGTAAAAATACGTCACCGTTGATCAACATTCTTCAGCCGAAAGTCATCAGCCGAAAAATTTATTTCAACAACACATGAACTGAAACCTAATTGAATGTATTATTAAGTTTCTTGTAAAATCTAATTCTATTTAAAATTGTGAAATACAAATGTTTAATTCAATCAATCATAATTTTAAAAACATAATTTTTAACCTTGATCCAAAGGAACATAAAATTTGGTGTGGATGCTACTATGGCCATTTGATATGTCATAATGTTGGTCAATTTCGGCCTAATTGTGGAAAAATTCTGAAGGGGATACAGGGGTGTAATTAAAGAAAATTTCACTAATTCAATATGTCGAGCATTGAATGGGCTGTTCAATATGTCGAGCATTGAACGACAGGCCATTCAATGGTCGATATATTGAATTAGCGAAATTTTCCTAAATTACACAACTGTATCCCCTTCAGAATTTTTCCACAATTAGGCCGAAGTTGACCAATATTATGATATATTAAATGATCATAGTGGCATCTCCACCATATTTTATGTTCATTTGAAGCAAGGTTAACAATATTGCTTTTCGAATTGTGATTGATTGATTTAAATATTTGTATTTCACAAGTTTGAATAGATTTAGGTTTTACAACAAACTTCGCATAATAATAAACTTAAATTGGTTTTTGTTGATGTATAGTATCAGTATTATTGTATTCAGTATTTTTGAAATAAATTTTTCGGCTAAGTTTCGGCTGAAGAATGTTGATCAACGGTGACGTATTTTTACATTTTCGGCTGAGAAAGCGAAGACACTATCTGTATTATCGATTTTTTTATCTTTCGGCTGGAAACTTTCGGCTAACTTTAATAAGGTCTAGGGGCAATCCTTTTGATCTAAGCAGTCCACCAATATCACTGAAGATCATACTACGAGGGTTGTCAGAAAAATTTCCGGCCTAACTAAGATACAAGACATTTTTTCTTGTATATAAGTCTATACTCTTCTCCCAGCGATGCTCCCATCTTTTCAACTCATCAAAATAGTAGTTGGCGTCTTTCTCTGCAAAGTCGTTGTTTACGAAGGTGGTGATCTCCTCATTCTCTGAAAATGTGTCTATCCTCCGAGCGCAACTTTTAGCTTGGGGAACAAAAATAAGTCACTTGGGGGTTGGATTTGGTGAGTAAGGAGGGTGGTCAAGTAGTTCAAACCGTAATTCATGGAATTTTGCCTTGGCAACCATTGAGGGTTGCAAATGTGCCATTTTTCCGCAATTTTTGGAGTTAGCAATCCAGTCGAAGGAACAGCCTTTACTTTTTTGGAGGCTCCCCCTTGGTAGTCCACTGATTTGACTGTATTTTTGATTCTGTACTGTAATGGTGTATCCAAGTTTCATCAACAGAGTCGGCGCCAAAAGTCTGATTTATTGCACTTAAACTGCGCCAATGTTCATTCGAACACGTTTCTGATCCAAAGTGAGCAAAACCGGCACCCTACGCGCGGATAGCTTCCTCAAGCCTAAATCTTGGTTCAATATGTGACAAACACGTTTTCTGGATCATAGGCTCTTCTACCTCTCTAACTTTAATTCGACGGTTGTTCAGCACGATTTGATGAACTTGAGCGATGTTATCGTTAGTGATTGAAGTTTTTGGACGTCCTAAATATTCATCGTCACTCAAGTTATGGTACTACAACTGCTAGTTTTCTAGTTGTGAGAGCCCTCATATAACTAGCCGAGGATGAACGTCAATTATACCCAAAATCTGCTAACCGGAGGTGACACTACAGAAGAAAATCTTCCTTCATTATAAGGGCTAATGATGATCAGCAAACAGTGGGGGTTCATTCTAAAAAAATGGTCCTCCAACGACAAGGATATATTGAAAAATATTTCATAAGAACTGCAAAGCACGGTCAATGTCCACATCAATCTAAACGAGTGTATAAAGACATTAGGAATTCTTTATAATCCAAACGAAGACACATTGGATTTTGGCGTAGACAAGTACGAATAGAGACTGGCCAATCAACCAAAACTTGTTAGCTGACTAGTAAAAGCTGTTCGATCCAGAAAAATTCTCCAAAATTCTAATGCAAGAAATATGGATGTCAGAGATTAGATGGGATGAGCCATTACCAGAGAGAATAAATGCTAAATGGCTTAAATATAAAAACGAAATCCAGCATTCCGACCCCCCTCAATATATTCAATAATTTGTTCACTCAAAACTCTTTCTAATAATTTGGAAAGTGTAGGTAAAATACTTATAGGACGAAATTCAGATATACAGACAGGGTTATTAATTTTTGGAATCGGTATCAACTTAGCATGTTTCCAAATATGTACTTGGAAACGAGCTAGTTGTAATTATATTATTTATAATTAGAAGCAAATACTTTCTGATAAATGGAAATATAATTTTAATGAATCTAATTGAAATATTATCCAATCCAGCACCTATACTATTCGATTTTATAGCATTCAGCGCTTTATCTAAATGTGGCATTGTTATCGTGCTAAAACTGAACGAATTTGCAGCAAAATCACTTCTTAGTAAATCTTCAAGAAGTTCAGGGCTGTTATAGATATTCCTAATCGAAGTAGTAGTGAATTCGTTTAAAAACTCAACAAGACTCGAGACCTAATTGATCCACAGTTTGCCAAAATAATTTAGAAGATTGCTCGGATTCCAATTTATCATTAAGAATTTTGCGTTTGTTGGCCCTAATCAGAAACGTTACTCTATTTCTAATTCGACAATAAACAATTCTTAACTCACTAGACCGAACTTGTATCCATATATATAAGGCAAAAACCCGCAATATGATTAAATTTTGTACTTCCTTTGTCATCCAAGGAGAAATCGATTTAGTTATTTTAACAGGTCGTAATGGAACATATTTTTCATACAAATTTAAAACACTTGAATTAAACAGCTGTATTTGTTCATCTACATCACTCATAAAATATATCCATTCCCATGGCAGAGTTAAGTTCTCCCCATCTAACTCGTCAATTAAGTATTAAACGATTCAAATACAAACGTTACTTAGCATGTGGGTTTCTCAGAAAAAATCAAAAAATTGTACGATCGATATTAAGTACCTCAAGGCAAATTTGACTTTTCTAAACACAGTAAACCCCCAAATTGGGATCTTGGTAACTAACCTGTTTTCTATTAGATGGGACCCATAGTAGCATTTCAGTACAAACGTCACTTAGCATACTGGTTTACAGGAATTTCTCGGAAAAGTTCAGAAGTAAATTTACGATCAATTTGAAGTACCAAGGCAAAATGTGTCTCCTAATTTTTTTTTTATTTTCTTTTTTATCTCCGGTTTAGGAGCATAGGGCGTACTAAAGGGCGTGGTCCCATCACTTAGTGTGTGTCCCATCCATTTCCTCTTTCGTTTCTTAATTTTAACGGTCTCAATTTGATGATTGATTCGATGTTCTCATTTTGATTTGATTTGCCTGGTCCGCCGCAGAAGTTTGTTCGTTTGTGATCGTGTTTGGCCAGAAGCATTTAATGAAACTCCTAAGACATTTATTCACAAATACCTGAAGCCTTCTAGTCTGTACCCTATTAAAGTTAGCCGATATTTCCAGCCGATATTAAAAAAATCGATAATGCAGATAGTGTCTTTGCTATCTCAGCCGAAAATATAATACGAAATGTCAAATATTAATATGCATCAGCCGAAAGTTATCAGCCGATATTTTTCAGCCCACATATCTCAGCCGATATTGCTCAGCCGATATTTTTCAGCCGAAAGTATTTTTTTTATACCAACAATATTTGTTTTCTACAAAAAAAAAAAAAAAAAAATCAACTGAAACGGTTAAAAATAAAACACTAAACAATATTTTTAATAGCATTATAGATTGTTTAGATAACTAATTTTCCAATAGGGAAACTTGTTTATAAATATATCGCACACACAAAATTTGAAAATTTCTAAATATTGACCATTTAAAGTGTCATGGTTCGAAATAGATTCAAATTAAAGGTCTTAGTAATGTTTCCACCTGGAAAAAGCTTCAGGTCAATTTCCATGTGGAGAGCTCGGGGAAACTCGATTGAATATATCGCACACACAAAATTTGAAAATTTCTAAATATTTACCATTTAAAGTGTCATGGTTGAAAATAGATTTAAATCAAAGGTGTTAGTGATGTTCACATCTGGAAGAAATTTCAGGTTAATTTCCATGTGGGGAGCTCGGAAAAACTCGATTGAATATATCGCACACACAAAATTTGAAAATTTCTAAATATTGACCATTTAAAGTGTCATGGTTGGAAATAGATTCAAATAAAAGGTCTTTGTGATGTTCACACCTGGAAAAAATTTCAGGTCAATTTCCATGTGGAGAGCTCGGGGAAACTCGATTGAATATATCGCACACACAAAATTTGAAAATTTCTAAATATTTACCATTTCAAGTGTCATGGTTGGAAATAGATTCAAATCAAAGGTCTTAGTGATGTTCACACCTGGAAAAGTTTCAGGTCAATTTCCATGTGGAGAGCTCGGGAAAACTCGATTGAATATATCGCACACACAAAATTTGAAAATTTCTAAATATTTACCATTTAAAGTGTCATGGTTGAAAATAGATTCAAATCAAAGGTCTTTGTGATGTTCACACCTGGAAAAAATTGCAGGTCAATTTCCATGTGGGGAGCTCGGGGAAACTCGATTGAATATATCGCGCACACAAAATTTGAAAATTTCTAAATATTTACCATTTAAAGTATCATGGTTGGAAATAGATTCAAATCAAAGGTCTTAGTGATGTTCACACCTGGAAAAGTTTCAGGTCAATTTCCATGTGGGGAGCTCGGGAAAACTCGATTGAATATATCGCACACACAAAAATTGAAAATTTCTAAATATTGGCCATTTAAAGTGTCATGGTTGAAAATAGATTCAAATCAAAGGTCTTAGTAATGTTCACACCTGGAAAAACTTTCAGGTCAATTTTCATGTGGAGAGCTCGGGGAAACTCGATTGAATATATCGCACACACAAAATTTGAAAATTTCTAAATATTTACCATTTAAAGTGTCATGGTTGAAAATAGATTCAAATCAAAGGTCTTTGTGATGTTCACACCTGGAAAAAATTGCAGGTCAATTTCCATGTGGGGAGCTCGGGGAAACTCGATTGAATATATCGCGCACACAAAATTTGAAAATTTCTAAATATTTACCATTTAAAGTGTCATGGTTGGAAATAGATTCAAATCAAAGGTCTTAGTGATGTTCACATCTGGAAAAAATTTCAGGTCAATTTCCATGTGGAGAGTTTGGGAAAACTCGATTGAATATATCGCACACACAAAATTTGAAAATTTCTAAATATTGACCATTTAAAGTGTCATGGTTCGAAATAGATTCAAATCAAAGGTCTTAGTAATGTTTCCACCTGGAAAAAGTTTCAGGTCAATTTCCACGTGGAGAGCTCGGGAAAACTCGATTGAATATATCGCACACACAAAATTTGAAAATTTCTAAATATTTACCATTTAAAGTGTCATGGTTGAAAATAGATTCAAATCAAAGGTCTTAGTGATGTTCACATCTGGAAAAAATTTCAGGTCAATTTCCATGTGGGGGAGCTCGGAAAAACTCGATTGAATATATCGCACACACAAAATTTGAAAATTTCTAAATATTGACCATTTAAAGTGTCATGGTTGGAAATAGATTCAAATCAAAGGTCTTTGTGATGTTCACACCTGGAAAAAATTTCAGGTCAATTTCCATGTGGGGAGCTGGGGGAAACTCGATTGAATATATCGCACACACAAAATTTGAAAATTTCTAAATATTGACCATTTAAAGTGTCATGGTTCGAAATAGATTCAAATCAAAGGTCTTAGTAATGTTTCCACCTGGAAAAAGTTTCAGGTCAATTTCCATGTGGAGAGCTCGGGGAAACTCGATTGAATATATCGCACACACAAAATTTGAAAATTTCTAAATATTTACCATTTAAAGTGTCATGGTTGAAAATAGATTCAAATCAAAGGTCTTTGTGATGTTCACACCTGGAAAAAATTGCAGGTCAATTTCCATGTGGGGAGCTCGGGGAAACTCGATTGAATATATCGCGCACACAAAATTTGAAAATTTCTAAATATTTACCATTTAAAGTATCATGGTTGGAAATAGATTCAAATCAAAGGTCTTAGTGATGTTCACACCTGGAAAAGTTTCAGGTCAATTTCCATGTGGGGAGCTCGGGAAAACTCGATTGAATATATCGCACACACAAAAATTGAAAATTTCTAAATATTGGCCATTTAAAGTGTCATGGTTGAAAATAGATTCAAATCAAAGGTCTTAGTAATGTTCACACCTGGAAAAACTTTCAGGTCAATTTTCATGTGGAGAGCTCGGGGAAACTCGATTGAATATATCGCACACACAAAATTTGAAAATTTCTAAATATTTACCATTTAAAGTGTCATGGTTGGAAATAGATTCAAATCAAAGGTCTTAGTGATGTTCACACCTGGAAAAGTTTCAGGTCAATTTCCATGTGGGGAGCTCGGGGAAACTCGATTGAATATATCGCACACACAAAATTTGAAAATTTCTAAATATTTACCATTTAAAGTGTCATGGTTCGAAATAGATTCAAATCAAAGGTCTAAGTAATGTTCACACCTGGAAAAAATTTCAGGTCTATTTCCATGTGGGGAGCTCGGGAAAACTCGATTGAATATATCGCACACACAAAATTTGAAAATTTCTAAATATTGACCAGTGTCATGGTTGAAAATAGATTCAAATCAAAGGTCTTAGTAATGTTCACACCTGGAAAAACTTTCAGGTCAATTTCCATGTGGGGAGCTCGGAAAAACTCGATTGAATATATCGCACACACAAAATTTGAAAATTTCTAAATATTGACCATTTAAAGTGTCATGGTTGGAAATAGATTCAAATAAAAGGTCTTTGTGATGTTCACACCTGGAAAAAATTTCAGGTCAATTTCCATGTGGAGAGCTCGGGGAAACTCGATTGAATATATCGCACACACAAAATTGGAATTTTTTTAAATATTGACCATTTAAAGTGTCATGGTTGGAAATAGATTCAAATCAAAAGTCTTTGTGATGTTCACACCTGGAAAAAATTTCAGGTCAATTTCCATGTGGGGAGCTGGGGGAAACTCGATTGAATATATCGCACACACAAAATTTGAAAATTTCTAAATATTGACCATTTAAAGTGTCATGGTTCGAAATAGATTCAAATCAAAGGTCTTAGTAATGTTTCCACCTGGAAAAAGTTTCAGGTCAATTTCCATGTGGAGAGCTCGGGGAAACTCGATTGAATATATCGCACACACAAAATTTGAAAATTTCTAAATATTTACCATTTAAAGTGTCATGGTTGAAAATAGATTCAAATCAAAGGTCTTTGTGATGTTCACACCTGGAAAAAATTGCAGGTCAATTTCCATGTGGGGAGCTCGGGGAAACTCGATTGAATATATCGCGCACACAAAATTTGAAAATTTCTAAATATTTACCATTTAAAGTATCATGGTTGGAAATAGATTCAAATCAAAGGTCTTAGTGATGTTCACACCTGGAAAAGTTTCAGGTCAATTTCCATGTGGGGAGCTCGGGAAAACTCGATTGAATATATCGCACACACAAAAATTGAAAATTTCTAAATATTGGCCATTTAAAGTGTCATGGTTGAAAATAGATTCAAATCAAAGGTCTTAGTAATGTTCACACCTGGAAAAACTTTCAGGTCAATTTTCATGTGGAGAGCTCGGGGAAACTCGATTGAATATATCGCACACACAAAATTTGAAAATTTCTAAATATTTACCATTTAAAGTGTCATGGTTGGAAATAGATTCAAATCAAAGGTCTTAGTGATGTTCACACCTGGAAAAGTTTCAGGTCAATTTCCATGTGGGGAGCTCGGGGAAACTCGATTGAATATATCGCACACACAAAATTTGAAAATTTCTAAATATTGACCATTTAAAGTGTCATGGTTCGAAATAGATTCAAATCAAAGGTCTAAGTAATGTTCACACCTGGAAAAAATTTCAGGTCTATTTCCATGTGGGGAGCTCGGGAAAACTCGATTGAATATATCGCACACACAAAATTTGAAAATTTCTAAATATTGACCAGTGTCATGGTTGAAAATAGATTCAAATCAAAGGTCTTAGTAATGTTCACACCTGGAAAAACTTTCAGGTCAATTTCCATGTGGGGAGCTCGGAAAAACTCGATTGAATATATCGCACACACAAAATTTGAAAATTTTTAAATATTGACCATTTAAAGTGTCATGGTTGGAAATAGATTCAAATAAAAGGTCTTTGTGATGTTCACACCTGGAAAAAATTTCAGGTCAATTTCCATGTGGAGAGCTCGGGGAAACTCGATTGAATATATCGCACACACAAAATTGGAATTTTTTTAAATATTGACCATTTAAAGTGTCATGGTTGGAAATAGATTCAAATCAAAAGTCTTTGTGATGTTCACACCTGGAAAAAATTTCAGGTCAATTTCCATGTGGGGAGCTGGGGGAAACTCGATTGAATATATCGCACACACAAAATTTGAAAATTTCTAAATATTGACCATTTAAAGTGTCATGGTTCGAAATAGATTCAAATCAAAGGTCTTAGTAATGTTTCCACCTGGAAAAAGTTTCAGGTCAATTTCCACGTGGAGAGCTCGGGAAAACTCGATTGAATATATCGCACACACAAAATTTGAAAATTTCTAAATATTTACCATTTAAAGTGTCATGGTTGAAAATAGATTCAAATCAAAGGTCTTAGTGATGTTCACATCTGGAAAAAATTTCAGGTCAATTTCCATGTGGGGGAGCTCGGAAAAACTCGATTGAATATATCGCACACACAAAATTTGAAAATTTCTAAATATTGACCATTTAAAGTGTCATGGTTGGAAATAGATTCAAATAAAAGGTCTTTGTAATGTTCACACCTGGAAAAAATTTCAGGTCAATTTTCATGTGGAGAGCTCGGGAAAACTCGATTGAATATATCGCACACACAAAATTTGAAAATTTCTAAATATTGACCATTTAAAGTGTCATGGTTGGAAATAGATTCAAATCAAAGGTCTTAGTGATGTTCACACCTGGAAAAGTTTCAGGTCAATTTCCATGTGGGGAGCACGGGAAAACTCGATTGAATATATCGCACACACAAAATTGGAAATTTTTTAAATATTGACCATTTAAAGTGTCATGGTTGGAAATAGATTCAAATCAAAAGTCTTTGTGATGTTCACACCTGGAAAAAATTTCAGGTCAATTTCCATGTGGAGAGCTCGGGAAAACTCTATTGAATATATCGCACACACAAAATTTGAAAATTTCTAAATATTTACCATTTAAAGTGTCATGGTTGGAAATAGATTCAAATCAAAGGTCTTAGTGATGTTCATATCTGGAAAAAATTTTAGGTCAATTTCCATGTGGGGAGCTCGGGAAAACTCGATTGAATATATCGCACACACAAAATTTGAAAATTTCTAAACATTGACCATTTAAAGTGTCATGGTTGGAAATTGATTCAAATCAAAAGTCTTTGTGATGTTCAAATCTGGAAAAAATTTCAGGTCAATTTCCATGTGGGGAGCTCGAGAAAACTTGATTGAATATATCGCACACACAATATTTGAAAATTTCTAAATATTGACCATTCAAAGTGTCATGGAGTTAGTGTTAGAATGTCTATACTTATCTTTTGTACATAAAAAGTAGTTTTAATTTTAAATATAATTATTGCTTTTTAGAAAAATTTTGTTGCAATGAATTTAATTCTCTTTGAATAAGCAGGGTGATGAAAAATAAAAACTAAGTTTTGTTTTCTCGTTAATTTTGATTATATTGTTTTCGTCTGTTTGCGTATTTGAGAATTAGGATATGAGAAATTATAAAGAATGCTACACGTATGCCGTAGACGTAAGCGAAATAAAAAGAGAATATTTGACGCGTGATAATATTTTGAAATTTTGTATTTTAATTTCGCGTTTATAGACGTGGTTGTTAAAGCGGTCAAATCTTGTGGTTAATATTTTCCACTTCCTAATAGTAGATTTTATTGAAATTTCATACACATTTGAATCGCCGGTAATAACGCTTTATGTTAAAATTTGGAAGTGATTAGAACACAGGGTCGAGGGGCTGCCATATAATTTTTTTGAAAATAAGCAGTTTGTACTGTTACACTCAGAAAAAAATATGATAAATACATGATTGCATTTACCATATTTTGATAATACTAAATTATTGTTATTATTAATATCATCATTGTGTGTTAAATATAATTATTTAAATAATTGATTTTATCATATTATTATATTCTTGATCATTCTTCTTTTCTTTTTCATCATAACAATGATGATCACTTGTGAATTTATTTTTCACGAGTGACCATCATTGTTATGATGAAGAAGAGAAGAAGAAGATCAAGAATATAATAGTAAGATAAAATCAGTAATTTACATAATCCTATTTATTTGTGTATATGCTACGTACAATTGACCGTGAGAGAAACAATCCTTTTCAAGATTCAGGCCACAAACACTCAAGGATTGGCTTTGTGATTGGTTGATCGTCATGGCGAATGCAAGGCGAATCGGAAATTGAGTTCGTTTAAACTCGAATAGTATATCAGTTGAAATCATTATCATTATTGAAATCATATCAGTTGAATTCTCGGAATGAGAACTTTGGCATCTTTAAACTTGTTCATGAGTTTTCTCACCACCAAGCGCGTTCCGTTGCATAGTTTTGGTTAATTCATGCTTCGAAGCATGATGACTATACCGAACCAACCTTGAGTTGTAAATTGTGCGGTGGCAAGCCAGACTGATCCAATGAGTTTAAAAATTCAGTTAGGTAGTTGGTTGCTTCGTCTTCGTTTGTTACACAGTCGATTGATTTGATGGAATGCAGTGAACCAACGATTTGATTTTGAGTTATGAAATTTAAGTGATCCACGTCTTTGTTCTTTGCCGCAAGAATTACTCGTTCACTCAACCGATTGTGTTTTTTGTAGTTAGTAAAGATGTTCGGCATGGCACACTGGTTAAAGCTTTAGCGTTTCGATCGGGAGGTACCGGATTCAAATCCCGATACAGGCAGGATACAAAGTGAAATTTCACCAACAAATTACGATCTGTGTGGTGCAATGTAACACATTTATGACCCCCCGTCGAAGTGCAAAACTCATAAGCCGAACCATTTTCCAAGCCAGTATAGGCTGGCTTTGAACTATGCAATATACAGATCGGTCCTATAACCTCCCCACATGGAAATTGACCTGAAATTTTTTCCAGGTGTGAACATCATTAAGACCTTTGATTTGAATCTATTTCCAACCATGACACTTTAAATGGTCAATATTTAGAAATTTTCAATTTTTGTGTGTGCAATATAATCAATCGAGTTTTCCCAAACTCTCCACATGGAAATTGACCTGAAATTTTTTCCAGATGTGAACATCACTAAGACCTTTGATTTGAATCTATTTCCAACCATGACACTTTAAATGGTCAATATTTAGAAATTTTCAAATTTTGTGTGATCGATATATTCAATCATGTTTTCCCGAGCTCCCCACATGGAAATTGACCTGAAATTTTTTCCAAGTGTGAACATCACTAAGACCTTTGATTTGAATCTATTTCGAACCATGACACTTTAAATGGTCAATATTAAGAAATTTTCAAATTTTGTGTGTGCGATATATTCAATCGAGTTTTCCCGAGCTCCCCACATGGAAATTGACCTGAAGTTTTTTGCAGGTTTCCCTATTGGAAAATGAATTTTCTAAACAATCTATAATGCTATTTAAAATAAAGTTTAGTGTTTTATTTTTAACCGTTTCAGTTGAAATTTTTTTTTTTTTTTTTTTTTTTGTAGATACTAATATTTTTGGTATAAAAAAATACTTTCGGCTGAAAAATATCGGCTGATAACTTTCGGCTGATGCATATTAATATTTTACATTTCATATTATATTTTCGGCTGAGATAGCAAAGACACTATCTGCATTATCGATTTTTTTTTACTTTCGGCTGGGAAATATCGGCTAACTTTAACAGTATCTAGTCTGTACGGTAATGCTAATTTCACAAAGGCATTGAACATTTGTTGCTTTGTAGTTCGTGGCAGGACGGATGCATTCCAGATCTTGTGTGAATAGGAGATATTTCTTGCTTTGTTGATACCCTCTTCAGTTCAGTTGATGACCTTGGTCTTTCTGAAGTTAATTTTGAGACCGACCTCATGTGACAAATCAGCTAGTATCTGGGCTTTCTGCTGTATGTCTACGTGTTTATGCGTTAGTAGACATATATCGTCCACGTAATCCAGGTACATTATCTAGTACTTTTAAGAACAGTAATTGAGAGAGGTCACACCCGTGTCTGATTTTTTGTGTGTTGTAATAATTATCACTCCGCTTCCCCTTGTATTGAACTCTATTTCCGGCATCCCTGTACATTTCCTTAATGAGTTCAATTATCTTTCTCGGAATGCCCATTTCGCAGAGTGCTTAACCTCAAGAATAATCATTGCTAACACTTTCATTGTTCTGTTGAACAAAGGGATGCCCATCCACTTTTTGCATTCTATAAGGTCACCTTTGTTCAGAATTCTTATAGTCAAGCCTTCTTTCCATTTCTGTGGAATTCTACCATTATTCCATGTTTCTGCTAGTAGTGTAACTAGAGTATCTGGCTGCTTTATTGTTCAGCAGTTTTCTAATTATGAAAAAAAAAATTAAATTAAAAATAATTGAAGAATCCTTTATTTTATTTCTTCAGGAACGAGGCGAACGCGAAGTCAAAGGTAAAGGCATAATGTTAACATATTGGGTATTGGGACTTGGTGTTTCCAAGGAACATTTAACATCACCAATCTTGCTACCGCAAGGAATGCCACGTGATACTACACCACCAATGGAACGACCAACAACACATCATAGTTCATTAGCCGCCGTTGTTTCAGCAATGATGCGCAAACGAAGTACGATGAACAGTAACACACGTAAGTCAATCATCTTTAGTTTCAATCACATTTTACTAATACACATATATAAATAAATTTAAAATTAAGACATTGAAAATCATTTAACATTTTAATTTGAAATTTAATTGAATTTTATGTTTTTTTATGCAACATGCGAATGTTTCACTGTCTGTCAATGCTATCAATGTATTGCTTGTATAATAATTTATCTTGCTTAGGTTGGATACGTGCTACAAAATTAACACTACTAGCGTATGTACTTCTTTTTAACTATAACTTCTCTAACGAAAACCACAAAATTACGAGTAGCTAACCAATATTTGATTTGCCATATTATTCCTAAATAGTAGCGATTGAATTCTTGTAAATATTAATTATTGCCTTCACCTTAAATTGTATATCCGCGTGCAAATGTATTTCAACGTGCTAACGACACCGATATCTTAACTGCAGTGGCCGATCGATTAAATGGTTCCAGCACCCAAAAATACTAATTACGTAGCTTGCAGAGATACGCACACGCTGCACATAAAATTAACAAGTTAAGCCGCATGAATGAAATCATTACTAAAATATGTTTGCCATGACGAAGACATGATATTGCTGAGTGTTTTTATTTTTTTATTTTGTTTGATTTTATAATTTATTTATTTATTTTTTATGTTTCCCAAAGGCGTGACGTATTGTACATAAATGGATCCTCCTCAAACCAAACGACCCTTTTATAAAATATAATAAGTATTGTTGTTGTACAAATGCTAATATTTTTATGATTTATATATTTTTTTTTGTTTTTTTTTGTAATAATCATAGTTGTTGTTATTGTCATAAACAATTAAATTAAATAAAATTAATTAAATAAACTTAATCAATAATCAAAACTATATCTAAATGTTAGATAATTAATGAAGTAAAATCAAATCGAAAATCATTAATTAAAAAATTTAGCCACCGCAACGCCGTCTCCGAAGATACGGTCGGGGAGGAGGGGAAGCACATTCAGTTCAGTGAGACTATCTCAGAAAGTGCCATCTAATCCGGTGCGTCGAAATACGACACGGGTGCGTGGACGGAATTATAGTCAAAAGCAAAAAGGTAAAATATAAAAAGGATGATATCGTATCGGGTTAATCGGCAAGCTAACAATAAATATTTGTCTCCTCTTAATTTTTAGGAACTACAGCTTCGTCCATTCAACCCAATTTTACAAATATTCGATTTGGTGACCAGAACGGCAGTAGTAATCAATCATCAAACAATTTTCCAAGAGATTCTTCTTTTATATAAAAACAAAAGAACCAAATATTATTATAATGTATTTATCATTAATTTAAATATTTATATCATAAGAAATAAATAAACATTTTATATTAGTTGTATACAAAGTAAGTCAAAAACCGACAAATCCATTGAACACAAATTACATGTACTTATATATAAAATTATAAATAATATACAAAAGAAAAAACATTTTCATAATATAGATTATTATAATTAGTGAGTTTATTTTTAAATGCCTTAATTAATCGGGTATGGGTAGGCCCCGCACTCAATGCCACTCCGCAGTCCGCAATCAAGTTCGGACAACTTGAAATGATTTTGCCAACACATAAATCAAACCTCGGGGACTGTGTACTATATACTAAAATTTAGAGGAAATGAAAATGTTTTATAAGTACTACGGAAAACAAATGTACATTTTCCGAGGTTGCAGGGTTGCATTTTCATATATTCAACGCAATTGTGCTTATTTCGGTCAAATTTAATCACCTTACTAAACAATGCGGAAAAAATGAGACCGAAATAAATCTGATCGAGTGTTTCCTTTATATGTTACAACATTCCTCCCCTTTCGTGAGAAGTAAAATCATCTGGATGAAGTTTTATTGAAGTATCGTTAGGCTAAAAATTATTTCATTTTCTAGCATGCTCATGTTATTTAAAATGATATTTCAACAGGATATCTCCGTTAGCATGGACTTCGCAAGGTAGGTACTAATGTCATGTTGGTAGAATTTAAATATTTGGTGATTGTTCATGGCGGCTTAACTTATGATTGTTTCCTTTCTTCGACAAGCTTTGGTGTTAAGGTCACATTAAAACAGATTGATTCTTTTTGACCAGATAATAATAGGATCAAGACCAGATCTATATGTGGTGTATTGTGCTTAATATTCGTGTGGTTATGTACAAAAACTTGATTGAAGGAAGCATCAATAAAATGATTAATATTTAATCTATACAGTGTTTGGAAGCAGTTCTAGTTAAATTTAAACCTTCTTCATTGTTTCACCAAGTCAGCCATGGGTTATCGATAAGATAACAATTAAGGTATTTCAGAAGGTCTGAATGACTTTCCTTTAGCACGTGCGCGTGATGATGGGTAGCTATTTTATACGGACTGTCGTAACTTCAATCAACACCTACATGGTAAGGAGGGTTAATGGCCAGATTCCAATAAGTTCAATACTTATTAAATTTCTAACTCGACGAGCCAAAATACCAAAATACCAACCCCTCTAGACCTGTAAAATAACCATTAACACTCCATGCCATAGTTTCTAATGAAACGAAGCGACCACTCTCTAACCGGTGTCGCAAAAGGCACACGATTTTTTTTCCAATGAAGCTCTAATAAGCCTGAAACACTTAAATTGTCATTAACGAGCTGGAACTATTAAATGACCAATGACGCTCCGTAACAAAGCTTTTGACTCTGATTCTGTAATGCCTCGAAAAAAAAAATTTTCATCCTACGAACTCAAATGCCAACTCAGAACCAGGGTCGCAAAGTATTCACGATATTGTTTATATGCAGCTGGGCACCCAGGGGGTTAACCTAATTTAAGTCTCCGGAATTCAATGGTGTTAGTCCCTATTCAAAGTTAGTCCCCATTTTTGAGATATTGCGAGTCAAAAATTTGCCAAAATATACACCCATTTTCACGTTGATAGCTCTAGAACCATTAAGATTTTCGTTTTGCTTTCTTCAGCAAAGTTGTTGCGAAGCCAAGACAAACAACTTTACAGAACATATCAAGACCGAAAAACCACAACTTTATTCACATTTTTGTGTTATTATTTTTTTTTTTTTTCATTTCGACGAAAAACACTTTTTTATAATTTTTTATCCATTTATTGAATTTAAATCGATTGAAGTCGATCGAATAAACATCGCACCGACAAATATAGATACAATAGAAACTATTTAAGAGAAAATTAAATCGATTTCGTGTCGTCTTCGGGATCTTTCTCTTGCAAATTCCAACAAATGTCATCCAAAATTGTATACGTATAGTATACAAATGTCTCATGGCTCATGAGTTAAACTGTGCCCAAAATTTATACCAAGATCTTCTAAAATGTCTAATTTCGGTTCTTTTTTGATTCTGTGCAAAATCGTTCAATTTTAATTGAATTTAGTGCACGACCTCCAGTTGTATTTAGCCTTACCTGTGTATACGGATCTCTGCACAAGTGAACTCATGTTTCTCTAAACGGCAAGATAGGAGCCGGGGTTTTCTGTGAGAAGCTTTTGCTCAAACTGTCAAGACTCTGCCTTTTTGGGGAACATGCGAGAAAGCTGGGTCTACAGACGAGTGACTTTGTAGAAGTTGCGTGGATGAAGAGGAGAAATAGACTTTAGATAACTTCCTATGCTCGTGTTCGGCACTATCATACAGAAGGCATTGGTATTTGGGCGTGTACAGTATGGCCAGCCTTTCAGATCTCGCGGGCTGTAGAGTGCGAGATATTTTGCGCTACGTACGTAGCTCCGAATGGTTTTGAACAGGGGTAAAGGCTAAATAGGATCCTGTGGTTTCACAGTCACAAAGGACTACTAGTCTAAGTGTGCGGAAGCAACCGCTCCAACCTAACCAAATCTAACCTTGGCCTAAGTAAAACACACAAATGTATATGGTGGATGAATGTAGTTTTTCGGTTTTGATACGTTCGGCAAAGTTGTTTATCTTGACTTGCACAATAACTTTGCTGAAGAAAGCATAACGAAAATCTTAATGGTTCAAATAATATTGGTAAACAACGAAAAAATGCTTGTTTTTTACGACATTTTGTATAATAAAAACCCACTGGGCGCAATTATTTCGCCGGAATAATAGGAACAACTTCGCTGAAAAAAGCAAAACCAAAATTTTAATGGTTCAAGAGTTATCAACGTGAAAATGAGTGTATTACAAAATAGTCAAATTTTTGACTCAGAGCCAAAACATGTCGAAAGCGATATCTTAAAAATGGGGACTAACTTTGAAATGGGACTTGCTGCATTGAATTAAGCGTACTCGAATTAGGTTTACCCCTAGGTAGGAGTGGAGTGCCCAGCTTGTCACTTTTTTCAACTAGCACAGTGTAATTATTTAATAAGTACAACATGACATAAGTATTTGTTTCCAAACTACAATATTTATGTTTGTTTCCAAACTACAATAATTATCGTTGCTGCCATCTCTCGCCAAACTTCCACAATATTACTGCAACTGTACAATAAAAATGTCGACTACAATAAATAAACAAACATTTTTGCTATGTTTATGTATGTACAATTATAAATTTATGTAATGCTCATTGTTTGTACTAATTTAGTACTTACCAATTTTTAAAATTAAAACACGAAAACTATACTAATTACTATAGTCATTTATAAACTATAAATGAAAAAAATTTAAATATTGAAACCACCCGTCAACTTTTCCCGTATTTCAAAATTGTAATGTACATAATTCAAAACTACCAACATTATGAAAAGTGTTAACCGCGTTTGTATGAATAAATCGATTTGAGCTCAGCCCAATTTGCATTGGTTGCTATGTAGCAAAGCTTGGTTCATACCACTGAATTATGATCGAAAGTAGAGTCATTTTAAACGAAATTATGGTTAACTAATATCCCTTTTCCTGCCAGACGAAAAAAATGTATGAAATTTTAGGTTATTCTGGATTGATATAAAAAAAATTATGTTTCAAATAAGTGCTACCCACACAAATGTGTGTATAAAAAATGACAGGTTGGAATGTCTTCCGGATTTTAACGGATCTTGGTTAAATCGGAAATATTTTTGAAAAAAAAACATTATAATATGAAAATATATAAATTATATATCATATTATAGTTATATTATGATTCTTATTCGTTATCCACACAATTGTGATGCCAAGCAGGAAAAGGGATATAATAACCTGTCAGTTTATATCCCTTTTCCAGCCAGAATTTTTTGTTGTACTTGAATTTAAGTCCAGCATATACAAATGTATATTTAAATAACCATAGTTTGCAATGGCGTTTAGTTTTTTTCATGATTCTTTTTCGCACACAATTTTTACGTATACATTTGTCATCACGGACCAAAAAAGGGATATAGTAGAAAGTAACGAAATTCGGCAAATCACTTATATCCATATTTATTTGTTTTTGTTTAACAGTTTTAATTCAAACAAATATTACGATCTTCTAAATTGAAAACCCCATACTCATCTTTTTGAAATTTTAATAATCATCTTTTTAGTCCATTGGGACCAGAAATTTGGAAGTTCGAACCGAGACTCAAAAATCCGTATTTGAGGCAAAATGGCAAAAGACGCGAGATTGCGCAATTGTACAATTTTTAAATAAAACTAGTTTTAGACCAAGTTAACTCAAAAACAATCACACTTGAAAATGTACCAATTTGATAATAGAAAATGTTTAACTCCAAATAACTCGTTTAACCGACCAAATGGCACAGTGGTTTAAGCTTTGCCCTTTGGATCGGGAGGTACCGGGTTCGAATTTTCATCAACAGATTACGATCTGTGATGAAATGGAACACATCTATGACCTCCTGTTGGAGTGCAAAACTAATGGGCCGACCAATCTACCATGCCAGTATATGCTGGCCTGGAGCTATGCAATGTGCAGCTGGTGATAAAAATCGGACCTATATCCGTACATCTTCGGTAGATGATGCGTAAAGCAAGATGGAAAATAAACCGCGAAAGAGCAGGGAGTGCTTCGGCCCCGAAATAGGTGGCATGCACTAAAACAAAAAAATTCGTTCACCCTAAATAACAATTCAACCTCACATCATGAAACGTAATAAAATACACTGTCACCGCACGGCGATGACGGCTTACTGCTTCTGACAATCCGTCAGACTTACCAACAGGCAAGAATGCAACCTTTCTTGTGATGAACACGTATACAATATTTTAACTCTCTTTGAATAAACACTTTACTGGTATTATGTATGATGAGTTGTAACCGTTGGACCAATTTTGCTCATATGCTGTCGAAATTCCTTGATCAATTCAATTTCCGGAACCTTTGTTTCCCCACAAGTGAAAAATTTTCCACGTATTCGAAGAGTTATTCTGAATACGAGCTCTTCAGGCAACGCACCAATAACTTCTTTGTACGACACTCTTAACCCCAATAAAACTGCATGCAAAAGTTTCACCCAATTCCTGCTCCGCTGACATTTTATTGCATGTTTAAGCGTTCTATATCATCTTTCTATTTTTCCATTAACCTGAGGATGGAATGGTATTGTTCTTAAATGTTTACTTTCTAATACTAATAATAACCTTTGAACAACGATTTCAAAAGATTGCTCCAAATATGAAGAACATTTTACACTTAAAGGTATAAACGGAAAGACAGATGCATCGATAAAATAAATTTAAAGCACTTATAAGATTTGAGCTGACTTTCAAAAGCGAGAGCTGGATCATGCCCTCTAACGAGTGTAGATTATTATCTACCTTCAAAACGAAGATTATTTCATCAATCTTTGGTCCAATTAATGTTGTGAACAACAATTATCGGATTCCTATGAACTTCGAAATAAAACGCTTCTCGGACGTGGCGATATCATCGCATTCATCAAATCCAATGAGTTAGATGACTCAGCCACGTTGCAGGGTCTCCACAACAAAGGATGATCAATAAAATATTCCATCAACATCCAGCCGGATGTCGCACAAGAACTCCGCATATTGAGATGTCGAAACTGAGCGACGAGAGGGATGAATCGAGACGGCTGGAGGACCATATTTCAGGCGACAAAAACCCTTCATGGGATAGATAGAGAGAGAGAGAGAGAGAGAGAGAGAGAGTTTATTTCTTATTTCTAAAGAGATTAAAGAGTAAAATATAAAAAATTATATAATTATCATAATTGCACACATGTAAATGGACATGCGACCAAAACTTTTCTTCTGCAAAATGAAAGAAATATAACATTGACTTTTTGCACATAGAGACAAGAAAGGAAATATATCTATGCAAAATTTTGCAGAAGAATTTTTGAGCTAAAACCACTATAAAAATGATAATGTTACCATACAATATATTCGATCCGAGTATATTTTTGGTAACAATTTTAAAACCAACAAAGAAAAAATTATTTTTTATTTATAAATGTTAAGGCGATGCCACATACACATTTCTACGGACGACATCTAAAAACAGATTTCGCATTTACGAATTAATTAGAGCATATTTTTGACTCAAATCAATGAGATAATATGTAAAATATCTCAAGTTAGTATCTAAAATAATAAATTTGGAATTATTTAATAATTTTAATTGAAAAATTATCAATTTTCTATTTACCCGTTCCTAGAAACGATTTTTTCTCTGAATGGTATAATTTTACACGTGAACGAGCGCACAAAAATCTAAAACGATTTCCGAATTCATCAAAAAATTTTAAACGATTTTTTTCTCTGTTGTTTGTGAACTTCAACAAATGTCAAAAAATTCCAAAACAAAATATATATTAATATAAATATATACACTTATATAAAAGCGTTGCCACATACACATCTAATAACAGACGATTTGTGCGTAAATTTATTTTGCCTCGCCACATACCAAAAAAAAATACAGACGATTTTTACAACAACAATTCATTATATTTTGTTTTGAGCTGAATGTTTATACCGCCATTTCTATCCAAAGTGTATATATTTATATAAGTGTATATATTTATATTAATATATACATATTTTGTTTTGAAATTTTTTGACATTTGTTGAAGTTCACAGACAACAGAGAAAAAAATCGTTTAAAATTTTTTGATGAGTTCGGAAATCGTTTTAGATTTTTGTGCGTTCGTTCACGTGTAAAATTATACCATTCAGAGAAAAAATCGTTTCTAGGAACGGGTAAATAGAAAATTGATAATTTTTCAATTAAAATTATTGAATAATTCCAAATTTATTATTTTAGCTACTAACTTGAGATATTTTACATATTATCTCATTGATTTGAGTCAAAAATATGCTCTAATTAATTCGTAAATGCGAAATCTGTTTTTAGATGTCGTCCGTAGAAATGTGTATGTGGCATCGCCTTAAATATATACACTTTGGATAGAAATGGCGGTATAAACATTGGCTGATGACACACGAGAGTTTTTTGTATTTTGGCATTTTTTTTCTACCAATGTTTTGTTCTGCTCTCTCTTAAATAAAATTTTAACTAAAATGAGTCAAAAATGTCCTTGAAATATTTTTTATTTCATTTGTGTTTGAGTTGTGTGGTTGAATAGAAAATTTGTTTAAGTCGCAATTAAAACTTGTATCATAGGTAAACGGGGAAAGAAACGAAGAAAAATGCGGCATTTTTTTTTACGTGTGGCATGGGCCAATTCAGCTCAAAACAAAATATAAAGAATTTTTGTTGTAAAAATCGTCTGTATTTTTTTTTGGTATGTGGCGAGGCAAAATAAATGTACGCACGAATCGTCTGTTATTAGATGTGTATGTGGCAATGCTTTTAAGGATTCATCATAAATACAGACGTAGGTAGATAAAAATGTAAATTTCGCATTTGAATAAATTAAAAATAAATTAATAATAATCCTATAAAAAATTATGGCATTACCATCTATGCTTATTTCTTTCTCGCAAATCGAATATTTTTATATGGCGGATGCTTCTTATCTACCTACAATATTTTGCGGAAGAAAATAATCAAAGAATTTAGAAGAACAGAATGAGTGTAAGCAACTATCAAGTGTCACAAATTCGGAGGGTAAAAAAGAAAGCACAATAAACAAACACAATATAAGAACCACACGCCAACAACCAAAATTGTTTTCTAAATTTTCTCTGATTTATAACTTAAATTAAGAATAAATTTACCACAAATCACTAGCTTCTTAACATAATTTACATTTTATTTTATATAAACACTTAGTTAACTTACTGATGGTAAGATATTCCTTTCTGTATTTTCTTAGGCGTATTTTGGCATTTTTTCACAATACACTTCATTTTACATAAAAGTCTGTAATTTTTATTATCAAATAAAGCACCACTACGTAAACCATTAACTATTTCATAATGTTTTTATTATTTTAATGTAATTTTAAAAATTTATAATTTTTACAGCGCAAAATTAAATCGTCACATCATACAAAAACAATAACTGGTTTGGCGGGTTCTTATTTTGAGATATGAGTAAGCTCAGAGTTGTGACAGATGAAATAGCAAATTTTATATGGGTAAAATCTTGACACCCATTCTACAGGTTATAATTCTATGAAAATAATTTTGTACATGCGTATGTACTAATTTTGCATCTTTATTCAACACCAGTTGAATTCGTATTCAACTTCCAACATACACGAAAGCGCATGAAATAATAATATTCAACACACAACCTTATTGTCTTTTCTGCCAAATGTCAAAAATTATTTCTTTCCCATTTTTGTGTAGTTAGTAGAATTGTGTCACTTTGTCGTGTTGTTAGGAAAGTCCGTGTTCGATATTTAAAGAAAGATTTGGTTTTTAACAATAAAATAAAATTATTTCAAATTGATTTTAATAAATTGTGAATTATGTGGTACAATAAATAATTTCATCGAATACAATATGCACACAATATAAATGAAATTCTACCATTGTTGTGTGCTGAGCTATTTTTAGTGTTAGGAATAATTTTCCATTTTTTTTTTATTTTTCCAATTCAGTTGTGCGTAATTGAGATTTGTACAAAGAGAGTAAAGAAGTGAAAATTTATTGTATTGTGTGTGTTCCGCTATTTTTTATTGTTATTAAAAAATAATGGCAAAGTTTTTATTAATATTCGGTGTACTAATCAACGTCCTGTGCATATGCCAATCGTATACATTGTCCCATGGCACTTCGACCGCGGTAGTCGCAGAAGATGAAAGTTTTTTGACTTCGCCACACTATCACCAGGATGAGGAGATACAGGATATCTTATCGAAACTACAAAAATCCAATCCGGATTTAGTGAAAGTATTTACGGTTGGCAGATCTCAGGATGGTCGTGATTTAATCGTCATTGAGATAACAAAAAATGTACGACAGCGATCGCTGTTGACCCCAATGTTTAAATATGTGGCAAACATGCATGGTGATGAAACGATTGGTCGCGAGCTAATGGTGTACTTAGCACAGTATCTAGTGAATAATTATGGGACGGTGCCCGAGGTAACAAAATTGGTGAACACAACGGATATATTTTTGATGCCATCAATGAACCCTGATGGTTTTGCCAGATCAAAGGTTTGTAAATTTTTTATTTCTAAACAGATAAGTAGTAAACTAACTGCATGTGACATTGAAGCTTTATTATGCATCATAAATAAATATGTCAGCACTATTCCGTGTGTGATAATTTCGATGAGATTATCGTTCCATGTTTGGTATTATAAGAACTTACATACGTTCTCTTCCATTCACAATACACACTATCAAAGCGAATTAATTTATGAATGATAGTGTGTGGTAGTACTGTCTTTTTAACAGTATAAAATAATTTTCATTCTTAAGAATATCGGTATATTGATGGAAATTTATGCAAACGATTTAAATGACTGTCTCTCACTCGTTACGCAAATACTGAGTTGAAATCTTAAAGAGAACAACTTTATCATCACAAGCACAACGATCTAAACTAAACAAAAATGTATTGATTATTTAAACAGCTGTTTGCAAGAAACTCTAATGTGGGATGTTTTTTAACGACGTGGAACCAAATTGAAAATTTTTCAAACTACCCTCGTACAATTTAATTTTAATGGTGTGCCAAATGCTGATTAACACAAATCAAAATATTTAATTAACACTGCAAATTTATTACGTTCATTTGAAATTATTTAACTAAACTGTATTTGGAATATTTCAATTGAGTTATGATGATAAATTGTTATGATGATAATGTGTTTAAAAGGGTGAGCAAACCGAAATGGGGAGCTCACCTTTTGTGACTGATATGTTACGAAAGGCGCTAGTGTCATCGAAAATTGCGTATAAAATGAGTGTTTATGGTGATGGGTCTAAAGTCGGGTTTAAAAAGTTGATGACTGTGGAGAATGCTTGTGCTAGAGTGGTATTGGGGGCGATTAATTCAACCCCAATACAATACACACTCTATGGTCTGAATTGGGTGACTCACCTCTCAATTATAAGAGGGAATGGATCACCGTGCGAAAGACTGTGCGGATGTTGACTAAGGACAATAAATTGGTGAATGAAATGAAAGAGAGGTTGCAAAGAGGGACGGATTTCCAAAGGACAGAAAGGGAAAGGGTGATCTTGGAGAATATGAATGTATTCTCCTAGATTCGGCCCGAAATCCGAAAGTCCCTCCGAGCAATGTAATTGTGCGTTTGAAGTTTGGTGATATAACAAAAGCAATGATGAGTTATCGGTTAAGAGTGAGTTTTTAAAAATGCGAACAAATTTGCACATGTGGAAGTTTATACAGATGCTAGTGTGAGTGGCGATCGAGTAGGTGTAGGAATTTTTATTCCTTCAATGAGGAAAGAGAAAATGGTAAGAGTGCATGAAAGTATCTGTATATAATGAATGCAGAGTTGATTGGAATTATGGAAGGGATCAAGTTGGCAATGACACAAAGGAGGAGGAGAGTAGTGTTATTCCCCGACTCCCGGAGTGGATTAGAATTGATTAGTAAGGGTGGGGGAACTCATGGAAATGTTTATGTGGAAATGTTGTATGAATACCTTCAATCTTATGGGAGCGAGGTCATTCTTCGGATACCTTCACACCTACAAATTGAAGGTAATGAAAGAGCCGATATGCTTGCGAAACGGGGTTGCTTGGTTGAAGGTATAAATGAATATGAATTCATGAATGCAAGAGATGTACTTCGCATGTTTCAGGTGAATCTGTGGAGAAAATGAGAGAGCGAGTTTACTGAAAAATGTCAGGTGAAAGGCAAGAAGTACTTTGAGCTGGTTAGTTCTCCTTTGAGGCGACCTTTTTTTAAGGAGATCAAAAGAGATGATAGAATGTTATGAACAATGGAGCGTGTGAGATTGAATCATGATAATTGGAAAGAGTGTTTGAAGAAACGCAATTTGATTGAGTGTGAATTATGTGAAAGCTGTTTGGTTGTGGTGGACATCGAACATTTGATTCTGAAATGTTCTTCATTCAATCAGAACAGACACATGTTCGATGGCCTCTTGAGCGCAAGGCATCTGACTGAATTATTACGAATGAGGACGCACGTATATAAGAATGTGTATGATTTTATAAGAATGAATCAGATAGAAGTGTGAAAGGGGATCGATGCGTGAAAGATGAATAAAAGATCAAAAAAACTAGTGCAAAATAAATAAATAAAAAAAAAAGAAATGTACGAATAATAACTACTAGATACTTCTGACGAACCACACACGAATGTGTTTGCTGGGTATGCTGACGTTACGGTACGTGCGTCTGGTGTCAACATCGTCTGCCTGCGAATATAATAAGACACATCATCCTCAAAAAATTCTTATGCAGCTGCTTGTCGAATGCTTTTGTGAAAATATCAGCCAACTGGTCTTGAGTTTCAGGATTCTTGGCAGTTATAATCGTGCCCAAATTGTCTTTGAGTATTTTAATTGGGAGAGACATCCCTGATTTCATACCACAAATTACCTTGTTTATTTACAATGGTTCGTTCACTGCTCTACAAACAGCAATATATTAAGACCTTGTTTTTTTGGTTGCCCAATTGACTACGTTATCAGAAATTTTGAGTACATATCCACTAGTTGACTTTTGATCGACACTACCATTCCCAAAGGCAATATTGGAATAATCAATACCTCGGAGGTGTCTTTTTGATATCGAAGCAAACTTTTCAAGTCTTGTTAATGTTAATCGGTTGCAAAATCTTGAAAACGACGTAGATAATCAAGTGCAAGCCAAATATCGTACGGCAGATTTGTTGGTCAGTTTCAAGTTTAATTACAATCAGGCATTCTAAAACGTTCGAGTATGGCATTAATGTAGTGTGATTGATCAATTGAAAGATTCGTTCAGTCCAATGAACTGGTTAATAATACCCAGATCCTTCATATCGAATTAGTCAAATAAATTTGTTTTAATATCAGCGATCAGAGCGATAAATTTGTTTTAATATCAGTGAAGAGCACTTCATCGTCTCAAGTAATTATCTTGTCATCAACGTAGATAATTAGACAAATCGTATACCTATTACTCGTTCAAGTGTACAGACATTAGTCAGCGTTTGATCGTTCAAATTTCAGTTTAGTGATGAATGAATGAAAACGGCAATTCCAACACTTTGGTGACTGCTTCAGTCCGTACAAGGATTTCTTCAATTTCAGTACATTACCATCGGGAATGTTAATACCTTCAGGAACTTTCATAAACATTTCGATGTCGCGCCTCTCTGTCTTATTATCTCGTCCCGATACATGTGGATAGTGCTTTGGAATCTGAATTCCAGTGAAAAATGCCATATGACTCGCATTCATAATCGTTGTGATATACCGATCTTCAGAGTACTCGTTTGTTCTTATCAGGACTATCGTTTGGCCGATCGACTGGTGGTTGGCCGTACCACATTTCAAACGGAGTTTTGTTTTTTATGTTTCACCCTATATCGATCGGTCAAGCTGGCTGTCATTCAACAGGGCTCGGACATTTTCACACAGAGTCGGATTTAATCGTTCGGTAACACCATTCATCTCAGGATTGTACGCTGCTGTATATTCTAATATTATACCATTTTTAACCGTTTGAGTCCCAAGCAGCGCGATCGCGCGATGTCGAGAAAATAAAATAAATAAATGTGACGGAGCGATGAGAAAAAGACGAGAATCGCGTTACCTAACAAATACAAGAAGCGATTGTTATCTGTGTTGGAGTTTATGTTTGCCTTTCCACCACAAGTGGTTTTACGTTGTTTGTAATGCTTTTGCATTACCTCCTGGGTCTCAAACGGTTAAGTTTTCTTTTTTGGCAACCATTTCCTTACGATACACAAAAACTATCATTGATTTGGGGCAAGGGAGTTTTTAATTTTCTACCCATCATTAATTCGGCTAACCACCGTTATCAAAAGGAGTTGCTCGGACTACTTTTAATATGATTGAAAATATCCCTTCCGTCGAAATTGACGACCACAGTTACCGTCATTGGCAGTAAAATAGTAATAAAAATAATGATATAATTCTTACCACATTATATAAATCGATCGCAACTTTCTGCATGGAATACGTTAGAAATTTACAAACTTCTTTAATGAAACTTTCTTACAGACATTTTAACACAAAACAAATGACACATGAAACAATTTTTGAAAGAAAACTTGCTGTTGGTACCGAATAATATGATCGTAAGATGTACATAGAGACGCACTCCATTGTTATCTTCGGGCACCACGACAGTAGGGGCTCCATTCGTGTTTTAATTACGCTTTTTAACTTTTCCAACATACGTAAAGGTACAGTATGTCGAACTGAATGAACATATTCTCGAGTATAGAACATTGCGAAATTAATCAATTTCATTAAAAAGTTTCGGAAATTCTTTTTTTGGCATTCACAACACTTCTAAATGACACGTTAAAAATACACTGACGGTTTTAACATTTCGAAATACTTTATGCCACTTTTACTCAAAATCGGAGTTGAGATACTATTTACCATATTCGCGTTAGTTATTAGTGGTTTATTATCATGGATGAGAGTGAGTGATAACTTACCAGCAACATCGAGTTCACATCTGGCTCATTGATATTCAAATCCGGTAGATGAAGCAACATTGTTGCCGGTGACAACATTGTCCGCGGTAAACCAATACATTGCGCATCTGTATCTGTATTTACATGATAAAAAAAATGTTGGACAGAAAAAAAGAAGAGTTTGGTATATTAAAATTTTCGTGTGTATGACAAGAAAGGAATACCATCGTGCAAAAATTTTTCTATGCTGTTTTGTCTTTTTTTTGAGCAAATGCTGCCATAAAATAAAAATACTGCTATAAAATATAATCGACCCGAGTATATTTTATGGCAACAAATATTATTTATGGCAGTTTATATTTCTTTCTCTATTCAACTAATGCGAAAAATTTATATTGTGTGCAGCTCTAAACACACAGCAAATATTTTGCTGGGACAACAATTTTTCATCATGTAAATCGCGCTTTATACGTCAGAAAAAGGAGTCTCTACTATAAATATTACGCGAGTGGCACATATAGATAATGCAGCAACAACTTCATCATCGACGTCAAGCAACCGCTACTTGGGTTAAGTATAAATTTTGGTGACTGCATAGAAATAGTATAAGCAATTATTGCGCGATCTTCTGGACGGATCTTGAAATGTTGCATATAACAGTTTTTAGCTCAATGAGAATACAAATTTGTTCTGTAATCTTTAAAAAAATAAAAATTTACTATTTAGATTTATTCATTTATATTCGAATGCTACCAATTGTTAAGACCTTTAATATCAGGATCCATTACGAGGTCCTGGTGCTAATTTCGGGATAAATAAATCTTGCTAAATTTCTTATAAAATCAAATAAATGAACTATTGTATCTCAAAAATATAAAGGACATGCCAAAAGCCCCTCAAATAAAAAGACTTCTTCAATTTATTTGTGGTAATTCGAAACTGATGATTGGTTCGATGATCAATGCCGCCTGGTCGTCGAAAATAAACGAAAGCTTCGTGAAAAATGGTTGGCTCGCAACACGAGAAGCACTCAGGCAGAATATCTACGCGCAATGAAAGCCACGATTAAATTCCTTCGACAAAAGAAACGCGATCATATGAGGTCATGCATCGAAAACATCAGCTTCCAAGCGGAAGTAGGAAATTCAAGGGACTGTTTTGCTAATGCCAGGAATCTCACTAAAGACTTCCACCCAAGAAGTACAGCCATAAAAGACGGGAATGGAGAATTGAGAACAAACGTGGCTGATGTTCTCTCAGTATGGCAAACCTACTTTCAAAGTCTGCTAAACCGGAATGACGAAGTGACCCCCATTAGAGCAATAGCTCCTCCAGGTGATGAGGTCTTCGTCGAATATCCCACAGCAGAGGAAGTAGACACAGCTATTAGTCGATTGAAAAACGGCAAGGCACCCGGTCTCGATGGAATCCCCGCAGAATTAATAAAACTCGGAGGCGCTACTCTTGCAACAAGTCTATACGATCTCATCGTATGTATTTGGGACCAAGAAGAGTTGCCGGAGAATTGGAAGACCGCACTCATATGTCCGTTGCATAAAAAAGGCGACCGTCTTAAATGTGAAAACTTTCGTGGCATAGCTCTATTGAACACTGCTTACAAAGTGTTGGCTAATGTTGTACTTGCCAGACTCATCCCTTTCGCCGAAAACATCATTGGCGACTATCAGTGTGGTTTTCGTCCCAACCGATCGACCACTGACCAGTGTTTCACCATGAGGATGATCTTGGAAAAATGTTGGGAGTACAACATAACCATACATCAATTATATATAGACTTCCGGCAGGCATATGACAGTATAAACCGCGACAACCTTTGGGCCGCGCTCATATGCCTAGGTATTCCAGAGAAACTTGTTTCTCTGTGTAAATTAACAACGTCTGGATCTGCATGTAGAATTGTAATTGAAGGATCTGTGTCAGACTACTTTCAAATAACATCTGGTGTTCGACAGGGAGATGCACTCGCGCCTGTGCTGTTCAATTTGGCGCTTGAGTACGTAGTGAGGAAAAGCAACATTGAAACTTCGATCTGTATATTCAATAAATCAGGCCAAATTCTTGGATATGCAGATGATATCGTGCTTCTTGGCCGAAGACCTAGCGACATCAAGGACAGTTTCATACCGCTCAATCGCTGCGCAAGAAGACTTGGTTTGGAGGTGAACAGTACCAAAACGAAATTTTTAACAACACCCAGGAACATCTCTATGGCAAATCTCGAAATTGGCGACCATAATTTTGATAGCGTCGAAAATTTTAAATACCTCGGGTCACTTATAACATCATCAAACGACATGCAGGCAGAAATAAAAGCCCGAATCGCTGCCGGCCAACGAGTTTTCTACGCGCAATCAAAATTATTGCGATCTAAACACCTATCGCAGTCGTGCAAGCTCGCACTTTATAAAGCACTGATAAGACCTGTGCTGACTTTCGGAAGCGAGAGCTGGACCATGACCTCTAACGACTGTAGATTATTATCTACCTTCGAAAGGAAGGTCATCCGTTCAATTTTTGGTCCTATTAAAGTTGCGAACAATGAATATCGGATTCGCATGAACCACGAAATAAAGCAACTTCTCGGAGGTAGCGATATTATCGGCTTCATCAAATCTAATCGAGTGAGATGGCTCGGCCACGTTGCAAGGTCCTCACAACAACGAATGATTCACAAAGTGTTCCATCACCAACCACCCGGAGTACGTCGTAGAGGAAGACCCCGACTGCGCTGGCGTGACGACGTCGAACAAGACCTACTCGTATTAGGATGTCGAAATTGGAGGACGAGAGCGATGGACCGAGAAGGATGGAGGACCATAGTGCGGGCGGCAAAATCCCTTCATGGGATGTAAATGCTAGAGAGAGAGAGAGAAATTCGAAACTCGAGATGCTTATAATACCGAACCCAGAAGCTCGAAAAGGATTAGGTTGAGAACTTATTATAATCCTTATTAGGTAGGATAATTATTTTCTTTTGGTAAGTTGTTGTAGTTGAGGCCGATGTTAAATTATGTATAAGATTACTAAAACTGAGAGCGATTATTCGGGGTTCTAGTGGTACATTCTGATGTACATATATTTATTACCTTCAATAAAAAATTCTTCTCATTTAATAAATCTCTTCTCTGTGATAGGCTATTCTTAATTACATGAAATTAAAATTTGACCGGTTTTTACCATGCGAATGGTAATCCCATTTCCTATCTGAGAACATTTAGATGCAATACCATTATTTCACATATGAAATGGATTCTAGATTAAATTATCAGTAAAGTCCATACTTTTTATGTAGTTGTACAAAGAGATTATTCAGAAGTAAAATTATCTTTTGTGAGAGTAAAACTTTCCCATCTTAATCCACGAGTATAGCCCACACATTTCATATGGCTGACCCACATTTAACTAATACAATAACCACTATATTCAGATAACGCTTTGTAAATTATGTACAAACGTGCTGTTTATTTTGAACGCGCGTTTTTTTTTGTGGAACGTCATAAAAACATAATAATGTATACTTGCAAAGTTTATACAAACATGGTGCCGATATCATCAGTCATTGGATAATGTGTTGATCGGCTATCTATCTATACTTCATCACATTATGCTTCGTTTGTTATAAAAACAGTTTTCCTATCATGCACCGTGTAAAATCGGATTGCTAAATGTATAGTTTTAGCAGTAACGTAATTGGGTTATTTCGTGTTGATAACCGACGTAAGAGTTAAAATCGTACAAAATTAAATTTAATATTCCCGGGCATTATGTTAGAAATCTTATATATCGGTGGTAGTCATACAAAGTTTGCTTTTATTTCGAAATTTAGATTGAAATTAAAAATTTAGCTGGTTTCATATCAGGCCAATACTTTTAGAGTGTTCTAAACGAAAACCAATAACAAATCACTGTAATTTCTGGTATCAGATCCTGGTCAATATTTAGAGGAGCGCTAGAAATATTTTAAGAAATAGGGAAACATATAAACCACCCAAACCCAACTTATTTTGTGTTTCCCATCCGGAAATTTTCATGTACTGTTTAAACCACTTTTCAATTCACAACATGGACTCCTTCCTATTCATAAGGTTTATTTCGCCGAGGCTGGTAATTTCAAATTTTTCTCCTGTAGATTTATTGTAGACGTGTTTATTTTATTTGTTAGGTATAACTAAGATTGAAAAGTAAATCACAGTAAACTTTCTCGATTTGTATTTAGAGGGCGTCTTGTGCACATGTTGGCCGAATTAGGAGTTCAATTCTGTTATTTCCGATTCATTTTAATCTTATTTCTTATTAAAAACTGCTGAAGGATAACCAAATTTTAAAATACCGAAGAAATAGTCATCTTCGGTTACTTATGGTTAGTCCGATAAGTATCCAGGTATATCCAATTTCTCCACTATTCGGGTTAAATAAATGAATTAGTGAAAAAATTATCACAATTTATAGTCCCAGGAATATCAAGCTTTGCTCGATTCAATGCACATTTTATCATTTTAGTTCTCCCTTAAAATTTTAACAGACGATATTATTAAAAGACAAATAACGTACATTTATATTTTATTTTTACACAGAACGTTTTGTTATGCGTTGTCCTGTACTCCTAAGCCACAATTCGTGAAAGAAGCAGAAAGGAAAAATGAGGAAAAACGAACTGAAAAACTTTTATAACTGCCATAAAATGTTTTCTTCTTCGGTGAAATGTAAGCCACTTTCGTAAATAAACTACTCACCAGTGTTCACCATTATTGGTGAATAAATCACCGAGTTTTATCCAGCATACTCAAATTTACGTATTTCTTTCCAAAATTCATCCTAGAATTCACTAAATCGTGCAGCAATGAAAAGATGCCACATCTTGTTTAAAAATTTATATTTGAATACAAATTTAATCCTAGAGTTCAAATTTCAGCATCTTTGGTTACGAAATGGTGGAGTTTAGGCCAGCATAGGCAGATCCCGGATTATTGTACGAAACTCACTTTTGAATGTCTATCCAATACTGCAAAATTTCATTAAAAACTGGCCGTTTCGCCTAACATTTTAAGTTTCCAAAAATTCCTTTATCGAGTTCCTCGACTTCGGAAGTCTTTTTAAAAGGAGTTTCCGCTGGTTATAAAATAACCAGCATCGGACATATGAGCGCGGGATTCCAATTCTCCGGCAGCTCTTCTTGGTCCCAAATACCGACGATGAGATCGTTTATAGATTTGATACAAGAACGATGTCTCCATGTTTAATTAATTCTTTGGAGATGCCAGGTGCCTTTCCAGTTTTCAATCTACTTTAAGCTGCTTCTATTTATTCTACTGTGGGATGTTCGACAAAAACCTTCTCACCAGCGGGCCAATTGCTCGAATATTTAGTAAAAGGGTTGCCATACTGAGAGAACATCAGCCAATTTTGTTGTCAGATATAAGTTTCATTTCATCACATATTAATCAAATTATCCAAAGGTTAATTCATAGAAAATAAACAAAAATGTTTTGTAAAAAGTATTACGTACAGGAATGATAAACAAAAAAAAATTTACAAGTGTCCCAGCAAGCAGTTTTAATTCGAAAGTCGATATCGAAAACCAAAGATTTTAGCCTCATTCAAAAATGCTACAAGAAAAAATCCGTGGATTGAATCAGTGGATTTCCGAAAACCACAGATTAATTCGATGATTTATTCACGTCTAAAAATACGGGCTCTAATGCTTAAATCGTTGATTAGTTCGAAAGGTTTTAGAGATTCCCAGGTCTTAGAAGACTGAGCACGTTCCATGTTCCCAATTTTAAAGTGTTGTCCGGGTACAATTTCCGCGATCCCATATGGTAATCCGAGGCCTTTGTATATGCTTCATAATTTTTTTTTTTTTTTGAGAGAGATAAGGTTGTTAGCCTGTCGCTCAGTCCGCTTGTAATGTGTATGGGTCACATACCAGTGACTAATCTTGAGATATCCAGTCCTACCTTGAACAAATTTATGTACCGAGCCGCTTAATACAAGACAGACGTCTGCTTAAGCCGCCCCTAACCAGCAAAATAGACACTGATTTGTTTTAGGGCGTCAATGACTATAGCCGTAATATGTAGTGCCCATTATTTTATATACTAAACAGAATTTTCTCTGCTCGTCTCTATTACACCGCCAGAATCATTTATGGTTTCTTAGGGAGCACCGCCGTGCTTTGAAAGTCCTTATGGAGCAACACCAAAAAAGTGCAAGTTGGTGTTTTTTATTTGCTCCAAACCAGTAATCGTTTTCTTGAAATTAACTTTTCATGTCGAAATAAATCTGTATAACGATTTTGTCACTCATTTTAAATGAGTGTAGAAAAAATAATATACAGTGTGATTTGTATTTTTCTTTTGTTCGCATTTGTGTCATGATGAACAGTACCAAAATAACGCGATCCGGGCGAATCGGTTTAATTGTTAAGACCCTTACTTACTTTTATCAAAACATTAATATCGTTTTCTGTGGCAGAAAAATGTTGATCCCGGATCAATAATATGACGTCATTTTTGATCCAACATGGCTTCTTTGTTTACATTTTTTGTCTTTTTATTTTTTGATCCTGGATCAATTATAACATCCAAAAAATTTGTTGGATTTTTCTTTGACGTTTACTCACACATATTGTGATATTGTAAACAACACAAAACTATGGAGTAATAAAAACAATAACACGTGGCATACATGTGTACACAAATACAACTACTATATCTTTTCGGTTACACTCATTTCATTTCACACATTTTGGGACAAAATCGATATACATACAGGTGTTCTAGAAAATTGAAAATCTTATATTTTCATATGACAATCAACGTCATGGCCATTTATTGCCATTTTAGCAGTAAAATGACTTTATTTTGCTATGTATCACTTGCAACCATGTCATTAGATAATTTTTTGTTGTTAATTAGTTGTTTTCTGCCATTGTCTTTCAAGTGGTTTTAAAATTGATAAATCACGTTTAGTTTAACACACAACATTTTTTATAACAATAAAATGAGATTTGCCTGCTTTGCGATACGACATGTATTTGTGATAGGTCATATACATATTGATTTTAGTATCTACCTTACACCACTCAAAATCATCGAATTTTATGTGAATTGTGACATCATAACAGATGACGACATCTTTTGCGGTTTGTATTAATGGTGTTTATTTGATAAAGCTGGCGCAAGAACTTGTATTTTAGGGTCCTAATCGTAGCAGAATGAGAATTCATTGTACAGGGTAGGCCATCTGTTCGTCCTTTTTTCAATCGAAGAATTTTAGTACTTATACCCCTATTATGGTTTTCGCCTCGCCGAACGATTCACGGTGAATCTTAAATCCGTGTGAGTTAGGTTTTCGTATTATGGTTTTCGCCTTTATTTTGGCGAGTGCACATCTAGTAACACTAGCCGAATAATAATTTTTATAACAATTTTTTTGACGTTTGCGGTTTTTGTCAATAATTGTGTTGTTGTAATCATATATGATTCAGATTTTGTGTTTATAAGTTACGTTTTTTTTTTTCAATTAATCTAAAATCAGTTTAAAATTATGTTATCTAGTGTCGTTCTATCTTTTTCTGATAAACCAGATGAAAATATTAACATGGCACAGATGCGAAAATCGTTAAGGGAGCAATGCCATCCGTTTACTCTGCCTGGTACATTATTTTATAGGAGGCCCCAAGTTATTCAACATTACTGTCAAATCCTTCCAAAACAGGATTACGAATTGTCTATTTTCCCAAAGCTGGGAATTCCCCTTGCAATATCGGTATTTTTCTTCATCTCCCGTTAATTTCGAAATTTGGGTGGGATTTGTTGTTTTCTACATGTTATAAAAATATAATTACTTACACGTGAACCTCCATTGTTTGATTATGACTGTGAAATGAAAACAGAAAACCAATTTTATAAGATTCGCCTACAAAAAGTTGGCGAATCATTTTGACAGTTCAGCTCGTTTAGATGAATATCATAATACCAAAAATGTGAGTTGGATTCGCCGGGAATGTCAAATGCGAAAACCATAATACCAAATTGTATATTTGACGAGTTGCATTCGCCGGGAATGTAAAATGCGAAAACCATAATAGGGGTATTAATATTGTTTGTTCTAAAAAATTCTTTGACAAATGTAAAGTCAAAAATATGCTATTTATCATCATGAAGTCGCTAACAACACAACAACGCATTTTGATTTTCCAAATTTGTTATGAAATAATCGTTCAAAAACAAAAACATTTCGTAAATAACTTGAGAGTTTTGGTCGACATGGACGTCCTACTGAGCGTGCAATTGACAAAATTATTGATCGTTTTCAAGAAACTGCTTCAGTGGCAGGTCGTAGACCGTATCAACATGTTCCTCCAGTTCGCACTCCTGATGCAGCACATGCCAAGCCCATCAGCCAGGCATCGTTGATGCTGATCTTCATTTACATCCATACAAAATTCAACTAACTCAAAAATTGAAGCCACCAGACCATTTAAATCGTCGTCGTTTTGTTAATTGGATGCTTGGAACGAAATGAAGGTTTTTCATCAAAAATCATCTTTAGCGATAAAGCTCATTTTCATCTTAGTGGGTACGTCAATCAGCAAAATTGTCGAACTTGGGGAGCGGAGAATCCTCATGTTATTCACGAAGTAGAAGCTCATCCTCCAAGAATCACTAGTGTGGTTTACGGGCTGGTGACATCATTGGGCCGTTTTTCTTTGAAAACGAACAGGAAAATGCCCTTACATTGAATGGAACACGTTATCGCATGAATGAATTGCGTGTCAATGACCTTTAGTTTCAACAAGACGACGCGACATGCCACGCAAGTCGTGCAACAATACATTTACTGTCAACAAAATTTGCTGATCGCATAATTTCAAGAAATTTTGAAGTTCCTTGGCCATAAAATCACATAACTGAACCAGTGCGATGAGGATTTATAGAGAATAACGGTATCATCAGCAAATAATTGAACCGTCCCCTGCACTTCTAAAGAAAAATATCATTTACATAAATTAAAAATAAAATAGGACCCAATATGGAGCCTTGAGGCATACCCGATTTCATTATCAGTTCATTAGATTTTTTCAACGCATTATGCCTCACACCAATCTTTTCTAGTTTAACTATTAGTAATTTATGGCTTACACAGTCAAAGGCCTTACGGACATCCAAGAATAATGTAGCTGTTTGATGTTGTAGTTTAAACTGTGATATACCTGTTCAGTGAAATTCAATACAGCTGAAAAGGTGCCACAAGTTTTTGGAACCCAAATTGGAAGGGGTTTAGGATATTGTTGCAAGAAAGGTGTTCTACTAATTGATTATAGAGAACACGTTCAAAAATTTTAGAATAAATGGGTAGAACTGAAATTGGTCTTGTATTTGCTTTGTCATATTGACAACCTAATTTGTAAATGATTTTGGGTTGAACCTATAACCTCTAGTTTCAGGTAACTCATTTGAACATTTGGTGATGATGAATTTATTAATACAATCCATATGTATAATTTAGAAGCCTATAAAAGTATTAATTAAGTATTAAATTTCAGCTTCAGGAGATTAAGGCACATATACAGTACTAATTTTCTAGTCTCTAGGTTGCTGATTTTGAGAAGCGATGCTGATTTTTCTGTCACACCGGTTCCGCTAAAAATAAAATAACACTACAATCTGGACGAATTACATAACAAATTAGTGTATGCGAGGTTAAATGCAAGTTTAACAAAATATTCTTTGAATTTGCTACTTCTTATTTCACAACATTGTTTTAGTTTATGATTAATTCTTACTCATCTCTCAGATAGCGTAAAATTGCACCACTAAGGGAAACAAGTATATGATATTGCAAAGTAAATAATTTTATCTTTATTATTTTTATTCCAGAATATGTAGTTTTTACAAACTAAAAATTTAATGTAATTGTTCCGTGTGTTGTAAGCTTACGGTTGGGTGGGATTGGGATGACCTTAAAAATAAAATTTCTCTGTCCCTCAACCTTAAGCGTGCAAACACGCTAGCAATTCCTTATATACTCGTACGATATAATAAAACTTATGATTTTATTAACAAAATCTTGGCGATAGTAATAATAACTTATGTAAACAGTATAAAATGTATAGTGTTAAAAATTATACCGTTTTACCATTTTATATAGTTTTACCTGAACTAAGCAGATAATTCTGTATCGGTACCAATATCTAGTGAACTAAATATCAAAAAACAGAACGTCGAAATAAATGTGAAAGTAAAACATTTCTTCCGAGTTATTTTCGATTACTTAAAGCCGAACTGGATTAGTGTATTATAACGAAAGCTAAACACGAAATTATTCATGATTAATAAAAATTTTCAAGATTTATTTTAATAGACCTGTGGTAAAGCAAAAAACTAAAAAAAGTTCACGAAAATAATATTAAGCAAATTCAATGTCTTTAAGTTAAATTTTCAATATGTTATGTGCATGCATAATATGGCATAGTGAATTGGGTGGTTAAATGTTTCAATTTTATATGTGTATAACCGACCAGGGGTAAGCACCTCGAATTTGATCTTACGAGGTTTGTCTGAAAAGTTTGCGGCCTATAACAAAGGTAGAAGACATGTTTTCACCAAATTTACTTTTATTTCTTTACATAGTTGCGTGGGATAGATCTGGTGAGTTGAGGGTTGCCATGCAGTTTAAACCGTATAATTCGTGAATTTTCGCTATGGCAACCACTGAGGTGTGAGACGGCGCGTTGTCTTGGAGGAGCAAATGTGGCCGTTTTTCATCATTTCTGCTTTCAGCTTGTCAAGTAGTGATGCGTAGTATGCTCCTATAATGGTTTTCTGTTTTTGAAGATAATCGATTAAGATAACTCCATGACCGTCCCAAAAACAGTCACCATCACTTTCCCAGCAGAAGGACCATTTGCCTTTTTTGGAAGCGACTCTCCTTGGCAGTCTACTGTTTTGACTGTATTTTTGATTATGAAGTTTTATGGTGTATCTAAGTTTCATCAACAGTAATTAGCCGGCGCCAAAACTCATTTCGCCTAACTGCGCCAACGTTGGTAATGTTTATTCGAACATGGTAGTGCCATTTCTAACAATTAACAAAAATAAATATGTATTAGTAAGTACACTGTTAAAATATTTCTTATAAGAATTTTTAGTGAAATTTAAAAAAAATGAAACCAAAAATTTGTTTTTTCCTTATTATAATTAGGATAAGCATACCGTTCTTTCTTTACTATCTACAATTCCAATAACTTTCTCGTTCTGTTGATGCTCCATTCCTTTTTAAATATTTGTGGTAAAATAAGATTGAATTAATCAATTTAAAAGAAACTAAAGAATAGAAAAAACCTAATATCACGTAAAACCCGTTCATTGAATTCGTTGGGTGGCACACGTTGAATGACCAATAGCAGGACATCGTAGAGTTTATACCAAAATTTCATTATAATATACTGATTGACTTAACCTTTTAAATTACATCAGTTACATTCCAAAACGGACTGATGTCGGAAGATTTTTGAGTAGAACTTATTCAGTGCACTCATGGAGTCTGAGTGGAATACTTTTAATGGCCAATTTTGTACTAAAATTATAGGATCATTTCTATAGGCCGTTACTTTATACCGTAAGATTTTTTAGTAGAGCTAATTGTAAACAAACACTCCATTATAACAGCCATCAAAACGGAGGAGAATTGGTAGTTTTCATTCTCTTCAAGCGGGGCGTGAAGCAACACACTGTCGGCTTTTGTCCCATGAATATGCGGATAGACGCGGTCGTTATTGTACGTACACCCACCGAAGACATATCAGATGACGTAAAAGATTTATTCTTTGTCAAATTGGAGGAAGTTATCAATAACATATTGCACAACGACATTAAAATCGTAGTGAAACTTAATAATGCAAAAATGGGTAGGGCTGGATAAAATACACAGCATAACGATTTTAACGCTCGTACCTCACTAGAAACAATAACGGCCAACACACCACTAACGTCGCACTAACATTTAATTTAGTTGATTGTATCAAGTCTATATTTTTTTTACATAAGAGCATCCAAAAAGCAACGTGTAGGTCTCTAAATGTCACCCCACCAGCATATCCGACGATAGATCTTACATGGAATATTGATGTTTTAAAAGATCAAGCTTCTTTGCAGAGTTACCAATCAGCTGTAATTGAACATCTAGATCGGCAGAGTTATAACCTCCTCTTATTATCTAAAGCTACGTGTCAGGAACGCTACGACAATATATATCTGCGGCAAAAGAAGCGTGAACATTTTGAGATTAGGCATCGAACAAATCAGCTTTCAAGTGGAACAAGGAAATTAAGAGTCTGTTTTGCTAATGCCAGGAATCTCGCTAATGACTAGAGTGCCCAAGAAGTACAGCTGAGAACAAACCTGATAAAACAACGTATCAGGATGGCAAACCTACTTCCAAAATCTACTAAATCGCAATGAAGAAGTGACCCGCGTTAAAGCAATTCTGTGGTAAAGATATAAAAGGTGATAACTGCTTTTCTTGTATTTTTCAGGAGACCACTTTTAATGTTTCGATAAGCTTCCTAAAAAATTGAAAATTGGTAAATTCTGGAGATCTGTAGTTTCGAACATAGGTGAGCTTTATGATGTAGTTCCTTAGGCATAAGGAAGAAACCAGCTTAAATATTTATATCTTGGCTATTTTGGAGAAAATATGAGTTATTACCTTTTATATATTTTAACATATTAGCTCGCTTAAAATAAGTGAGTTGTTCCTTTTCAAATCTACGGTTAAAATTAAAACAAAAAAATTAAGTAAACTTGTTGCTTTATTAAGATTTTGTTATGGTAGTTTAGTACAACTTAAAATTTCAATATTTCAAAGTTTTAAATAAAAGTAAAATTAAAATAATAATCTACCCCAATTTTGATTCATTCGAATCGCACCCTTAATTTACAATAATTCTTTAAATGGCCTCATGTTCTTCTTCTATCAAGTCAGGGTGGATATCAGGAACATCATCCGTTTTTAATTTTTTGTAAAAGTCATGGAATTCTGAAGAGATCAGTGGTAATAAATCCATAAGATCCTTCTTCAGGGCTTAGAGAATTTTTAGATTGGATTAATCCAAAATCCTTAGAATATCTAAGCCATTTCACTGAATTCCATGTAAATATATTTCCATCAGTACCGACGTTTCGAAATTGAAAGTGGGACTTGGTTAATTTAGAAAAGTTTTGGAAATCTGTTCCGTTCATTTCAGTAACGTGAAATGGCTTATGCAAATGAATTGATTTCACAAATTGATACCAGTCACGAGGATGATGAATATCAATTGATGTCTTCTTTTTTTGTTTTTCTATGATCGCGTGATCGGAGTCGCACTCCATATGCGTGTGGCCAACTTCTAAAAATTTATGATCGATAGTGTGAATTTGCGGAGCACAATGCAATGATACTAAAAACATTGACGCTACAAAACTGTTTTTGTTTTGCCCGGGGCCTGAATCACTATAAAAAGTTAGTGAATTTAATGACGTTGGTCATGTTTTTATAAAATTGAATAACCATGACGCCACCTCATTTCCACCTCTATTGCAAATGCCTTCATGCCACATATGATTGACTACATTGTTTGACACACAATCATGGACCGTAAGGTTAAATGTCCACAGACTACGCTTGTAAAACGAAATTGAAGTGTTCAAATTGGGAGTTGGCAAGCACTTTTGAAAATCAAAGGTGTAAACGCCCTTTGATTTATCCAAATTACCTGCTATTTTGTCATTTCGTTTTTGCTCATAAGCAAAATCGGCTCCTTCGTGATGGATTCGTTGCTCTTCCAATAACTCTGCACGTTCTGACATTTCCGCTGCTTTAATTTTACAGTTCAGTGTGTCACATTTATTGCAAACGTCGACGCTTGGCTTTTTAAATTTGAGGTTCGTTGTTTTAAAAATCCGTCTATATGTCCAGATAGAGACTGGTTTTGATTTATTTTCTATGTACAATTTGTACATTTGTGTTATATTGAGGTCTGCGTGCAAGTACTTCTTCTCTGTATTACGTCTAGAGTAATGGGACTGGTATGCAGGAAAAGAGTTTATATGGTCCTCAATAGACTGTACAACATCCGGTGGAATGAGATTGCTGGTACTGAAATGTTTTCCTCTCTGGTCTTTCGATGCTAATTCTGGTTGATTGAATTTTTTGGTACAAATTGTTGATATAAATTTAACATCCTTTGGATGCTTGTGTCATTTTCAGCATTCGTCTACCTATAAATCTGGTTTTTATAGATTAACACGAGTTATTACTTTTTTTAACTTTTCAGTTTTAATGTTTTGAATAATTCGGTAAAATAATACGAAATTTTCTGAGTTATTTATTCCCTTTTATTGTTTGCAACTTTGAAACGAATTGAGAAGTCACCTTTTTTAACATTTAATATCTCCGGAACTAAGTAGTTATCCAAATTAAATAAAAAATATTTTGTATATACATTTTTTTATTGCGATTTCGATTCTATTAAGAGATATAAAAAGTAATAAAATGAGTTATCACCTTTTAGATCTAGACCACAGAATTATTTCAGCATATGAAAAGTCTTTTGTTGAATAACCCAAATTATATGCGCAAGCACAAATCTTGCATCAAATCTATACGATCTCTTCTTCTATGTTGTACCACTCAACGAACTCATTAACCGAGTTTTACTCAAAAAATATCTATCGCTACCAATCCGTTTTGGAAATCAAACCTATTTTATTTGAAAGCTTAAATCTATAGCAATCATCCGATAATAGTGGCATTTTGGTACAAACTCTGCGAATATGTTCTACTCAAAAACTTTCGGTACCAATCCGTTTGGTATAAACTTTACGGTGGTCTGTTATAGGTACTTTAAAATGTGCCACCCATTTTTTTAAATAAACGAGTTTTGTTTAAACATAAATCTGGCAATGGAAAATTTAATTGTTTGATCAAAATTATTATTTACATCTCAATGAAATAAAGTTTAATTTAATAATCAAACACTCAACATATAAATCGGAATCGAATATGAGTTATACATGAAAGATCGAGTGAGCTGAATATCATTAGAAAGAAACGAAAGGAATTTTTAATTTATTTCTTATTTGAAAAAACATGTCGAGCGTTTCATCTCTTTCTAGTATCGTAGAGCTGTCTCTTTCACCAATGTCTTAACAGTGTAAAAACTAACACATGCATTTTTCTAGAATATTCTTATTCGTATGCGTATTGTTGTTATTTTTTTTTGTTAAAAACTTCACACTCATCATTCGAAGACGTTTCTGGCCCAAAGGACCCAAACGCGGACTGCTTTCTCATGCCTAAATCTTGATTTAACGTGATGTGACAAACAAGCCTCTTCTATCTCTATAATTTTAATACGACGGTTGTCTAGCACTCGACCATCGTCAGTGGTTGCAGTTTTCGGACGTCCCGAACGTTCAGCTGGTACGGTGCAGAGTCCCCGTACACAGCGTCCAGCTCGTGTTTGATTTTTTTTTCTTTTTTTCCATATGCGTAGAAGTATTGACTTTCAAAAATAAATATTTAATGACAGCTCGATACTCAATTTTTTTCTATTTTCACAAAAACTGCGCGATATTTCGGTGAGTACCTTTCAAAGCATGCGCAAACACACTTCTCTACTTTTGTTTGCTAACAACCGTCGTATGCATTGCGCCGTGTAATTCAATTAATAGATAACTTGTAGACTGCATACGTTATTTGATTACGTTTATTATCACACAATATGTCGTGTGGGATAATTGTATTATTCAATTTTCATGCAATTTAATTTTACTTCACTTCTAATTATTGTATTTCATTCTAATAACGTAATTTAATTCCAAGTTGATGCGATGATTAGTAAAATTTACACTTCGTGTTCTGTGCCTAGAGAAAAGAAGTAGTCTACCACGTATTTCGGGTTGCAAAATTTGGAGACCCAATAAGCTAAGCGAAAGTTATGAGATAGGAAAACATTATAATCTCGACCATTTTATTAGAATAAAACGCTTTTGGAGAATTTTATTTAATCTCTTAAGTGAGAAAATTCAAAAATAAATATTCCTTAAACATTTTCATTTTATTTATATTATATTAGCGTTGTGCAAGTAGAAACTGCTTGTTTTGGTCAAATTCAACTTTATTGAAAATATAATTGTTACAAAGATTTATTATCGCAATATTCGCCATTACTATCTATGGTATTTTGCCATTTATCAGGTAGATGATGAATGCCTTCGTAATAGAAACCTGGTGGTTTCGAAGTAAAATGGTTATCGAGCCATTTTTACACATCTTCAACTTTCGTGAACCGCTGGTCTTTCATATATGATGTCATCGATCTGAATAAGTGGTAATCAGAAGGAGCCAAGTCTGGATAATACGCCGCATGCTGTAAAACCTCGCAGTCTAAGGAGAAAACGAGTTCCTGCAATATCACCATTCGCCTTCCTTGGCCTGTAAATGGTCTTTTTTCCTCCAGAACATCACTTAATTTGATCAACAGAAGCTCGTAGTAAATGACTCCTTTGCAATGTCACCAAGCACACAGTACCACTTGCTTGGCATGAATATTCATTTTTCCAATTGTTGTTGATGGCTGGCTTGGATCAATCCATGGTTTTCTGCGTTAAAGATTATCGTACAAAATCCACTTTTCATCACCCCTGCCCGTAACGATTTTGTGCAAAAAAAAATTTCTTTTGTACTGAGAAAGTACCGTCAGTTTATGAAGAAACCCATTTTCCTTCCTTCTGTATTTTTCCCATTGCATGCAATCGAAATGATATTGCTTGATGAGTAATGGCCCAACCAGTCAGGAATAAAAACTTTATAAAAAATAAGAATTTTAACGAAATCAATTGTTTTTCTCTTTTTTTACAGTCCAGCCATTCTAAAATAAAAATTCTTAAGTGACAGCTGTTCGTTTACAAACAGCTGTTTTTATTGTGAAATGTGTTTTAGAGAAATTTCATATTTGTTCATATTGTTATCTATTTTTATATATATGTTTCTTATTTGAAAATGTACACATACACGAAATGCGTTTACATCACAATGGAAAAACGAAATAAACTAAACAAAATTAACGTTTACTTACACCAAGAAATTAGTTTTTAACAAAATTCACTAAAACTCTATTTTTGCTTTATCACAAATTATTAAAGCTTATCACAGAATCTGAAAAAATATTAAAATAATTTTATTTAATAAATAAAATAGTAAATAAAAAATTTTACGCAAAATAAATATGGCTTCATACCGCATCAAAAATTTATCTTCTTCTGCTGTATATAAAACAACAACAAATCGTATTTTTAAGTTTTTCTTATTTTCGAGCGAGAAATAGCGCACACTATTTTTTTTATTAAGTGACAGCTAAAATTTAACGAAGGTTTCGTTGGGTTTCTTACATAAAAATTAACTTTGACTGGGTAATAACATTGATATGCCATTTATGGCATTCTTATTTTTTTATTAAGTTAAGTTTTTATTCCTGACTGATTCCACTTTAACTCCTAACTATTCTGCAAGCTATTTTTGAGTTTGACATGGATTTTCATCGAGTAAAACTTTAAGTTCTACGTCTTAAAATTGTTTTACTGCACCTAGACGTGGATCGTTCTCAAGGCGAAAATTGTCATCACGAAATCTTGCAAACCACTCTTTTTTACTGTTATTTTAAAATCGTCCGTGATATTAATTTATTTGAGATTTTTCCGGTTTTCCGGACAAAATATTATTTTTAATGACACCTATTCCCATACAATGTTTAGGACTTTTCTAGTCGTAGAAAACAAAGAGATTTACTCACATTATTGTATACAAAAAGTAGAAAAATGCACTCTCCCCTCCCCTCCAATTTTTAACTCCAGGGTTTTGGTGTAGAAATACACAAACCCTTAAGGTGAATTTATTTGACTCTGTCAGAAAAATTTGCTGCAGTTTAAATAATTTTTATTCCGAAGGGGCAATAAGTTTTACAATGAAATAAAGGATAAATATGTTTACAAAAATTTAACCAATTTAGCTAATTTGATTGGTTGTTTTTGCTCTCTCTCTTCGATTTTTATACTCCAGCAAATTTTTCTGCAGAAAATTTTCCACAGAGTCAAATAAATTCACCTTTACAAAAATGAGAACTTCCTTAGGTTTCTTTTTGGCAGCTTGGTTTCGTACCGATAACAGTTGGTCTACTCATCAACGCCATTACAAACTACATAATCTTCCGGTTTTAAAGACTTTTTAGTATTAAAATAGCAAAAATGTTAGTTTTTATTTTTCAATAATTATAATTTTATTAATTTTCAATAAAATTCAAATATTTTCGTATTAACTAAATTACCGTAACATTATTAATAACCTTAGAACAGAAGATACTACAATTTCATCATTACTTTAATATTCGGTCAAAGTCAAAAAATCTGTTTTAAAAGTAAAATTTTATAAATTAATATTTTGTGGGATATCATTTCTGCTTCAAAACACGATGTAAGCGTTTTAGCATATTCTTAACAATGTTTTTTTTTTTTTTTTTTTTTTTTTTTTTTACCAGACAAGTGGTTAAAGCTTTGGCACTTGGACCGGGAGGTACTGGGTTCGAATCCCATCAGAGGCTAGATGCAAACGTAATTTTCATCATCAATTACAACCGGTGATGTTAATAAACACAACTAAGACCCTCTGATGGAGTGCAGAATTCAGCGCCGACCCACCGTCCATGTCCAATGTACAGGTTGACATGGAGCTTGCAATGTGCAGGTGGTATACTGTAATTGTGTGAGTAGGTGAATGGGTTAATGATGTGGCGTGAATGCGTGGTATCACAATGGGCCAAACAAATGGCCTAAGTGTCAACCACTGAAACCTAACCTAAACCTAACAATGTTTTTGTAATAATCTTGGCTGGTTTCAGTCCACTCCTGTTCCAGTCTCTTTTTAAATCAGCTACTGAATTAATTGCAGTTTTTCGAATTTCTCGGTCTAGAGCGCCCCATATATTTTCGATGGGATTCAAGTCAGGTGATTGGGGAGGGGTTTCTATTACTTTTGGATAATTAAATAATAGCCATTCTCGAACCAAATATGACTTATGTTTAGAGTCATTGTCCAGGTAAAATTTAAAAGTGGACAATATTCCTAGATTTTCAGCGCTTTGCTTTAATTTTTTTTTAGAATTTCTAAATACATTTCTTTATTCATGTATCCATTTATAAAAACTAATTCCACAACCCCATTAGCCGATATACAGTTGGAGTAATATTAGATAGTTTGAGCTAAACATTACACCTGCGCCACACCATATTCCGTCCATCTGATCCAAATACGTTATATTTGCTCTCGTCAACAAATATTATGTCGTTCCAGAAACTGGTTTCTTTCACAATATATTCCTTGGTGAAATGGATTTGTTTTTTTCTGCTTCGCTGATTTATAAATCGGTTTTTTCTGGCTACGCGGTCGTTGTAACTTTGCTGTTTTAATGTTCTACGGATGGTTTGTGGATGCACTGCTGTTCCTAGTTCTTCCAGTACCTCTGATTCAATTTCCATCGCACTTAAACGCGGATTTTTTTAATTTCTCCTAATATCCAACGTTTATCACTTTCTGTTAATTTTTTAGGTTGCGCCCTTTTGCTGCTTCAAATTAATTCTCCCTTCATTTTTATATCGCGGAACGATATCGCCAACTGTCTTTTTTGGTATATTCAGCCGTTCTGCAATTTCCGCATACGTACGACCTTTAGCATAATGGCAAACTATTAACTTTCGTTGCTCGAATGTTGATTTTTTCCTTTACGACTCATTTTAAATTTTAAAAATAAAAAAATTTACTTTACAATATAACGGTCAACTGAGAACTATATAATAATTAACAAAATTCTTTAAAATATCGAAGTACCGTTATTTCACAAATAACTGCATATACAGGCAAACCTGTTTTTGGCGGTAATAGGGACCGCACAAAAAAAACGCACAAATAAACCGCACAAAAACAGGTATCACTGTATATAACGGAAAAAACCGAATATTAAAGTAACGTTAAAATAGTAGTCTATTTTGTTTTAATTTTTTTAATTCAATCCTTATTTATTTATTTCATACGAAACTATTTCAATTTTATTTAAAATTAATAAAATTTTAATATTTGAAAAAGAAAAATTAACATTTTTGTTATTTTAATACCAAAAATCCTTTGAAACCTGAAGATTATAAAAAAACTGAATATTAAAGTTACTCACTGTATGTTTTTTTTGATGCACATTCGTGTACAGTAAAATTAAACTGAATCAAAAATAAATTGTTTTTTGCCAGAAAAGGGATATATCACTAACGATTTTAAAATAACTTCTTAATTATATGTGTTGGCTTGTTACACAGACGTAGTGAGAATTTCCAGAAGTTTCTGATTTGGTGATCTTCTTGTGTTATACTATAGCTTAAAGCAAGAGTTGAATTTTTGCAGTTTGGTCGTTGCAACCTGATGAGTAGACCAACTTTTTTTCGGTACGAAACCAAGCTGCCAAGAAAAAAAACCTTAGGACGTTCTCATTTTTGTAAGGGTTTGTGTATTTTTACACCAGAACGCTGGGGTTAAAAATTGGGGTAGGGGAGTGCATTTTTCTACTTTTTGTAGAAATATTGTGAGTAAATGGCCTCTTTGTTTCCTACGACTAGAAAAGTCGTAAACATTGTATGGGAATAGGTATTGGGTGTCATTAAAAATAATATTTTGTCCGAAATGCCGAAAAAATTTCAAATAACTTCAAAAAATTTCAAATGTTCACTCAAAGTCGATTTATTCAATTCTATAGATTAAGCTTTTTTCATTTGAATACAGAATAGAATGCAATGACGTAAATGTTGCTTATCGACGTCCATCGCTTAAAATTGATGCATACGCAACTACAGCTTGTAAATGATTGAAACTTATAAAAACTGCAATGACTAAGCCACATACATATATCCAAAATGGCGGGCGATTTGAATGCGTTCAAGTATATTTTAATGAAACCAACTTCAGAGCCGAATTTCGACTTGCACTTCTAATAATAATTTGTACACTGACAATGGAATTTGTCATTGAGGTTTGATAAGACTGATCTGTTGTTTTGTTTACATTGCCCGTATGCAGTCTGCATGATTTATCGTTGGCGGAAAATGATGTGTTAATATTTTTTAACACATACAAAATGACAAGACACGTTTAGCAAATACATAATGTTTACGTTTATTACACTACGTTCACATTGTTACTGTATATATTAATTGTGTAATTCAGAAAAAAAAACAATTTTTTATATCAAACTACATATCGTCGGTTTGGTGCTATAGTGACACAACTCAAATTTCACTCATTTCTAAGATATTCGAATCAAACGATACCCAATAATTTTATTTTTATTATTTTGTTCCAAAACATACTCTCTTATGTAGTTATTTCTAGCAAATAAGGTAAAATTACATATAAAAAATCACTCAATTCGTGAAAGAAATTAACATTTTACGATATTGGAAACTATCCTAAGAAAATTTGCAAAATATGAAAGAATTATAAAAATTAAGATGTGATTGAAGATGTAGGAATACAAAAAAAAAATTTTACAAATCAGAATGTATTTTTATTTACTTTTGAAAAACGTCGTTTGTACAAAAAATGTTGAGTGATTTTTTCAAATTGCTCTAGTGAAAAATTAAAAATTTTGAGTTGTGTCACTGTTGCACCAAATCGACGAAATTGGTTTGCTTGCGAATGTTTGAGCGATCGGGACTTAAATCCCTAGAATTGAATCACAAAGCACTCTCATAAAGGGCAAAGGACATAACCGTATTCTAGTTCGTCTGGGGAGCATTTCAATTCATCTTTTACTATTGCTCGAATTCCAAACAAAGCAAATTGTAGCTCAGTATTACCTGCATAGTTGAAACCTTTGGCTGATGGTAGTAGCCAACTTATGTCGTCTTCCGACTAGCCGTTCGGCGATGGAATGAATGTTTGTCGAGTCCTGCCGCCTCTTCGTTCGGGTAAGTAATTGCCAAGTAGTTTCTGATATAGACTTTTAACATTCTACTTAATATCTTAAATGAAGTTGGAAAACAATTCTGGAGGTTGCCACGGTTCTTAATTTAGCAGTTGATAGCAGTGCATGAAGCATCAATTGAAATACTAATGTTGGTGTTAGTAAGAAGGGGCATATTGTTAAATTAGCTATAGTATACACATAACTTGGGTACAAGACTCTTTGCAGTTTGCAATTTTGCTGGGTGTAAACGAAATTGCCGCCCCGGTGGCAAAGTGGTCAGCATGCTTGCTCCAGCAACCGGAGGTCCCGGGTTCGATTCCCGGCGGTGACAACGAAAAAATTTCACAGCTGGTTTAGGATCAATGAATTAATCACTCATTATCCGAAATGAAATTATGATTATGAAACCTCATTTGAGGCGGCCAAATCCCTTGATGGGATGTATAGTGCCAGAGAGAGAGAGAAACGAAATAGGCAGAGCAATTAGATTCACTCAGGAATAAAAAGTTGATAATAGTTTATAATTCGCACGAATTCGATTCACTCGTACGATGGTGTTACGCCTTTTTTAGAAATGTGGCGGCTGAAGAGATTCAGAGCAGAGACGTTTCATTCACATTTTGAAGTTAGCAAGTTGAACGAATCTCTCAAATAGCTGTTTAAAATTAAGATTATGCTTTTCCTCGGTTTTATTATAGGCGAATGCAGAATCGAGTTCCACACTGCTCGATAAGGCTCTTACGATACTACAGAAAATGAGCGACGAAATACAATATGGATATAAATTATATGTTCGAAACAGCGCTGCTTTGCGTCTTTTCGTATCCATTTTGGAGTAATCTCGAAAAGGGTAAAGAGTTTTTGTATAAAGTGATAATTATAATTGTGTTCTTCGGTTAAAGAAGGATCTTCAAGAGTTTATTGTACACATTCTTAGCAGAAAGAATGGTAGGTGTAAGTGTTTTGTCGAATTTGAGTGATACACTTTGGCTGTCAATAAAGTAATGGCTGCATCTACTCTGCGATCAAAAGTTTCATATGTCTGGTAACCCATAGACCATAAAGTCTTTGAGGGTTTTTCGTCACCGATTTCTTCACGGGTTCAAGTTTTATTGGCATAAATTTCAGTTAATCAGAAAGGTTTCTTTAACACAAGCGTTAACTTGCAAGAAATTAACTAACTAGCCGTACTGTTCTTCCAAGTTATTTTGCTTTTCAGTGGAAGAAATATTATGGATTTACCTTTTCCCATCAAGGTGGTGTTAAATATCAACCTGTAGATCAAAAATCCTTTTTGCTTCGGTAAGAATGAAAATTGCGGGCTAAATGTTCTTGGCTCAATAATTTTAAATTTATTTTTGACTTGGATATATAAAATCCGGGAATTCACAGTTTTCGAGGCGTTAATTAAAGTTCGATATCAGCATATTTTGTAGTAACAAGCAAATGTTGTGTCATTCAGCGTACTGATTTTTTACTTTTTGGAAGTCCAGATCTCCTGAGCTTCTTATTTCCAGATTTTCTGTATAAACTCTCCGCACTACTCCTAACTTATAGATGAGTTTGCAGAATGCCGGAAGTGCAGTCTTTAGTTTTTTTTCCACAAAGTTTGTAAATTAAATCTTACGAACTAATACTGATTATTAAATTTACAGACTTACTGTTTTATTTGAATTTCCGACCGAAATGTTGGTGCCCTAGGCATCGATAAAATTGGATGGGGAAATTCGTTGCAGGCCGCTGCGTTAGTAATAAAAATTGAAGGGATGCGTATGTTGTGGCCAACACTCGAATTTCTTTTAAAGATACATTGTATCTAAAGCGCGGAGTGAATACACCTTTGCACTTAATTACTATGGCCAGTATATAAGACATTTCATATCGACCACCATATTTTTGATATGCCATTGTTTTTTTAGGTTGTAGAGGAAAAAGCCATATGCATCTTCTGCGGTTAATCGATTCCCACCAAATCAATGAGTCATAGTAGTTGTCGGGTTTTTTCTAAAACCAGGCGGTGTACATCGTAGAGGAAGATCCTGACTGCGCTGGCGAGACGAGGAGTGTGAACGATGGACCAAGACGGATGAAGAGCAACTGTGCAGACGACAAAATCATTTCATGGGAAGTGATAGCTAAAAAGAGAGATAAGAGAATTTTTTTTTATCAAAAATCATTTCGAAAAAACAAAAAGTTCCCGTGGTAAGGGAAACCTCCACTTCCGGTTTGCAAATTTCCACCAAATTGTATTAGCATTTTCGATTTTATAGAAAAGCTCAAATATAAAGTTTCATCCAAATCGGCCATTCCGTTTGAGCTGTTGACAGCACACAGCCAGACGACTGACAGACACCGCCATACTTTATTGTACACGTTAGCAACCATCAATTTGATGAGCGTTTTATAATTCCGTTGGAATCGAGAATACAAATGAAGTTTAATCCATTTTATAGAGTAATATAATATAATATAGGAACGAGTAATGCATGCTACACATGCAGAGTTGGATCGCTTCCAGCGCAAGACGGAAATTTTGTATAATCGCAATTAAATAAAATTTAAAAGACATTTATTGTACGTAATTAACCAATTTTAGATTCTCGATCGTTATTGGACTTGATTTTAGGTAAATTACTGGTTAAACTAAATAGACCCATTCTAAATTATCTTAATAATTATGTTGGGATTATTATCCCATATTTTGTAGACTGTTTATATATTTAATATTTGAAACCACATTTGTGGTAACCGAAATGAATTATCATTTTAAAATTGATTGAACAACCGTTTCGAAGAAAACCAGTTTAATTTCCGTCTTACATGTGTGAACTAAATTGGAGTAGTTTAATTGTCAACTTTTTAACAGTACATGCCACTTTAGTCTTTACTACACCCTACGGTAGATTTTCTTCCTAAAATATTACTCTGTTTTTGAGCTGCCAGTTAGCCCTTTGTAATCGAGCAATTTAGATATGTACATTAGCTATTGATAAAGATATTATCTGACTTACCCAGATCTTACTGTCGTTAGTTGGGTGCCTGATTTTTGAGATTACATAATCAAGTTATATTCGGATTAATGATTGATTATCGAATCAGATACTTCAGGTCACCATCTCTAGTTGTCTTGTGCTTCAGTGAGGTGGTCTATGAAGTGGCCAGAAATTCGTGTTTCGAAAGTGAACCACGAATAAAAGATTGGAAGGTCGCACCTTCTAAAATTGGTGAAACGTAAGCGAACCGTAAGTGAAGGCCTATTTATATGAAAAATTTCGCAAATGTGTAACGTCTAAGTAGGCGAATCAACAATGAATCAATTTTGATACATTTGGCATATGAAAATTAATTGAAGTTCGCTTTTCCATCACTCTATCTTCGAAAGCGAAACGTTAATGAAACCGAAGAAGAACTAAGAAACTTAATCCTTTTGAGTTCAGAATTTTTTTTTTCATTTTGTTTAATTGACATTTACATACACAAAAATATTCGCTTATATAGCTTTATAAATACTAATTTTTAATTATAAATTTTGGGGATCTCCAATTACTCAAAAATATTTCGCAACACTATTACATTTTATTTACTATTCAATTATTTATTGTATAAACTTTATAGACTTTATATACCTCACACGGTGGTAGTCATATCGTGTACTAATGAATTTTGTAACGAAACCAAATGACAAATACACATATGTATATGAATATGTACAAAACAAAATAATCGTTATGAGTTAATGTGTCTGTGTCCAATAGGAAAAGTACATTTCACTAATGGATCAATTTGGTTTCGCTTAAGCGGACTTCGTTAAAAACCGGAAAAAGCCAGGGTCACTTCGAGTAGGCTTTGCAGCTTACATTTAATTTTATTGGGTGCGGAGTGCGAACTACTAAAGACTAATTTCTTTTTGCATAACAATCAGAGATTCTGCATTCGACCAATGATAAACCTAGATGATCATGCTTTAACGCTCTAGCTTTCAAATAATATACCTACCTTAAACGTTTGGATTTGTTTTATCTATAACAGAAACTTGAAGTTTTTTCAAAACTTCAACTTGAAGTTTTTTCCTGTTCTTTTGAAGTTTAGAAATATAAATTTGCCTTTAAATTACTTAGTTTGCTGTTGTGGAAGCTGCATTGCAATTGGTTGTTCCTTGTTGGATCCTATTACTCATTGTAATGTGTATGAGATTGCAGAATATTGACTATCTTAATAGTATTACTGATGGTCTTTAAGTCTGTGGCTAGGAATTATTTTCATAGAACACCGTTGAATTTTGTTCAATAAATGAACGGAGGTGCTGATATGGTTGAATGAAGGTTTTTAAATTTGGAGAAAGTTAGTCGGCTTAAAGAATTTGTTCCATCTAATCTCTATAGAACCTTTCGCGTCTTAATTTTTTCATCGAATTTCTTTGAAGCTAAATTCGAGAATGACAATGTATGTATTTGATCTAAGGTTATTACATATTTAAACACCATAAACAACCGTAGAACCATAAACTCAAGAAAACATGGATTTTTACCTCAAACAAGTATTCGTTATGATTATTATACGGGAGATTAAACTATTTTACATTTCCTCATTAAATTTTACTTGATTTTTCTCACTCCACAAAAATGTATGCTCAAATCGGAATTATTACCCTAACCGTTTATGCTTTAATTTTGTATGGTTTGACTGCTTCGATCGACATACAGCAGAGCAATACGGCGACATATACAAAGCTGAGGCTAGAGGCACAAACTCAATATATCCAGACGAATTATTGGCGAATGAAGACATGGTTTTATCAAATTGACTGATAATTGCGCCAATTGTTGGTGAGAAAAATTTAAACTACATCGAGGAACCCCATTAGCTATTTTGATATTCATTTGACATCTACTTACTAGTAGATGGCACTACCATCAACATAGTCGAAACATCACAATTTTTACGTATGCAGATACACAAAAAACAGAAAAACAATTTTATAAGTGAAAACTGTAAATTATTATTTTTTATTTGTTTTTATTTTCGTTATTCCATTCATTGGTTGTTTTAAATTATATTCATATTGTTTATTTTCATACCTACCACGGATCAATAAGAAAATTTATTGATAAAAAAATTACTATTAGTATTAGCTATATACGAAAAATAAAAACCATGAATCGAATAAAACAATATCGGCAGTTAGTTCGACACACATACACACAAAAAATGACACATGGTATGGTATGCACGTTGTTTTACTTGAACTTAGTTTTAATTGTTATGTTAAATAATTTTTTGTTTAATATCGAATTTGTCGTGCAACCATTATTATAATCAATTAACTATACGATGAGTTAACCCTTTGACTGTCCTGCGCATCATATGTGATGATGATACACTTAGCCTTATTTTTTATTACAAAATTTTTGTTTGAGACTGAGAACATTACTAACAGATAAAAATAATTAATGTATCTATATTTACTAACTGTAAAAACAGTTATAAATTTTGTACAGAAATAATAACAACATATGCTTTGGTATATTTTGTATTTAGTTTTAATACATACATTTCAACTACATATTTTGATTTGATGCTAATTGATAACGAGAAAAATTATGAACGATATGCACAGAACGTCCGACAGTAAGTTTTAATATTAATGGTGGGCAGGCAAAGGGTTAAACAGGTAGGACATTGAAAAATAATTGCGATGAGGTTATTCAAGAGAGTGAGGTTATTTGACATTAAATTTGAATTTTTAATCCCTAGAAGAAAATGTACATCAAACATATGTATGGGGACGTTTCCGTATACAATAAATCATCCACATACAATAAATTTCACTTGGTATACCACTAGATAAAGAGGAAGAAACCAGCAATTTTACTGGTTAAGTTATAATTAATTTATTTAATCAAATTCAATAACAATCAAACAAATAAAATAAAAATTTCAATAATAAAGTTTTATTAAAATTAAAATAAATTTTAATAAAATTTAAAAATAAAATAACAACCCATGTGCGGTACATTTCATTATATAATTATTTGTTTTGCAATAGTATTCGCCAATTAGGATTTCGTACGGTTTTTAATTTTTTTGTATGTGTTTTTCAGCTAACCAGGAACAGTGTTTTCTGATTAAAACTAAAATCATGAAGTTTAAGGCTGCCTTGTTATGCTCATGGCATGGATTTTGTTCGACATACAAATCTTTGTAACACCTGCTGGTGTTAACAATACAAAGTTGGACAATATTCTTTTTCAAATCTTTCATATTTGCACGTTCTGAAAACATCCGGGAAAATAAATAAATTTGTTCTTTGCACATTTTGAAATAATAATCAGTTGGAGCTTTAAGATTCTTCTTTTTTTCATCGTCATAATTTTTATTGCTAATCAAATATTCTGTCGGAGCCTCTAAAATTTCATCAATTTTGATAAACATGTTTTCGCAACGGAAACATTTAATTTTACTCAAAATTTTGAACGCTACGTAGCCCACAATATACCGCATTGAAGCTTCTCGCAGATAGAAATCCGGTTCATTAAGTTTTTAACTGTTAATTCATGAGGTACCCAAACGTCAAGCTTTTTTGTATCCAGCCATTTTCAAATGGTTTAAACCTGTTTTGTGATCAATATTGAGTTCTTTACCAATGGCATGGCTGCTTATTGCTGGTCTTCTTCAATTTTCTGCATGATTTCATCGAATTTTCCACTGGTTGGTCGACTAGAGCGAGGGGCATCTTTCACATCCATATTTCCAGAATGAAAGCAAGATTTCTTTGCTGCTCATTTTGATAAAGCACCTTCTCCATGCACAATTTGTTCGCAAACCTGAGCCGCGTTTTTAATTTTGTCGTAATAAAATTGTAAAAGTAAACGAATTTTTTCATTATTTATCTATATGTTTAAAATGTAACTTTTTATTCATTTCACCGATTTTAATGTTTTGTATGTCAAAGTGCAAGTTAAAATGTCACCTTTCAAACGCATACAAGGTTGTCTGATTTACATCAATATAAATGTATTAAAATGTTAACTAGCACAATTTTCCTTAAAACGAATTTAAAGTTTTCGTTATATTATTTATCCATAGATCATCGTTTTTTATTTTTAATACAATTTTCATTAAGAATTTTTCCACGAAGGTACGTGTGAAGCGCTCAAATGCGCTTCTATTATGTTTGTGTGTAAAAACATTTATTGCTCATGATGCAGAAATACTTTAGAGTATGCGACCAAAGCAAAAACAAGTGGACGGCGGGCCATTCGCCCCACCCTTTTATATATAAGTTAACTATTCTGAAATGGACCCAGTTTCAGACATCTAAGTAGTCAATAGTAACTAAGTTGTTAGTTCAATGAAATAGAATATAAAACAGCAAGCTTTTGCTAGCGACATAATTGTTTTCAACATTTATTATAACTATATTAATTAATAAATCATCATCCTCAGCTATTTATCTACTATTTCGAATAACAACATAATCGAATGATTAGTATTTTATTAAATAATAACTAAATTAAAATCTATATAACACAATGATCGTAAAGATTGGTATTAACTAATTCAACCCGGACAAAAACTAATATTTTAAATGCAAAGAAAAATTAAAGTATCCATTGAATGTAAGTTGAAAAATTTTTTCGTTTGTTGCCAAGTGAAAATGAATAACACAATAATGGCATTAGAAAATCTGTAACATTGGCCCCTTAGCAGGCGTTTCTATTCTAATTACTCCTCATCGGCGATATAATAAATTGCGAACGTAGGCGTTAATTTAGGTGTATATCTTTTCATTGGTTGTAGAATACTGCAAAAAAAGATTTATTATTCAGAAAATTGAAACTACATTAATATGTGGAAAAAAATTCTTGGTGGGTGGTTAATGAATTCAAAAGTTGTTAGAATGAACAACTTATGCCATTTGCCTTGACTAAACAAATATTGAAGCTTCTGCTATTGTTCAGCACGCGACTGATGCAATTAAATTTAGGTGGTTACTTTTTGATTACATTTTATTAGATTAGAATTGTCATAATTTTATTATGGTGTACTCCGGATGATTTTAAAATTTCTGTAAATGTACATTAACAAATAAACTACACAGAATAAATATTTTATTTTAGTGATATCTGTCTTTAAATTTCAGGGACTTCTAGTTTGAATTTAGTTTAGTCAATGTAGTTGATTGCACACAGCATTAATATAAACCAAAAATTTAGCTTTCAAGTGAATGTGTAAAATCCTTCGGACTTAGAATAACTTCAATGTTTGGTTGGCATGGCAGAGAGAAACAATTTAACAATGTATCCCAACAAAGTCAAACAATCGTTATTTTGGTCAGTAAATGGAAGGAAATAAATTCATCCTCCGGGCATGCTAGTATTCCTCATCCAGTAGCAATATGCCTCTTTCAGCTGCCCTGGGATCTGGCTTGGTTTCAATGAACTAATCATTTGCTCATTAATCCGAAATTTAATTGATTGTGTACCTTAGAAATAAAGCGGCTAAATCCCTACTATGTTGTCAAATAACTTTTGCTTACTACCATTTGCAAACAACTCTTGGCAATTTTGCAAACAGCTTCGCATAAAAAGGCAAATACCAATCAAACAATTAGCCGAAAACCAGTTTAAAACAAGAAACAAAGATTATCCATACGTATTTTTCTATGATGAAAAGTAACTGATTGTTTTATTCCACCAATTATTTTAGATAAAAACTTAAGTATAGGAGAACTGGTATAACTAAAAATTAGTATATGTTACTAATTTTTACTTATATTATTCGATGAATAGGCCATAATTTTGTGTTATTTCAAAATAGGCTAACAGTTTTTTTTATTGTTTCACTGCAGAGTTCATCGAACAATACGCAGATATTTAATATTTTACAGAAATACTTTTTTATTTAATTATTATAACAAATCATGAGAACTTAACCACTTAAGTGACGGCTTTTTGTGAGAAAGTGTGTCCATAAATTGTTATGTTTTTTTTTACATTTCTTTAGAAAATAATTACCAAGTAATCTGAATGCAAAATTTTTATTTTTCAATTATTGTTTCAATACAAGCTTTGCGCGAGCAAGACTCGAGCAAATCAAAAAACAATCGAACTACGCGTCCGAGTCACGCTCGGGCAAACCACTCAAGTGGTTAAAGATGCTGTTTAGCAAATATTCTGGTGCCCCACTCCATATTGGGTTTAAATACACTATATGTGAATATATGGATGATATGTAGATCATGCTGAGGATTGGTTTGGGTAAATTGTTTCGCGTTATTTTTATCGCAAATATATATATAGTATAATGCATTTCTTTATTTTATCTATATGTAAATTCCATTTAAAGCTGGAGTCAATTACAAGTCAATGTTGTTGTTCTTTATGATTAATAAGAAAAGTATTAATTTTAGTATTCAATTTCAGGAAATCTCTAGATACATCCAAAATATATATATTTTTTCCTTAGGTACTGATTTAATGAAGCAATTATTGAAGACCAATATCATTATTAATCTCGATTAAAGCTATATTAAACCTTTATCCTTCCTTGCAGTAGATCAGAATTGAATCGTGTCGTGCCGTAGGATCGCTATGTGTTTGACACACATTTTTTGATTATCATTTATATGTAAATAATAATATAACTACCGAGACCGACTAAAGCATCTCTGCATTGTGATGTATTGCTCATTTTTACACGTTTTTACAAACATTGATTATCAACAATCAATAAATATAGGTACCTACGTGGAAAAGAAAAATTCTCAATGAAAATTGTATTAAAAATAAAAAACGATGATCTATGATAAATAATATAACGTATACTTTATAATCGTTATTGTGCGAGTTAACATTTTAATACATTATATTCCTGTAAATTATGGTTCGCATAAATATAAAATGGGAAACGAAGGACGAAAAGTGAAAACTATATAAAATATTGCTTCCCGAATTAAAAAAGGCTGACTTAAAAATTGTATTTTTCCGGACTTAAAACCAGCGTTTTTATTTCATTTTAAAATTGACTTAAAATCTGTAATGAAAATTAAATAAAAAAAACCGTACTTTATTAATGCATATCATAAGCCATTTTGAAAATGATTTAAGAAGTGTATTTATAAAAAGCATAAAATGTGTATTTATAAATGGCATAAAAGTCCACTTATAACGCATGCATTTCTATATCTATCAAAAACAAATGTAAATTTTATGTTTATAATGTAAAATAAAATATGGCTATTTTAAGTCATTTTGAAAATGAATTATAAAATGTATTTTTAAAATGACTTAAAATATGCCTTCCTTGTGTCATTTTTAAATTAAATTTGTTTTTGTAAAACATTTTTGTTAAGTCAGAAAATTTGTTATAAATATGACTTAAAAAAGGTCCCATTTTTTCATATAAAAACATATTTTTTAAGTCTACCTTTTTAATTTCGGCCTTTTTCAATTCAGTAAGCCATAAAATATGTCTGAGTAATTCATAAAAAATTTAAACTACATATCCACATACAACACAACTATACTCGAATATATATAGAAACAAAAAACTACATGCAGCAACATTATAGAAAAACGAATTATGTATCTATTTTACGAAATTTATTTAAAATCTATTTTTCTCTGTACATGTATAGCGCACATGGCCAATCTCCACGTGCTTCACTACCCGTGTGTTGTGATATACATGCATATTTTATTTTTTATAAATATTTTATTTTTTATATATCCATACACACAAAACAACTAAACCACGAATGCTCGTTTTTAATAAGCCGCTATGATCATCGTGTTGTTTTGTTATTGTTTCCTTCATTCATAAAGTTTTATTACTATGTGTATGTAGTTTAGGTGCGAAAAAAATACGAACGTTTTTTTTAGGCTGTTTCTGCTATGTATATATAGATGGCAGGGTTATGGGGTTCCTCGATTAGATTACAAAAAATAATGTAATATGAAAAGTGGAGCCACAGTATTCGACCAAACTTTCTTTCGCAATAATTCGTCTGTATATATTACGTTTGTGCTAGAGGCTTACAAAGATCTGCTGTATATCATTGATGTATTCGAAACGTACCTCGTGTTGGTGAAGTATTTTGGCGATGATGTGCCATTTAACGTGCCAAACTGTGTCAAAAGCTTTAAATATAATCAAAGCGATGATAGCACCTCTTGCATCCGCCTGCAATTTTCGTACCTTCGGTAAACCGACGTGTATGTTGTTCAATAGATCATTCGAAAGAGTATACTTCAAATATTATAAAACAAAGGTAAAATAGAAATTCGGTATGTGTATTCAGTTGTGTGCCCCAATGCCTTCTAAACTACTGGCCTTTTACTACTCTCATTTTTCGCACATGACGTCAATTTAAGTCTAAACCGAGACTGCGCAATAATAATTTTAAGATATTTACACTAACAAAGCAACTAGAGAAAGCAACAACAACGTCGACTTAGCGTGTCGTCATCATTTGGTGTCAGCGGCCAGTAGTTTAGAAGGCATTGTGTGCCCACTCCAAAGACAAAAAAGCTCAAACTGTGTTGGAGGTGCCTACGGGGATGAAAGATAAAACATGCTCGAAATATGTGTGGTTGCTGTTCATTCAAAAGTAATCATTTGAAGAGAGCAGAAGTAAGTAAAAATTATGAAAGATTTCAGTTTCAAATAAATTTATTTTTTTGAATAGAATTTTGCAAGGAGCCATGGTTAGACTCAATAAATTATTGAATCTGTGTGGGACCAGAGAATTTACTGAAGGTGAGCAGAGGAGAAGATGCAAGGACTGCTCGATTATTTGGGAAACGATATAGAAGAAGATCCACTGGAAAGAGGTAATATTGAAGTTACAGACGCACCAACTCCCACAATAAGACCAATAGAAAATGTTGATTCTTATGTTGAATCAGATGTTGGTGGATACGATATGGAGTACGTAAATTCTGCAGATGAAACTTCTATCGACGACAAATCCGAAAAATATGATGCGCCAGGATAAATAAATATAATGGATAAATGGCGGATAATAAATTGTACCTCGTAGAACAACGAAATATTTCGATCGAAATATATAATGACGTCACTAGACAATCTGGCCCGTCTGCTGTTGCTTTTTACCTCTGCTACCAACAGAGGTAAAAAATATAAAACTCAAAACGAAAAGTGGAATGGTGTTCCAATGCAGAAGAAACCCAAAAGAATCGTTGCAGAGTGGAAGCAAGTCAACGAAAACGCATCAAATGGTGTCTGTCTAGAGGCGGTGAGTAAAAAGTTTGACGCCTTCAAGTTGGTCTTCAGTGAAAAAATGGTAAAATCGATTGGTGAGTACACGACAACGAGTGTGGACAGATACAAACGAATATGAAATGTATGCCTTTATTGGACTATTGTTGTACAGTAGATCCGAAAAAAATTCGAACGTTCACGCAACCAACTTATGTTATGGGAAAGCGACCTATTTTCTCCAACTTACTAAGCTACAATGTCGTTAGATTGTTCAGAGCAGCTGAAAAGATTCTTACGCTTTGATAATTGGCAGACTCGTGAATCTCGACAATGCAGAAACAAGCTGGCGCCCATGGGAATATTGTGGCAATTCCTGCGTACATTACCACTTCCGTACCAACTGAGCAAAGAATTGAGTATCGATAAAGTAAAGTGGGTCGAGCAACTTACAGATTTAGACAATATATTACCAGTAAACTAGGGAAGTATGGCATTAAAATTGTTTAGTTAATTATCCATTTGCTGGAGAAATCGACGTTGGTCAAGAAGCTGGGAATGTTATAGGCAACCAAATTTCACATGACCTTGTGGTTCATTTGACGGCTGGAAACTTCAATAAAGGATTCAACGTAACCATGGATAATTTTTTTACGTCGTATCCGCTGGCACAAACCTTTTTCAAACGAAAAACAACATTGGTCGGTACCGTTCGTTCGAATAAACCACAGCTGCCTCGTGAATTAACCGATGCCCGAGCAGCCCATCAATAAGGCCAGTTCAACAGCGCATTTGTATACTTTGGAGAGGTGGCGCTGGTTAGTTACGAACCGATCCTACAAAAATGTACTCGTGATGTAGATTACAGAAGCGGGAGACGAAATGGTACAAGATAACACGGGGGCCCAAAAACCACAAATGATCTTCGAAAAAATGGTACGTCACTATACTACCAAACGCCGATCGAACAGATGACCGATGACTGTATTTTTTAACATGTTGGATGTGGGTGGAATGGCGGGGTATCGTCTATTTTCATTACACAACAACAAAACAAAGTGGTTTAAACGATCATCCATAAAACTCAAGCAATTCCTCCGGGAGCTTGCTTTAGAATGTGTTAATTCCAATATCGTTAATCGCATTGCCACATACGGAAACGCCGGTGGTAAATGAAATCTGGCCCGAAGAAATAAATGTGCCAAAGTTACAACAAAAGAATTATTTGTTCTGCATCAGGGCAAAGAAAAAGAACGCGATAACCACCAGTTCTTGCGACTACGATCGGATCTGCATTTGCGAAACTCATCTCCGGAGAATTTTCTTCGACTGCGCTCGTCCAGCCGGTGAAGGAGAACAAGATAAAATCGAACCAAGAACTCCGATTGCAAGCACCACTCCAAAGCGGCCACGTCAGGAAAATTGAGTTATTGCTATTCACTTTCAAATTCAATAGTATTAATGAACAAATGAATTGAATTATCAAATCAAATATAAAAGCTTGCTTTTCCATACAAAATATAACGGGTACCACAGGCACCTCCAACACGATATATAACATTTTTTGGCCAACACGAACTGAAGGGTAATACGCTTCTCAAATCTCAAAAACTTTTGCTATGGCTGAAACCATTGATAATTGCCAGTGGTCCGGGGAAAGTTTTGTTATAACTAAACTTTAAAAATGATTGGACAATTGCATACTTTTAGGCGTTTGTGTATTTACCTTGCTTATATGAAAAGAGAAACTTTACAGAGCTAAAATGAGCGTCTTGTGTCTTGATAAGATAAAAGTATTACTTAATAAAATAATCGATAAAAATGTAAATATATAATAATGGCAATCCCCACATTATGTTCGATTCTCAAGAGACTTGGCCCCCCTATTATAAATCAGCCGCGACGCTAAGTAGTGCACTTATATTTTGCAAAATTGATTTTCCTTGAATTGTACATAAATATGAAAACAATCGCAAAATTCAAGGCGAATTTTAAAAATCATATACGTCTCGTATCAATATTCATAACATACACACAGCACGCGTTTGTCAATGGTTTGAGTTTAACAATAATAACAATGAATCATTTTAAAATATATAAGGTCATTATTAAATTGAAAACGATTTCATTTTGTTGCCTCATTTTGTAGAAAGGTGATGTCACAAAGATATGGGGAATCCTGTTTCTACCCACCCAATTTGTTTCGTTAATTAAGTATCAGCGAGAAGTTGTTTTATGGTATGTAGCGTATCGTTACTTTTTCTTGGTACATACCATCAGCAACTAAACACCGACGTATGTATTCACTTTATGTATGCGGGGTCAATGCATCCTATTTGCTAACCAATTTACAATACTCGTCTGCGTCACCCTCTATCTAGGGAATACACGAAACTCACAAAATAATTTTATCTTTAACAAACACTATAAAGGCGGTGATGATAAGTTAGATTATGCTACCGATTTTTATTTACATCGACTATATTTTTTTTGTTTTTGTACCTCCACTCTGAGTGGGTTGTTGTCTTGACGTCATACATATTTTCCCCCGATAAAAATAAAAAAGGAGTTTATAATGAAATTGATTAATGTTGTTGTTTTCTAGATAAAATAATTTATGCTAATATCATTTCGCTGAACACATTATCCATTTGCATTTCAATCTATTGATAATGATAAAATATAATTTATTTTAATCATTTTAATTAAAATGTTGATTTATTTTTATCTTTTCAAAACCAGGAAGGTAATTGTGAGTCGTTACGGAATTATTATGGTCGTTCAAATGCTGTGGGTGTTGATTTGAATCGCGATTTTCCCGATCGGTTTGATACAAATCCGCGAAATACACGAAGACAACCGGAAACAGTAGCGGTTATGCGATGGATTAGACAAAACCCTTTTGTGCTGTCAGCTAATTTGCATGGTGGCGCGGTCGTTGCCAGTTATCCGTACGATAATTCAGCGTAAGTGATACGTTATACATTTTTTAATTCCCAATTTAATGATTTAATTTTTTTTTTCTGTAGAAAACATCACGATTGCTGTGAAAATAGTCCAACACCGGACGATGCACTTTTCAAGCATTTAGCACATACGTACGCCGATAATCATCCAGTGATGCGAACGGGACAGGATTGCAACGAAACATTCCCCGGTGGAATAACAAACGGAGCAAATTGGTACGAATTAAATGGTAAGTTCAACAATTTCTTACGTTTTGTATTGTACGGTAATTCATTTTTGTTTTTAACTTCAGGCGGAATGCAAGATTTTAATTATGTTTTCTCAAATTGTTTTGAGCTAACAGTAGAGTTGTCGTGCTGTAAATATCCATCGGCAAGCGAACTTCCATCGGAATGGCAAAAAAATAAGAGAAGTTTAATTGAGTACATAAAAAAAGTACACATAGGGGTTAAGGTAAAAGAAAAGTTGAAAAATGCTAGTTATGTATAAGCATTGATTTTTCATTTTTTCCGTTACAATTTATTAGGGTTTGGTGAAAGATATAAATGGGTATCCAATTCCCGACGCGGAAATATACGTTCGAGGTTACGAACAAAAACCCATTAGGACAACAACACGTGGTGAATATTGGAGACTTTTACTACCGGGTACATACAATATTCAGGCCATTGCTTTTGGGTAAAATGCAACAAAAACAATATTAGATTAATATTCATCCATTTTTAATTATTTCAGTTATGAACCGAGTGCGGTCGAATCAGTTACTGTAACCGATACAGAAACATCACGAGTCGACTTTAATTTACGACCATCAAAAGAAATTGAAGGTAAATATAAAAACATGAAGATTAAATAGTAAAAATAATTCCGGTATACGAGGGCAAATCAAAAAGTCTTGCAATATCATATGAAAAAAAAGAGTGAGTGAGACAGCAATATTTTTATTTTTCGACATAATCTCCTTTAAGGTTTATACATTTGTCACATCGATCAATTAACTTGCCTAAACCCTCTAAAAACAAAGATTTCTTTTGCTCCATAAAATATCCATTTACAACAGACTGTACTTCATAGTCACTGGAAAATTTCCGGCCCCTAATTTTTTTTTTCAAATTGGGTAACAGAAATTAGTCACTGGGTGCCAAGTCTGAACTGTACGGTGGATGCGGAATTTCCACGAAGCCGCAGTCCTTTAATGCAGCTTGAGCAACATTAGCCTTGTGCACTGGTGCATTGTCGTGAAGAAGCAAGATTTTTTTTCTAACTTTCCTTGGCCGTTTTTCTCGGATCGCTTTTTTCAATTTTCGCAAAACCGCTGCGTAATATATGCCTGTGATTGTGGTTTTCGGTGGCATATAATCGATTATCAAAATTTCTTCAGCATCCCAAAAAATTGTTGCCAAAACCTTACCAGCAGACAGTTGAGTTTTGAATTTCTTTGGTGGTGGTTCGCTACGTTTAATCCATTGCATCGATTCTTGTTTGGATTCCGGACCCCAGTGATGAAGCCATGTTTCATCGCCTGTTATTATGTTATCCAAGAAATTTTCTGGATCTTCTTTGTACATATCTAAAATCGCCTTTGAAGTTTGAACACGCATTTTTTTTGTTCTGCATTCAACAAACGGGGAACCCATCGTGCACTTACTTTCGACATGTGAAGGTGGTCATGTAATATAGTATATGTGGTACCGTATGAAAGAGAAAGTCTCCACGCTAACCGCGGAATAGAAATACGCCGGTCTTCCAATACAATAGATTCGGCCAAAATTACGTTTTCATGGCTAATAGCATCAGCTGGCCGACCCGAGCAGTTGTCGTCTTCTAATGATGCCCGACCACTTTTGAATAATTTTACCCACCTTGTTACTGTGGCATATGATGGTGCAGATTCGCAGTAAACTTTTGATATATAGTTGAATATATAAATTGCATTTCGGTCATCTTTACAGAAAAATTTAATAACGGCGCGATATTCAATTTCATTCATTTTAAGAAAAATTCAAAACACGTGTTACTAAATTGACAAAAACAAACGAACTGTAAAATTTACATCGAAATGTTCTTCTAGAAGTTTCATCGCGACAAAAAATGGTTTTGAAAAATATATTGTTGTCTCACTCACTCTTTTTTTTCATATGATATTGCAAGACTTTTTGATATACCCTCGTATGTTATGTCACAAATACTCATTTTAATTTAATTTAACACAAATTGTTGTCGAGTATCGTGTGTGCTTCACAGTAGTGCATATAGTTTACAAAACAATTAGTTTTAGAGTTTCATTAAAATATTTCACGTACGATAGATTAACCATTTTGATTGCATCCAATGTTGGAAAAGTTCTAAACTAACTTGCTTGCCATAATAGCTAAAATTAATTTTGTGTTGTTTGTACACGCTTGTGGGGATATGGATGTTTTAGTTCTAAAAAAACTTTCTTCTAGACATAATAAAGCTAATTGAATACACATATATATATATATATATATATATATATATATATATATATATATATATATATATATATATATATATATATATATATATATATATATATATATATATATATATATATATATATATATATATATACACTATTGAGATAATTTATGCAAATTTAGTTTTTATTATGATTATTATACAATGTACAAGATAAATATGCGCAATCATGTGAACATCAAACAAAATATAGACCAAAAACATGAACCCATTTTACATAAAAAATCAAATTAGAACGATATAGTTTATGTATGTTATGCAAATATTTTATTTATTTTAGTTGTTGTAACATGCTTCCTCTGGTTTCTACTTGGCCCCATTACTTACTTAAATATCATATATAACATAATCAATTACTCAACATTAGGGTGGTCCTTTTTTGAATGGGGCGGAAAAAGTGTAGATATTTCTAACGGGACACTCTCTATAAATGTGAGATTATGCTAAAAACTTAAATTCAAAAAAATATTGGGTCGATCAAAGATGGTTTAGAGGTCGCGAATTGAGCGCGAATTTCTATGAAAACGGTATTTTTTCAATTTTTCACTTTCAAACGAACAGAAAAATCATTTAAAAAATTTCTCAGCCTAAATGAAAATTGTGGTGAATAGAGGAGATAATTACCTTTCCAAAACATCACAGATATCGATAATCGGTTAAGAAATAGTGAATTTATTGCCGATTTCCGAAACTAATAAAAACCCAAATAATAAGCGGTTTTTTTAAATCCAGAATTTATATTTAAAATCATCATGCAACACAACAATATGTTAAATCCTTATGACTCATTCATCTCATTAGTCATTTAAAAGGTACTTAACACCGCCTTCCGCATTAATTAAGTCCTGTTTTGGCCAATACGTTTCATTGTATTCATAAACAAAAGTAATGCAAATTAATTGTAGTTTAAATCCAAATCTCTCGAGAAAAAGACACAAATTTGTAATAATTAAATCTAGTCCGTTTTATTAATATTTTTAAGAAAGTTCTACTGTCAAAATTGCAGCTCTGGTCAAAAACATACATTCCAGTGAAAAAGGAACAACATCCTATTGAAAAATTGCATGATGAGTGGAATAATTTTCTAAAGAATAAAAATAAGCCTTCAAAAGTTTACTGTGAAAGAGAAAATGAGAGTGACAGCGAAAGGATATCTGATAACGAAAGGAACTTCCAAAATATTGATTTGCCTGTGTTAAGCGTAGAAGGAGGCCCTAGAGGAAGCAAATGTTTCATTGCCCCTAAAATATTGTCAGATTTGATAACTGAACGATTACTGATTGTGCAGCAATGCATTAATAAGTGACATTGCCGAAAGTCTTGGACATTCTATTGATGAACTCGTTTTGAATCGAACAATACTAGGAAAAACAAATAGAGTAGAAATAGCAGCATCAGTTAAATCGCCTTTCAAGTTTGCAACAGGTGTATTACATTAGGATGGAAAATTACTTCCGGAGTTATCTAGAACGGCGGCCGCGAATCGTTTGCCTTTGATTATTTCCCATATAGATGGAGAACAATTATTGGGCGTCCTCAAAATATCAAGATCAACTGGTTTGGACATGGCAGAGACCGTTTACCAAACCTTAATCGATTGGAGAGTAGCTGACGATGTCGTGGAGGCTTGCTTCGATACAACGGGATCCACTCGAAACGCGATATGGTACAAAACGCGATATAGTACAAAACGCAATATGGTACAGAATGTGCATTGCGATATAAACTAAAACTTTTGTTTTAACTAAGGTTTGATATCGCGTTTTGTACCATATCGCGTTTTGTACTGTATCGCGTTTTGAAATATCGCGTTTTGAAATGTCGCGTTTTGATAATTCGCGTTTTAAAATATCGCGTTTCAAATAGGACTCGATACAACATATTCTAATTCTGGAAAATTAAATGTAGCAGATCTAAAACGGGCAATACACATCAGATTCAAATTCAAGAATGGCTGGATTTCCTTAAATAAGGATAATTTCAAATCAGCATGATACTAAATGAAAATGTCCGTTTTCGTCTGCCAGGACCTATGGATCATGAGGTTGTCCAAAGCCATTTATGTATTGAAATAATTTATCTTTCGTGAAGAATTTATGTTTACAGCACAAGAACAGAAGAATTTACGGAAAATTTAGATTTTTGTCGTACGATTTAATGTGAAAACTTGGTTCTATTGCACTAAAGCACCAAACCTGCATTTGAACTATTTACCAGATATTTATTTCTACAAAACACATAATGCAAGTTTGCGATGGTATTGAGTATGAGTATTTGTCCGACGAAAGCATCGCATTCTCTTTTTTCGATGAAAACGTCTCTAGAGCAGAGAGAAGAAGAATGGTGCAACAGTTGAATATTATGAGGGATTTAGACGCCGAGTCTAGTAAGAGCGTCGAGTTAAAAATTGAAAACATTCATTACGAAACAAGTAGCAGATTTTGTCACACCAAACACTGGCGATTTTTTTAAACGGTTCAAAATTTCCACAGATTTCTTAAACAAAGATCCGGATATGTGGGCTCAAGATGATAAGTTGAAGAACGAAATGAGATTATCAGTCAAATAAAAGTCGTAAATGATATCGCAGAGCGTGGTGTTAAGTTAATACAAGATTATAATAAGAAATTAACAAAAAATGAATATGACATGCAATATTTACTCTAAGTCGTAAAGGATTACACACAGAAGTTTTCAACATATACCAAAACATCCTTAATGGGTAGAAGATGATCCTATAGATTGATTATTTTCATCATAAAAATTAATTCATAATATCATTGTATAGAAGAAATATTATGCATTTGATGTTTTGGAAAAGTTGGAATTATCTCCTCTATTTACCACAATTTTTATTTTGGCTGAGAAAATTTTTTTTAATATTGTTTCTGTTCATTTGAAAGTGAAAAATTGAAAACACTACCATTTTCATCGACAATATTTTTTCTGCCTAAGTTTTAAGCATAACCTCACATTTCTAGGGGTGTCTCGTTAGATATTCGGAACTTTCGAAAATAAGGTTCATTCTTTTCCTCGTACTATACTATTTCCATTTTTATTTGATTGACGCCGTTGAACCCTAAAATAACCTCGTTATTTATAAATAGCTGTTGTATAGTATTTGATGATTTCACAATAATATCATCCACTTAGAAATTAGGGTCGACTAAGTTCATTCTTACAATGGATTTTTATATGTCTGCCTTAGATGCCGTCAAAAATAATGTAATTTTTACTTTTCAATTTTGGCTTGTCTCAATGTCCGCTTCATTGTTAATAAGATTCGTGAAGTTTTGCTATTGCCATGATACAGCTGGTTTATTCAAAACTGACGAAATATCATCATTCATCACTAATAATACTAAAAATATCGACACAGTGAGGGTGGTTAATAGTCGACATTCATGTTGACATTTTATAATTTCTCAGCGAATCAGCGGTTCTAGAAGATCAATTGCAACAACTATTCATCCAAAATCTAAATTGAAACTAAATGTAAAATGGTTAATAAATTTAGCAAATCGATAGCTCTAAAAGTTTTTGCACCAACACATTTCGAAATTAAGAAGAATTTTTGTTTTGTAAACTTGACTTTTGGTATATGTTTGTCCGCACCATTGATTTTAGAAATTTGGCAGCTCGCTCGCAAAGCAGAGGAATGATCTTTGATGGTGAATGAGGCAGATCCCCAAAGAAAATCACAAAATCAAATAAACACGAATTGTCATCCACCATAGTAGTTTTCCCCAACAAATCTTGTTTTCATAAGGAATTTCCAGACTTTCCAAACTTTCCACAGCTTATCCGTTCCACAAAATCCTTTAAAAAATTAAATTGATTTGAAATACATTTTGCCACAGTTTATATTTCATAAATTCTTACTGCCATCCCTAATTCATATTATGTGGCAAAAATTGATTAATATTCAACATTCGAATAATATCTTCTTTGTTCTACTTGTTGTTTCAGTTTAAATAGAACGATTAGTGTATATCGATTGTTAATATGTCTCATAAAATTGAGTGCCGTAAAATTGAGGCTCTCAAAAAATCATAAAATCTACAAAAACAAAATTAAAACTACGAAAAAGTAGTAAATTGATTTTCCAAATGATTTGAAAATGTCGCAAAGCGTCATTTATCTGTTTTGTCGCCTTAGTGTGGTGGATCCGATATTTAGTGAATTTAAAAGCCGGCTACGACTTAACTTCAAATTTTAGCAATGTTTTCTTCGCTAAAATTTGCGCTTGGTTTCAATACTGATATTGAGCACGATACATGTCTCATACATACCACTATCATTTTTAACACATGTCAGCAGTGTGTATTGTCCTTGCATTTTTATTGAGGGGTCCTCAGATCAATTTTGGATGGTTAGCTCAAATAAAGTACTAGTATTATTTTTAATATGTCAATTGTTATAGAATTTTTTGGGCGTGATTGTGTTGCTTATATAAGAGTTCTTTTGAAAGTTTGAACCCTACTAGTCATGAACACAACATTGTAACGGTTAATTAATATTTTTGCGTCAATGTATTTCCCCAAAACCACACATTTACAAAATTTGTGCCGGACGCATTTGGCAAAACTATTTTCGCCGTAAATGTTTAAACCGACAAGTGCTGGATAATGTACGTTGAATGTGGCATAAATGTTTTTACCGAACGCGAGTTTGCGCCAACAATGTTTTTGCGTTCGTTCGGCACAAATTTTTGTAAAGCTGTACCCACCTTAAGAAACCTTTTTAAGTTCGGAAGAAAGCAGTTCAAATTTTGAATTCATTAAGTTCGATAGAAAACGAATAGTAGTGTAAAGAATTATTTTCTTCGCTAAATGAGGTCGTTTTAGCTTAAGTTCTTCACTTAATCGCTGTACAGCATAGTATAATGAATTGTTTTTTGTTTTTGGTGGAAGTCAACAAAAATGATAACTCTAAAATTCATAAATAACGGAAGGCATCATCTCGGCTAAGAGAATAATTTGAACTTACTTCCGTGTAGCTTTTTTTTCGAAAATCATGCTGTTCTCATTTTTAATACACGGTTATAAAACAACGAAAAATTCCAAAAACTTAAATGTCTCCATTCGATTGAATATTTCTTCTGCTGAAAGTAAACTCAGCACACCTTGCACACATTATTTTCGTGTCAATAAAAAATTAATGATGCTGTTATTTGATATGTTTATGATGCATATTACACATTCATTCCGCGGTAAGACTGTACCATTTTTCAAACTTTTCCAACGTTTATTGATGGTGGACAAGAGTTACCCAATTTGGAATTTTTCCAATTTTAATATCACTAGGGCTTAGCACTTTAAAAAAATGGTATTGGCATAATTTCGAGTTTTTCATTTTCTTGAGTTGTACGATCCAGTCTAAAATTTGTAACCGTATAAAAAGGTTTATTTCTACTATTAATTTACAGTAATTATAAAAATAAAATTTTTTATTTAAAATCATTTTTTGTTAAGTTGCTGTGACCCAAAGTATTTTATGCATCGACTTTTTAATTTTGCAATATTTAAGAATATTATTTTCAAGGCCGAATTATTTTGAATTTCGGGAGGAAATTTGTTATATAAAAGAATTTTTCTATTTAATAAACCAGCAAAACGAAGGAGCTTTGGGCTCCGTCAGGCTACGAGATGCTGCGCGCTTAATAAACTCCTTTTTCAAAGTTTATCTCTAAGTAATTCAACAAATCATTTTCAAGATGTTACAAAAATTAAAATTTCTTAAAAATTCTCCAACGCTAAATAGTTTCGTTCAGATAACCATATTACAGATCTTCCAGTTTAGAATTCCAATGTCATTCACTATACCTCATTTCATCATAATCTGCTAAGATATAACCTTGACTCCTCCAAGTTGGCCATATTCCAGAACTTCATCAAAATGAGAGATATTCAAATGCAGGCTTATTTCATTTTTCATCTTCAGAAAACTACTCCCAGACTGAGTAATAAGTGCACATCTAAACACTGCGAAACTCAAACTGATATTGACATCAAATCAACATACAACAAATCAATCATCTCCTCATTTAAATTTAAACTTATGTTAACAAGAAGCATACGTAACAACCGCCATGAAGATTATATAAAACGGATATGAGTTTGTTAAAGATATCCCATCTCAAAAATTCTTACATGCTGAACCACAGATTTCAACCTGGCTAAATGACAAACGCTTAATAAAATCATCTATTTTTATTTGTGTTGCTTCAAAATATCTATCCCGAAATGGACTTATACTGTGGTTACTCATTAATCTAAAACTTTAACATCCTACTTGCAACAACGAAAAGATGACCCTTTCATAATTACCTTGGATGTTAGCCACCATGTCAACAAGCTTTTGTCAGTGTTGGATCATGTTACAAACTCTCCATTTAACAACATAAAATGGGTTTTAAATATTCCTTTCAATATGTCACTGACGTATGAGAGAATGTTATCTTCCCGTTGGATTACAGGTGATCCCTCGAAGTTCTCATATGGAACCTGGATTTTTCTTCTACATCTCCAACTTTTCACAAGGTGTTATCTGCAGAGTCCAGCTATAAAAATTCGATCATGGAAATAATGTTTTACATGAAACACTCAAACAGCCTAATAAAAAGCCACTTAAAGGATAATTACATTAAGAACATAAATCTACTGCCTTTCTCTGCTTCTTCCTTACGACAATTAAACATGTTTATATTTGAAAACGCTACCAAATAATATCTTGAAGAACCGACCACAAAACATCAGTTTGGCTTCGATGGGAATAATCTGGTGCAACTGTGTAAAGACACAAACACATTTATTACCCCAAATAGATAAATTTTTTGTTCATCGGGTACGGTAATTATGTTAGATCATCAGACTTACAACTCGTTAAACAATATGTATTTTAAAACAAACATAAAGATGCCAGACATTACAAATATTCAAGGTGTACCTGGGTGTGGTAAATCAAAATGGATTATAAACAACCATAATCTGGGCACTGATCTTGTTCTATGTGCTACAAAAGAAGGGCTTGCTGATATTAAATTAAAGGTAACATCTCGTTGCGAGCACAAAAACACTAACTTTAATAACATCAAATTAAACTACAAAACGATTGCCTCATACCTAATAAATGGTAACCGGACTTACGATATAGTGTTTTATTGATGAGTACATGATGGTGCATGCTGGATATATAGGACTTGTGGTTATCAAAAGTAAATGTTCTAAAATATATCTTCTGGGTGATAAGAACCAAATGCCATATATTGACAGATTACATCATGTCAATATGCAATTTTCCGATGCAAGTGCTTTCGTAATAAAGACTGAATACTTGAATGTAACGTATAGATGCCCAGCTGATGTTACTTCTGCTCTCAAAGAATCCTATACCTAACATCACTAGTATGAACACAGTGAAAACTTCCACCGAATTTATAAACCTGCCACCAACGTTAGCATCATTACCTGTGTTAGAGAACGCTTTCTATCTAACTTTTACCAGAGCTGATAAACATTTAATCTCCCAGCTTAAGATACCAGATACCGTTTAACCTCACCTAATGTAATATGTATAAAAAACACTTCTCAACCTCTTGAGCTGTTCGATAGTGTACCGCATGCCATAGTTGTAATCTCTAGACACACACAATTATTTAAATATTTTTCACCGGTGGCTAATGATAGGCTACCTCACTTTTAATGAAAGAACTTATACTCGAACTTATACTATTACTCAAAAGTTAAATCAACCCATAAAGTCCAAGAAAAGATTGGTATATGAGAAATGTGCAATTTACTATCAAAACGTAAACAAAATGGCATCAAAAGCATCTAAATTCTACAAATTCGTTTTTAAAATCAAACTACCTTATTTATGTAATTTGTGAAACTTCATTAAAACCCGACATAAGGAGCAGCGAATTTTTTGGCCATGATTACGTTGTTTATAGATACGATCGGTCTCCTGAAACTAGTTCAAAGAAATCGGGTGGTGGCGTACTGATAGCAGTACATTCCAAACTCTGGAATGCTCCAGTAACTTTAGCCCCATCGAAAGTCGAACAGATTGGTGTAAAAATCAAAATCAACCACACCAATCTAATCATCTACGCAGCATATATACCACCTTAATCAAATAGTGTTATTAATACAACAAACTCGTCAGATTTAGTTCTTGGTGATTTTAATCTTCCAAATATAACTTGGAATTTGGACCCAGAACTAAACTGTATTTTACCATGCAATATAATAACAGATACGGAATATTTATTTGTGGACGCCATGCTTGATTATAATTTGAACCAAATAAACACAATTGCTGATAATCGTGATAGATTATTGGATCTTGTCTTCTGCAACGACATTGACACCTTTCAAATTTGTGAATCCCTATTACCTTTTGTCATAAATGATGTCAATCACAAATTCTTAGATATTGTATTTGACTTAACTAAAATGGCGAGATCAGAACACCTACAACCAATCAAATACAACTTTAAAAAAACTAACCGTGTGGGGCTACAAAGTTACCTAGAATCAATCTACTGGCAAATAACTCTCAATTCCAATGATATAAACGAAAATGTGAACAAATTTAATGACATATCATGCTTCAAGGCTTCGAACTGTATTTACCTATGTGCTGTAAACAACAAAATACTCATCCTCATTAGTTGAAAATGTTGAAAAGCGGGTTAGAAGCGGACAAAACTACGTTTCTACAACATAGTAATGAATTTGACATTTATTACAAATCAAAATACAGGTCGTATCTTAATCAAATTCAAGACAAAATCAAAGTAAATCCAAAACAATTTTGGAAATACTTTAGAAATAAACGCGAAATTGAAGGATACCCTGCTAATATGACGCACAACAATACCTGCTCTTCAAACGGCAAAGATATAGCTAACATGTTCGCGTCGTTTTTTCAATCAGTCTATAGAACAAGAATTACTAGAGTATTGTACGGACAACCCAGCAACAACAACACATCAACAACTCCTATTATTTTTGAGGACAACATTTTATCGGCTTTAAGGGGGTTTGGAAATGGTTGCGGTCTTGACGATATACCCTTTCTATTCTGAAGGAGTACGCTGAAATTTTAACAATTCCATTATGTTATATATTCAATCATTCCTTAAGCACTGGCGTGTTTCCCAAAAAATTGGGAAAAAATTACTCAAATTTTTAAATCGTGTAAACGTGATGTTCTAACATGCTACAGAGGAATATCAACTACATCATCAATTCCGAAATTATTTGACTTAGTATTATGCAACAGCTTTAAATCCACAATTGCACAATTTTGTTGTTGGCAGATGTCCAACCGTAGGATGTGACGTTTTTCATCGGGCAATTTTAACCGTAACCAATATAAAGATTGAAACCTGGGAATAAAACGCATTTTTAATACAAATTCGCGAACTAACCCACATCGTCAATAGAAAATCATGTGAAGTAAAAATTAGGAAAATAAAAAAAATAAAAATTCTCTGTTGTCTGTTCTCTCTCTTGATATATGTTTTTTGTTACTGGTGGCACCATCTTTTACCGAATGGCGGAGACTTATTTGTATACCCAATAGTTTAAGTTTAACGAAAATATATTGTTTGAAGTTATTTCTGACGCGGCATCAATAGCTGCCACATGCAGCAGCATCAAAACTATAATCAGCCGTGAGTATGGATTGTTTGGAACTTAGTGTGCTGCCCTTGGTATGTTTCATCCGGAATTGAAGATTTCTAATTTTGAATTTGGTTTGGTTTATATTCCCACAAGTAACCTTTCCACAACGATGGTGAAAAGTTTCGTTGTCCTCGCTGGATTGGGACATGCTAGCGTCCAAAGTTCGGTCCGTTAGTTCGTATCAGTATACACGTCTAAAATTTAGAGCTATATCCTGTAAGTGCTACCCCGTCTAAATTATGGCTATATCCTAAAATAAATTTGATATAAAAATAAATTGTATGGTGTATATCTGGCTCTTCGGAACTCGGATTTTTTTTTAAGTAGGCCCCTTATTGTTTATTTAGGTTTATGTAATTAATTTTCTTTGTCGAATTACTATGAATAAAACAACTCCTTTTTTTCAATGAATAATAAATAGACGGGTTTAGACCAGTTCCACCAAACTTTCATTGGCAGTACTTTTATATGATAATGTTGGTGCTACCATAAAATGGTAGACAAGAATATTAGGCCAGTAAAAGTTTAAGTTGTGAAATTGGTGCTGAATAAATTTTTTAAAAACACTTTTAAAATAATATTTTTAATAAAATGTAATACGATTCGTTTCAGGCTGGATTACAAAATAAAAAATGTTTGAAAATATAAAGTAACGAAGAAGTTATACGTAGTACATACCTATAAATAAGCATTAAAAACTATTTAAACAAACAGAACATATTAATTATTATAAATAAAAACAAATCGGAAAATTAATTAAATAATACATAGTACTTAGGAAAAAATATTATTTATTGTTGCCTTTTTTTTATTTTTATAATTTATTTAAATTTTTTATATTGGTTTTTGGTAATAGGCGATTTTTAATGTCTGGCCAGACTAAAAATTGAACGAGGTAGTTCGAGTCTCTTGCTCGGAACGGTTGTGGTGGTGATTTATTTTATTTATTATTTACCTATTTATATTATTTCATGCAATTAATTAAATTAAACCGTTGAATGAATTTCTTTTTTTTTTATATATAATTACATGGTTAGGTGATAACAAAACTGTTAAGACCTGATAAAATATAAATTTTATTTGTAAACGCTTATTTACGATAATTAAATTTAATTTGCGATAAATTTATTTTTTATTGGCATTTTATTTCGTAACGCTGATTAAATAATTGTTCACAGACGCTATTTTTAACGTAATTTGTATCTTTTTTGTTATCACCTTTTTATTATTACTATTTTTTTATTAGTTGTATAATTTTTTATTTAATTATTTTACAAAACAAAAAATATTGAAAATCAATATTTATATAATTAATGGCTTATGTTGTCTAAAAACAAAAAATTTTAAAGTCGAGAACGTGGAATTTAAATACAGTTACTTAATAAATAATAATTTATAGACGTATAAATAAATAAATAAAATGTAAATTAATATACTTATTAAAAAAAAATTATATTGATGTGTTTATTTATCAACAAAATACTATAATGTTAAAAAAATTAAATGTTGTAATATAAATTTAATAAATTTCAATAAATAAAACATATGTAATAAAAATAAATAAGACAAACTAAAAATTGCATAAATTGTTTTTTTTAATATAAATATTAATTAATTATATATATTACATAAGCTTTATGTATATTTATTTATTAATTTATTATATTTTATTATTTGTATCATGGTTTATGGATTTTGTGTTTATTTGAAATTTTTTTTTTATTATAATAATTTAATTTATTTGCGGCGGCATGCACTGTTATTAATTTCGTTTTAATTAAGGTGGTTGGTTTTTTAATTTTATTTTTTCTATCGCAATATTACATTTCCACATTAATTTTAAAACATATTTTAACACCATTTTACCAATATTTGTTTTTCACCCGAAGTATTCATCTGTAGCATTTGCCGTTTAATCATAACGAACTCAAGACAAAACGTACTCAAGAAATGAAATATCCTCTATACAAGAAATGTATAGTCACAAATCGCAGGAATTTAAATTATGTCAAAACGACCATGCGTTCATTGTCCCAGCAGGAAATTTATTGACGACGCACTAATGACTCATTAGCGTCGGTCAAGCATGACACGTATATAGAAATTTATCAACGAAAGGGAGTAATTTTTATTTGTGACATGTCTGAGATGAATCGTATGTGATAAATTATGGATGAGTCTGATGTGACCTGTCTGAGATGAATTATATGTGATTTATTTTACATTAATCCTATATGAGATTTCTGAGATTAATTTCTCTATGTATTTATATAGAGATATATAATGAAAACATTCTATTTAGATCAAGAATAATCTTCCTAATTTATTTGAAATATACAGAAAATTAGGCTGGTGCTTTAAAAAATATTACAATCGTCTTTCCGGTTCCATATTTGTTGTTTTCCATATGGCTGAACTTTGCAATTTCGTTGACTATAAAAAAAATTTAATATGTTCAAATTTTCCTAACAGAACAATTACAAAATGTTGACTTAACTACTCGACAAACAAGATGATACCATATGTAATAATAATAATAATAATTGATAAATAAACTGAAACGTTCAATGCAGAAACGTTCAAAGACATGTCATACATAGTTCGCGTAAGACATTATCATGAAAAAAGGACGGTTTTAGGACATGTCGTATATTTGTTGTCTAATGTGGACAGTAATTTGCCGATTCATTTGGGAAAATTAATGTGACTTGTCACTAATTAGTCATTTAGTCAACATACCATCAAAAATCGACAAAACACTGTTTTCTTTCTTTCTCATACACATTTAGTAAAATGTAACAAATAGAAACGTATGTCTTTTGTAAAAAATAATTCACATGCATGTTGACAAATTTCCAACTGGGGTAATACTTTCCAAGCCCGATGTTATTTCTGTATGTAGTATTGGTACTAGTTTCAGAAATTCCAAAATTGTGTACCTCTATTGAGCTGTCATTTCTTGCGCCACAAAGCTAATTAGTTAATTTTAATATTTACTTTTGATACAAATTCTTTGAAGACGTAATTTTGTCATCCTTGCCAACGCACTATAAAACCCCGGCTTCTAAGGGTATGATGATGGTGCCAGTGTATATTCATCCCGATTCTGAAGCACAGTCAGTGACTGAAAAATGATCTTAGGCAAGAATTTTTGCCTTAAGTTTGCGCGGAATACCAAAAGTCTCATAATTATTTATTTATTTATAAATGGTGCCTACAGTGACTACAATCGGCCCAACAAAACAATTGGTAAAAAGTTACGGCACATAAGATAAGTGATAATCAAAAGCTTCGTAGACCTTGTTAAACACCTGCGATACTTTCGGAATTGGATCAGAAAGACCGTATTTCGTTACCGCTCGGTCGATGAATAAAGCTCCATCGCGTTGATGCATTCGACCTTCGGGAGCACACAAGTTGATAGCGGAAGCTACATCTCGGCGATTATCTAGACGTTGCAGTTCCAAAATATTACATCGGACCTGACAAGGCGGAAGAACATAATCCACAGCACCCGTGTATGGTAAACGTCCTAGCGCGAATAAAATAAACTGTTTCTGGATACTCTCAATCCTCTCAGAATGGCAGTGGTAGGAGGATGACCAAACAGGATCTGTATACTCCAAAATAGACCGAACGAAGCAGACGTATAACGATGTCAAAGTTAACGGGTCAATAAAGTCCTTGCAGTTTGGTTTAATGAAACCAAGCGTAATGTACGAATTAGAAATAATGGCATTAACATGTCTGGTAAATGTAGCATCAGATTCAAAGATCACGACAAGATGCGAAATGAACTTGACCCGATTAATGGTTTCGTTGTACAGTTGATATTGATACAAAAACAGACGAGCGGATACGGAAAAAAAGAAAGAGTTTTGCATTTAGTCACGTTTAAAGCCAGTATGTTGTTAATTGACCAACTGCAAAAGCGGTTTAAGTGATCTTGTAACATTTCTCAGTCTAACACGCTACAGACCCGGTCGAAAATCTTCATGTCATCCGCGAAGAGGTGGCAGTTGGCAAACTTAAAACATTTTACAACGTCGTTAATAAATAATGAAAATAACAGTGGGCTGATATGACTACCCCGAGGCACGCCGAATGGCGCCCGAAATAATGGGAAGAAAGAATCCCGAATCCTAACGGATTGCCAGCGATCTGAGAGGTAAGAACGTAACCAGCCGATGGGAATGAAATGACAATCGATATTCTCCAAATGTTTAATAAGAATAGAGTGATCAGTCACATCGAAAGCCTTTGCGAAATCTGTGCAAACAACGTCTAGCTGTTGCTTGGAGTTTAGACTCTCAAATAAATGACCACAAAAAAACGACAAGTTAGATACGGTAGACCTACCGGGATAAAATCCATGCTGAAAAGGAGAAACAAGTCTCTTGGTATGTAAGTGAAATACTATGTGAACCATGGACTCAAACAGTTTGGGTAAGATAAAGAGGAGGACGATCCCACGATAATTACTTACCTCGCTTCTGGGGGCCAATTAAAACTAAAATCAAAATAAAGACAAAAAGTCTTACCTAAAACCATTTTTTAGTCACTGACTGTGCTTCAGAATCAGGGTGATTGTATTGTGTGTGGTGTTTGTTTAAAATAAAGGCTTACCAAACAAATCATGAATTGCACCACCGTATTCGTAAAGAGCTTACGAAATAGAAGTTACATTAAAAAGGATCTGTTTAAAATCCAAAATTGTATTACCTAAGATTTCCAAATTATTCCATAACTCGGTGACTTTTAAACTGAAACTTTCAAATATCTCGGAAAATAAGCACTCTTATCAAAATTTAATCATTCCGGGGGATACATACATTAGTGCTATAATTAGTACTCCTCCTCCCCTTCTTGAAGGTGGGGGGGGGGGGGCGTAGTGGCGGTAACTTTGAAATTTAAATAGGAACTCCTATTTTTTTCTTGCCGATTCGGATTCTACTGAATTCTCTGAAATGACATTATTATAAATCAAGTATCATTGGAATTGCGTAGGCCATCTAGGGTTTAGCTAAATAGTCCACTTACCGTGGACTTTGGTATACTGAGAATAACAACCAATTATAAAAAGCGCATTACTATCAAATTATCCCAAAATATAGTATTTTTATGCATTAAATGATATCGTCAGAGTTGGTAAAGTACCGTCAGGATTGTATCGTATTATGAGGGAAGTTTGTGTTTTTTACGCCCTTAAAGCTAGTAGAACCCTTCCAGCAGGGCATTACTGCATTACAATATGCTATGGAGAATTATAGGGAAATTAAAAAATATTGGATTCTCTCCCTTCCAAGTATAACGAAGGGTTCTTAATTAAATGCTTCAGTAAAGTATTTTTGGCCCTGTTCGTATTTGATAAAGTATTAGGCTTTTCCATTTCAAAATTAGCAGAACCCAATTTAAAAATAGGGCCACATCCGAAATTAGAACGCAAAACACGATCTATTGACATACAAAAAATTACAGGCTCATTACGGCCTTATCAAATGCCTTACTGACAAATTTTGGACTCCATTCGTTCTTGGTTAACCTTTATTTCATTTAATTTAAAGCTTGCAGAACCCAAATCGAAAGTCGGACGAACACCGAAACTACAACGTGAAATAAGATCTATTGACACACAAATAATGTAAGGCTCATTATGACCTAATCAAATTCTTCGTTAAATAATATTGGGCAATCAGTTTTTTATGGCCAAGCTTCAGAGCGTTTAACTTAATGGTAGCGGAACCTAAATCAAAGGTCTATTGACATCCAAATAATTAAAAGCGCAATTTGGCCTATTTGTTATGTTTCATTAAAAAAGTTTGGTCTCCACTCGTTCATGACCAAGCTTTAGGGCGTTTAAAAAACAGGTAGCGGAACGTAACACGAAAATCAAACCAACTCCGAAATTAGAACGCAGAACAAAATTTATTGGCATACAAAAAAGTTGGAGGTTCATTATGTCCTAATCAAATGCCTTATTATAAAATTATGGGCTGCACTCGTTTTTGAACGTTCTTTAGGTCATTTAATTCCAACCGAAAATCAGATCAAAACCTAAACCAAGATTTATTGATGCGCAAATAATTTAAGTCTCGTTATTGCCCAAATGCTTAAAATTATTTAGATTTCACTCATTCTTGAGCTAGCTTCTGTTAGCTCTGAAAAGCCAAATGAACCCATCATTTTAGTTGAAAGGGATAGAGTCTAAATTTTTTAATAGAGCCTTTTGTCTTAATATATATGTTAAAAACGTTGGTGCGTATGTAGGTCTGACCATCACGGCGGCTGAACTACTCTAGCTACCGGATATTTTTTGTTTGTGTTAGACCCTCCCAGATGGGGGGCGGTCGTCTTTTCTAAAACTCTTATTTATGGACGGACTTGGCTTAAATTCACACCATATAATATCTAAATAAAAAGAAAGTAGTTGGTAAAATTTGGATCCGATAGGTGGCGCTGAGGTGGAGATATTTACGAAAATGTAGTTTTTACTATATAAAAATTAGGAATTGATGGACATCCACTATCGATGAATTCAAATAATAACCACAACGGTATTGAAATAGATAATAGATATATGGGTTGTACCTTATTGTTCTCTTCTATCGAAAACCAACAAAGCACTTATAAATGTAGAATTTTGCAGCTCTATTAAATCTATTAAATACATCTGTAAATATGTGCACAAAGGCAGCGACATGGCCGTTTTTGCTACCCAAAATGTTAATGAAAATGATGAAGTTATGCGCGTTACCAAATGCAGTATTGAGGCAGTCAGGCAAATCTTATCCTTTCCTATTGACGAAAGAAATCCAGCTGTCACTCATTTGGCCGCTTCACAGAAGAAAATGCAGTTAGTCGAGCAGAAGCACAACTAAAAACAGTGTTAACGTAATTTTTCAAAATATGCCTACAACAAAACGATTTTGGGTGTTTCCCATAAACCATACTTTATTCAGACGTACCAACTTATTTTTCATGGAATAGTCTAAAAAACTTGGGAACCAAGTTCTTCTTTAGTTCTTCTTTTCAACGAGATTCTCGTTGGGATTCAACTTTTACCGCTGCTTTTCTCGGTTCTATACTCCTCATCAAATTCGTGCTTTATTTGCAATTATATTGACAACATGCTTTCCAAATAACCAAAACGAATTATGGGAGAAATTTAAGGACGCCGTAAGTGAGGAAATTTTACATGCACAACCTACAATTCATGCAAATCCATTTTTAGATTATACACCAGCAATGTATAATGAAGCATTAATAAAATTGGAAGGCTTCCTGATTATTTTAAACGAATCACTAATTACATTGGGATTATCATCACTCAATCGTCCGACAAGTGATTTATTTAGTTTTAATTGCAACGATGTTCGACAAACACTTATGGTTATTCCACTTTCTCCTATGCACGTGAAATGAATGCCTATTTCAAAGCTTCATCACTGTGGAGCAGTGTTTACAAATTGAAGTTAACAACAAATATGCGTGCCCAACTTCAACAGGATCCCGCTGCTGCGCTATTTTCAAAGGAATTGCTTGCTGTTGAAGAAGGCAAAATTAATATAAATCAAATAAGCCAGACAATCAAGTTCCCAGATAATTCTTGCATGATTGTGTTATCGAGAGACGAAACTTTCGAGATAATATCAACAACCATCGAATATCTACATTCAAAACATGTTGGAATCTCCGTCATTTTTATTCGAATCAATTGATACTGTGGTAGAAGAAGATGAAGAAGTGAATTTTCCAACTAAATTTTTAAATTCACTTGATTCACTCGATAATTTAATTTTGAAAGTTGGATCACCAATCATACTGCAAAGTACGAAACCTAAATGCGCAAAAAATTATGAACGGAACGCAGTTGGTTGTCAAGAAAATATTGGGTAACATTATTGAATCGGCAATTATAAATGGCAATGTTTAGGAAGTAACCGCAAATTTAATTTTTCACCATTATTCACACAAACTCGGTTACCCTTCTCTCCAACCCCCTTTCTCATCTACTACTTACTTTTATCCTGCTCGATATAACTCGTTCGTTCGTGGTTTGCTACGTTGTTTTAGATATCTTGACAACTTCTCATCCGATTTATCTTTGCTGTACTGGGACTTTGTCTGGGATCTTTGATCAAATTGCATTTGCATTTCCGAAACCTTTCCCAACGAGTATTTTCAATAATTTCAGGATTAAGTGCAAGAAAGGAATTCTTTGATTAAATATAACTTGCATGCGATATTAAAATCTTTAAACTTTTCCGAAAAATTATTTTATTTGGAGTGGCAAGCTACATGATACACTAACTAAACTAACAAAGGAATTACTTAATATTACGACATAAAGGCTCACTCCAATTTGGAACCATTTTGTTACAGGTGACTCCGACTATAAACATCTAATAATCGAACGTGCTAAAAACAATCCTGACGGTTTTTTACTACCAACCAAATACGAACATCACAACTATACAAAAATGGAAAAATTCTTAAACGATTTGGCCAACAATTATCCCAATATAACACGTCTCTATTCGATCGGAAAAAGTGTCGAGCAACGTGAATTGTATGTGCTCGAAATTGCAAAGCAACCAGGACATCATGTGTCGCGTATACCCGAATTCAAGTACATTGCCAATATGCACGGCAATGAGGTGGTGGGCCGAGAAATGGTGCTACTTCTGGCGAAATATTTATGCGAAAACTATAATACGAACAAGAGAATAACGGATTTAGTAGATGGCACCCGAATTCATTTAATGCCTAGTATGAATCCAGATGGGTACGAGCATGCCAATATAAGTGATTATTTTGCGCTTCAAGGTCGTGTAAATGCACATAACATGGACTTGAATCGAAATTTCCCCGATCAGTATGGGTTTAATAAGGTACGTAACCAAAGGTTATTACCACTTAACAACACTCTAAATTGTTTTTTGTATTTTTAGTATAATTCACAAACAGAACCGGAAACCAAAGCTGTAATGGAGTGGTCTAAGTCAATTCCATTTGTGCTGTCCGCTAATCTACATGGTGGATCATTGGTAGCAAATTATCCGTACGATGATTCAAAACATGATTTTGAAGTGGCCGATAATCGATTGACGGCTTACAATCCATCAGATGAGAATCAAATTTTTGAGTATTTAGCCCGCAGTTATTCAAATGTAAGTTGGGCCGCACAGTTTATTGCAATTGTCTGTTAAAATATATTTTTTCTTTTAATTTTAAGGCACACACCACTATGCATCTAGGTAAATCATGCCCTCACACATCAGAATCGTTTAAAGATGGTATCACAAACGGCGCTAATTGGTATGCGGTGACTGGCGGTATGCAGGATTGGTCTTATTTACAGGGTGGTGCAATGGAGCTAACTCTAGAAATTGGATGTAAAAAATTCCCAAATGCAGAAGATATTCCAAACTACTGGGAAGAGAATCGTGAGGCTTTAATCAAATACATTGAGCAAGTGCATCGCGGTGTATCCGGAGTGATTCGAAGTTCGATCGGAACTCCAATTAAGAATGCTAAAATATCGGTCGATAATAGTAGTCATGTAACGTATAGTGCTGCGGATGGTGATTACTGGAGGATTTTATTGCCCGGACCACACAAAATCACGATCGAAGCTGATGGTTTCGAAGAACATGTTTCTAACATTACGATTCCTAATGATGTCAATGGTTCGTTTACTTTAGACGTCACTTTAATGCGTAGCGATCCGCAGCATTGGTCTTCAGCTTACGACTATCGTGTGCTCGATAATGTTATACGCACACGCTATCATACCGATGCCGAGATAAATAAAGTTTTGGGCGAGTTGGAAAATCAAAATTGGAAAGTTGCTAATTTTGAATCGAACGAGAACGAGGTCTCGATGGAATATCATTCGCTGAAAGTAACGAACGATGTTGGATCGCCGGAAGAAAACAAACTTCACATTTTGATTCTTTCATCCTTCTTTAATAGTGCGCCTCTGGGCCGCGAAATAGTCCTTAATATAGCTCGACACGTGCTCACGGGACATAAACAACAAGAACCGCCAATTATTAGTTTATTGAATAATGCCGTGCTCCATTTTGTGCCGATCATGCAAGACTTTGACCAAGTTTACTCGCAGTTCGAGAGAAATTCGACCATCTGTAATCCGACGCTCCATGAAGATCTAGCCGACTCGATTCTGCTGCCCGAAGTAAATCGTCGTAAAGATTTATTCTTGAAAATGCTGGAAAAGGAGGAATACGATTTAGCGCTTGCGTTTTCAGCAGGCGGTTCGAATACGTACTATCCGCATACAAACAATAAAATTCCGATATTTTCGAGTTTCGCCCAAAAAATATTGACCGAGAGCCGGGGTCGTGAAAATTGTCCGATCACCGAAAGTCGAACAACGCAAATTGACACCACGGAAAAGATCACCGATCTACTATACAAATATTATAAAGTGCCTTTATTTACACTGGAATTAGGATGCTGTAAAATGCCATCGAATAACGACATTGCAACGGCATGGCGTCAAAATCTAAACAAAATTATTGAATTCTTAAAATTGATCGAAACCGGTGTGGTCGGTTATGTTCGTGACTCTCGCGGTAATCCAATCCGTACCGCAATAATTAAAGTTAGCGGCAACAGTATGGGATACAAAGTCACCAAAAATCTTGCTCATTTCCGTATTATTTTGCCAGCTGGTCAAATGGATTTAACAATCAGTGCGGACGGCTATGAAACTAAAATTATCACAGTGCTGTTAAACGATAATAAAATAAGAGATATGGGTGAAGTTGTTTTAAGTGCAACTGGTAGTGCGCTTCTGACTCCTCCAATAAGTGTAAATGAACTTCAAGACGAAAAGGTTGAGGTTGAATCAAAATTAATAAATAACAAAACGGAACAACACGAAATGAATATTGGAGTTGCGTCAATTGTGAGCGGTGGACCAAGCTCAATTAGTGGATATGTACTCGACGTGCTAAATCATCCGCTCTCCAATGCAAAAGTATTGATACAGAACTCAAGTAAATTCGTATTTACCAACTCGTTAGGTGAATTTAAATTGGAGGAAGTCGAAAAAGGTGATTCGATTGTGATTGCTTTGGCACCGCGTCATAAAACACAAAACAGGTAAGTTAATTTAAATCTTATATATTAGGCTCAATTATCAAATTAATTGGATTTGGGACTACGGAAACCGACTCGCTTAAAAATGAATTTACCTTTATTTTGAAAATCATTCTTTAAGTTAGGTCGAATTTTGCTGGGTATTTTGTTTTTTTATTTTGAACCAACTTTTTAATCCTTTTCGCCTTTTCACTTTCGTCTTCGTGATACGGAACTATAAAGTACATAGGCAGTTCGTTATTATGTAACCGACAATAATTTATATTATTCCATCTTACGACAGTTTATTGAAAAACAATTCACCGAAAATAGTAATTCGCCGAAAAGCAATTCACCGAAAATGTCAATTCATTGGAAAAATCAATTAATCGAAACACGGTTATTTCGCGTGTGGCAGCACTTACGTCATTCGTATTGTGACATAATACTAGTTTAATGTTTGACAACGTTTATGAAATGGGTCGCTTTACGCTTTTACAAAATTGGGAAATATTGAAAACTTGCTTTTAAAGTGATGAGTCTTCTACCCAAACTGAAATTTACGTAATTTGGTAGAAACGAAATGCCTACAAGGCAATTGTTATTGGATAAATCAACACGTGCACGCGCATTTACGTACAGTCGAGAACATTTCAGCTGTTGCTCAGAATATGTCATCAACTAGCCATCGTGCTCAAGAATTAAACATTTCACGCAGTTCTGTGATGAGAATTTTGCATAAATACCTCGCTATAAAGGCGTACAAAGTTGAATTAATGCAGGAGCTGAAGCAAAATTGACCATCCGCAACGTTTTCGGTTCGCTAATTGGGCTGTGAAACACTTGGAAGAAAATGAGCATTTTTATCGAAAAATCATCTTTTCCGACGAAGCTCATTTACGCCCCGGAGGCTACATCAACAAGCAAAATTGTCGCATTTGGGGCTCAGAAAATCCACACGTAATCATGGAGAAGCCGATACATCCGCAACGAGTGACTTGATTTATGTGAGTGAGGTATGGATTTTGGACCGGCTGCATCATTGGTCTAACATTGGTCCCTAAATGAGCGAAGAGCCGCCCTTACAGTCAATGCGGAACGTTTCCGAGCCATGATAAACGAGTTTTTGTTACCCAGAATTCAAGAGGACACACATGACATTTGGTTTAGTACGCGAAAACTTACCACACAGCAAATGCAACAAGCGGTCTTTTGTACACTGTCTTCGGAGTTTGTCTTTGAGGCACCACTGGGGTAATGTAAAGCAGCCGTGCAAGTCATTTGAGTGAAATTGTGTTCCATACTTAACGGCAACATTAAATTGCAAACGTTACTTTTATTCTCTTCCCATGCGGTCACCCAAATTTGTATCTCGGTTAATTGACAGGGCGGTTTAGAATTGAAACAGGCCTCTATTTCGTTTAATATGGTGACTATTGTCCGCCGAAGTGCGTTGACTTGGTTACATAAAGTGTCAATTTATCGGTTGTTCCATTTTATTAGCTCCTTCAAAATTAGTACCGTTGTCGCTATTGGCTACATTTTCGCGACAGGCTCTCAACTTTCGAAACGCGCTTTCAATCCTTTTGTGAACTTCATTAAATCGGTTACAGCGCATGCTCTAGTGAATGTGATGCATCATTTTCTTTGATAATCTTAATAAGAGAGAGAGAGAGAGATCCATGGGAGGCTGTTCTTTGAAGAATAACTACGAATTGTTTAATCGCTCTGCTTTCCGGATTATGTTGTATCAGTGCATGATGTTGCGATGCGCTAGCAAGGGTGGGCTTTGTTTTTTTGGTGAGTGCAGAGTATTCTTCGTTGAATTCCGAAATCTGTTTTATTCGGACCAACGTTGATAATGCATGTTTCAAATGAGGCGGCAGAGTATGATTTTACAGTGCTTTGTTCACCGTCCTAATATAATATGTAAACCAGGTATTGCAGGGATGATAGTTTATTGATTATGGTGTGGATTACGAAATTCACTGGACATGTGATATAACAGTTTTTTTTATTTCCTCTGACATCTCGAAATGTAGATCATCTAATTCTAGATGTCGCAAAAAGAAAGAACTGTGCCACCAAATCGCACTGGATGTTAGTTTTTTCGACGTTACTTCACGAGAATCACAATCAGCTGTTTATTCTTCTGATCGGACATCCTTCTAAGATCACTTTCCGACGTCGTTTTGAGTTTGGGTGCAATTCCCTACGCATGAGTCATCTTTATTACACGTTGAAACAACCTGGCTAATAATATAGTGCACATAACTGTAGGTGGGAAATGGTTAATTTTTTTAGCGCGACCTTCGATTTCGCGGCCAGCAGCCGTACGATCACTTGACGGTTGGTGATGATCCTGTTCCAAACTTTCGCTTCGGCACTCCGGCTTCGATTTGATTTGATCCATCCCTCTACTGGTAGTATGTCGTCCCATTCTAATTTCGGTTTCCACAATTTTTCGTACATAATTGGTGAGTGCCGTATTGTTCGAAAGTAGCACATAGAATACACAATAGTTCCCAGTTGGATAGTATCGTATTCCTAAAATTTTAATTGATTGTTCCTTTGTAAAAGTGAGGTCAGCAGTTGTATAAGGTTGGACTGCTAATACGTCATCTACTAACAAACTGGTTTTCAGAATTTGACCGACTTCACCAGATTTGTTGGTTTCATTGTCGAGCGAATTGATGCAGTTAGAACAACCAGGTAGGATCCCGCATTTGCTCCGTAAGTAGCGGTGTTGTAATTATCTGATATGCTTAATGGTTTTCGTACATCTTGATCCAGCCGTACATCTTTTCTAAGTTCCCGGAGAAAACCACTCGATCTTTCCTCCATTTAAGTCACACATCTCATAAATTATTTTGCAGCACAGGACAAGTACCATACAGGTATCGGGCCGCGTGATCAGGTGGTCATAAACTGGATATACCGTTCTCTTAAATTCTGGTTGGATTATAGTACCTTCTGTAAAGGAGGCGTAGAAGTTTTTTGGGTTTCGAACATCCTAATTGGTCCAATTCCATATCCTTGTTTGGCGATCTAACGATTTCCTGGAGTTCTTCTATTTCCCAAAATCGGTCCACATTCCTAGATTTATTCATCCCGCTCTGCACCTTCACTAATAGATATGTGCGGTTCCCATTTGGGTTGGACCGGACATGTGTTTTATGGCGTTTGGTTTGGTCTCCAATAAAATGTCAATAATGCCGGGCGTGCCGAACCTTAGATCAGTCAGGACTAACTTATCAATTTGTCATATTTTGTTTGATTTCACATTCCGGAACCCCCATCGTAATTTGCAGCAACGCGTTTGCTTCAATTTCTAACTGATATGATGACGGTGAAATGAGGCTGAAGTAACACGTGTATTTTAGTGGCTAGTAAGCGTTGGTTGCTCTAACTACTGAAATCGTGATGCTTGATTTGCACAGTGGTAGTCACTGGACTGCTGTTTCTTGGATAAGAAACCCACGATCCTTGCCGACCAGACTTGTTCTTTACAATACGGGCATGTAGAATGTTGGAGTGCGGATTAGTAGTATCTTTTGCTGACCACATGATGTACGGAAACTGAAATATTAGGCATCCATGCATTGATCTAGCATTGGAACTTTTCTCGGGCACTAGAGGCGGATGCTGCATCTCTATCGAACGTCTCCACGTTAATCTTCTTCATGATTACATGCGCTACCAATGCATCGAAAGGGGTCTCCAATCTGAGATTTTGGATATTAGGCATGGTTTCAAGCAACTAAGCTAGCTTGTTGTGCGATAGTAGTTATTTGAAATATGCTCAGCTGTTAGTAACCGCTTGTTCTCGTATCTGATTTGTAAGATCTTCTAGAGATACGATCGCTCATTCTACCTGGAAGCACACTCTGCTAGTTACAATGGTGTCATTTGGGATATATAATTCAGCCCGGTCGAGCAACTTTTCAGGACAAAATTTCGCTCTCGGCGCAGTGATAGAGCACTTTAGGCAGTTACGGCTGATTTTTGAATTTTACAAAACGGCGCCACTATGGACCCAACTGCACTACGTCAACTGCAGTTGCACTCCGCTATCTCCAAATCGCCCCCTTTTACAAAAATATCTGTTTTGGCCCGTAAAAATTGAAATTAGATCGAATTTCCGAACCTCCCAGAAATAATATATTTTTGATTTATGTATTTTTCTTTTTAGACTCATTCACGTCGGGGAACTTGGCTCGACCGTAAAAGGAGTAGTATTTAAACTTGACCAGGATGAAGCTGTATTAGGAATGCCCCGCTTACTATTTATCGTAATTACTGGTTTTATTTCGGTCGGTATAATTGCACTCATCGCGTTCTGTATCGTATGCTATCAGTCGCGTAAAAATTCAAAACGATATTATAGTTTTTCGTTGCTGCCGCAAAAAGAAAGTAAAAAGTTGTTCGAAGACGACGATGAAAATGATGAAACGGTTCTGTTTAAATCACCCGTTAAGACTGGCATCGCAGTAAAACCATATTACGATGATGAACGTGATCCAATCACGGATACAGAGGATGATGATAGCGAAGAAGAGATTATAATTGCTGGTGTAAATGATTATAGTGATAAGAAATATGGAGATTAACAAAGTAGACGCTGATGCAATATACTTAAAAAGAAATTAGTATTAATTAAAACAAAAATATATTTTTTGGAATTATTTAGCTCAACCGCAGTTCAATTACGAGCTGAATCGTTTTCTAGAATAATTTAGGTGATATTTTTTGTATAAGAACTGGGTATGATGTGGTGTAATCACAATTTCGAATAGAGTAGCGCAGCGCATACCCAGGAATTTTATATTAAACATATTATTTAGAATATGTAGTGTAATTGCACAATTTTCTGTTCGTAATTAAATGGCCTGACCTTTTATCTTAGAAATAAACAACTAAAAATTGTAGTTAACATTGTTGCCCTATTAAAAGCGCAATATTTTTTTAAGATGTAACGTAAAGACTTATGTAAATTTTTCAAAAAAAAATAAATAAATAAATTGTCCGGAATCTCTACAAAAATGTTTTATAACACACATGACTCGGATCATTTAATTTTATTTTGTTTTACTTTGTATGATCATCGAAAAATTTTAAAAACATTCCTTTAATATAAATAATAACAATCTTGTAAAAAAATCCAAGACCAATATGTGATACAGATATTATACATAAAATTGTAAATTGCACAAAAAACTAAAGCAGAATAATAATTTCTTTTTTAAATGGTGACTCACAATGTGATCTAATTGTAATTCTATATAAACAAAAACACTAATTGTAATAATGAGTGAAACAAAAAAAAAATATTTTATTTTAAAAGTAACTTACTATTATACAAAATAATAATTTCTATTGATTGTTAATTTATAATTTGCAGCAAAAAAATAAAATAAAATTATTTAAAATTTAAATATTGCCGTTTTTTTATTTATTACGATCAACAAACACCCTCCATAATTAGTTCAACAATAAAATTAATTTTTATAGACAGCAGGCCGTTCAACGCGAATGTACCAAAGCCAAAACAGTACCATGCCACGACGTTGCATGAGTTACATTCTGGTGGCCAGACGAGTAAAGATAATCAGCAGCATCAAAATCGTAGGCTAAAAAGAAAGCGAGTTGGTTAATGATGCAAAGATAAGATAATTTCAGACACTATTAAAAACGCCCTGAAATAATCCGGGGAGCACAAAGTACAACCATATATCTTTAGAAAATTCATCATGCTGACAACCGGCAACTAACGTTAAAGATGAGTTCAACACACAAATAGTTAGGAACACCAAAAAATTTCATAAATTTTCAAAAATTTCAAAAGGAAAGAAATATTGAGCAACTGTGTTTAAAGTGCCGTATTACGTTTGCAAGTTGGACATGAACGTTGAAAGATGCTCGAAATTCAAATGTCGATTAAAAAGAAATGACACGATATTAGCAAATAATTTGAAAGGAGTCCGTTCTAGGACGTAACAATATTTTATTCGGTTATTTTGGATTTGTCATGTAATTCTGAGTAGGGCTGAGTTTAAGTTGCTGGAATATGTCGTCTTATTCGCTCGCAATCCAGGTGCGATTACTAAAAGTGATCAGATTTCAAAATGCGATTTTTCCACAAACCACGCCTTCCATATGCAATCTACCGTAAGTTTCTTGCGAAACACATTATTAACATTACCTATAATCATTTTGAACCGGATTCTCAACAAAAAAAAGTTTTCAGTTTTTTGCGAAAAAACGTGATGGTTAGCCTTACTTTTTTTGAACGGATTAAATTTATAGTCACGGATTCGGAATGTTTCACTTATTTTGGATCATCGATGTAATTATGAGTAGAACAACGTTTTGTTTGCTTCAATATGTCGCTTCGTTCGCCTGTAATTCAGTTTCGAAACACAATGCGGCCGAATTTCAAAATACGAAACTTCCAGTAACCACTGCTTTCCTTAAGCATCATACCGGTGGTTTCGTGCTTAACGTGTTGTATACTGTACCTATAACTACTTTGAACCAGAATTTCAACAAAAAAAAGTTTTCAGTTTTTTGCGAAAAAACGTGATGGTTAGCCTTACTTTTTTTGAACGGATTAAATTTATAGTCACGGATTCGGAATGTTTCACTTATTTTGGATCATCGATGTAATTATGAGTAGAACAACGTTTTGTTTGCTTCAGTATGTCGCTTCGTTCGCCTGTAATTCAGGTTCGAAACACAATGCGGCCGAATTTCAAAATACGAAACTTCCAGTAACCACTGCTTTCCTTAAGCATCATACCGGTGGTTTCGTGCTTAACGTGTTGTATACTGTACCTATAACTACTTTGAACCAGAATTTCAACAAAAAAAAGTTTTCAGTTTTTTGCGAAAAAACGTGATGGTTAGCCTTACTTTTTTTGAACGGATTAAATTTATAGTCACGGATTCGGAATGTTTCACTTATTTTGGATCATCGATGTAATTATGAGTAGAACAACGTTTTGTTTGCTTCAATATGTCGCTTCGTTCGCCTGTAATTCAGGTTCGAAACACAATGCGGCCGAATTTCAAAATACGAAACTTCCAGTAACCACTGCTTTCCTTAAGCATCATACCGGTGGTTTCGTGCTTAACGTGTTGTATACTGTACCTATAACTACTTTGAACCAGAATTTCAACAAAAAAAAGTTTTCAGTTTTTTGCGAAAAAACGTGATGGTTAGCCTTACTTTTTTTGAACGGATTAAATTTATAGTCACGGATTCGGAATGTTTCACTTATTTTGGATCATCGATGTAATTATGAGTAGAACAACGTTTTGTTTGCTTCAATATGTCGCTTCGTTCGCCTGTAATTCAGTTTCGAAACACAATGCGGCCGAATTTCAAAATACGAAACTTCCAGTAACCACTGCTTTCCTTAAGCATCATACCGGTGGTTTCGTGCTTAACGTGTTGTATACTGTACCTATAACTACTTTGAACCAGAATTTCAACAAAAAAAAGTTTTCAGTTTTTTGCGAAAAAACGTGATGGTTAGCCTTACTTTTTTTGAACGGATTAAATTTATAGTCACGGATTCGGAATGTTTCACTTATTTTGGATCATCGATGTAATTATGAGTAGAACAACGTTTTGTTTGCTTCAATATGTCGCTTCGTTCGCCTGTAATTCAGGTTCGAAACACAATGCGGCCGAATTTCAAAATACGAAACTTCCAGTAACCACTGCTTTCCTTAAGCATCATACCGGTGGTTTCGTGCTTAACGTGTTGTATACTGTACCTATAACTACTTTGAACCAGAATTTCAACAAAAAAAAGTTTTCAGTTTTTTGCGAAAAAACGTGATGGTTAGCCTTACTTTTTTTGAACGGATTAAATTTATAGTCACGGATTCGGAATGTTTCACTTATTTTGGATCATCGATGTAATTATGAGTAGAACAACGTTTTGTTTGCTTCAATATGTCGCTTCGTTCGCCTGTAATTCAGGTTCGAAACACAATGCGGCCGAATTTCAAAATACGAAACTTCCAGTAACCACTGCTTTCCTTAAGCATCATACCGGTGGTTTCGTGCTTAACGTGTTGTATACTGTACCTATAACTACTTTGAACCAGAATTTCAACAAAAAAAAGTTTTCAGTTTTTTGCGAAAAAACGTGATGGTTAGCCTTACTTTTTTTGAACGGATTAAATTTATAGTCACGGATTCGGAATGTTTCACTTATTTTGGATCATCGATGTAATTATGAGTAGAACAACGTTTTGTTTGCTTCAATATGTCGCTTCGTTCGCCTGTAATTCAGGTTCGAAACACAATGCGGCCGAATTTCAAAATACGAAACTTCCAGTAACCACTGCTTTCCTTAAGCATCATACCGGTGGTTTCGTGCTTAACGTGTTGTATACTGTACCTATAACTACTTTGAACCAGAATTTCAACAAAAAAAAGTTTTCAGTTTTTTGCGAAAAAACGTGATGGCCTTACTTTTTTTGAACGGATTAAATTTATAGTCACGGATTCGGAATGTTTCACTTATTTTGGATCATCGATGTAATTATGAGTAGAACAACGTTTTGTTTGCTTCAATATGTCGCTTCGTTCGCCTGTAATTCAGGTTCGAAACACAATGCGGCCGAATTTCAAAATACGAAACTTCCAGTAACCACTGCTTTCCTTAAGCATCATACCGGTGGTTTCGTGCTTAACGTGTTGTATACTGTACCTATAACTACTTTGAACCAGAATTTCAACAAAAAAAAGTTTTCAGTTTTTTGCGAAAAAACGTGATGGTTAGCCTTACTTTTTTTGAACGGATTAAATTTATAGTCACGGATTCGGAATGTTTCACTTATTTTGGATCATCGATGTAATTATGAGTAGAATAACGTTTTGTTTGCTTCAACATGTCGCTTCGTTCGCCTGTAATTCAGGTTCGAAACACAATGCGGCCGAATTTCAAAATACGAAACTTCCAGTAACCACTGCTTTCCTTAAGCATCATACCGGTGGTTTCGTGCTTAACGTGTTGTATACTGTACCTATAACTACTTTGAACCAGAATTTCAACAAAAAAAAGTTTTCAGTTTTTTGCGAAAAAACGTGATGGTTAGCCTTACTTTTTTTGAACGGATTAAATTTATAGTCACGGATTCGGAATGTTTCACTTATTTTGGATCATCGATGTAATTATGAGTAGAATAACGTTTTGTTTGCTTCAATATGTCGCTTCGTTCGCCTGTAATTCAGTTTCGAAACACAATGCGGCCGAATTTCAAAATACGAAACTTCCAGTAACCACTGCTTTCCTTAAGCATCATACCGGTGGTTTCGTGCTTAACGTGTTGTATACTGTACCTATAACTACTTTGAACCAGAATTTCAACAAAAAAAAGTTTTCAGTTTTTTGCGAAAAAACGTGATGGTTAGCCTTACTTTTTTTGAACGGATTAAATTTATAGTCACGGATTCGGAATGTTTCACTTATTTTGGATCATCGATGTAATTATGAGTAGAACAACGTTTTGTTTGCTTCAATATGTCGCTTCGTTCGCCTGTAATTCAGGTTCGAAACACAATGCGGCCGAATTTCAAAATACGAAACTTCCAGTAACCACTGCTTTCCTTAAGCATCATACCGGTGGTTTCGTGCTTAACGTGTTGTATACTGTACCTATAACTACTTTGAACCAGAATTTCAACAAAAAAAAGTTTTCAGTTTTTTGCGAAAAAACGTGATGGCCTTACTTTTTTTGAACGGATTAAATTTATAGTCACGGATTCGGAATGTTTCACTTATTTTGGATCATCGATGTAATTATGAGTAGAACAACGTTTTGTTTGCTTCAATATGTCGCTTCGTTCGCCTGTAATTCAGGTTCGAAACACAATGCGGCCGAATTTCAAAATACGAAACTTCCAGTAACCACTGCTTTCCTTAAGCATCATACCGGTGGTTTCGTGCTTAACGTGTTGTATACTGTACCTATAACTACTTTGAACCAGAATTTCAACAAAAAAAAGTTTTCAGTTTTTTGCGAAAAAACGTGATGGTTAGCCTTACTTTTTTTGAACGGATTAAATTTATAGTCACGGATTCGGAATGTTTCACTTATTTTGGATCATCGATGTAATTATGAGTAGAACAACGTTTTGTTTGCTTCAATATGTCGCTTCGTTCGCCTGTAATTCAGGTTCGAAACACAATGCGGCCGAATTTCAAAATACGAAACTTCCAGTAACCACTGCTTTCCTTAAGCATCATACCGGTGGTTTCGTGCTTAACGTGTTGTATACTGTACCTATAACTACTTTGAACCAGAATTTCAACAAAAAAAAGTTTTCAGTTTTTTGCGAAAAAACGTGATGGCCTTACTTTTTTTGAACGGATTAAATTTATAGTCACGGATTCGGAATGTTTCACTTATTTTGGATCATCGATGTAATTATGAGTAGAACAACGTTTTGTTTGCTTCAATATGTCGCTTCGTTCGCCTGTAATTCAGGTTCGAAACACAATGCGGCCGAATTTCAAAATACGAAACTTCCAGTAACCACTGCTTTCCTTAAGCATCATACCGGTGGTTTCGTGCTTAACGTGTTGTATACTGTACCTATAACTACTTTGAACCAGAATTTCAACAAAAAAAAGTTTTCAGTTTTTTGCGAAAAAACGTGATGGTTAGCCTTACTTTTTTTGAACGGATTAAATTTATAGTCACGGATTCGGAATGTTTCACTTATTTTGGATCATCGATGTAATTATGAGTAGAACAACGTTTTGTTTGCTTCAATATGTCGCTTCGTTCGCCTGTAATTCAGGTTCGAAACACAATGCGGCCGAATTTCAAAATACGAAACTTCCAGTAACCACTGCTTTCCTTAAGCATCATACCGGTGGTTTCGTGCTTAACGTGTTGTATACTGTACCTATAACTACTTTGAACCAGAATTTCAACAAAAAAAAGTTTTCAGTTTTTTGCGAAAAAACGTGATGGTTAGCCTTACTTTTTTTGAACGGATTAAATTTATAGTCACGGATTCGGAATGTTTCACTTATTTTGGATCATCGATGTAATTATGAGTAGAACAACGTTTTGTTTGCTTCAATATGTCGCTTCGTTCGCCTGTAATTCAGGTTCGAAACACAATGCGGCCGAATTTCAAAATACGAAACTTCCAGTAACCACTGCTTTCCTTAAGCATCATACCGGTGGTTTCGTGCTTAACGTGTTGTATACTGTACCTATAACTACTTTGAACCAGAATTTCAACAAAAAAAAGTTTTCAGTTTTTTGCGAAAAAACGTGATGGTTAGCCTTACTTTTTTTGAACGGATTAAATTTATAGTCACGGATTCGGAATGTTTCACTTATTTTGGATCATCGATGTAATTATGAGTAGAATAACGTTTTGTTTGCTTCAACATGTCGCTTCGTTCGCCTGTAATTCAGGTTCGAAACACAATGCGGCCGAATTTCAAAATACGAAACTTCCAGTAACCACTGCTTTCCTTAAGCATCATACCGGTGGTTTCGTGCTTAACGTGTTGTATACTGTACCTATAACTACTTTGAACCAGAATTTCAACAAAAAAAAGTTTTCAGTTTTTTGCGAAAAAACGTGATGGTTAGCCTTACTTTTTTTGAACGGATTAAATTTATAGTCACGGATTCGGAATGTTTCACTTATTTTGGATCATCGATGTAATTATGAGTAGAACAACGTTTTGTTTGCTTCAATATGTCGCTTCGTTCGCCTGTAATTCAGGTTCGAAACACAATGCGGCCGAATTTCAAAATACGAAACTTCCAGTAACCACTGCTTTCCTTAAGCATCATACCGGTGGTTTCGTGCTTAACGTGTTGTATACTGTACCTATAACTACTTTGAACCAGAATTTCAACAAAAAAAAGTTTTCAGTTTTTTGCGAAAAAACGTGATGGTTAGCCTTACTTTTTTTGAACGGATTAAATTTATAGTCACGGATTCGGAATGTTTCACTTATTTTGGATCATCGATGTAATTATGAGTAGAACAACGTTTTGTTTGCTTCAATATGTCGCTTCGTTCGCCTGTAATTCAGGTTCGAAACACAATGCGGCCGAATTTCAAAATACGAAACTTCCAGTAACCACTGCTTTCCTTAAGCATCATACCGGTGGTTTCGTGCTTAACGTGTTGTATACTGTACCTATAACTACTTTGAACCAGAATTTCAACAAAAAAAAGTTTTCAGTTTTTTGCGAAAAAACGTGATGGTTAGCCTTACTTTTTTTGAACGGATTAAATTTATAGTCACGGATTCGGAATGTTTCACTTATTTTGGATCATCGATGTAATTATGAGTAGAACAACGTTTTGTTTGCTTCAATATGTCGCTTCGTTCGCCTGTAATTCAGGTTCGAAACACAATGCGGCCGAATTTCAAAATACGAAACTTCCAGTAACCACTGCTTTCCTTAAGCACCATACCGGTGGTTTCGTGCTTAACGTGTTGTATACTGTACCTATAACTACTTTGAACCAGAATTTCAACAAAAAAAAGTTTTCAGTTTTTTGCGAAAAAACGTGATGGTTAGCCTTACTTTTTTTGAACGGATTAAATTTATAGTCACGGATTCGGAATGTTTCACTTATTTTGGATCATCGATGTAATTATGAGTAGAACAACGTTTTGTTTGCTTCAATATGTCGCTTCGTTCGCCTGTAATTCAGGTTCGAAACACAATGCGGCCGAATTTCAAAATACGAAACTTCCAGTAACCACTGCTTTCCTTAAGCATCATACCGGTGGTTTCGTGCTTAACGTGTTGTATACTGTACCTATAACTACTTTGAACCAGAATTTCAACAAAAAAAAGTTTTCAGTTTTTTGCGAAAAAACGTGATGGTTAGCCTTACTTTTTTTGAACGGATTAAATTTATAGTCACGGATTCGGAATGTTTCACTTATTTTGGATCATCGATGTAATTATGAGTAGAACAACGTTTTGTTTGCTTCAATATGTCGCTTCGTTCGCCTGTAATTCAGGTTCGAAACACAATGCGGCCGAATTTCAAAATACGAAACTTCCAGTAACCACTGCTTTCCTTAAGCATCATACCGGTGGTTTCGTGCTTAACGTGTTGTATACTGTACCTATAACTACTTTGAACCAGAATTTCAACAAAAAAAAGTTTTCAGTTTTTTGCGAAAAAACGTGATGGTTAGCCTTACTTTTTTTGAACGGATTAAATTTATAGTCACGGATTCGGAATGTTTCACTTATTTTGCATCATCGATGTAATTATGAGTAGAACAACGTTTTGTTTGCTTCAATATGTCGCTTCGTTCGCCTGTAATTCAGGTTCGAAACACAATGCGGCCGAATTTCAAAATACGAAACTTCCAGTAACCACTGCTTTCCTTAAGCACCATACCGGTGGTTTCGTGCTTAACGTGTTGTATACTGTACCTATAACTACTTTGAACCAGAATTTCAACAAAAAAAAGTTTTCAGTTTTTTGCGAAAAAACGTGATGGTTAGCCTTACTTTTTTTGAACGGATTAAATTTATAGTCACGGATTCGGAATGTTTCACTTATTTTGGATCATCGATGTAATTATGAGTAGAACAACGTTTTGTTTGCTTCAATATGTCGCTTCGTTCGCCTGTAATTCAGGTTCGAAACACAATGCGGCCGAATTTCAAAATACGAAACTTCCAGTAACCACTGCTTTCCTTAAGCATCATACCGGTGGTTTCGTGCTTAACGTGTTGTATACTGTACCTATAACTACTTTGAACCAGAATTTCAACAAAAAAAAGTTTTCAGTTTTTTGCGAAAAAACGTGATGGTTAGCCTTACTTTTTTTGAACGGATTAAATTTATAGTCACGGATTCGGAATGTTTCACTTATTTTGGATCATCGATGTAATTATGAGTAGAACAACGTTTTGTTTGCTTCAATATGTCGCTTCGTTCGCCTGTAATTCAGGTTCGAAACACAATGCGGCCGAATTTCAAAATACGAAACTTCCAGTAACCACTGCTTTCCTTAAGCATCATACCGGTGGTTTCGTGCTTAACGTGTTGTATACTGTACCTATAACTACTTTGAACCAGAATTTCAACAAAAAAAAGTTTTCAGTTTTTTGCGAAAAAACGTGATGGTTAGCCTTACTTTTTTTGAACGGATTAAATTTATAGTCACGGATTCGGAATGTTTCACTTATTTTGGATCATCGATGTAATTATGAGTAGAACAACGTTTTGTTTGCTTCAATATGTCGCTTCGTTCGCCTGTAATTCAGGTTCGAAACACAATGCGGCCGAATTTCAAAATACGAAACTTCCAGTAACCACTGCTTTCCTTAAGCACCATACCGGTGGTTTCGTGCTTAACGTGTTGTATACTGTACCTATAACTACTTTGAACCAGAATTTCAACAAAAAAAAGTTTTCAGTTTTTTGCGAAAAAACGCCTTACTTTTTTTGAACGGATTAAATTTATAGTCACGGATTCGGAATGTTTCACTTATTTTGGATCATCGATGTAATTATGAGTAGAACAACGTTTTGTTTGCTTCAATATGTCGCTTCGTTCGCCTGTAATTCAGGTTCGAAACACAATGCGGCCGAATTTCAAAATACGAAACTTCCAGTAACCACTGCTTTCCTTAAGCATCATACCGGTGGTTTCGTGCTTAACGTGTTGTATACTGTACCTATAACTACTTTGAACCAGAATTTCAACAAAAAAAAGTTTTCAGTTTTTTGCGAAAAAACGTGATGGTTAGCCTTACTTTTTTTGAACGGATTAAATTTATAGTCACGGATTCGGAATGTTTCACTTATTTTGGATCATCGATGTAATTATGAGTAGAACAACGTTTTGTTTGCTTCAATATGTCGCTTCGTTCGCCTGTAATTCAGTTTCGAAACACAATGCGGCCGAATTTCAAAATACGAAACTTCCAGTAACCACTGCTTTCCTTAAGCATCATACCGGTGGTTTCGTGCTTAACGTGTTGTATACTGTACCTATAACTACTTTGAACCAGAATTTCAACAAAAAAAAGTTTTCAGTTTTTTGCGAAAAAACGTGATGGTTAGCCTTACTTTTTTTGAACGGATTAAATTTATAGTCACGGATTCGGAATGTTTCACTTATTTTGGATCATCGATGTAATTATGAGTAGAACAACGTTTTGTTTGCTTCAATATGTCGCTTCGTTCGCCTGTAATTCAGGTTCGAAACACAATGCGGCCGAATTTCAAAATACGAAACTTCCAGTAACCACTGCTTTCCTTAAGCATCATACCGGTGGTTTCGTGCTTAACGTGTTGTATACTGTACCTATAACTACTTTGAACCAGAATTTCAACAAAAAAAAGTTTTCAGTTTTTTGCGAAAAAACGTGATGGTTAGCCTTACTTTTTTTGAACGGATTAAATTTATAGTCACGGATTCGGAATGTTTCACTTATTTTGGATCATCGATGTAATTATGAGTAGAACAACGTTTTGTTTGCTTCAATATGTCGCTTCGTTCGCCTGTAATTCAGGTTCGAAACACAATGCGGCCGAATTTCAAAATATGAAACTTCCAGTAACCACTGCTTTCCTTAAGCATCATACCGGTGGTTTCGTGCTTAACGTGTTGTATACTGTACCTATAACTACTTTGAACCAGAATTTCAACAAAAAAAAGTTTTCAGTTTTTTGCGAAAAAACGTGATGGTTAGCCTTACTTTTTTTGAACGGATTAAATTTATAGTCACGGATTCGGAATGTTTCACTTATTTTGGATCATCGATGTAATTATGAGTAGAACAACGTTAAGTTTGCTTCAATATGTCGCTTCGTTCGCCTGTAATTCAGTTTCGAAACACAATGCGGCCGAATTTCAAAATACGAAACTTCCAGTAACCACTGCTTTCCTTAAGCATCATACCGGTGGTTTCGTGCTTAACGTGTTGTATACTGTACCTATAACTACTTTGAACCAGAATTTCAACAAAAGAAAGTTTTCAGTTTTTTCCGAAAAAACGTGATGGTTAGCCTTACTTTTTTTGAACGGATTAAATTTATAGTCACGGATTCGGAATGTTTCACTTATTTTGGATCATCGATGTAATTATGAGTAGAACAACGTTTTGTTTGCTTCAATATGTCGCTTCGTTCGCCTGTAATTCAGGTTCGAAACACAATGCGGCCGAATTTCAAAATACGAAACATCCAGTAACCACTGCTTTCCTTAAGCATCATACCGGTGGTTTCGTGCTTAACGTGTTGTATACTGTACCTATAACTACTTTGAACCAGAATTTCAACAAAAAAAAGTTTTCAGTTTTTTGCGAAAAAACGTGATGGTTAGCCTTACTTTTTTTGAACGGATTAAATTTATAGTCACGGATTCGGAATGTTTCACTTATTTTGGATCATCGATGTAATTATGAGTAGAACAACGTTTTGTTTGCTTCAATATGTCGCTTCGTTCGCCTGTAATTCAGTTTCGAAACACAATGCGGCCGAATTTCAAAATACGAAACTTCCAGTAACCACTGCTTTCCTTAAGCATCATACCGGTGGTTTCGTGCTTAACGTGTTGTATACTGTACCTATAACTACTTTGAACCAGAATTTCAACAAAAAAAAGTTTTCAGTTTTTTGCGAAAAAACGTGATGGTTAGCCTTACTTTTTTTGAACGGATTAAATTTATAGTCACGGATTCGGAATGTTTCACTTATTTTGGATCATCGATGTAATTATGAGTAGAACAACGTTTTGTTTGCTTCAATATGTCGCTTCGTTCGCCTGTAATTCAGGTTCGAAACACAATGCGGCCGAATTTCAAAATACGAAACTTCCAGTAACCACTGCTTTCCTTAAGCATCATACCGGTGGTTTCGTGCTTAACGTGTTGTATACTGTACCTATAACTACTTTGAACCAGAATTTCAACAAAAAAAAGTTTTCAGTTTTTTGCGAAAAAACGTGATGGTTAGCCTTACTTTTTTTGAACGGATTAAATTTATAGTCACGGATTCGGAATGTTTCACTTATTTTGGATCATCGATGTAATTATGAGTAGAACAACGTTTTGTTTGCTTCAATATGTCGCTTCGTTCGCCTGTAATTCAGGTTCGAAACACAATGCGGCCGAATTTCAAAATACGAAACTTCCAGTAACCACTGCTTTCCTTAAGCATCATACCGGTGGTTTCGTGCTTAACGTGTTGTATACTGTACCTATAACTACTTTGAACCAGAATTTCAACAAAAAAAAGTTTTCAGTTTTTTGCGAAAAAACGTGATGGTTAGCCTTACTTTTTTTGAACGGATTAAATTTATAGTCACGGATTCGGAATGTTTCACTTATTTTGGATCATCGATGTAATTATGAGTAGAACAACGTTTTGTTTGCTTCAATATGTCGCTTCGTTCGCCTGTAATTCAGTTTCGAAACACAATGCGGCCGAATTTCAAAATACGAAACTTCCAGTAACCACTGCTTTCCTTAAGCATCATACCGGTGGTTTCGTGCTTAACGTGTTGTATACTGTACCTATAACTACTTTGAACCAGAATTTCAACAAAAAAAAGTTTTCAGTTTTTTGCGAAAAAACGTGATGGTTAGCCTTACTTTTTTTGAACGGATTAAATTTATAGTCACGGATTCGGAATGTTTCACTTATTTTGGATCATCGATGTAATTATGAGTAGAACAACGTTTTGTTTGCTTCAATATGTCGCTTCGTTCGCCTGTAATTCAGGTTCGAAACACAATGCGGCCGAATTTCAAAATACGAAACTTCCAGTAACCACTGCTTTCCTTAAGCATCATACCGGTGGTTTCGTGCTTAACGTGTTGTATACTGTACCTATAACTACTTTGAACCAGAATTTCAACAAAAAAAAGTTTTCAGTTTTTTGCGAAAAAACGTGATGGTTAGCCTTACTTTTTTTGAACGGATTAAATTTATAGTCACGGATTCGGAATGTTTCACTTATTTTGGATCATCGATGTAATTATGAGTAGAATAACGTTTTGTTTGCTTCAACATGTCGCTTCGTTCGCCTGTAATTCAGGTTCGAAACACAATGCGGCCGAATTTCAAAATACGAAACTTCCAGTAACCACTGCTTTCCTTAAGCATCATACCGGTGGTTTCGTGCTTAACGTGTTGTATACTGTACCTATAACTACTTTGAACCAGAATTTCAACAAAAAAAAGTTTTCAGTTTTTTGCGAAAAAACGTGATGGTTAGCCTTACTTTTTTTGAACGGATTAAATTTATAGTCACGGATTCGGAATGTTTCACTTATTTTGGATCATCGATGTAATTATGAGTAGAACAACGTTAAGTTTGCTTCAATATGTCGCTTCGTTCGCCTGTAATTCAGTTTCGAAACACAATGCGGCCGAATTTCAAAATACGAAACTTCCAGTAACCACTGCTTTCCTTAAGCATCATACCGGTGGTTTCGTGCTTAACGTGTTGTATACTGTACCTATAACTACTTTGAACCAGAATTTCAACAAAAAAAAGTTTTCAGTTTTTTGCGAAAAAACGTGATGGTTAGCCTTACTTTTTTTGAACGGATTAAATTTATAGTCACGGATTCGGAATGTTTCACTTATTTTGGATCATCGATGTAATTATGAGTAGAACAACGTTAAGTTTGCTTCAATATGTCGCTTCGTTCGCCTGTAATTCAGGTTCGAAACACAATGCGGCCGAATTTCAAAATACGAAACTTCCAGTAACCACTGCTTTCCTTAAGCATCATACCGGTGGTTTCGTGCTTAACGTGTTGTATACTGTACCTATAACTACTTTGAACCAGAATTTCAACAAAAAAAAGTTTTCAGTTTTTTGCGAAAAAACGTGATGGTTAGCCTTACTTTTTTTGAACGGATTAAATTTATAGTCACGGATTCGGAATGTTTCACTTATTTTGGATCATCGATGTAATTATGAGTAGAACAACGTTAAGTTTGCTTCAATATGTCGCTTCGTTCGCCTGTAATTCAGGTTCGAAACACAATGCGGCCGAATTTCAAAATTCGAAACTTCCAGTAACCACTGCTTTCCTTAAGCATCATACCGGTGGTTTCGTGCTTAACGTGTTGTATACTGTACCTATAACTACTTTGAACCAGAATTTCAACAAAAAAAAGTTTTCAGTTTTTTGCGAAAAAACGTGATGGTTAGCCTTACTTTTTTTGAACGGATTAAATTTATAGTCACGGATTCGGAATGTTTCACTTATTTTGGATCATCGATGTAATTATGAGTAGAACAACGTTAAGTTTGCTTCAATATGTCGCTTCGTTCGCCTGTAATTCAGGTTCGAAACACAATGCGGCCGAATTTCAAAATACGAAACTTCCAGTAACCACTGCTTTCCTTAAGCATCATACCGGTGGTTTCGTGCTTAACGTGTTGTATACTGTACCTATAACTACTTTGAACCAGAATTTCAACAAAAAAAAGTTTTCAGTTTTTTGCGAAAAAACGTGATGGTTAGCCTTACTTTTTTTGAACGGATTAAATTTATAGTCACGGATTCGGAATGTTTCACTTATTTTGGATCATCGATGTAATTATAAGTAGAACAACGTTTTGTTTGCTTCAATATGTCGCTTCGTTCGCCTGTAATTCAGGTTCGAAACACAATGCGGCCGAATTTCAAAATACGAAACTTCCAGTAACCACTGCTTTCCTTAAGCATCATACCGGTGGTTTCGTGCTTAACGTGTTGTATACTGTACCTATAACTACTTTGAACCAGAATTTCAACAAAAAAAAGTTTTCAGTTTTTTGCGAAAAAACGTGATGGTTAGCCTTACTTTTTTTGAACGGATTAAATTTATAGTCACGGATTCGGAATGTTTCACTTATTTTGGATCATCGATGTAATTATGAGTAGAACAACGTTTTGTTTGCTTCAATATGTCGCTTCGTTCGCCTGTAATTCAGGTTCGAAACACAATGCGGCCGAATTTCAAAATACGAAACTTCCAGTAACCACTGCTTTCCTTAAGCATCATACCGGTGGTTTCGTGCTTAACGTGTTGTATACTGTACCTATAACTACTTTGAACCAGAATTTCAACAAAAAAAAGTTTTCAGTTTTTTGCGAAAAAACGTGATGGTTAGCCTTACTTTTTTTGAACGGATTAAATTTATAGTCACGGATTCGGAATGTTTCACTTATTTTGGATCATCGATGTAATTATGAGTAGAACAACGTTTTGTTTGCTTCAATATGTCGCTTCGTTCGCCTGTAATTCAGGTTCGAAACACAATGCGGCCGAATTTCAAAATACGAAACTTCCAGTAACCACTGCTTTCCTTAAGCATCATACCGGTGGTTTCGTGCTTAACGTGTTGTATACTGTACCTATAACTACTTTGAACCAGAATTTCAACAAAAAAAAGTTTTCAGTTTTTTGCGAAAAAACGTGATGGTTAGCCTTACTTTTTTTGAACGGATTAAATTTATAGTCACGGATTCGGAATGTTTCACTTATTTTGGATCATCGATGTAATTATGAGTAGAACAACGTTTTGTTTGCTTATATGTCGCTTCGTTCGCCTGTAATTCAGGTTCGAAACACAATGCGGCCGAATTTCAAAATACGAAACTTCCAGTAACCACTGCTTTCCTTAAGCATCATACCGGTGGTTTCGTGCTTAACGTGTTGTATACTGTACCTATAACTACTTTGAACCAGAATTTCAACAAAAAAAAGTTTTCAGTTTTTTGCGAAAAAACGTGATGGTTAGCCTTACTTTTTTTGAACGGATTAAATTTATAGTCACGGATTCGGAATGTTTCACTTATTTTGGATCATCGATGTAATTATGAGTAGAACAACGTTTTGTTTGCTTCAATATGTCGCTTCGTTCGCCTGTAATTCAGGTTCGAAACACAATGCGGCCGAATTTCAAAATACGAAACTTCCAGTAACCACTGCTTTCCTTAAGCATCATACCGGTGGTTTCGTGCTTAACGTGTTGTATACTGTACCTATAACTACTTTGAACCAGAATTTCAACAAAAAAAAGTTTTCAGTTTTTTGCGAAAAAACGTGATGGTTAGCCTTACTTTTTTTGAACGGATTAAATTTATAGTCACGGATTCGGAATGTTTCACTTATTTTGGATCATCGATGTAATTATGAGTAGAACAACGTTTTGTTTGCTTCAATATGTCGCTTCGTTCGCCTGTAATTCAGGTTCGAAACACAATGCGGCCGAATTTCAAAATACGAAACTTCCAGTAACCACTGCTTTCCTTAAGCATCATACCGGTGGTTTCGTGCTTAACGTGTTGTATACTGTACCTATAACTACTTTGAACCAGAATTTCAACAAAAAAAAGTTTTCAGTTTTTTGCGAAAAAACGTGATGGTTAGCCTTACTTTTTTTGAACGGATTAAATTTATAGTCACGGATTCGGAATGTTTCACTTATTTTGGATCATCGATGTAATTATGAGTAGAACAACGTTTTGTTTGCTTCAATATGTCGCTTCGTTCGCCTGTAATTCAGTTTCGAAACACAATGCGGCCGAATTTCAAAATACGAAACTTCCAGTAACCACTGCTTTCCTTAAGCATCATACCGGTGGTTTCGTGCTTAACGTGTTGTATACTGTACCTATAACTACTTTGAACCAGAATTTCAACAAAAAAAAGTTTTCAGTTTTTTGCGAAAAAACGTGATGGTTAGCCTTACTTTTTTTGAACGGATTAAATTTATAGTCACGGATTCGGAATGTTTCACTTATTTTGGATCATCGATGTAATTATGAGTAGAACAACGTTTTGTTTGCTTCAATATGTCGCTTCGTTCGCCTGTAATTCAGGTTCGAAACACAATGCGGCCGAATTTCAAAATACGAAACTTCCAGTAACCACTGCTTTCCTTAAGCATCATACCGGTGGTTTCGTGCTTAACGTGTTGTATACTGTACCTATAACTACTTTGAACCAGAATTTCAACAAAAAAAAGTTTTCAGTTTTTTGCGAAAAAACGTGATGGTTAGCCTTACTTTTTTTGAACGGATTAAATTTATAGTCACGGATTCGGAATGTTTCACTTATTTTGGATCATCGATGTAATTATAAGTAGAACAACGTTAAGTTTGCTTCAATATGTCGCTTCGTTCGCCTGTAATTCAGGTTCGAAACACAATGCGGCCGAATTTCAAAATACGAAACTTCCAGTAACCACTGCTTTCCTTAAGCATCATACCGGTGGTTTCGTGCTTAACGTGTTGTATACTGTACCTATAACTACTTTGAACCAGAATTTCAACAAAAAAAAGTTTTCAGTTTTTTGCGAAAAAACGTGATGGTTAGCCTTACTTTTTTTGAACGGATTAAATTTATAGTCACGGATTCGGAATGTTTCACTTATTTTGGATCATCGATGTAATTATGAGTAGAACAACGTTTTGTTTGCTTCAATATGTCGCTTCGTTCGCCTGTAATTCAGTTTCGAAACACAATGCGGCCGAATTTCAAAATACGAAACTTCCAGTAACCACTGCTTTCCTTAAGCATCATACCGGTGGTTTCGTGCTTAACGTGTTGTATACTGTACCTATAACTACTTTGAACCAGAATTTCAACAAAAAAAAGTTTTCAGTTTTTTGCGAAAAAACGTGATGGTTAGCCTTACTTTTTTTGAACGGATTAAATTTATAGTCACGGATTCGGAATGTTTCACTTATTTTGGATCATCGATGTAATTATGAGTAGAACAACGTTAAGTTTGCTTCAATATGTCGCTTCGTTCGCCTGTAATTCAGTTTCGAAACACAATGCGGCCGAATTTCAAAATACGAAACTTCCAGTAACCACTGCTTTCCTTAAGCATCATACCGGTGGTTTCGTGCTTAACGTGTTGTATACTGTACCTATAACTACTTTGAACCAGAATTTCAACAAAAAAAAGTTTTCAGTTTTTTGCGAAAAAACGTGATGGTTAGCCTTACTTTTTTTGAACGGATTAAATTTATAGTCACGGATTCGGAATGTTTCACTTATTTTGGATCATCGATGTAATTATGAGTAGAACAACGTTAAGTTTGCTTCAATATGTCGCTTCGTTCGCCTGTAATTCAGTTTCGAAACACAATGCGGCCGAATTTCAAAATACGAAACTTCCAGTAACCACTGCTTTCCTTAAGCATCATACCGGTGGTTTCGTGCTTAACGTGTTGTATACTGTACCTATAACTACTTTGAACCAGAATTTCAACAAAAAAAAGTTTTCAGTTTTTTGCGAAAAAACGTGATGGTTAGCCTTACTTTTTTTGAACGGATTAAATTTATAGTCACGGATTCGGAATGTTTCACTTATTTTGGATCATCGATGTAATTATGAGTAGAACAACGTTAAGTTTGCTTCAATATGTCGCTTCGTTCGCCTGTAATTCAGTTTCGAAACACAATGCGGCCGAATTTCAAAATACGAAACTTCCAGTAACCACTGCTTTCCTTAAGCATCATACCGGTGGTTTCGTGCTTAACGTGTTGTATACTGTACCTATAACTACTTTGAACCAGAATTTCAACAAAAAAAAGTTTTCAGTTTTTTGCGAAAAAACGTGATGGTTAGCCTTACTTTTTTTGAACGGATTAAATTTATAGTCACGGATTCGGAATGTTTCACTTATTTTGGATCATCGATGTAATTATGAGTAGAACAACGTTAAGTTTGCTTCAATATGTCGCTTCGTTCGCCTGTAATTCAGTTTCGAAACACAATGCGGCCGAATTTCAAAATACGAAACTTCCAGTAACCACTGCTTTCCTTAAGCATCATACCGGTGGTTTCGTGCTTAACGTGTTGTATACTGTACCTATAACTACTTTGAACCAGAATTTCAACAAAAAAAAGTTTTCAGTTTTTTGCGAAAAAACGTGATGGTTAGCCTTACTTTTTTTGAACGGATTAAATTTATAGTCACGGATTCGGAATGTTTCACTTATTTTGGATCATCGATGTAATTATGAGTAGAACAACGTTTTGTTTGCTTCAATATGTCGCTTCATTCGCCTGTAATTCAGTTTCGAAACACAATGCGGCCGAATTTCAAAATACGAAACTTCCAGTAACCACTGCTTTCCTTAAGCATCATACCGGTGGTTTCGTGCTTAACGTGTTGTATACTGTACCTATAACTACTTTGAACCAGAATTTCAACAAAAAAAAGTTTTCAGTTTTTTGCGAAAAAACGTGATGTTAGCCTTACTTTTTTTGAACGGATTAAATTTATAGTCACGGATTCGGAATGTTTCACTAATTTTGGATCATCGATGTAATTATGAGTAGAACAACGTTTTGTTTGCTTCAATATGTCGCTTCGTTCGCCTGTAATTCAGTTTCGAAACACAATGCGGCCGAATTTCAAAATACGAAACTTCCAGTAACCACTGCTTTCCTTAAGCATCATACCGGTGGTTTCGTGCTTAACGTGTTGTATACTGTACCTATAACTACTTTGAACCAGAATTTCAACAAAAAAAAGTTTTCAGTTTTTTGCGAAAAAACGTGATGGTTAGCCTTACTTTTTTTGAACGGATTAAATTTATAGTCACGGATTCGGAATGTTTCACTTATTTTGGATCATCGATGTAATTATGAGTAGAACAACGTTTTGTTTGCTTCAATATGTCGCTTCGTTCGCCTGTAATTCAGGTTCGAAACACAATGCGGCCGAATTTCAAAATACGAAACTTCCAGTAACCACTGCTTTCCTTAAGCATCATACCGGTGGTTTCGTGCTTAACGTGTTGTATACTGTACCTATAACTACTTTGAACCAGAATTTCAACAAAAAAAAGTTTTCAGTTTTTTGCGAAAAAACGTGATGGTTAGCCTTACTTTTTTTGAACGGATTAAATTTATAGTCACGGATTCGGAATGTTTCACTTATTTTGGATCATCGATGTAATTATGAGTAGAACAACGTTTTGTTTGCTTCAATATGTCGCTTCGTTCGCCTGTAATTCAGTTTCGAAACACAATGCGGCCGAATTTCAAAATACGAAACTTCCAGTAACCACTGCTTTCCTTAAGCATCATACCGGTGGTTTCGTGCTTAACGTGTTGTATACTGTACCTATAACTACTTTGAACCAGAATTTCAACAAAAAAAAGTTTTCAGTTTTTTGCGAAAAAACGTGATGGTTAGCCTTACTTTTTTTGAACGGATTAAATTTATAGTCACGGATTCGGAATGTTTCACTTATTTTGGATCATCGATGTAATTATGAGTAGAACAACGTTTTGTTTGCTTCAATATGTCGCTTCGTTCGCCTGTAATTCAGGTTCGAAACACAATGCGGCCGAATTTCAAAATACGAAACTTCCAGTAACCACTGCTTTCCTTAAGCATCATACCGGTGGTTTCGTGCTTAACGTGTTGTATACTGTACCTATAACTACTTTGAACCAGAATTTCAACAAAAAAAAGTTTTCAGTTTTTTGCGAAAAAACGTGATGGTTAGCCTTACTTTTTTTGAACGGATTAAATTTATAGTCACGGATTCGGAATGTTTCACTTATTTTGGATCATCGATGTAATTATAAGTAGAACAACGTTAAGTTTGCTTCAATATGTCGCTTCGTTCGCCTGTAATTCAGGTTCGAAACACAATGCGGCCGAATTTCAAAATACGAAACTTCCAGTAACCACTGCTTTCCTTAAGCATCATACCGGTGGTTTCGTGCTTAACGTGTTGTATACTGTACCTATAACTACTTTGAACCAGAATTTCAACAAAAAAAAGTTTTCAGTTTTTTGCGAAAAAACGTGATGGTTAGCCTTACTTTTTTTGAACGGATTAAATTTATAGTCACGGATTCGGAATGTTTCACTTATTTTGGATCATCGATGTAATTATGAGTAGAACAACGTTTTGTTTGCTTCAATATGTCGCTTCGTTCGCCTGTAATTCAGTTTCGAAACACAATGCGGCCGAATTTCAAAATACGAAACTTCCAGTAACCACTGCTTTCCTTAAGCATCATACCGGTGGTTTCGTGCTTAACGTGTTGTATACTGTACCTATAACTACTTTGAACCAGAATTTCAACAAAAAAAAGTTTTCAGTTTTTTGCGAAAAAACGTGATGGTTAGCCTTACTTTTTTTGAACGGATTAAATTTATAGTCACGGATTCGGAATGTTTCACTTATTTTGGATCATCGATGTAATTATGAGTAGAACAACGTTAAGTTTGCTTCAATATGTCGCTTCGTTCGCCTGTAATTCAGTTTCGAAACACAATGCGGCCGAATTTCAAAATACGAAACTTCCAGTAACCACTGCTTTCCTTAAGCATCATACCGGTGGTTTCGTGCTTAACGTGTTGTATACTGTACCTATAACTACTTTGAACCAGAATTTCAACAAAAAAAAGTTTTCAGTTTTTTGCGAAAAAACGTGATGGTTAGCCTTACTTTTTTTGAACGGATTAAATTTATAGTCACGGATTCGGAATGTTTCACTTATTTTGGATCATCGATGTAATTATGAGTAGAACAACGTTAAGTTTGCTTCAATATGTCGCTTCGTTCGCCTGTAATTCAGTTTCGAAACACAATGCGGCCGAATTTCAAAATACGAAACTTCCAGTAACCACTGCTTTCCTTAAGCATCATACCGGTGGTTTCGTGCTTAACGTGTTGTATACTGTACCTATAACTACTTTGAACCAGAATTTCAACAAAAAAAAGTTTTCAGTTTTTTGCGAAAAAACGTGATGGTTAGCCTTACTTTTTTTGAACGGATTAAATTTATAGTCACGGATTCGGAATGTTTCACTTATTTTGGATCATCGATGTAATTATGAGTAGAACAACGTTAAGTTTGCTTCAATATGTCGCTTCGTTCGCCTGTAATTCAGTTTCGAAACACAATGCGGCCGAATTTCAAAATACGAAACTTCCAGTAACCACTGCTTTCCTTAAGCATCATACCGGTGGTTTCGTGCTTAACGTGTTGTATACTGTACCTATAACTACTTTGAACCAGAATTTCAACAAAAAAAAGTTTTCAGTTTTTTGCGAAAAAACGTGATGGTTAGCCTTACTTTTTTTGAACGGATTAAATTTATAGTCACGGATTCGGAATGTTTCACTTATTTTGGATCATCGATGTAATTATGAGTAGAACAACGTTAAGTTTGCTTCAATATGTCGCTTCGTTCGCCTGTAATTCAGTTTCGAAACACAATGCGGCCGAATTTCAAAATACGAAACTTCCAGTAACCACTGCTTTCCTTAAGCATCATACCGGTGGTTTCGTGCTTAACGTGTTGTATACTGTACCTATAACTACTTTGAACCAGAATTTCAACAAAAAAAAGTTTTCAGTTTTTTGCGAAAAAACGTGATGGTTAGCCTTACTTTTTTTGAACGGATTAAATTTATAGTCACGGATTCGGAATGTTTCACTTATTTTGGATCATCGATGTAATTATGAGTAGAACAACGTTTTGTTTGCTTCAATATGTCGCTTCATTCGCCTGTAATTCAGTTTCGAAACACAATGCGGCCGAATTTCAAAATACGAAACTTCCAGTAACCACTGCTTTCCTTAAGCATCATACCGGTGGTTTCGTGCTTAACGTGTTGTATACTGTACCTATAACTACTTTGAACCAGAATTTCAACAAAAAAAAGTTTTCAGTTTTTTGCGAAAAAACGTGATGGTTAGCCTTACTTTTTTTGAACGGATTAAATTTATAGTCACGGATTCGGAATGTTTCACTTATTTTGGATCATCGATGTAATTATGAGTAGAACAACGTTTTGTTTGCTTCAATATGTCGCTTCGTTCGCCTGTAATTCAGGTTCGAAACACAATGCGGCCGAATTTCAAAATACGAAACTTCCAGTAACCACTGCTTTCCTTAAGCATCATACCGGTGGTTTCGTGCTTAACGTGTTGTATACTGTACCTATAACTACTTTGAACCAGAATTTCAACAAAAAAAAGTTTTCAGTTTTTTGCGAAAAAACGTGATGTTAGCCTTACTTTTTTTGAACGGATTAAATTTATAGTCACGGATTCGGAATGTTTCACTAATTTTGGATCATCGATGTAATTATGAGTAGAACAACGTTTTGTTTGCTTCAATATGTCGCTTCGTTCGCCTGTAATTCAGTTTCGAAACACAATGCGGCCGAATTTCAAAATACGAAACTTCCAGTAACCACTGCTTTCCTTAAGCATCATACCGGTGGTTTCGTGCTTAACGTGTTGTATACTGTACCTATAACTACTTTGAACCAGAATTTCAACAAAAAAAAGTTTTCAGTTTTTTGCGAAAAAACGTGATGGTTAGCCTTACTTTTTTTGAACGGATTAAATTTATAGTCACGGATTCGGAATGTTTCACTTATTTTGGATCATCGATGTAATTATGAGTAGAACAACGTTTTGTTTGCTTCAATATGTCGCTTCGTTCGCCTGTAATTCAGGTTCGAAACACAATGCGGCCGAATTTCAAAATACGAAACTTCCAGTAACCACTGCTTTCCTTAAGCATCATACCGGTGGTTTCGTGCTTAACGTGTTGTATACTGTACCTATAACTACTTTGAACCAGAATTTCAACAAAAAAAAGTTTTCAGTTTTTTGCGAAAAAACGTGATGGTTAGCCTTACTTTTTTTGAACGGATTAAATTTATAGTCACGGATTCGGAATGTTTCACTTATTTTGGATCATCGATGTAATTATGAGTAGAACAACGTTTTGTTTGCTTCAATATGTCGCTTCGTTCGCCTGTAATTCAGGTTCGAAACACAATGCGGCCGAATTTCAAAATACGAAACTTCCAGTAACCACTGCTTTCCTTAAGCATCATACCGGTGGTTTCGTGCTTAACGTGTTGTATACTGTACCTATAACTACTTTGAACCAGAATTTCAACAAAAAAAAGTTTTCAGTTTTTTGCGAAAAAACGTGATGGTTAGCCTTACTTTTTTTGAACGGATTAAATTTATAGTCACGGATTCGGAATGTTTCACTAATTTTGGATCATCGATGTAATTATGAGTAGAACAACGTTTTGTTTGCTTCAATATGTCGCTTCGTTCGCCTGTAATTCAGTTTCGAAACACAATGCGGCCGAATTTCAAAATACGAAACTTCCAGTAACCACTGCTTTCCTTAAGCATCATACCGGTGGTTTCGTGCTTAACGTGTTGTATACTGTACCTATAACTACTTTGAACCAGAATTTCAACAAAAAAAAGTTTTCAGTTTTTTGCGAAAAAACGTGATGGTTAGCCTTACTTTTTTTGAACGGATTAAATTTATAGTCACGGATTCGGAATGTTTCACTTATTTTGGATCATCGATGTAATTATGAGTAGAATAACGTTTTGTTTGCTTCAACATGTCGCTTCGTTCGCCTGTAATTCAGGTTCGAAACACAATGCGGCCGAATTTCAAAATACGAAACTTCCAGTAACCACTGCTTTCCTTAAGCATCATACCGGTGGTTTCGTGCTTAACGTGTTGTATACTGTACCTATAACTACTTTGAACCAGAATTTCAACAAAAAAAAGTTTTCAGTTTTTTGCGAAAAAACGTGATGGTTAGCCTTACTTTTTTTGAACGGATTAAATTTATAGTCACGGATTCGGAATGTTTCACTTATTTTGGATCATCGATGTAATTATGAGTAGAACAACGTTTTGTTTGCTTCAATATGTCGCTTCGTTCGCCTGTAATTCAGGTTCGAAACACAATGCGGCCGAATTTCAAAATACGAAACTTCCAGTAACCACTGCTTTCCTTAAGCATCATACTGGTGGTTTCGTGCTTAACGTGTTGTATACTGTACCTATAACTACTTTGAACCAGAATTTCAACAAAAAAAAGTTTTCAGTTTTTTGCGAAAAAACGTGATGGTTAGCCTTACTTTTTTTGAACGGATTAAATTTATAGTCACGGATTCGGAATGTTTCACTTATTTTGGATCATCGATGTAATTATGAGTAGAACAACGTTTTGTTTGCTTCAATATATCGCTTCGTTCGCCTGTAATTCAGGTTCGAAACACAATGCGGCCGAATTTCAAAATACGAAACTTCCAGTAACCACTGCTTTCCTTAAGCATCATACCGGTGGTTTCGTGCTTAACGTGTTGTATACTGTACCTATAACTACTTTGAACCAGAATTTCAACAAAAAAAAGTTTTCAGTTTTTTGCGAAAAAACGTGATGGTTAGCCTTACTTTTTTTGAACGGATTAAATTTATAGTCACGGATTCGGAATGTTTCACTTATTTTGGATCATCGATGTAATTATGAGTAGAACAACGTTAAGTTTGCTTCAATATGTCGCTTCGTTCGCCTGTAATGCAGGTTCGAAACACAATGCGGCCGAATTTCAAAATACGAAACTTCCAGTAACCACTGCTTTCCTTAAGCATCATACCGGTGGTTTCGTGCTTAACGTGTTGTATACTGTACCTATAACTACTTTGAACCAGAATTTCAACAAAAAAAAGTTTTCAGTTTTTTGCGAAAAAACGTGATGGTTAGCCTTACTTTTTTTGAACGGATTAAATTTATAGTCACGGATTCGGAATGTTTCACTTATTTTGGATCATCGATGTAATTATGAGTAGAACAACGTTTTGTTTGCTTCAATATGTCGCTTCGTTCGCCTGTAATTCAGGTTCGAAACACAATGCGGCCGAATTTCAAAATACGAAACTTCCAGTGACCACTGCTTTCCTTAAGCATCATACCGGTGGTTTCGTGCTTAACGTGTTGTATACTGTACCTATAACTACTTTGAACCAGAATTTCAACAAAAAAAAGTTTTCAGTTTTTTGCGAAAAAACGTGATGGTTGGCCTTACTTTTTTTGAACGGATTAAATTTATAGTCACGGATTCGGAATGTTTCACTTATTTTGGATCATCGATGTAATTATGAGTAGAACAACGTTTTGTTTGCTTCAATATGTCGCTTCGTTCGCCTGTAATTCAGTTTCGAAACACAATGCGGCCGAATTTCAAAATACGAAACTTCCAGTAACCACTGCTTTCCTTAAGCATCATACCGGTGGTTTCGTGCTTAACGTGTTGTATACTGTACCTATAACTACTTTGAACCAGAATTTCAACAAAAAAAAGTTTTCAGTTTTTTGCGAAAAAACGTGATGGTTAGCCTTACTTTTTTTGAACGGATTAAATTTATAGTCACGGATTCGGAATGTTTCACTTATTTTGGATCATCGATGTAATTATGAGTAGAACAACGTTTTGTTTGCTTCAATATGTCGCTTCGTTCGCCTGTAATTCAGTTTCGAAACACAATGCGGCCGAATTTCAAAATACGAAACTTCCAGTAACCACTGCTTTCCTTAAGCATCATACCGGTGGTTTCGTGCTTAACGTGTTGTATACTGTACCTATAACTACTTTGAACCAGAATTTCAACAAAAAAAAGTTTTCAGTTTTTTGCGAAAAAACGTGATGGTTAGCCTTACTTTTTTTGAACGGATTAAATTTATAGTCACGGATTCGGAATGTTTCACTTATTTTGGATCATCGATGTAATTATGAGTAGAACAACGTTTTGTTTGCTTCAATATGTCGCTTCGTTCGCCTGTAATTCAGGTTCGAAACACAATGCGGCCGAATTTCAAAATACGAAACTTCCAGTAACCACTGCTTTCCTTAAGCATCATACCGGTGGTTTCGTGCTTAACGTGTTGTATACTGTACCTATAACTACTTTGAACCAGAATTTCAACAAAAAAAAGTTTTCAGTTTTTTGCGAAAAAACGTGATGGTTAGCCTTACTTTTTTTGAACGGATTAAATTTATAGTCACGGATTCGGAATGTTTCACTTATTTTGGATCATCGATGTAATTATGAGTAGAACAACGTTTTGTTTGCTTCAATATGTCGCTTCGTTCGCCTGTAATTCAGGTTCGAAACACAATGCGGCCGAATTTCAAAATACGAAACTTCCAGTAACCACTGCTTTCCTTAAGCATCATACCGGTGGTTTCGTGCTTAACGTGTTGTATACTGTACCTATAACTACTTTGAACCAGAATTTCAACAAAAAAAAGTTTTCAGTTTTTTGCGAAAAAACGTGATGGTTAGCCTTACTTTTTTTGAACGGATTAAATTTATAGTCACGGATTCGGAATGTTTCACTTATTTTGGATCATCGATGTAATTATGAGTAGAACAACGTTTTGTTTGCTTCAATATGTCGCTTCGTTCGCCTGTAATTCAGGTTCGAAACACAATGCGGCCGAATTTCAAAATACGAAACTTCCAGTAACCACTGCTTTCCTTAAGCATCATACCGGTGGTTTCGTGCTTAACGTGTTGTATACTGTACCTATAACTACTTTGAACCAGAATTTCAACAAAAAAAAGTTTTCAGTTTTTTGCGAAAAAACGTGATGGTTAGCCTTACTTTTTTTGAACGGATTAAATTTATAGTCACGGATTCGGAATGTTTCACTTATTTTGGATCATCGATGTAATTATGAGTAGAACAACGTTTTGTTTGCTTCAATATGTCGCTTCGTTCGCCTGTAATTCAGGTTCGAAACACAATGCGGCCGAATTTCAAAATACGAAACTTCCAGTAACCACTGCTTTCCTTAAGCATCATACCGGTGGTTTCGTGCTTAACGTGTTGTATACTGTACCTATAACTACTTTGAACCAGAATTTCAACAAAAAAAAGTTTTCAGTTTTTTGCGAAAAAACGTGATGGTTAGCCTTACTTTTTTTGAACGGATTAAATTTATAGTCACGGATTCGGAATGTTTCACTTATTTTGGATCATCGATGTAATTATGAGTAGAACAACGTTTTGTTTGCTTCAATATGTCGCTTCGTTCGCCTGTAATTCAGGTTCGAAACACAATGCGGCCGAATTTCAAAATACGAAACTTCCAGTAACCACTGCTTTCCTTAAGCATCATACCGGTGGTTTCGTGCTTAACGTGTTGTATACTGTACCTATAACTACTTTGAACCAGAATTTCAACAAAAAAAAGTTTTCAGTTTTTTGCGAAAAACGTGATGGTTAGCCTTACTTTTTTTGAACGGATTAAATTTATAGTCACGGATTCGGAATGTTTCACTTATTTTGGATCATCGATGTAATTATGAGTAGAACAACGTTTTGTTTGCTTCAATATGTCGCTTCGTTCGCCTGTAATTCAGGTTCGAAACACAATGCGGCCGAATTTCAAAATACGAAACTTCCAGTAACCACTGCTTTCCTTAAGCATCATACCGGTGGTTTCGTGCTTAACGTGTTGTATACTGTACCTATAACTACTTTGAACCAGAATTTCAACAAAAAAAAGTTTTCAGTTTTTTGCGAAAAAACGTGATGGTTAGCCTTACTTTTTTTGAACGGATTAAATTTATAGTCACGGATTCGGAATGTTTCACTTATTTTGGATCATCGATGTAATTATGAGTAGAACAACGTTTTGTTTGCTTCAATATGTCGCTTCGTTCGCCTGTAATTCAGTTTCGAAACACAATGCGGCCCGAATTTCAAAATACGAAACTTCCAGTAACCACTGCTTTCCTTAAGCATCATACCGGTGGTTTCGTGCTTAACGTGTTGTATACTGTACCTATAACTACTTTGAACCAGAATTTCAACAAAAAAAAGTTTTCAGTTTTTTGCGAAAAAACGTGAGTTAGCCTTACTTTTTTTGAACGGATTAAATTTATAGTCACGGATTCGGAATGTTTCACTTATTTTGGATCATCGATGTAATTATGAGTAGAACAACGTTAAGTTTGCTTCAATATGTCGCTTCGTTCGCCTGTAATTCAGGTTCGAAACACAATGCGGCCGAATTTCAAAATACGAAACTTCCAGTAACCATTGCTTTCCTTAAGCATCATACCGGTGGTTTCGTGCTTAACGTGTTGTATACTGTACCTATAACTACTTTGAACCAGAATTTCAACAAAAAAAAGTTTTCAGTTTTTTGCGAAAAAACGTGATGGTTAGCCTTACTTTTTTTGAACGGATTAAATTTATAGTCACGGATTCGGAATGTTTCACTTATTTTGGATCATCGATGTAATTATGAGTAGAACAACGTTAAGTTTGCTTCAATATGTCGCTTCGTTCGCCTGTAATTCAGGTTCGAAACACAATGCGGCCGAATTTCAAAATACGAAACTTCCAGTAACCATTGCTTTCCTTAAGCATCATACCGGTGGTTTCGTGCTTAACGTGTTGTATACTGTACCTATAACTACTTTGAACCAGAATTTCAACAAAAAAAAGTTTTCAGTTTTTTGCGAAAAAACGTGATGGTTAGCCTTACTTTTTTTGAACGGATTAAATTTATAGTCACGGATTCGGAATGTTTCACTTATTTTGGATCATCGATGTAATTATGAGTAGAACAACGTTTTGTTTGCTTCAACATGTCGCTTCGTTCGCCTGTAATTCAGGTTCGAAACACAATGCGGCCGAATTTCAAAATACGAAACTTCCAGTAACCACTGCTTTCCTTAAGCATCATACCGGTGGTTTCGTGCTTAACGTGTTGTATACTGTACCTATAACTACTTTGAACCAGAATTTCAACAAAAAAAAGTTTTCAGTTTTTTGCGAAAAAACGTGATGGTTAGCCTTACTTTTTTTGAACGGATTAAATTTATAGTCACGGATTCGGAATGTTTCACTTATTTTGGATCATCGATGTAATTATGAGTAGAACAACGTTTTGTTTGCTTCAATATGTCGCTTCGTTCGCCTGTAATTCAGTTTCGAAACACAATGCGGCCGAATTTCAAAATACGAAACTTCCAGTAACCACTGCTTTCCTTAAGCATCATACCGGTGGTTTCGTGCTTAACGTGTTGTATACTGTACCTATAACTACTTTGAACCAGAATTTCAACAAAAAAAAGTTTTCAGTTTTTTGCGAAAAAACGTGATGGTTAGCCTTACTTTTTTTGAACGGATTAAATTTATAGTCACGGATTCGGAATGTTTCACTTATTTTGGATCATCGATGTAATTATGAGTAGAACAACGTTAAGTTTGCTTCAATATGTCGCTTCGTTCGCCTGTAATTCAGGTTCGAAACACAATGCGGCCGAATTTCAAAATACGAAACTTCCAGTAACCATTGCTTTCCTTAAGCATCATACCGGTGGTTTCGTGCTTAACGTGTTGTATACTGTACCTATAACTACTTTGAACCAGAATTTCAACAAAAAAAAGTTTTCAGTTTTTTGCGAAAAAACGTGATGGTTAGCCTTACTTTTTTTGAACGGATTAAATTTATAGTCACGGATTCGGAATGTTTCACTTATTTTGGATCATCGATGTAATTATGAGTAGAACAACGTTTTGTTTGCTTCAATATGTCGCTTCGTTCGCCTGTAATTCAGGTTCGAAACACAATGCGGCCGAATTTCAAAATACGAAACTTCCAGTAACCACTGCTTTCCTTAAGCATCATACCGGTGGTTTCGTGCTTAACGTGTTGTATACTGTACCTATAACTACTTTGAACCAGAATTTCAACAAAAAAAAGTTTTCAGTTTTTTGCGAAAAAACGTGATGGTTAGCCTTACTTTTTTTGAACGGATTAAATTTATAGTCACGGATTCGGAATGTTTCACTTATTTTGGATCATCGATGTAATTATGAGTAGAACAACGTTTTGTTTGCTTCAATATGTCGCTTCGTTCGCCTGTAATTCAGGTTCGAAACACAATGCGGCCGAATTTCAAAATACGAAACTTCCAGTAACCACTGCTTTCCTTAAGCATCATACCGGTGGTTTCGTGCTTAACGTGTTGTATACTGTACCTATAACTACTTTGAACCAGAATTTCAACAAAAAAAAGTTTTCAGTTTTTTGCGAAAAAACGTGATGGTTAGCCTTACTTTTTTTGAACGGATTAAATTTATAGTCACGGATTCGGAATGTTTCACTTATTTTGGATCATCGATGTAATTATGAGTAGAACAACGTTTTGTTTGCTTCAATATGTCGCTTCGTTCGCCTGTAATTCAGGTTCGAAACACAATGCGGCCGAATTTCAAAATACGAAACTTCCAGTAACCACTGCTTTCCTTAAGCATCATACCGGTGGTTTCGTGCTTAACGTGTTGTATACTGTACCTATAACTACTTTGAACCAGAATTTCAACAAAAAAAAGTTTTCAGTTTTTTGCGAAAAAACGTGATGGTTAGCCTTACTTTTTTTGAACGGATTAAATTTATAGTCACGGATTCGGAATGTTTCACTTATTTTGGATCATCGATGTAATTATGAGTAGAATAACGTTTTGTTTGCTTCAACATGTCGCTTCGTTCGCCTGTAATTCAGGTTCGAAACACAATGCGGCCGAATTTCAAAATACGAAACTTCCAGTAACCACTGCTTTCCTTAAGCATCATACCGGTGGTTTCGTGCTTAACGTGTTAGCCTTACTTTTTTTGAACGGATTAAATTTATAGTCACGGATTCGGAATGTTTCACTTATTTTGGATCATCGATGTAATTATGAGTAGAACAACGTTTTGTTTGCTTCAATATGTCGCTTCGTTCGCCTGTAATTCAGGTTCGAAACACAATGCGGCCGAATTTCAAAATACGAAACTTCCAGTAACCACTGCTTTCCTTAAGCATCATACCGGTGGTTTCGTGCTTAACGTGTTGTATACTGTACCTATAACTACTTTGAACCAGAATTTCAACAAAAAAAAAGTTTTCAGTTTTTTGCGAAAAAACGTGATGGTTAGCCTTACTTTTTTTGAACGGATTAAATTTATAGTCACGGATTCGGAATGTTTCACTTATTTTGGATCATCGATGTAATTATGAGTAGAACAACGTTTTGTTTGCTTCAATATGTCGCTTCGTTCGCCTGTAATTCAGGTTCGAAACACAATGCGGCCGAATTTCAAAATACGAAACTTCCAGTAACCACTGCTTTCCTTAAGCATCATACCGGTGGTTTCGTGCTTAACGTGTTGTATACTGTACCTATAACTACTTTGAACCAGAATTTCAACAAAAAAAAGTTTTCAGTTTTTTGCGAAAAAACGTGATGGTTAGCCTTACTTTTTTTGAACGGATTAAATTTATAGTCACGGATTCGGAATGTTTCACTTATTTTGGATCATCGATGTTTTTATGAGTAGAACAACGTTTTGTTTGCTTCAATATGTCGCTTCGTTCGCCTGTAATTCAGGTTCGAAACACAATGCGGCCGAATTTCAAAATACGAAACTTCCAGTAACCACTGCTTTCCTTAAGCATCATACCGGTGGTTTCGTGCTTAACGTGTTGTATACTGTACCTATAACTACTTTGAACCAGAATTTCAACAAAAAAAAGTTTTCAGTTTTTTGCGAAAAAACGTGATGAGCCTTACTTTTTTTGAACGGATTAAATTTATAGTCACGGATTCGGAATGTTTCACTTATTTTGGATCATCGATGTAATTATGAGTAGAATAACGTTTTGTTTGCTTCAACATGTCGCTTCGTTCGCCTGTAATTCAGGTTCGAAACACAATGCGGCCGAATTTCAAAATACGAAACTTCCAGTAACCACTGCTTTCCTTAAGCATCATACCGGTGGTTTCGTGCTTAACGTGTTGTATACTGTACCTATAACTACTTTGAACCAGAATTTCAACAAAAAAAAGTTTTCAGTTTTTTGCGAAAAAACGTGATGGTTAGCCTTACTTTTTTTGAACGGATTAAATTTATAGTCACGGATTCGGAATGTTTCACTTATTTTGGATCATCGATGTAATTATGAGTAGAATAACGTTTTGTTTGCTTCAACATGTCGCTTCGTTCGCCTGTAATTCAGGTTCGAAACACAATGCGGCCGAATTTCAAAATACGAAACTTCCAGTAACCACTGCTTTCCTTAAGCATCATACCGGTGGTTTCGTGCTTAACGTGTTGTATACTGTACCTATAACTACTTTGAACCAGAATTTCAACAAAAAAAAGTTTTCAGTTTTTTGCGAAAAAACGTGATGGTTAGCCTTACTTTTTTTGAACGGATTAAATTTATAGTCACGGATTCGGAATGTTTCACTTATTTTGGATCATCGATGTAATTATGAGTAGAACAACGTTTTGTTTGCTTCAATATGTCGCTTCGTTCGCCTGTAATTCAGGTTCGAAACACAATGCGGCCGAATTTCAAAATACGAAACTTCCAGTAACCACTGCTTTCCTTAAGCATCATACCGGTGGTTTCGTGCTTAACGTGTTGTATACTGTACCTATAACTACTTTGAACCAGAATTTCAACAAAAAAAAGTTTTCAGTTTTTTGCGAAAAAACGTGATGGTAAGCCTTACTTTTTTTGAACGGATTAAATTTATAGTTACGGATTCGGAATGTTTCACTTATTTTGGATCATCGATGTAATTATGAGTAGAACAACGTTTTGTTTGCTTCAATATGTCGCTTCGTTCGCCTGTAATTCAGGTTCGAAACACAATGCGGCCGAATTTCAAAATACGAAACTTCCAGTAACCACTGCTTTCCTTAAGCATCATACCGGTGGTTTCGTGCTTAACGTGTTGTATACTGTACCTATAACTACTTTGAACCAGAATTTCAACAAAAAAAAGTTTTCAGTTTTTTGCGAAAAAACGTGATGGTTAGCCTTACTTTTTTTGAACGGATTAAATTTATAGTCACGGATTCGGAATGTTTCACTTATTTTGGATCATCGATGTAATTATGAGTAGAACAACGTTTTGTTTGCTTCAATATGTCGCTTCGTTCGCCTGTAATTCAGGTTCGAAACACAATGCGGCCGAATTTCAAAATACGAAACTTCCAGTAACCACTGCTTTCCTTAAGCATCATACCGGTGGTTTCGTGCTTAACGTGTTGTATACTGTACCTATAACTACTTTGAACCAGAATTTCAACAAAAAAAAGTTTTCAGTTTTTTGCGAAAAAACGTGATGGTTAGCCTTACTTTTTTTGAACGGATTAAATTTATAGTCACGGATTCGGAATGTTTCACTTATTTTGGATCATCGATGTAATTATGAGTAGAACAACGTTAAGTTTGCTTCAATATGTCGCTTCGTTCGCCTGTAATTCAGGTTCGAAACACAATGCGGCCGAATTTCAAAATACGAAACTTCCAGTAACCATTGCTTTCCTTAAGCATCATACCGGTGGTTTCGTGCTTAACGTGTTGTATACTGTACCTATAACTACTTTGAACCAGAATTTCAACAAAAAAAAGTTTTCAGTTTTTTGCGAAAAAACGTGATGGTTGGCCTTACTTTTTTTGAACGGATTAAATTTATAGTCACGGATTCGGAATGTTTCACTTATTTTGGATCATCGATGTAATTATGAGTAGAATAACGTTTTGTTTGCTTCAACATGTCGCTTCGTTCGCCTGTAATTCAGGTTCGAAACACAATGCGGCCGAATTTCAAAATACGAAACTTCCAGTAACCACTGCTTTCCTTAAGCATCATACCGGTGGTTTCGTGCTTAACGTGTTGTATACTGTACCTATAACTACTTTGAACCAGAATTTCAACAAAAAAAAGTTTTCAGTTTTTTGCGAAAAAACGTGATGGTTAGCCTTACTTTTTTTGAACGGATTAAATTTATAGTCACGGATTCGGAATGTTTCACTTATTTTGGATCATCGATGTAATTATGAGTAGAACAACGTTTTGTTTGCTTCAATATGTCGCTTCGTTCGCCTGTAATTCAGGTTCGAAACACAATGCGGCCGAATTTCAAAATACGAAACTTCCAGTAACCACTGCTTTCCTTAAGCATCATACCGGTGGTTTCGTGCTTAACGTGTTGTATACTGTACCTATAACTACTTTGAACCAGAATTTCAACAAAAAAAAGTTTTCAGTTTTTTGCGAAAAAACGTGATGGTTAGCCTTACTTTTTTTGAACGGATTAAATTTATAGTCACGGATTCGGAATGTTTCACTTATTTTGGATCATCGATGTAATTATGAGTAGAACAACGTTTTGTTTGCTTCAATATGTCGCTTCGTTCGCCTGTAATTCAGGTTCGAAACACAATGCGGCCGAATTTCAAAATACGAAACTTCCAGTAACCACTGCTTTCCTTAAGCATCATACCGGTGGTTTCGTGCTTAACGTGTTGTATACTGTACCTATAACTACTTTGAACCAGAATTTCAACAAAAAAAAGTTTTCAGTTTTTTGCGAAAAAACGTGATGGTTAGCCTTACTTTTTTTGAACGGATTAAATTTATAGTCACGGATTCGGAATGTTTCACTTATTTTGGATCATCGATGTAATTATGAGTAGAACAACGTTTTGTTTGCTTCAATATGTCGCTTCGTTCGCCTGTAATTCAGGTTCGAAACACAATGCGGCCGAATTTCAAAATACGAAACTTCCAGTAACCATTGCTTTCCTTAAGCATCATACCGGTGGTTTCGTGCTTAACGTGTTGTATACTGTACCTATAACTACTTTGAACCAGAATTTCAACAAAAAAAAGTTTTCAGTTTTTTGCGAAAAAACGTGATGGTTAGCCTTACTTTTTTTGAACGGATTAAATTTATAGTCACGGATTCGGAATGTTTCACTTATTTTGGATCATCGATGTAATTATGAGTAGAACAACGTTTTGTTTGCTTCAATATGTCGCTTCGTTCGCCTGTAATTCAGGTTCGAAACACAATGCGGCCGAATTTCAAAATACGAAACTTCCAGTAACCATTGCTTTCCTTAAGCATCATACCGGTGGTTTCGTGCTTAACGTGTTGTATACTGTACCTATAACTACTTTGAACCAGAATTTCAACAAAAAAAAGTTTTCAGTTTTTTGCGAAAAAACGTGATGGTTAGCCTTACTTTTTTTGAACGGATTAAATTTATAGTCACGGATTCGGAATGTTTCACTTATTTTGGATCATCGATGTAATTATGAGTAGAACAACGTTTTGTTTGCTTCAATATGTCGCTTCGTTCGCCTGTAATTCAGGTTCGAAACACAATGCGGCCGAATTTCAAAATACGAAACTTCCAGTAACCACTGCTTTCCTTAAGCATCATACCGGTGGTTTCGTGCTTAACGTGTTGTATACTGTACCTATAACTACTTTGAACCAGAATTTCAACAAAAAAAAGTTTTCAGTTTTTTGCGAAAAAACGTGATGGTAAGCCTTACTTTTTTTGAACGGATTAAATTTATAGTCACGGATTCGGAATGTTTCACTTATTTTGGATCATCGATGTAATTATGAGTAGAACAACGTTAAGTTTGCTTCAATATGTCGCTTCGTTCGCCTGTAATTCAGGTTCGAAACACAATGCGGCCGAATTTCAAAATACGAAACTTCCAGTAACCATTGCTTTCCTTAAGCATCATACCGGTGGTTTCGTGCTTAACGTGTTGTATACTGTACCTATAACTACTTTGAACCAGAATTTCAACAAAAAAAAGTTTTCAGTTTTTTGCCTTACTTTTTTTGAACGGATTAAATTTATAGTCACGGATTCGGAATGTTTCACTTATTTTGGATCATCGATGTAATTATGAGTAGAACAACGTTAAGTTTGCTTCAATATGTCGCTTCGTTCGCCTGTAATTCAGGTTCGAAACACAATGCGGCCGAATTTCAAAATACGAAACTTCCAGTAACCACTGCTTTCCTTAAGCATCATACCGGTGGTTTCGTGCTTAACGTGTTGTATACTGTACCTATAACTACTTTGAACCAGAATTTCAACAAAAAAAAGTTTTCAGTTTTTTGCGAAAAAACGTGATGGTTAGCCTTACTTTTTTTGAACGGATTAAATTTATAGTCACGGATTCGGAATGTTTCACTTATTTTGGATCATCGATGTAATTATGAGTAGAACAACGTTAAGTTTGCTTCAATATGTCGCTTCGTTCGCCTGTAATTCAGGTTCGAAACACAATGCGGCCGAATTTCAAAATACGAAACTTCCAGTAACCACTGCTTTCCTTAAGCATCATACCGGTGGTTTCGTGCTTAACGTGTTGTATACTGTACCTATAACTACTTTGAACCAGAATTTCAACAAAAAAAAAGTTTTCAGTTTTTTGCGAAAAAACGTGATGGTTAGCCTTACTTTTTTTGAACGGATTAAATTTATAGTCACGGATTCGGAATGTTTCACTTATTTTGGATCATCGATGTAATTATGAGTAGAACAACGTTTTGTTTGCTTCAACATGTCGCTTCGTTCGCCTGTAATTCAGGTTCGAAACACAATGCGGCCGAATTTCAAAATACGAAACTTCCAGTAACCACTGCTTTCCTTAAGCATCATACCGGTGGTTTCGTGCTTAACGTGTTGTATACTGTACCTATAACTACTTTGAACCAGAATTTCAACAAAAAAAAGTTTTCAGTTTTTTGCGAAAAAACGTGATGGTTAGCCTTACTTTTTTTGAACGGATTAAATTTATAGTCACGGATTCGGAATGTTTCACTTATTTTGGATCATCGATGTAATTATGAGTAGAACAACGTTAAGTTTGCTTCAATATGTCGCTTCGTTCGCCTGTAATTCAGGTTCGAAACACAATGCGGCCGAATTTCAAAATACGAAACTTCCAGTAACCACTGCTTTCCTTAAGCATCATACCGGTGGTTTCGTGCTTAACGTGTTGTATACTGTACCTATAACTACTTTGAACCAGAATTTCAACAAAAAAAAGTTTTCAGTTTTTTGCGAAAAAACGTGATGGTTAGCCTTACTTTTTTTGAACGGATTAAATTTATAGTCACGGATTCGGAATGTTTCACTTATTTTGGATCATCGATGTAATTATGAGTAGAACAACGTTTTGTTTGCTTCAATATGTCGCTTCGTTCGCCTGTAATTCAGTTTCGAAACACAATGCGGCCGAATTTCAAAATACGAAACTTCCAGTAACCACTGCTTTCCTTAAGCATCATACCGGTGGTTTCGTGCTTAACGTGTTGTATACTGTACCTATAACTACTTTGAACCAGAATTTCAACAAAAAAAAGTTTTCAGTTTTTTGCGAAAAAACGTGATGGTTAGCCTTACTTTTTTTGAACGGATTAAATTTATAGTCACGGATTCGGAATGTTTCACTTATTTTGGATCATCGATGTAATTATGAGTAGAACAACGTTAAGTTTGCTTCAATATGTCGCTTCGTTCGCCTGTAATTCAGGTTCGAAACACAATGCGGCCGAATTTCAAAATACGAAACTTCCAGTAACCATTGCTTTCCTTAAGCATCATACCGGTGGTTTCGTGCTTAACGTGTTGTATACTGTACCTATAACTACTTTGAACCAGAATTTCAACAAAAAAAAGTTTTCAGTTTTTTGCGAAAAAACGTGATGGTTAGCCTTACTTTTTTTGAACGGATTAAATTTATAGTCACGGATTCGGAATGTTTCACTTATTTTGGATCATCGATGTAATTATGAGTAGAACAACGTTAAGTTTGCTTCAATATGTCGCTTCGTTCGCCTGTAATTCAGGTTCGAAACACAATGCGGCCGAATTTCAAAATACGAAACTTCCAGTAACCACTGCTTTCCTTAAGCATCATACCGGTGGTTTCGTGCTTAACGTGTTGTATACTGTACCTATAACTACTTTGAACCAGAATTTCAACAAAAAAAAGTTTTCAGTTTTTTGCGAAAAAACGTGATGGTTAGCCTTACTTTTTTTGAACGGATTAAATTTATAGTCACGGATTCGGAATGTTTCACTTATTTTGGATCATCGATGTAATTATGAGTAGAACAACGTTAAGTTTGCTTCAATATGTCGCTTCGTTCGCCTGTAATTCAGGTTCGAAACACAATGCGGCCGAATTTCAAAATACGAAACTTCCAGTAACCACTGCTTTCCTTAAGCATCATACCGGTGGTTTCGTGCTTAACGTGTTGTATACTGTACCTATAACTACTTTGAACCAGAATTTCAACAAAAAAAAGTTTTCAGTTTTTTGCGAAAAAACGTGATGGTTAGCCTTACTTTTTTTGAACGGATTAAATTTATAGTCACGGATTCGGAATGTTTCACTTATTTTGGATCATCGATGTAATTATGAGTAGAACAACGTTTTGTTTGCTTCAATATGTCGCTTCGTTCGCCTGTAATTCAGTTTCGAAACACAATGCGGCCGAATTTCAAAATACGAAACTTCCAGTAACCACTGCTTTCCTTAAGCATCATACCGGTGGTTTCGTGCTTAACGTGTTGTATACTGTACCTATAACTACTTTGAACCAGAATTTCAACAAAAAAAAGTTTTCAGTTTTTTGCGAAAAAACGTGATGGTTAGCCTTACTTTTTTTGAACGGATTAAATTTATAGTCACGGATTCGGAATGTTTCACTTATTTTGGATCATCGATGTAATTATGAGTAGAACAACGTTAAGTTTGCTTCAATATGTCGCTTCGTTCGCCTGTAATTCAGGTTCGAAACACAATGCGGCCGAATTTCAAAATACGAAACTTCCAGTAACCATTGCTTTCCTTAAGCATCATACCGGTGGTTTCGTGCTTAACGTGTTGTATACTGTACCTATAACTACTTTGAACCAGAATTTCAACAAAAAAAAGTTTTCAGTTTTTTGCGAAAAAACGTGATGGTTAGCCTTACTTTTTTTGAACGGATTAAATTTATAGTCACGGATTCGGAATGTTTCACTTATTTTGGATCATCGATGTAATTATGAGTAGAACAACGTTTTGTTTGCTTCAACATGTCGCTTCGTTCGCCTGTAATTCAGGTTCGAAACACAATGCGGCCGAATTTCAAAATACGAAACTTCCAGTAACCACTGCTTTCCTTAAGCATCATACCGGTGGTTTCGTGCTTAACGTGTTGTATACTGTACCTATAACTACTTTGAACCAGAATTTCAACAAAAAAAAGTTTTCAGTTTTTTGCGAAAAAACGTGATGGTTAGCCTTACTTTTTTTGAACGGATTAAATTTATAGTCACGGATTCGGAATGTTTCACTTATTTTGGATCATCGATGTAATTATGAGTAGAACAACGTTTTGTTTGCTTCAATATGTCGCTTCGTTCGCCTGTAATTCAGTTTCGAAACACAATGCGGCCGAATTTCAAAATACGAAACTTCCAGTAACCACTGCTTTCCTTAAGCATCCAACCGGTGGTTTCGTGCTCAACGTGTTGTATATTGCACCTATAATCATTTTAAACCAGAATTTCAACAAAAAAAAGTTTTCAGTTTTTTGCGAAAAAACGTGATGGTTAGCCTTACTTTTTTTGAACGGATTAAATTTATAGTCACGGATTCGGAATGTTTCACTTATTTTGGATCATCGATGTAATTATGAGTAGAACAACGTTAAGTTTGCTTCAATATGTCGCTTCGTTCGCCTGTAATTCAGGTTCGAAACACAATGCGGCCGAATTTCAAAATACGAAACTTCCAGTAACCACTGCTTTCCTTAAGCATCATACCGGTGGTTTCGTGCTTAACGTGTTGTATACTGTACCTATAACTACTTTGAACCAGAATTTCAACAAAAAAAAGTTTTCAGTTTTTTGCGAAAAAACGTGATGGTTAGCCTTACTTTTTTTGAACGGATTAAATTTATAGTCACGGATTCGGAATGTTTCACTTATTTTGGATCATCGATGTAATTATGAGTAGAACAACGTTAAGTTTGCTTCAATATGTCGCTTCGTTCGCCTGTAATTCAGGTTCGAAACACAATGCGGCCGAATTTCAAAATACGAAACTTCCAGTAACCATTGCTTTCCTTAAGCATCATACCGGTGGTTTCGTGCTTAACGTGTTGTATACTGTACCTATAACTACTTTGAACCAGAATTTCAACAAAAAAAAGTTTTCAGTTTTTTGCGAAAAAACGTGATGGTTAGCCTTACTTTTTTTGAACGGATTAAATTTATAGTCACGGATTCGGAATGTTTCACTTATTTTGGATCATCGATGTAATTATGAGTAGAACAACGTTAAGTTTGCTTCAATATGTCGCTTCGTTCGCCTGTAATTCAGGTTCGAAACACAATGCGGCCGAATTTCAAAATACGAAACTTCCAGTAACCACTGCTTTCCTTAAGCATCATACCGGTGGTTTCGTGCTTAACGTGTTGTATACTGTACCTATAACTACTTTGAACCAGAATTTCAACAAAAAAAAGTTTTCAGTTTTTTGCGAAAAAACGTGATGGTTAGCCTTACTTTTTTTGAACGGATTAAATTTATAGTCACGGATTCGGAATGTTTCACTTATTTTGGATCATCGATGTAATTATGAGTAGAACAACGTTTTGTTTGCTTCAATATGTCGCTTCGTTCGCCTGTAATTCAGGTTCGAAACACAATGCGGCCGAATTTCAAAATACGAAACTTCCAGTAACCACTGCTTTCCTTAAGCATCATACCGGTGGTTTCGTGCTTAACGTGTTGTATACTGTACCTATAACTACTTTGAACCAGAATTTCAACAAAAAAAAGTTTTCAGTTTTTTGCGAAAAAACGTGATGGTTAGCCTTACTTTTTTTGAACGGATTAAATTTATAGTCACGGATTCGGAATGTTTCACTTATTTTGGATCATCGATGTAATTATGAGTAGAACAACGTTTTGTTTGCTTCAATATGTCGCTTCGTTCGCCTGTAATTCAGGTTCGAAACACAATGCGGCCGAATTTCAAAATACGAAACTTCCAGTAACCACTGCTTTCCTTAAGCATCATACCGGTGGTTTCGTGCTTAACGTGTTGTATACTGTACCTATAACTACTTTGAACCAGAATTTCAACAAAAAAAAGTTTTCAGTTTTTTGCGAAAAAACGTGATGGTTAGCCTTACTTTTTTTGAACGGATTAAATTTATAGTCACGGATTCGGAATGTTTCACTTATTTTGGATCATCGATGTAATTATGAGTAGAACAACGTTTTGTTTGCTTCAATATGTCGCTTCGTTCGCCTGTAATTCAGTTTCGAAACACAATGCGGCCGAATTTCAAAATACGAAACTTCCAGTAACCACTGTTTTCCTTAAGCATCATACCGGTGGTTTCGTGCTTAACGTGTTGTATACTGTACCTATAACTACTTTGAACCAGAATTTCAACAAAAAAAAGTTTTCAGTTTTTTGCGAAAAAACGTGATGGCTAGCCTTACTTTTTTTGAACGGATTAAATTTATAGTCACGGATTCGGAATGTTTCACTTATTTTGGATCATCGATGTAATTATGAGTAGAACAACGTTTTGTTTGCTTCAATATGTCGCTTCGTTCGCCTGTAATTCAGGTTCGAAACACAATGCGGCCGAATTTCAAAATACGAAACTTCCAGTAACCACTGCTTTCCTTAAGCATCATACCGGTGGTTTCGTGCTTAACGTGTTGTATACTGTACCTATAACTACTTTGAACCAGAATTTCAACAAAAAAAAGTTTTCAGTTTTTTGCGAAAAAACGTGATGGGTAGCCTTACTTTTTTTGAACGGATTAAATTTATAGTCACGGATTCGGAATGTTTCACTTATTTTGGATCATCGATGTAATTATGAGTAGAACAACGTTAAGTTTGCTTCAATATGTCGCTTCGTTCGCCTGTAATTCAGGTTCGAAACACAATGCGGCCGAATTTCAAAATACGAAACTTCCAGTAACCATTGCTTTCCTTAAGCATCATACCGGTGGTTTCGTGCTTAACGTGTTGTATACTGTACCTATAACTACTTTGAACCAGAATTTCAACAAAAAAAAGTTTTCAGTTTTTTGCGAAAAAACGTGATGGTTAGCCTTACTTTTTTTGAACGGATTAAATTTATAGTCACGGATTCGGAATGTTTCACTTATTTTGGATCATCGATGTAATTATGAGTAGAACAACGTTTTGTTTGCTTCAATATGTCGCTTCGTTCGCCTGTAATTCAGTTTCGAAACACAATGCGGCCGAATTTCAAAATACGAAACTTCCAGTAACCACTGCTTTCCTTAAGCATCATACCGGTGGTTTCGTGCTTAACGTGTTGTATACTGTACCTATAACTACTTTGAACCAGAATTTCAACAAAAAAAAGTTTTCAGTTTTTTGCGAAAAAACGTGATGGTTAGCCTTACTTTTTTTGAACGGATTAAATTTATAGTCACGGATTCGGAATGTTTCACTTATTTTGGATCATCGATGTAATTATGAGTAGAACAACGTTTTGTTTGCTTCAATATGTCGCTTCGTTCGCCTGTAATTCAGGTTCGAAACACAATGCGGCCGAATTTCAAAATACGAAACTTCCAGTAACCACTGCTTTCCTTAAGCATCATACCGGTGGTTTCGTGCTTAACGTGTTGTATACTGTACCTATAACTACTTTGAACCAGAATTTCAACAAAAAAAAGTTTTCAGTTTTTTGCGAAAAAACGTGATGGTTAGCCTTACTTTTTTTGAACGGATTAAATTTATAGTCACGGATTCGGAATGTTTCACTTATTTTGGATCATCGATGTAATTATGAGTAGAACAACGTTTTGTTTGCTTCAATATGTCGCTTCGTTCGCCTGTAATTCAGGTTCGAAACACAATGCGGCCGAATTTCAAAATACGAAACTTCCAGTAACCACTGCTTTCCTTAAGCATCATACCGGTGGTTTCGTGCTTAACGTGTTGTATACTGTACCTATAACTACTTTGAACCAGAATTTCAACAAAAAAAAGTTTTCAGTTTTTTGCGAAAAAACGTGATGGTTTGCCTTACTTTTTTTGAACGGATTAAATTTATAGTCACGGATTCGGAATGTTTCACTTATTTTGGATCATCGATGTAATTATGAGTAGAACAACGTTTTGTTTGCTTCAATATGTCGCTTCGTTCGCCTGTAATTCAGGTTCGAAACACAATGCGGCCGAATTTCAAAATACGAAACTTCCAGTAACCACTGCTTTCCTTAAGCATCATACCGGTGGTTTCGTGCTTAACGTGTTGTATACTGTACCTATAACTACTTTGAACCAGAATTTCAACAAAAAAAAGTTTTCAGTTTTTTGCGAAAAAACGTGATGGTTAGCCTTACTTTTTTTGAACGGATTAAATTTATAGTCACGGATTCGGAATGTTTCACTTATTTTGGATCATCGATGTAATTATGAGTAGAACAACGTTTTGTTTGCTTCAATATGTCGCTTCGTTCGCCTGTAATTCAGGTTCGAAACACAATGCGGCCGAATTTCAAAATACGAAACTTCCAGTAACCACTGCTTTCCTTAAGCATCATACCGGTGGTTTCGTGCTTAACGTGTTGTATACTGTACCTATAACTACTTTGAACCAGAATTTCAACAAAAAAAAGTTTTCAGTTTTTTGCGAAAAAACGTGATGGTTACCTTACTTTTTTGAACGGATTAAATTTATAGTCACGGATTCGGAATGTTTCACTTATTTTGGATCATCGATGTAATTATGAGTAGAACAAAGTTAAGTTTGCTTCAATATGTCGCTTCGTTCGCCTGTAATTCAGGTTCGAAACACAATGCGGCCGAATTTCAAAATACGAAACTTCCAGTAACCATTGCTTTCCTTAAGCATCATACCGGTGGTTTCGTGCTTAACGTGTTGTATACTGTACCTATAACTACTTTGAACCAGAATTTCAACAAAAAAAAGTTTTCAGTTTTTTGCGAAAAAACGTGATGGTTAGCCTTACTTTTTTTGAACGGATTAAATTTATAGTCACGGATTCGGAATGTTTCACTTATTTTGGATCATCGATGTAATTATGAGTAGAACAACGTTAAGTTTGCTTCAATATGTCGCTTCGTTCGCCTGTAATGCAGGTTCGAAACACAATGCGGCCGAATTTCAAAATACGAAACTTCCAGTAACCACTGCTTTCCTTAAGCATCATACCGGTGGTTTCGTGCTTAACGTGTTGTATACTGTACCTATAACTACTTTGAACCAGAATTTCAACAAAAAAAAGTTTTCAGTTTTTTGCGAAAAAACGTGATGGTAAGCCTTACTTTTTTTGAACGGATTAAATTTATAGTCACGGATTCGGAATGTTTCACTTATTTTGGATCATCGATGTAATTATGAGTAGAACAACGTTAAGTTTGCTTCAATATGTCGCTTCGTTCGCCTGTAATGCAGGTTCGAAACACAATGCGGCCGAATTTCAAAATACGAAACTTCCAGTAACCACTGCTTTCCTTAAGCATCATACCGGTGGTTTCGTGCTTAACGTGTTGTATACTGTACCTATAACTACTTTGAACCAGAATTTCAACAAAAAAAAGTTTTCAGTTTTTTGCGAAAAAACGTGATGGTTAGCCTTACCTTTTTTGAACGGATTAAATTTATAGTCACGGATTCGGAATGTTTCACTTATTTTGGATCATCGATGTAATTATGAGTAGAACAACGTTAAGTTTGCTTCAATATGTCGCTTCGTTCGCCTGTAATGCAGGTTCGAAACACAATGCGGCCGAATTTCAAAATACGAAACTTCCAGTAACCACTGCTTTCCTTAAGCATCATACCGGTGGTTTCGTGCTTAACGTGTTGTATACTGTACCTATAACTACTTTGAACCAGAATTTCAACAAAAAAAAGTTTTCAGTTTTTTGCGAAAAAACGTGATGGTTAGCCTTACTTTTTTTGAACGGATTAAATTTATAGTCACGGATTCGGAATGTTTCACTTATTTTGGATCATCGATGTAATTATGAGTAGAACAACGTTTTGTTTGCTTCAATATGTCGCTTCGTTCGCCTGTAATTCAGTTTCGAAACACAATGCGGCCGAATTTCAAAATACGAAACTTCCCGTAACCACTGCTTTCCTTAAGCATCATACCGGTGGTTTCGTGCTTAACGTGTTGTATACTGTACCTATAACTACTTTGAACCAGAATTTCAACAAAAAAAAGTTTTCAGTTTTTTGCGAAAAAACGTGATGGCTAGCCTTACTTTTTTTGAACGGATTAAATTTATAGTCACGGATTCGGAATGTTTCACTTATTTTGGATCATCGATGTAATTATGAGTAGAACAACGTTAAGTTTGCTTCAATATGTCGCTTCGTTCGCCTGTAATTCAGGTTCGAAACACAATGCGGCCGAATTTCAAAATACGAAACTTCCAGTAACCATTGCTTTCCTTAAGCATCATACCGGTGGTTTCGTGCTTAACGTGTTGTATACTGTACCTATAACTACTTTGAACCAGAATTTCAACAAAAAAAAGTTTTCAGTTTTTTGCGAAAAAACGTGATGGTTAGCCTTACTTTTTTTGAACGGATTAAATTTATAGTCACGGATTCGGAATGTTTCACTTATTTTGGATCATCGATGTAATTATGAGTAGAACAACGTTAAGTTTGCTTCAATATGTCGCTTCGTTCGCCTGTAATTCAGGTTCGAAACACAATGCGGCCGAATTTCAAAATACGAAACTTCCAGTAACCACTGCTTTCCTTAAGCATCATACCGGTGGTTTCGTGCTTAACGTGTTGTATACTGTACCTATAACTACTTTGAACCAGAATTTCAACAAAAAAAAGTTTTCAGTTTTTTGCGAAAAAACGTGATGGTTAGCCTTACTTTTTTTGAACGGATTAAATTTATAGTCACGGATTCGGAATGTTTCACTTATTTTGGATCATCGATGTAATTATGAGTAGAACAACGTTTTGTTTGCTTCAATATGTCGCTTCGTTCGCCTGTAATTCAGGTTCGAAACACAATGCGGCCGAATTTCAAAATACGAAACTTCCAGTAACCACTGCTTTCCTTAAGCATCATACCGGTGGTTTCGTGCTTAACGTGTTGTATACTGTACCTATAACTACTTTGAACCAGAATTTCAACAAAAAAAAGTTTTCAGTTTTTTGCGAAAAAACGTGATGGTTAGCCTTACTTTTTTTGAACGGATTAAATTTATAGTCACGGATTCGGAATGTTTCACTTATTTTGGATCATCGATGTAATTATGAGTAGAACAACGTTTTGTTTGCTTCAATATGTCGCTTCGTTCGCCTGTAATTCAGTTTCGAAACACAATGCGGCCGAATTTCAAAATACGAAACTTCCAGTAACCACTGCTTTCCTTAAGCATCATACCGGTGGTTTCGTGCTTAACGTGTTGTATACTGTACCTATAACTACTTTGAACCAGAATTTCAACAAAAAAAAGTTTTCAGTTTTTTGCGAAAAAACGTGATGGTTAGCCTTACTTTTTTTGAACGGATTAAATTTATAGTCACGGATTCGGAATGTTTCACTTATTTTGGATCATCGATGTAATTATGAGTAGAACAACGTTTTGTTTGCTTCAATATGTCGCTTCGTTCGCCTGTAATTCAGTTTCGAAACACAATGCGGCCGAATTTCAAAATACGAAACTTCCAGTAACCACTGCTTTCCTTAAGCATCATACCGGTGGTTTCGTGCTTAACGTGTTGTATACTGTACCTATAACTACTTTGAACCAGAATTTCAACAAAAAAAAGTTTTCAGTTTTTTGCGAAAAAACGTGATGAGCCTTACTTTTTTTGAACGGATTAAATTTATAGTCACGGATTCGGAATGTTTCACTTATTTTGGATCATCGATGTAATTATGAGTAGAACAACGTTAAGTTTGCTTCAATATGTCGCTTCGTTCGCCTGTAATTCAGGTTCGAAACACAATGCGGCCGAATTTCAAAATACGAAACTTCCAGTAACCATTGCTTTCCTTAAGCATCATACCGGTGGTTTCGTGCTTAACGTGTTGTATACTGTACCTATAACTACTTTGAACCAGAATTTCAACAAAAAAAAGTTTTCAGTTTTTTGCGAAAAAACGTGATGGTTAGCCTTACTTTTTTTGAACGGATTAAATTTATAGTCACGGATTCGGAATGTTTCACTTATTTTGGATCATCGATGTAATTATGAGTAGAACAACGTTAAGTTTGCTTCAATATGTCGCTTCGTTCGCCTGTAATTCAGGTTCGAAACACAATGCGGCCGAATTTCAAAATACGAAACTTCCAGTAACCATTGCTTTCCTTAAGCATCATACCGGTGGTTTCGTGCTTAACGTGTTGTATACTGTACCTATAACTACTTTGAACCAGAATTTCAACAAAAAAAAGTTTTCAGTTTTTTGCGAAAAAACGTGATGGTTGTTAGCCTTACTTTTTTTGAACGGATTAAATTTATAGTCACGGATTCGGAATGTTTCACTTATTTTGGATCATCGATGTAATTATGAGTAGAATAACGTTTTGTTTGCTTCAACATGTCGCTTCGTTCGCCTGTAATTCAGGTTCGAAACACAATGCGGCCGAATTTCAAAATACGAAACTTCCAGTAACCACTGCTTTCCTTAAGCATCATACCGGTGGTTTCGTGCTTAACGTGTTGTATACTGTACCTATAACTACTTTGAACCAGAATTTCAACAAAAAAAAGTTTTCAGTTTTTTGCGAAAAAACGTGATGGTTAGCCTTACTTTTTTTGAACGGATTAAATTTATAGTCACGGATTCGGAATGTTTCACTTATTTTGGATCATCGATGTAATTATGAGTAGAACAACGTTTTGTTTGCTTCAATATGTCGCTTCGTTCGCCTGTAATTCAGTTTCGAAACACAATGCGGCCGAATTTCAAAATACGAAACTTCCAGTAACCACTGCTTTCCTTAAGCATCATACCGGTGGTTTCGTGCTTAACGTGTTGTATACTGTACCTATAACTACTTTGAACCAGAATTTCAACAAAAAAAAGTTTTCAGTTTTTTGCGAAAAAACGTGATGGTTAGCCTTACTTTTTTTGAACGGATTAAATTTATAGTCACGGATTCGGAATGTTTCACTTATTTTGGATCATCGATGTAATTATGAGTAGAACAACGTTTTGTTTGCTTCAATATGTCGCTTCGTTCGCCTGTAATTCAGGTTCGAAACACAATGCGGCCGAATTTCAAAATACGAAACTTCCAGTAACCACTGCTTTCCTTAAGCATCATACCGGTGGTTTCGTGCTTAACGTGTTGTATACTGTACCTATAACTACTTTGAACCAGAATTTCAACAAAAAAAAGTTTTCAGTTTTTTGCGAAAAAACGTGATGGTTAGCCTTACTTTTTTTGAACGGATTAAATTTATAGTCACGGATTCGGAATGTTTCACTTATTTTGGATCATCGATGTAATTATGAGTAGAACAACGTTAAGTTTGCTTCAATATGTCGCTTCGTTCGCCTGTAATTCAGGTTCGAAACACAATGCGGCCGAATTTCAAAATACGAAACTTCCAGTAACCATTGCTTTCCTTAAGCATCATACCGGTGGTTTCGTGCTTAACGTGTTGTATACTGTACCTATAACTACTTTGAACCAGAATTTCAACAAAAAAAAGTTTTCAGTTTTTTGCGAAAAAACGTGATGGTTAGTTAGCCTTACTTTTTTTGAACGGATTAAATTTATAGTCACGGATTCGGAATGTTTCACTTATTTTGGATCATCGATGTAATTATGAGTAGAACAACGTTTTGTTTGCTTCAATATGTCGCTTCGTTCGCCTGTAATTCAGTTTCGAAACACAATGCGGCCGAATTTCAAAATACGAAACTTCCAGTAACCACTGCTTTCCTTAAGCATCATACCGGTGGTTTCGTGCTTAACGTGTTGTATACTGTACCTATAACTACTTTGAACCAGAATTTCAACAAAAAAAAGTTTTCAGTTTTTTGCGAAAAAACGTGATGGTAAGCCTTACTTTTTTTGAACGGATTAAATTTATAGTCACGGATTCGGAATGTTTCACTTATTTTGGATCATCGATGTAATTATGAGTAGAACAACGTTTTGTTTGCTTCAATATGTCGCTTCGTTCGCCTGTAATTCAGTTTCGAAACACAATGCGGCCGAATTTCAAAATACGAAACTTCCAGTAACCACTGCTTTCCTTAAGCATCATACCGGTGGTTTCGTGCTTAACGTGTTGTATACTGTACCTATAACTACTTTGAACCAGAATTTCAACAAAAAAAAGTTTTCAGTTTTTTGCGAAAAAACGTGATGGTTAGCCTTACTTTTTTTGAACGGATTAAATTTATAGTCACGGATTCGGAATGTTTCACTTATTTTGGATCATCGATGTAATTATGAGTAGAACAACGTTTTGTTTGCTTCAATATGTCGCTTCGTTCGCCTGTAATTCAGGTTCGAAACACAATGCGGCCGAATTTCAAAATACGAAACTTCCAGTAACCACTGCTTTCCTTAAGCATCATACCGGTGGTTTCGTGCTTAACGTGTTGTATACTGTACCTATAACTACTTTGAACCAGAATTTCAACAAAAAAAAGTTTTCAGTTTTTTGCGAAAAAACGTGATGGTTAGCCTTACTTTTTTTGAACGGATTAAATTTATAGTCACGGATTCGGAATGTTTCACTTATTTTGGATCATCGATGTAATTATGAGTAGAACAACGTTTTGTTTGCTTCAATATGTCGCTTCGTTCGCCTGTAATTCAGGTTCGAAACACAATGCGGCCGAATTTCAAAATACGAAACTTCCAGTAACCACTGCTTTCCTTAAGCATCATACCGGTGGTTTCGTGCTTAACGTGTTGTATACTGTACCTATAACTACTTTGAACCAGAATTTCAACAAAAAAAAGTTTTCAGTTTTTTGCGAAAAAACGTGATGGTTAGCCTTACTTTTTTTGAACGGATTAAATTTATAGTCACGGATTCGGAATGTTTCACTTATTTTGGATCATCGATGTAATTATGAGTAGAACAACGTTTTGTTTGCTTCAATATGTCGCTTCGTTCGCCTGTAATTCAGGTTCGAAACACAATGCGGCCGAATTTCAAAATACGAAACTTCCAGTAACCACTGCTTTCCTTAAGCATCATACCGGTGGTTTCGTGCTTAACGTGTTGTATACTGTACCTATAACTACTTTGAACCAGAATTTCAACAAAAAAAAGTTTTCAGTTTTTTGCGAAAAAACGTGATGCCTTACTTTTTTTGAACGGATTAAATTTATAGTCACGGATTCGGAATGTTTCACTTATTTTGGATCATCGATGTAATTATGAGTAGAACAACGTTAAGTTTGCTTCAATATGTCGCTTCGTTCGCCTGTAATTCAGGTTCGAAACACAATGCGGCCGAATTTCAAAATACGAAACTTCCAGTAACCATTGCTTTCCTTAAGCATCATACCGGTGGTTTCGTGCTTAACGTGTTGTATACTGTACCTATAACTACTTTGAACCAGAATTTCAACAAAAAAAAGTTTTCAGTTTTTTGCGAAAAAACGTGATGGTTAGCCTTACTTTTTTTGAACGGATTAAATTTATAGTCACGGATTCGGAATGTTTCACTTATTTTGGATCATCAATGTAATTATGAGTAGAACAACGTTAAGTTTGCTTCAATATGTCGCTTCGTTCGCCTGTAATTCAGGTTCGAAACACAATGCGGCCGAATTTCAAAATACGAAACTTCCAGTAACCATTGCTTTCCTTAAGCATCATACCGGTGGTTTCGTGCTTAACGTGTTGTATACTGTACCTATAACTACTTTGAACCAGAATTTCAACAAAAAAAAGTTTTCAGTTTTTTGCGAAAAAACGTGATGGTAAGCCTTACTTTTTTTGAACGGATTAAATTTATAGTCACGGATTCGGAATGTTTCACTTATTTTGGATCATCGATGTAATTATGAGTAGAACAACGTTTTGTTTGCTTCAATATGTCGCTTCGTTCGCCTGTAATTCAGTTTCGAAACACAATGCGGCCGAATTTCAAAATACGAAACTTCCAGTAACCACTGCTTTCCTTAAGCATCATACCGGTGGTTTCGTGCTTAACGTGTTGTATACTGTACCTATAACTACTTTGAACCAGAATTTCAACAAAAAAAAGTTTTCAGTTTTTTGCGAAAAAACGTGATGGTAAGCCTTACTTTTTTTGAACGGATTAAATTTATAGTCACGGATTCGGAATGTTTCACTTATTTTGGATCATCGATGTAATTATGAGTAGAACAACGTTTTGTTTGCTTCAATATGTCGCTTCGTTCGCCTGTAATTCAGTTTCGAAACACAATGCGGCCGAATTTCAAAATACGAAACTTCCAGTAACCACTGCTTTCCTTAAGCATCATACCGGTGGTTTCGTGCTTAACGTGTTGTATACTGTACCTATAACTACTTTGAACCAGAATTTCAACAAAAAAAAGTTTTCAGTTTTTTGCGAAAAAACGTGATGGTTAGCCTTACTTTTTTTGAACGGATTAAATTTATAGTCACGGATTCGGAATGTTTCACTTATTTTGGATCATCGATGTAATTATGAGTAGAACAACGTTTTGTTTGCTTCAATATGTCGCTTCGTTCGCCTGTAATTCAGGTTCGAAACACAATGCGGCCGAATTTCAAAATACGAAACTTCCAGTAACCACTGCTTTCCTTAAGCATCATACCGGTGGTTTCGTGCTTAACGTGTTGTATACTGTACCTATAACTACTTTGAACCAGAATTTCAACAAAAAAAAGTTTTCAGTTTTTTGCGAAAAAACGTGATGGTTAGCCTTACTTTTTTTGAACGGATTAAATTTATAGTCACGGATTCGGAATGTTTCACTTATTTTGGATCATCGATGTAATTATGAGTAGAACAACGTTTTGTTTGCTTCAATATGTCGCTTCGTTCGCCTGTAATTCAGGTTCGAAACACAATGCGGCCGAATTTCAAAATACGAAACTTCCAGTAACCACTGCTTTCCTTAAGCATCATACCGGTGGTTTCGTGCTTAACGTGTTGTATACTGTACCTATAACTACTTTGAACCAGAATTTCAACAAAAAAAAGTTTTCAGTTTTTTGCGAAAAAACGTGATGCCTTACTTTTTTTGAACGGATTAAATTTATAGTCACGGATTCGGAATGTTTCACTTATTTTGGATCATCGATGTAATTATGAGTAGAACAACGTTAAGTTTGCTTCAATATGTCGCTTCGTTCGCCTGTAATTCAGGTTCGAAACACAATGCGGCCGAATTTCAAAATACGAAACTTCCAGTAACCATTGCTTTCCTTAAGCATCATACCGGTGGTTTCGTGCTTAACGTGTTGTATACTGTACCTATAACTACTTTGAACCAGAATTTCAACAAAAAAAAGTTTTCAGTTTTTTGCGAAAAAACGTGATGGTTAGTTAGCCTTACTTTTTTTGAACGGATTAAATTTATAGTCACGGATTCGGAATGTTTCACTTATTTTGGATCATCAATGTAATTATGAGTAGAACAACGTTAAGTTTGCTTCAATATGTCGCTTCGTTCGCCTGTAATTCAGGTTCGAAACACAATGCGGCCGAATTTCAAAATACGAAACTTCCAGTAACCATTGCTTTCCTTAAGCATCATACCGGTGGTTTCGTGCTTAACGTGTTGTATACTGTACCTATAACTACTTTGAACCAGAATTTCAACAAAAAAAAGTTTTCAGTTTTTTGCGAAAAAACGTGATGGTAAGCCTTACTTTTTTTGAACGGATTAAATTTATAGTCACGGATTCGGAATGTTTCACTTATTTTGGATCATCGATGTAATTATGAGTAGAACAACGTTTTGTTTGCTTCAATATGTCGCTTCGTTCGCCTGTAATTCAGTTTCGAAACACAATGCGGCCGAATTTCAAAATACGAAACTTCCAGTAACCACTGCTTTCCTTAAGCATCATACCGGTGGTTTCGTGCTTAACGTGTTGTATACTGTACCTATAACTACTTTGAACCAGAATTTCAACAAAAAAAAGTTTTCAGTTTTTTGCGAAAAAACGTGATGGTAAGCCTTACTTTTTTTGAACGGATTAAATTTATAGTCACGGATTCGGAATGTTTCACTTATTTTGGATCATCGATGTAATTATGAGTAGAACAACGTTTTGTTTGCTTCAATATGTCGCTTCGTTCGCCTGTAATTCAGTTTCGAAACACAATGCGGCCGAATTTCAAAATACGAAACTTCCAGTAACCATTGCTTTCCTTAAGCATCATACCGGCGGTTTCGTGCTTAACGTGTTGTATACTGTACCTATAACTACTTTGAACCAGAATTTCAACAAAAAAAGTTTTCAGTTTTTTGCGAAAAAACGTGATGGTTGTTAGCCTTACTTTTTTTGAACGGATTAAATTTATAGTCACGGATTCGGAATGTTTCACTTATTTTGGATCATCGATGTAATTATGAGTAGAACAACGTTAAGTTTGCTTCAATATGTCGCTTCGTTCGCCTGTAATTCAGGTTCGAAACACAATGCGGCCGAATTTCAAAATACGAAACTTCCAGTAACCATTGCTTTCCTTAAGCATCATACCGGTGGTTTCGTGCTTAACGTGTTGTATACTGTACCTATAACTACTTTGAACCAGAATTTCAACAAAAAAAAGTTTTCAGTTTTTTGCGAAAAAACGTGATGGTTGTTAGCCTTACTTTTTTTGAACGGATTAAATTTATAGTCACGGATTCGGAATGTTTCACTTATTTTGGATCATCGATGTAATTATGAGTAGAATAACGTTTTGTTTGCTTCAACATGTCGCTTCGTTCGCCTGTAATTCAGGTTCGAAACACAATGCGGCCGAATTTCAAAATACGAAACTTCCAGTAACCACTGCTTTCCTTAAGCATCATACCGGTGGTTTCGTGCTTAACGTGTTGTATACTGTACCTATAACTACTTTGAACCAGAATTTCAACAAAAAAAAGTTTTCAGTTTTTTGCGAAAAAACGTGATGGTTAGCCTTACTTTTTTTGAACGGATTAAATTTATAGTCACGGATTCGGAATGTTTCACTTATTTTGGATCATCGATGTAATTATGAGTAGAACAACGTTTTGTTTGCTTCAATATGTCGCTTCGTTCGCCTGTAATTCAGTTTCGAAACACAATGCGGCCGAATTTCAAAATACGAAACTTCCAGTAACCACTGCTTTCCTTAAGCATCATACCGGTGGTTTCGTGCTTAACGTGTTGTATACTGTACCTATAACTACTTTGAACCAGAATTTCAACAAAAAAAAGTTTTCAGTTTTTTGCGAAAAAACGTGATGGTTAGCCTTACTTTTTTTGAACGGATTAAATTTATAGTCACGGATTCGGAATGTTTCACTTATTTTGGATCATCGATGTAATTATGAGTAGAACAACGTTTTGTTTGCTTCAATATGTCGCTTCGTTCGCCTGTAATTCAGTTTCGAAACACAATGCGGCCGAATTTCAAAATACGAAACTTCCAGTAACCACTGCTTTCCTTAAGCATCATACCGGTGGTTTCGTGCTTAACGTGTTGTATACTGTACCTATAACTACTTTGAACCAGAATTTCAACAAAAAAAAGTTTTCAGTTTTTTGCGAAAAAACGTGATGGTTAGCCTTACTTTTTTTGAACGGATTAAATTTATAGTCACGGATTCGGAATGTTTCACTTATTTTGGATCTTCGATGTAATTATGAGTAGAACAACGTTAAGTTTGCTTCAATATGTCGCTTCGTTCGCCTGTAATTCAGGTTCGAAACACAATGCGGCCGAATTTCAAAATACGAAACTTCCAGTAACCATTGCTTTCCTTAAGCATCATACCGGTGGTTTCGTGCTTAACGTGTTGTATACTGTACCTATAACTACATTGAACCAGAATTTCAACAAAAAAAAGTTTTCAGTTTTTTGCGAAAAAACGTGATGGTTAGCCTTACTTTTTTTGAACGGATTAAATTTATAGTCACGGATTCGGAATGTTTCACTTATTTTGGATCATCGATGTAATTATGAGTAGAACAACGTTTTGTTTGCTTCAATATGTCGCTTCGTTCGCCTGTAATTCAGTTTCGAAACACAATGCGGCCGAATTTCAAAATACGAAACTTCCAGTAACCACTGCTTTCCTTAAGCATCATACCGGTGGTTTCGTGCTTAACGTGTTGTATACTGTACCTATAACTACTTTGAACCAGAATTTCAACAAAAAAAAGTTTTCAGTTTTTTGCGAAAAAACGTGATGGTTAGCCTTACTTTTTTTGAACGGATTAAATTTATAGTCACGGATTCGGAATGTTTCACTTATTTTGGATCATCGATGTAATTATGAGTAGAACAACGTTAAGTTTGCTTCAATATGTCGCTTCGTTCGCCTGTAATTCAGGTTCGAAACACAATGCGGCCGAATTTCAAAATACGAAACTTCCAGTAACCATTGCTTTCCTTAAGCATCATACCGGTGGTTTCGTGCTTAACGTGTTGTATACTGTACCTATAACTACTTTGAACCAGAATTTCAACAAAAAAAAGTTTTCAGTTTTTTGCGAAAAAACGTGATGGTTAGCCTTACTTTTTTTGAACGGATTAAATTTATAGTCACGGATTCGGAATGTTTCACTTATTTTGGATCATCGATGTAATTATGAGTAGAACAACGTTAAGTTTGCTTCAATATGTCGCTTCGTTCGCCTGTAATTCAGGTTCGAAACACAATGCGGCCGAATTTCAAAATACGAAACTTCCAGTAACCATTGCTTTCCTTAAGCATCATACCGGTGGTTTCGTGCTTAACGTGTTGTATACTGTACCTATAACTACTTTGAACCAGAATTTCAACAAAAAAAAGTTTTCAGTTTTTTGCGAAAAAACGTGATGGTTAGCCTTACTTTTTTTGAACGGATTAAATTTATAGTCACGGATTCGGAATGTTTCACTTATTTTGGATCATCGACGTAATTATGAGTAGAATAACGTTTTGTTTGCTTCAACATGTCGCTTCGTTCGCCTGTAATTCAGGTTCGAAACACAATGCGGCCGAATTTCAAAATACGAAACTTCCAGTAACCATTGCTTTCCTTAAGCATCATACCGGTGGTTTCGTGCTTAACGTGTTGTATACTGTACCTATAACTACATTGAACCAGAATTTCAACAAAAAAAAGTTTTCAGTTTTTTGCGAAAAAACGTGATGGTTAGCCTTACTTTTTTTGAACGGATTAAATTTATAGTCACGGATTCGGAATGTTTCACTTATTTTGGATCATCGATGTAATTATGAGTAGAACAACGTTTTGTTTGCTTCAATATGTCGCTTCGTTCGCCTGTAATTCAGTTTCGAAACACAATGCGGCCGAATTTCAAAATACGAAACTTCCAGTAACCACTGCTTTCCTTAAGCATCATACCGGTGGTTTCGTGCTTAACGTGTTGTATACTGTACCTATAACTACTTTGAACCAGAATTTCAACAAAAAAAAGTTTTCAGTTTTTTGCGAAAAAACGTGATGGTTAGCCTTACTTTTTTTGAACGGATTAAATTTATAGTCACGGATTCGGAATGTTTCACTTATTTTGGATCATCGATGTAATTATGAGTAGAACAACGTTAAGTTTGCTTCAATATGTCGCTTCGTTCGCCTGTAATTCAGGTTCGAAACACAATGCGGCCGAATTTCAAAATACGAAACTTCCAGTAACCATTGCTTTCCTTAAGCATCATACCGGTGGTTTCGTGCTTAACGTGTTGTATACTGTACCTATAACTACTTTGAACCAGAATTTCAACAAAAAAAAGTTTTCAGTTTTTTGCGAAAAAGCGTGATGGTTAGCCTTACTTTTTTTGAACGGATTAAATTTATAGTCACGGATTCGGAATGTTTCACTTATTTTGGATCATCGATGTAATTATGAGTAGAACAACGTTAAGTTTGCTTCAATATGTCGCTTCGTTCGCCTGTAATTCAGGTTCGAAACACAATGCGGCCGAATTTCAAAATACGAAACTTCCAGTAACCATTGCTTTCCTTAAGCATCATACCGGTGGTTTCGTGCTTAACGTGTTGTATACTGTACCTATAACTACTTTGAACCAGAATTTCAACAAAAAAAAGTTTTCAGTTTTTTGCGAAAAAACGTGATGGTTGTTAGCCTTACTTTTTTTGAACGGATTAAATTTATAGTCACGGATTCGGAATGTTTCACTTATTTTGGATCATCGATGTAATTATGAATAGAATAACGTTTTGTTTGCTTCAACATGTCGCTTCGTTCGCCTGTAATTCAGGTTCGAAACACAATGCGGCCGAATTTCAAAATACGAAACTTCCAGTAACCACTGCTTTCCTTAAGCATCATACCGGTGGTTTCGTGCTTAACGTGTTGTATACTGTACCTATAACTACTTTGAACCAGAATTTCAACAAAAAAAAGTTTTCAGTTTTTTGCGAAAAAACGTGATGGTTAGCCTTACTTTTTTTGAACGGATTAAATTTATAGTCACGGATTCGGAATGTTTCACTTATTTTGGATCATCGATGTAATTATGAGTAGAATAACGTTTTGTTTGCTTCAACATGTCGCTTCGTTCGCCTGTAATTCAGGTTCGAAACACAATGCGGCCGAATTTCAAAATACGAAACTTCCAGTAACCACTGCTTTCCTTAAGCATCATACCGGTGGTTTCGTGCTTAACGTGTTGTATACTGTACCTATAACTACTTTGAACCAGAATTTCAACAAAAAAAAGTTTTCAGTTTTTTGCGAAAAAACGTGATGGTTAGCCTTACTTTTTTTGAACGGATTAAATTTATAGTCACGGATTCGGAATGTTTCACTTATTTTGGATCATCGACGTAATTATGAGTAGAATAACGTTTTGTTTGCTTCAACATGTCGCTTCGTTCGCCTGTAATTCAGGTTCGAAACACAATGCGGCCGAATTTCAAAATACGAAACTTCCAGTAACCACTGCTTTCCTTAAGCATCATACCGGTGGTTTCGTGCTTAACGTGTTGTATACTGTACCTATAACTACTTTGAACCAGAATTTCAACAAAAAAAAGTTTTCAGTTTTTTGCGAAAAAACGTGATGGTTAGCCTTACTTTTTTTGAACGGATTAAATTTATAGTCACGGATTCGGAATGTTTCACTTATTTTGGATCATCGATGTAATTATGAGTAGAACAACGTTTTGTTTGCTTCAATATGTCGCTTCGTTCGCCTGTAATTCAGGTTCGAAACACAATGCGGCCGAATTTCAAAATACGAAACTTCCAGTAACCATTGCTTTCCTTAAGCATCATACCGGTGGTTTCGTGCTTAACGTGTTGTATACTGTACCTATAACTACTTTGAACCAGAATTTCAACAAAAAAAGTTTTCAGTTTTTTGCGAAAAAACGTGATGGTTGTTAGCCTTACTTTTTTTGAACGGATTAAATTTATAGTCACGGATTCGGAATGTTTCACTTATTTTGGATCATCGATGTAATTATGAGTAGAACAACGTTAAGTTTGCTTCAATATGTCGCTTCGTTCGCCTGTAATTCAGGTTCGAAACACAATGCGGCCGAATTTCAAAATACGAAACTTCCAGTAACCATTGCTTTCCTTAAGCATCATACCGGTGGTTTCGTGCTTAACGTGTTGTATACTGTACCTATAACTACTTTGAACCAGAATTTCAACAAAAAAAAGTTTTCAGTTTTTTGCGAAAAAACGTGATGGTTGTTAGCCTTACTTTTTTTGAACGGATTAAATTTATAGTCACGGATTCGGAATGTTTCACTTATTTTGGATCATCGATGTAATTATGAGTAGAATAACGTTTTGTTTGCTTCAACATGTCGCTTCGTTCGCCTGTAATTCAGGTTCGAAACACAATGCGGCCGAATTTCAAAATACGAAACTTCCAGTAACCACTGCTTTCCTTAAGCATCATACCGGTGGTTTCGTGCTTAACGTGTTGTATACTGTACCTATAACTACTTTGAACCAGAATTTCAACAAAAAAAAGTTTTCAGTTTTTTGCGAAAAAACGTAATGGTTAGCCTTACTTTTTTTGAACGGATTAAATTTATAGTCACGGATTCGGAATGTTTCACTTATTTTGGATCATCGATGTAATTATGAGTAGAACAACGTTAAGTTTGCTTCAATATGTCGCTTCGTTCGCCTGTAATTCAGTTTCGAAACACAATGCGGCCGAATTTCAAAATACGAAACTTCCAGTAACCACTGCTTTCCTTAAGCATCATACCGGTGGTTTCGTGCTTAACGTGTTGTATACTGTACCTATAACTACTTTGAACCAGAATTTCAACAAAAAAAAGTTTTCAGTTTTTTGCGAAAAAACGTGATGGTTAGCCTTACTTTTTTTGAACGGATTAAATTTATAGTCACGGATTCGGAATGTTTCACTTATTTTGGATCATCGATGTAATTATGAGTAGAACAACGTTAAGTTTGCTTCAATATGTCGCTTCGTTCGCCTGTAATTCAGGTTCGAAACACAATGCGGCCGAATTTCAAAATACGAAACTTCCAGTAACCACTGCTTTCCTTAAGCATCATACCGGTGGTTTCGTGCTTAACGTGTTGTATACTGTACCTATAACTACTTTGAACCAGAATTTCAACAAAAAAAAGTTTTCAGTTTTTTGCGAAAAAACGTAATGGTTAGCCTTACTTTTTTTGAACGGATTAAATTTATAGTCACGGATTCGGAATGTTTCACTTATTTTGGATCATCGATGTAATTATGAGTAGAACAACGTTAAGTTTGCTTCAATATGTCGCTTCGTTCGCCTGTAATTCAGTTTCGAAACACAATGCGGCCGAATTTCAAAATACGAAACTTCCAGTAACCACTGCTTTCCTTAAGCATCATACCGGTGGTTTCGTGCTTAACGTGTTGTATACTGTACCTATAACTACTTTGAACCAGAATTTCAACAAAAAAAAGTTTTCAGTTTTTTGCGAAAAAACGTGATGGTTAGCCTTACTTTTTTTGAACGGATTAAATTTATAGTCACGGATTCGGAATGTTTCACTTATTTTGGATCATCGATGTAATTATGAGTAGAACAACGTTAAGTTTGCTTCAATATGTCGCTTCGTTCGCCTGTAATTCAGGTTCGAAACACAATGCGGCCGAATTTCAAAATACGAAACTTCCAGTAACCACTGCTTTCCTTAAGCATCATACCGGTGGTTTCGTGCTTAACGTGTTGTATACTGTACCTATAACTACTTTGAACCAGAATTTCAACAAAAAAAAGTTTTCAGTTTTTTGCGAAAAAACGTGATGGTTAGCCTTACTTTTTTTGAACGGATTAAATTTATAGTCACGGATTCGGAATGTTTCACTTATTTTGGATCATCGATGTAATTATGAGTAGAACAACGTTAAGTTTGCTTCAATATGTCGCTTCGTTCGCCTGTAATTCAGGTTCGAAACACAATGCGGCCGAATTTCAAAATACGAAACTTCCAGTAACCACTGCTTTCCTTAAGCATCATACCGGTGGTTTCGTGCTTAACGTGTTGTATACTGTACCTATAACTACTTTGAACCAGAATTTCAACAAAAAAAAGTTTTCAGTTTTTTGCGAAAAAACGTGATGGTTAGCCTTACTTTTTTTGAACGGATTAAATTTATAGTCACGGATTCGGAATGTTTCACTTATTTTGGATCATCGATGTAATTATGAGTAGAACAACGTTAAGTTTGCTTCAATATGTCGCTTCGTTCGCCTGTAATTCAGTTTCGAAACACAATGCGGCCGAATTTCAAAATACGAAACTTCCAGTAACCACTGCTTTCCTTAAGCATCATACCGGTGGTTTCGTGCTTAACGTGTTGTATACTGTACCTATAACTACTTTGAACCAGAATTTCAACAAAAAAAAGTTTTTAGTTTTTTGCGAAAAAACGTGATGGCTGGCCTTACTTTTTTTGAACGGATTAAATTTATAGTCACGGATTCGGAATGTTTCACTTATTTTGGATCATCGATGTAATTATGAGTAGAATAACGTTTTGTTTGCTTCAACATGTCGCTTCGTTCGCCTGTAATTCAGGTTCGAAACACAATGCGGCCGAATTTCAAAATACGAAACTTCCAGTAACCACTGCTTTCCTTAAGCATCATACCGGTGGTTTCGTGCTTAACGTGTTGTATACTGTACCTATAACTACTTTGAACCAGAATTTCAACAAAAAAAAGTTTTCAGTTTTTTGCGAAAAAACGTGCCTTACTTTTTTTGAACGGATTAAATTTATAGTCACGGATTCGGAATGTTTCACTTATTTTGGATCATCGATGTAATTATGAGTAGAACAACGTTTTGTTTGCTTCAATATGTCGCTTCGTTCGCCTGTAATTCAGGTTCGAAACACAATGCGGCCGAATTTCAAAATACGAAACTTCCAGTAACCACTGCTTTCCTTAAGCATCATATCGGTGGTTTCGTGCTTAACGTGTTGTATACTGTACCTATAACTACTTTGAACCAGAATTACAACAAAAAAAAGTTTTCAGTTTTTTGCGAAAAAACGTGATGGTTGTTAGCCTTACTTTTTTTGAACGGATTAAATTTATAGTCACGGATTCGGAATGTTTCACTTATTTTGGATCATCGATGTAATTATGAGTAGAATAACGTTTTGTTTGCTTCAACATGTCGCTTCGTTCGCCTGTAATTCAGGTTCGAAACACAATGCGGCCGAATTTCAAAATACGAAACTTCCAGTAACCACTGCTTTCCTTAAGCATCATACCGGTGGTTTCGTGCTTAACGTGTTGTATACTGTACCTATAACTACTTTGAACCAGAATTTCAACAAAAAAAAGTTTTCAGTTTTTTGCGAAAAAACGTGATGGTTAGCCTTACTTTTTTTGAACGGATTAAATTTATAGTCACGGATTCGGAATGTTTCACTTATTTTGGATCATCGACGTAATTATGAGTAGAATAACGTTTTGTTTGCTTCAACATGTCGCTTCGTTCGCCTGTAATTCAGGTTCGAAACACAATGCGGCCGAATTTCAAAATACGAAACTTCCAGTAACCACTGCTTTCCTTAAGCATCATACCGGTGGTTTCGTGCTTAACGTGTTGTATACTGTACCTATAACTACTTTGAACCAGAATTTCAACAAAAAAAAGTTTTCAGTTTTTTGCGAAAAACGTGATGGTTAGCCTTACTTTTTTTGAACGGATTAAATTTATAGTCACGGATTCGGAATGTTTCACTTATTTTGGATCATCGATGTAATTATGAGTAGAACAACGTTTTGTTTGCTTCAATATGTCGCTTCGTTCGCCTGTAATTCAGGTTCGAAACACAATGCGGCCGAATTTCAAAATACGAAACTTCCAGTAACCATTGCTTTCCTTAAGCATCATACCGGTGGTTTCGTGCTTAACGTGTTGTATACTGTACCTATAACTACTTTGAACCAGAATTTCAACAAAAAAAAGTTTTCAGTTTTTTGCGAAAAAACGTGATGGTTAGCCTTACTTTTTTTGAACGGATTAAATTTATAGTCACGGATTCGGAATGTTTCACTTATTTTGGATCATCGATGTAATTATGAGTAGAATAACGTTTTGTTTGCTTCAACATGTCGCTTCGTTCGCCTGTAATTCAGGTTCGAAACACAATGCGGCCGAATTTCAAAATACGAAACTTCCAGTAACCACTGCTTTCCTTAAGCATCATACCGGTGGTTTCGTGCTTAACGTGTTGTATACTGTACCTATAACTACTTTGAACCAGAATTTCAACAAAAAAAAGTTTTCAGTTTTTTGCGAAAAAACGTGATGGTTAGCCTTACTTTTTTTGAACGGATTAAATTTATAGTCACGGATTCGGAATGTTTCACTTATTTTGGATCATCGACGTAATTATGAGTAGAATAACGTTTTGTTTGCTTCAACATGTCGCTTCGTTCGCCTGTAATTCAGGTTCGAAACACAATGCGGCCGAATTTCAAAATACGAAACTTCCAGTAACCACTGCTTTCCTTAAGCATCATACCGGTGGTTTCGTGCTTAACGTGTTGTATACTGTACCTATAACTACTTTGAACCAGAATTTCAACAAAAAAAAGTTTTCAGTTTTTTGCGAAAAAACGTGATGGTTAGCCTTACTTTTTTTGAACGGATTAAATTTATAGTCACGGATTCGGAATGTTTCACTTATTTTGGATCATCGACGTAATTATGAGTAGAATAACGTTTTGTTTGCTTCAACATGTCGCTTCGTTCGCCTGTAATTCAGGTTCGAAACACAATGCGGCCGAATTTCAAAATACGAAACTTCCAGTAACCACTGCTTTCCTTAAGCATCATACCGGTGGTTTCGTGCTTAACGTGTTGTATACTGTACCTATAACTACTTTGAACCAGAATTTCAACAAAAAAAAGTTTTCAGTTTTTTGCGAAAAAACGTGATGGTTAGCCTTACTTTTTTTGAACGGATTAAATTTATAGTCACGGATTCGGAATGTTTCACTTATTTTGGATCATCGACGTAATTATGAGTAGAATAACGTTTTGTTTGCTTCAACATGTCGCTTCGTTCGCCTGTAATTCAGGTTCGAAACACAATGCGGCCGAATTTCAAAATACGAAACTTCCAGTAACCACTGCTTTCCTTAAGCATCATACCGGTGGTTTCGTGCTTAACGTGTTGTATACTGTACCTATAACTACTTTGAACCAGAATTTCAACAAAAAAAAGTTTTCAGTTTTTTGCGAAAAAACGTGATGGTTAGCCTTACTTTTTTTGAACGGATTAAATTTATAGTCACGGATTCGGAATGTTTCACTTATTTTGGATCATCGATGTAATTATGAGTAGAATAACGTTTTGTTTGCTTCAACATGTCGCTTCGTTCGCCTGTAATTCAGGTTCGAAACACAATGCGGCCGAATTTCAAAATACGAAACTTCCAGTAACCACTGCTTTCCTTAAGCATCATACCGGTGGTTTCGTGCTTAACGTGTTGTATACTGTACCTATAACTACTTTGAACCAGAATTTCAACAAAAAAAAGTTTTCAGTTTTTTGCGAAAAAACGTGATGGTTAGCCTTACTTTTTTTGAACGGATTAAATTTATAGTCACGGATTCGGAATGTTTCACTTATTTTGGATCATCGACGTAATTATGAGTAGAATAACGTTTTGTTTGCTTCAACATGTCGCTTCGTTCGCCTGTAATTCAGGTTCGAAACACAATGCGGCCGAATTTCAAAATACGAAACTTCCAGTAACCACTGCTTTCCTTAAGCATCATACCGGTGGTTTCGTGCTTAACGTGTTGTATACTGTACCTATAACTACTTTGAACCAGAATTTCAACAAAAAAAAGTTTTCAGTTTTTTGCGAAAAAACGTGATGGTTAGCCTTACTTTTTTTGAACGGATTAAATTTATAGTCACGGATTCGGAATGTTTCACTTATTTTGGATCATCGACGTAATTATGAGTAGAATAACGTTTTGTTTGCTTCAACATGTCGCTTCGTTCGCCTGTAATTCAGGTTCGAAACACAATGCGGCCGAATTTCAAAATACGAAACTTCCAGTAACCACTGCTTTCCTTAAGCATCATACCGGTGGTTTCGTGCTTAACGTGTTGTATACTGTACCTATAACTACTTTGAACCAGAATTTCAACAAAAAAAAGTTTTCAGTTTTTTGCGAAAAAACGTGATGGTTAGCCTTACTTTTTTTGAACGGATTAAATTTATAGTCACGGATTCGGAATGTTTCACTTATTTTGGATCATCGATGTAATTATGAGTAGAACAACGTTTTGTTTGCTTCAATATGTCGCTTCGTTCGCCTGTAATTCAGGTTCGAAACACAATGCGGCCGAATTTCAAAATACGAAACTTCCAGTAACCACTGCTTTCCTTAAGCATCATATCGGTGGTTTCGTGCTTAACGTGTTGTATACTGTACCTATAACTACTTTGAACCAGAATTACAACAAAAAAAAGTTTTCAGTTTTTTGCGAAAAAACGTGATGGTTGTTAGCCTTACTTTTTTTGAACGGATTAAATTTATAGTCACGGATTCGGAATGTTTCACTTATTTTGGATCATCGATGTAATTATGAGTAGAATAACGTTTTGTTTGCTTCAACATGTCGCTTCGTTCGCCTGTAATTCAGGTTCGAAACACAATGCGGCCGAATTTCAAAATACGAAACTTCCAGTAACCACTGCTTTCCTTAAGCATCATACCGGTGGTTTCGTGCTTAACGTGTTGTATACTGTACCTATAACTACTTTGAACCAGAATTTCAACAAAAAAAAGTTTTCAGTTTTTTGCGAAAAAACGTGATGGTTAGCCTTACTTTTTTTGAACGGATTAAATTTATAGTCACGGATTCGGAATGTTTCACTTATTTTGGATCATCGATGTAATTATGAGTAGAACAACGTTTTGTTTGCTTCAATATGTCGCTTCGTTCGCCTGTAATTCAGGTTCGAAACACAATGCGGCCGAATTTCAAAATACGAAACTTCCAGTAACCACTGCTTTCCTTAAGCATCATACCGGTGGTTTCGTGCTTAACGTGTTGTATACTGTACCTATAACTACTTTGAACCAGAATTTCAACAAAAAAAAGTTTTCAGTTTTTTGCGAAAAAACGTGATGGGATCATCGACGTAATTATGAGTAGAATAACGTTTTGTTTGCTTCAACATGTCGCTTCGTTCGCCTGTAATTCAGGTTCGAAACACAATGCGGCCGAATTTCAAAATACGAAACTTCCAGTAACCACTGCTTTCCTTAAGCATCATACCGGTGGTTTCGTGCTTAACGTGTTGTATACTGTACCTATAACTACTTTGAACCAGAATTTCAACAAAAAAAAGTTTTCAGTTTTTTGCGAAAAAACGTGATGGTTAGCCTTACTTTTTTTGAACGGATTAAATTTATAGTCACGGATTCGGAATGTTTCACTTATTTTGGATCATCGACGTAATTATGAGTAGAATAACGTTTTGTTTGCTTCAACATGTCGCTTCGTTCGCCTGTAATTCAGGTTCGAAACACAATGCGGCCGAATTTCAAAATACGAAACTTCCAGTAACCACTGCTTTCCTTAAGCATCATACCGGTGGTTTCGTGCTTAACGTGTTGTATACTGTACCTATAACTACTTTGAACCAGAATTTCAACAAAAAAAAGTTTTCAGTTTTTTGCGAAAAACGTGATGGTTAGCCTTACTTTTTTTGAACGGATTAAATTTATAGTCACGGATTCGGAATGTTTCACTTATTTTGGATCATCGATGTAATTATGAGTAGAACAACGTTTTGTTTGCTTCAATATGTCGCTTCGTTCGCCTGTAATTCAGGTTCGAAACACAATGCGGCCGAATTTCAAAATACGAAACTTCCAGTAACCACTGCTTTCCTTAAGCATCATACCGGTGGTTTCGTGCTTAACGTGTTGTATACTGTACCTATAACTACTTTGAACCAGAATTTCAACAAAAAAAGTTTTCAGTTTTTTGCGAAAAAACGTGATGGTTAGCCTTACTTTTTTTGAACGGATTAAATTTATAGTCACGGATTCGGAATGTTTCACTTATTTTGGATCATCGATGTAATTATGAGTAGAATAACGTTTTGTTTGCTTCAACATGTCGCTTCGTTCGCCTGTAATTCAGGTTCGAAACACAATGCGGCCGAATTTCAAAATACGAAACTTCCAGTAACCACTGCTTTCCTTAAGCATCATACCGGTGGTTTCGTGCTTAACGTGTTGTATACTGTACCTATAACTACTTTGAACCAGAATTTCAACAAAAAAAAGTTTTCAGTTTTTTGCGAAAAAACGTGATGGTTAGCCTTACTTTTTTTGAACGGATTAAATTTATAGTCACGGATTCGGAATGTTTCACTTATTTTGGATCATCGATGTAATTATGAGTAGAACAACGTTAAGTTTGCTTCAATATGTCGCTTCGTTCGCCTGTAATTCAGGTTCGAAACACAATGCGGCCGAATTTCAAAATACGAAACTTCCAGTAACCATTGCTTTCCTTAAGCATCATACCGGTGGTTTCGTGCTTAACGTGTTGTATACTGTACCTATAACTACTTTGAACCAGAATTTCAACAAAAAAAAGTTTTCAGTTTTTTGCGAAAAAACGTGATGGTTAGCCTTACTTTTTTTGAACGGATTAAATTTATAGTCACGGATTCGGAATGTTTCACTTATTTTGGATCATCGACGTAATTATGAGTAGAATAACGTTTTGTTTGCTTCAACATGTCGCTTCGTTCGCCTGTAATTCAGGTTCGAAACACAATGCGGCCGAATTTCAAAATACGAAACTTCCAGTAACCACTGCTTTCCTTAAGCATCATACCGGTGGTTTCGTGCTTAACGTGTTGTATACTGTACCTATAACTACTTTGAACCAGAATTTCAACAAAAAAAAGTTTTCAGTTTTTTGCGAAAAAACGTGATGGTTAGCCTTACTTTTTTTGAACGGATTAAATTTATAGTCACGGATTCGGAATGTTTCACTTATTTTGGATCATCGACGTAATTATGAGTAGAATAACGTTTTGTTTGCTTCAACATGTCGCTTCGTTCGCCTGTAATTCAGGTTCGAAACACAATGCGGCCGAATTTCAAAATACGAAACTTCCAGTAACCACTGCTTTCCTTAAGCATCATACCGGTGGTTTCGTGCTTAACGTGTTGTATACTGTACCTATAACTACTTTGAACCAGAATTTCAACAAAAAAAAGTTTTCAGTTTTTTGCGAAAAAACGTGATGGTTAGCCTTACTTTTTTTGAACGGATTAAATTTATAGTCACGGATTCGGAATGTTTCACTTATTTTGGATCATCGACGTAATTATGAGTAGAATAACGTTTTGTTTGCTTCAACATGTCGCTTCGTTCGCCTGTAATTCAGGTTCGAAACACAATGCGGCCGAATTTCAAAATACGAAACTTCCAGTAACCACTGCTTTCCTTAAGCATCATACCGGTGGTTTCGTGCTTAACGTGTTGTATACTGTACCTATAACTACTTTGAACCAGAATTTCAACAAAAAAAAGTTTTCAGTTTTTTGCGAAAAAACGTGATGGTTAGCCTTACTTTTTTTGAACGGATTAAATTTATAGTCACGGATTCGGAATGTTTCACTTATTTTGGATCATCGACGTAATTATGAGTAGAATAACGTTTTGTTTGCTTCAACATGTCGCTTCGTTCGCCTGTAATTCAGGTTCGAAACACAATGCGGCCGAATTTCAAAATACGAAACTTCCAGTAACCACTGCTTTCCTTAAGCATCATACCGGTGGTTTCGTGCTTAACGTGTTGTATACTGTACCTATAACTACTTTGAACCAGAATTTCAACAAAAAAAAGTTTTCAGTTTTTTGCGAAAAAACGTGATGGTTAGCCTTACTTTTTTTGAACGGATTAAATTTATAGTCACGGATTCGGAATGTTTCACTTATTTTGGATCATCGACGTAATTATGAGTAGAATAACGTTTTGTTTGCTTCAACATGTCGCTTCGTTCGCCTGTAATTCAGGTTCGAAACACAATGCGGCCGAATTTCAAAATACGAAACTTCCAGTAACCACTGCTTTCCTTAAGCATCATACCGGTGGTTTCGTGCTTAACGTGTTGTATACTGTACCTATAACTACTTTGAACCAGAATTTCAACAAAAAAAAGTTTTCAGTTTTTTGCGAAAAAACGTGATGGTTAGCCTTACTTTTTTTGAACGGATTAAATTTATAGTCACGGATTCGGAATGTTTCACTTATTTTGGATCATCGACGTAATTATGAGTAGAATAACGTTTTGTTTGCTTCAACATGTCGCTTCGTTCGCCTGTAATTCAGGTTCGAAACACAATGCGGCCGAATTTCAAAATACGAAACTTCCAGTAACCACTGCTTTCCTTAAGCATCATACCGGTGGTTTCGTGCTTAACGTGTTGTATACTGTACCTATAACTACTTTGAACCAGAATTTCAACAAAAAAAAGTTTTCAGTTTTTTGCGAAAAAACGTGATGGTTAGCCTTACTTTTTTTGAACGGATTAAATTTATAGTCACGGATTCGGAATGTTTCACTTATTTTGGATCATCGATGTAATTATGAGTAGAACAACGTTTTGTTTGCTTCAATATGTCGCTTCGTTCGCCTGTAATTCAGGTTCGAAACACAATGCGGCCGAATTTCAAAATACGAAACTTCCAGTAACCACTGCTTTCCTTAAGCATCATACCGGTGGTTTCGTGCTTAACGTGTTGTATACTGTACCTATAACTACTTTGAACCAGAATTTCAACAAAAAAAAGTTTTCAGTTTTTTGCGAAAAAACGTGATGGTTAAACGCCTTACTTTTTTTGAACGGATTAAATTTATAGTCACGGATTGGGAATGTTTCACTTATTTTGGATCATCGATGTAATTATGAGTAGAACAACGTTTTGTTTGCTTCAATATGTCGCTTCGTTCGCCTGTAATTCAGGTTCGAAACACAATGCGGCCGAATTTCAAAATACGAAACTTCCAGTAACCATTGCTTTCCTTAAGCATCATACCGGTGGTTTCGTGCTTAACGTGTTGTATACTGTACCTATAACTACTTTGAACCAGAATTACAACAAAAAAAAGTTTTCAGTTTTTTGCGAAAAAACGTGATGGTTAAACGCCTTACTTTTTTTGAACGGATTAAATTTATAGTCACGGATTGGGAATGTTTCACTTATTTTGGATCATCGATGTAATTATGAGTAGAACAACGTTTTGTTTGCTTCAACATGTCGCTTCGTTCGCCTGTAATTCAGGTTCGAAACACAATGCGGCCGAATTTCAAAATACGAAACTTCCAGTAACCATTGCTTTCCTTAAGCATCATACCGGTGGTTTCGTGCTTAACGTGTTGTATACTGTACCTATAACTACTTTGAACCAGAATTTCAACAAAAAAAAGATTTCAGTTTTTTGCGAAAAAACGTGATGGTTGTTAGCCTTACTTTTTTTGAACGGATTAAATTTATAGTCACGGATTCGGAATGTTTCACTTATTTTGGATCATCGATGTAATTATGAGTAGAATAACGTTTTGTTTGCTTCAACATGTCGCTTCGTTCGCCTGTAATTCAGGTTCGAAACACAATGCGGCCGAATTTCAAAATACGAAACTTCCAGTAACCACTGCTTTCCTTAAGCATCATACCGGTGGTTTCGTGCTTAACGTGTTGTATACTGTACCTATAACTACTTTGAACCAGAATTTCAACAAAAAAAAGTTTTCAGTTTTTTGCGAAAAAACGTGATGGTTAGCCTTACTTTTTTTGAACGGATTAAATTTATAGTCACGGATTCGGAATGTTTCACTTATTTTGGATCATCGACGTAATTATGAGTAGAATAACGTTTTGTTTGCTTCAACATGTCGCTTCGTTCGCCTGTAATTCAGGTTCGAAACACAATGCGGCCGAATTTCAAAATACGAAACTTCCAGTAACCACTGCTTTCCTTAAGCATCATACCGGTGGTTTCGTGCTTAACGTGTTGTATACTGTACCTATAACTACTTTGAACCAGAATTTCAACAAAAAAAAGTTTTCAGTTTTTTGCGAAAAAACGTGATGGTTAGCCTTACTTTTTTTGAACGGATTAAATTTATAGTCACGGATTCGGAATGTTTCACTTATTTTGGATCATCGATGTAATTATGAGTAGAACAACGTTTTGTTTGCTTCAATATGTCGCTTCGTTCGCCTGTAATTCAGGTTCGAAACACAATGCGGCCGAATTTCAAAATACGAAACTTCCAGTAACCACTGCTTTCCTTAAGCATCATATCGGTGGTTTCGTGCTTAACGTGTTGTATACTGTACCTATAACTACTTTGAACCAGAATTACAACAAAAAAAAGTTTTCAGTTTTTTGCGAAAAAACGTGATGGTTGTTAGCCTTACTTTTTTTGAACGGATTAAATTTATAGTCACGGATTCGGAATGTTTCACTTATTTTGGATCATCGATGTAATTATGAGTAGAACAACGTTTTGTTTGCTTCAATATGTCGCTTCGTTCGCCTGTAATTCAGGTTCGAAACACAATGCGGCCGAATTTCAAAATACGAAACTTCCAGTAACCACTGCTTTCCTTAAGCATCATACCGGTGGTTTCGTGCTTAACGTGTTGTATACTGTACCTATAACTACTTTGAACCAGAATTTCAACAAAAAAAGTTTTCAGTTTTTTGCGAAAAAACGTGATGGTTGTTAGCCTTACTTTTTTTGAACGGATTAAATTTATAGTCACGGATTCGGAATGTTTCACTTATTTTGGATCATCGATGTAATTATGAGTAGAACAACGTTAAGTTTGCTTCAATATGTCGCTTCGTTCGCCTGTAATTCAGGTTCGAAACACAATGCGGCCGAATTTCAAAATACGAAACTTCCAGTAACCATTGCTTTCCTTAAGCATCATACCGGTGGTTTCGTGCTTAACGTGTTGTATACTGTACCTATAACTACTTTGAACCAGAATTTCAACAAAAAAAAGATTTCAGTTTTTTGCGAAAAAACGTGATGGTTGTTAGCCTTACTTTTTTTGAACGGATTAAATTTATAGTCACGGATTCGGAATGTTTCACTTATTTTGGATCATCGATGTAATTATGAGTAGAATAACGTTTTGTTTGCTTCAACATGTCGCTTCGTTCGCCTGTAATTCAGGTTCGAAACACAATGCGGCCGAATTTCAAAATACGAAACTTCCAGTAACCACTGCTTTCCTTAAGCATCATACCGGTGGTTTCGTGCTTAACGTGTTGTATACTGTACCTATAACTACTTTGAACCAGAATTTCAACAAAAAAAAGTTTTCAGTTTTTTGCGAAAAAACGTGATGGTTAGCCTTACTTTTTTTGAACGGATTAAATTTATAGTCACGGATTCGGAATGTTTCACTTATTTTGGATCATCGACGTAATTATGAGTAGAATAACGTTTTGTTTGCTTCAACATGTCGCTTCGTTCGCCTGTAATTCAGGTTCGAAACACAATGCGGCCGAATTTCAAAATACGAAACTTCCAGTAACCACTGCTTTCCTTAAGCATCATACCGGTGGTTTCGTGCTTAACGTGTTGTATACTGTACCTATAACTACTTTGAACCAGAATTTCAACAAAAAAAAGTTTTCAGTTTTTTGCGAAAAAACGTGATGGTTAGCCTTACTTTTTTTGAACGGATTAAATTTATAGTCACGGATTCGGAATGTTTCACTTATTTTGGATCATCGACGTAATTATGAGTAGAATAACGTTTTGTTTGCTTCAACATGTCGCTTCGTTCGCCTGTAATTCAGGTTCGAAACACAATGCGGCCGAATTTCAAAATACGAAACTTCCAGTAACCACTGCTTTCCTTAAGCATCATATCGGTGGTTTCGTGCTTAACGTGTTGTATACTGTACCTATAACTACTTTGAACCAGAATTACAACAAAAAAAAGTTTTCAGTTTTTTGCGAAAAAACGTGATGGTTGTTAGCCTTACTTTTTTTGAACGGATTAAATTTATAGTCACGGATTCGGAATGTTTCACTTATTTTGGATCATCGATGTAATTATGAGTAGAATAACGTTTTGTTTGCTTCAACATGTCGCTTCGTTCGCCTGTAATTCAGGTTCGAAACACAATGCGGCCGAATTTCAAAATACGAAACTTCCAGTAACCACTGCTTTCCTTAAGCATCATACCGGTGGTTTCGTGCTTAACGTGTTGTATACTGTACCTATAACTACTTTGAACCAGAATTTCAACAAAAAAAAGTTTTCAGTTTTTTGCGAAAAAACGTGATGGTTAGCCTTACTTTTTTTGAACGGATTAAATTTATAGTCACGGATTCGGAATGTTTCACTTATTTTGGATCATCGATGTAATTATGAGTAGAATAACGTTTTGTTTGCTTCAACATGTCGCTTCGTTCGCCTGTAATTCAGGTTCGAAACACAATGCGGCCGAATTTCAAAATACGAAACTTCCAGTAACCACTGCTTTCCTTAAGCATCATACCGGTGGTTTCGTGCTTAACGTGTTGTATACTGTACCTATAACTACTTTGAACCAGAATTTCAACAAAAAAAAGTTTTCAGTTTTTTGCGAAAAAACGTGATGGTTAGCCTTACTTTTTTTGAACGGATTAAATTTATAGTCACGGATTCGGAATGTTTCACTTATTTTGGATCATCGACGTAATTATGAGTAGAATAACGTTTTGTTTGCTTCAACATGTCGCTTCGTTCGCCTGTAATTCAGGTTCGAAACACAATGCGGCCGAATTTCAAAATACGAAACTTCCAGTAACCACTGCTTTCCTTAAGCATCATACCGGTGGTTTCGTGCTTAACGTGTTGTATACTGTACCTATAACTACTTTGAACCAGAATTTCAACAAAAAAAAGTTTTCAGTTTTTTGCGAAAAAACGTGATGGTTAGCCTTACTTTTTTTGAACGGATTAAATTTATAGTCACGGATTCGGAATGTTTCACTTATTTTGGATCATCGACGTAATTATGAGTAGAATAACGTTTTGTTTGCTTCAACATGTCGCTTCGTTCGCCTGTAATTCAGGTTCGAAACACAATGCGGCCGAATTTCAAAATACGAAACTTCCAGTAACCACTGCTTTCCTTAAGCATCATACCGGTGGTTTCGTGCTTAACGTGTTGTATACTGTACCTATAACTACTTTGAACCAGAATTTCAACAAAAAAAAGTTTTCAGTTTTTTGCGAAAAAACGTGATGGTTAGTTAGCCTTACTTTTTTTGAACGGATTAAATTTATAGTCACGGATTCGGAAAGTTTCACTTATTTTGGATCATCGATGTAATTATGAGTAGAACAACGTTTTGTTTGTTTCAATATGTCGCTTCGTTCGCCTGTAATTCAGTTTCGAAACACAATGCGGCCGAATTTCAAAATACGAAACTTCCAGTAACCACTGCTTTCCTTAAGCATCATACCGGTGGTTTCGTGCTTAACGTGTTGTATACTGTACCTATAACTACTTTGAACCAGAATTTCAACAAAAAAAAGTTTTCAGTTTTTTGCGAAAAAACGTGATGGTTAGTTAGCCTTACTTTTTTTGAACGGATTAAATTTATAGTCACGGATTCGGAATGTTTCACTTATTTTGGATCATCGATGTAATTATGAGTAGAACAACGTTTTGTTTGCTTCAATATGTCGCTTCGTTCGCCTGTAATTCAGGTTCGAAACACAATGCGGCCGAATTTCAAAATACGAAACTTCCAGTAACCACTGCTTTCCTTAAGCATCATACCGGTGGTTTCGTGCTTAACGTGTTGTATACTGTACCTATAACTACTTTGAACCAGAATTTCAACAAAAAAAAGTTTTCAGTTTTTTGCGAAAAAACGTGATGGTTAGCCTTACTTTTTTTGAACGGATTAAATTTATAGTTACGGATTCGGAATGTTTCACTTATTTTGGATCATCGATGTAATTATGAGTAGAACAACGTTAAGTTTGCTTCAATATGTCGCTTCGTTCGCCTGTAATTCAGGTTCGAAACACAATGCGGCCGAATTTCAAAATACGAAACTTCCAGTAACCACTGCTTTCCTTAAGCATCATACCGGTGGTTTCGTGCTTAACGTGTTGTATACTGTACCTATAACTACTTTGAACCAGAATTTCAACAAAAAAAAGTTTTCAGTTTTTTGCGAAAAAACGTGATGGTTAGTTAGCCTTACTTTTTTTGAACGGATTAAATTTATAGTCACGGATTCGGAAAGTTTCACTTATTTTGGATCATCGATGTAATTATGAGTAGAACAACGTTTTGTTTGTTTCAATATGTCGCTTCGTTCGCCTGTAATTCAGGTTCGAAACACAATGCGGCCGAATTTCAAAATACGAAACTTCCAGTAACCACTGCTTTCCTTAAGCATCATACCGGTGGTTTCGTGCTTAACGTGTTGTATACTGTACCTATAACTACTTTGAACCAGAATTTCAACAAAAAAAAGTTTTCAGTTTTTTGCGAAAAAACGTGATGGTTGTTAGCCTTACTTTTTTTGAACGGATTAAATTTATAGTCACGGATTCGGAATGTTTCACTTATTTTGGATCATCGATGTAATTATGAGTAGAACAACGTTTTGTTTGCTTCAATATGTCGCTTCGTTCGCCTGTAATTCAGGTTCGAAACACAATGCGGCCGAATTTCAAAATACGAAACTTCCAGTAACCACTGCTTTCCTTAAGCATCATACCGGTGGTTTCGTGCTTAACGTGTTGGTTACTGTACCTATAACTACTTTGAACCAGAATTTCAACAAAAAAAGTTTTCAGTTTTTTGCGAAAAAACGTGATGGTTGTTAGCCTTACTTTTTTTGAACGGATTAAATTTATAGTCACGGATTCGGAATGTTTCACTTATTTTGGATCATCGATGTAATTATGAGTAGAACAACGTTTTGTTTGCTTCAATATGTCGCTTCGTTCGCCTGTAATTCAGGTTCGAAACACAATGCGGCCGAATTTCAAAATACGAAACTTCCAGTAACCACTGCTTTCCTTAAGCATCATACCGGTGGTTTCGTGCTTAACGTGTTGTATACTGTACCTATAACTACTTTGAACCAGAATTTCAACAAAAAAAAGTTTTCAGTTTTTTGCGAAAAAACGTGATGGTTAGCCTTACTTTTTTTGAACGGATTAAATTTATAGTCACGGATTCGGAATGTTTCACTTATTTTGGATCATCGATGTAATTATGAGTAGAACAACGTTTTGTTTGCTTCAATATGTCGCTTCGTTCGCCTGTAATTCAGGTTCGAAACACAATGCGGCCGAATTTCAAAATACGAAACTTCCAGTAACCACTGCTTTCCTTAAGCATCATACCGGTGGTTTCGTGCTTAACGTGTTGTATACTGTACCTATAACTACTTTGAACTAGAATTTCAACAAAAAAAAGTTTTCAGTTTTTTGCGAAAAAACGTGATGAGCCTTACTTTTTTTGAACGGATTAAATTTATAGTCACGGATTCGGAATGTTTCACTTATTTTGGATTATCGATGTAATTATGACTAGAACAACTTTTAGTTTGCTTCAATATGTCACCTCGTTCGCCTGCAATTCAGGTTCGAAACACAATGTGGCCGAATTTCAAAATACGAAACTTCCAGTAACCACTGCTTTCCTTAAGCATCCAACCGGTGGTTTCGTGCTTAACGTGTTGTATACTGTACCTATAATCACTTTGAACCGGAATTTCAACAAAAAAAAGTTTTCAGTTTTTTACGAAAAAAAACGTGATGTTAGCCTTACTTTTTGTGAACGGATTAAATTTATAGTCACGGATTCGGAATGTTTCACTTATTTTGGATTATCGATGTAATTATGAGTAGAACAACGTTTAGTTTGCTTCAATATGTCACCTCGTTCGTCTGTAATTCAGGTTCGAAACACAATGTGGCCGAATTTCAAAATACGAAACTTCCAGTAACCACTGCTTTCCTTAAGCATCCTACCAGTGGTTTCGTGCTTAACGTGTTGTATACTGTACCTATAATCACTTTGAACCGGAATGGTAACACAACACGGAACCAGCAACACAAACTTCCAGTCAATAATGTGTCTCGCAACCTCAGGAATTGAATTGATTTTCCGATATGTGACAACCAAGTTTAAATGTGGTTTGAATGATAAGTAGATTGAAGAAAAACCTCTTTGTACAACGTAGTGTTTTTAAAAAGGGCGAACAACTTTTCACAAATTTCCTAACATTAAAATAAAATTACAAATTTCAATTATGTTTCATCAGCAAGATTTAATTCTTTCATTTTAGTTTTACAACCATATTTAATCTAATTACATCTGAACAAGAACTATGTATATATATAATCAGTTTTGTCATTATCAATCATTTAAATATTTGTATTATTTAATTTATATAATAATTATTAATAACTATAATATTTATAAATATAAATGTACAATAATTGAAATGAAATTCATTCTTTTTTTTCCTATATTATTGTCAATAGATGAATATTTCTTCCATAAATTTATTTAATTTAAAATTGGTTTTCTTTTTTACTAAAATTGCTTAGATCCTAGAATTTTGTTTTTTTTTTTTTTTTGTTGACATTTATTTATTTAAACATTTAATGAGTATTCTGCTTTTAAAATTGGATTTTCTTTCATTTGTTATACAATACAACTAAAAAATTATAAGAAATATTATTACTCTGATTTAAGGGAATGAGTAAAAATCATAATATACGACATACTTACCTCTTCTTTAACAACAATAAACAAATTCTATTTATACATAAATTAAACTAAAATGCGAGAATTGATTTTAAAAAAAATGTGTTTTAATGGTAATTAAGTTTCTCCGATATTTTCAACTTAAATAATTCACACAAAATTGACGAACGGACAACAGTTTACCTTTTATCTAAAACGTTGTCTTATTATATCAATTTAAAATTATATATATATAAAAACGAAATTCTTAATTAAAACATAAAAAACAATTATCCTCTTATACTCGGTAAGTTTAGATTGGAACATAATTTCCTTTTGGTTTGTAAAATATTTGCCCACGTTTTAAGCGTCGTATGATTTCTGAGAGTAGTAGAGTTTTCTCCTTTTTGATTTTTATTAATACACCTTTATTTTCCATTGCACGTCGTGATAAATATGGTAGGACTTCGTTTACAGGACCATATGGGATGTATTTGTATGCTGAGTAACCAGATTGGCCTAAAAAATACGCAATTTAGTAAAACTCGAATAATCATATTTGTTGGTTGTTGTTAACATACCGAGTGGCATTGTGATATAATCACACATTCCTAATAATTGTCCAAAACAGATTACTTTGTCTTCGGGTGAAATTCCAATTGCCTTCATCTTTTCGATTGCAAATCGAACTGTATCCTCATTGTGCGATGCAACCATAATACCAATTTTACGTGCATCATCACCGCTGTCTTTAATTAACTGCGATAAGAACAAACAAAAATTTAGCAAGTCGATTTTATTAATACATATATCGAAAACAACTCACTTTGATTCGTCTCAAACACTCCGTAAGCGTTTTGTGATACATTTCGGTGGTTGCTTCATATGATGGATTTGTAGGATCGGGATAACCCATTGAAGCGGCACGTGCCCTTTCTTGATCAATGTATGCGCCACGCACTAGTTTAGCACCAAAATAAAAATTTTGCCGTTTAGCCTGTTCCAAATCGGTACAGACCTCTTCGTACGCATTCTGTAGATAACATTGATACGTATTAAATACAATCGCCTTCTTCTTATTATATTTTCGCATCATTTCTAGGGTGATACGAGAAATGGCCGGTTGGAAATATGTTTGTTCAGCATCTATCATAATGCGTACATCCAATTCTTCCGCCGTTTTAACAATATTATTCAATCGACGGATCATATTTCGGAACATTTCCTCTTCTTTTGGTGGGATTTGGGAAATTAAACGTCTCATTTGCCCGGTTTTTGGATCCGGTACACGAAATTGGTCGCTTAATTGACTGTTTTCATCAACTATTCCGGACCACGGGAACAAATGTAAAATGCTGGAAAAATATTAATAAGTATCGGCATATCGTGTCGTATCGAAGATGTCGAAGTGAATCGATTTAAACTCACCCTTCTTTATCTGATGTTACATTTTTTAAAAAGTCTTTCACATCTTTATTTTCACCTAACCTACCATAATACTGTTCCAAGTCTTTAATTGTTTTGTGATGTGTTAGGACATTACCTTGGCCCCCAGCAATTTCGTCCATATATTGTCGAGTACGCATTATCACTTCGGACATTTGCAACTAAAAATAATTTTGTATTAAGTTTTAATTTTTGTCGCCATGAAATGTATTTTATTCTATAAATTATAGTTACCAAGAGCTGCGGCCGTCCGAGAGCGGTGAGCTTGATAGCGGTAATTCCTGTTCCAAATGTGGCACCTGAACAAAAAATAAAATAAATATTTGAAAAAAAAAAACTTTTGCAAGGTGAATTGATAAAAAGTGGGAACAGAATTGCAAAAATAATTTTCAATTTTTATTTGAGAAGAATTAGGGACCAACGGCGACAGCATACTGCAAAATCCTAATGAATGATTTATAATCGGAAAATGGGGAAGTCTATTGAATAACCCCTTCACTGAATAACATAAAAAAATATTCCTAGGTAGTACTCAAAAAAAATTTGTCAACTGTCGAGCGAAGGGTTTTAAAAATTCTACTTTATTGTTTATTTTGTGTATGCACAAAATCGATTTAACTACATCCAAATTTTACCAAATTCATGAGAATCATAACAACATTTTTATCTCGAATAGCAAAAGCCACTATCCAATCCACAAAAACGAACCAGAGCAATACTTTATGAATCTATGGTTTTATGGTATTTGAATTCATTAATGGTCCCAGAAAGGGATTTAATAGGACCGTTGCATCAGGCTCTTTAATAGATAGATTTTCAATGCACTATGAAAAACACACCGACGTTGAAACGCTGCCAAAACTATACAAATATATTTCGATTAAGCCGGAACAGAGAGAAATGAAACTTCCCAATTTACCTTGTTTCCTTTTTCTAAATGAATAACCAACTATAGAGGACTTATATTTATTCCAAATTAATTCGCGCGATAAAGAGAAATCTAAAATTAGAGAAGACTATCACATACCTCATAATATAGTAATTAAGCAATGATTGTGGTTTTAAGACGTTAAGTAAAGACGTGTTCGCCTCGGCAATCAATTAATAATAAAATTCATAAAACAATAAAAAAACAATTTTTTTTTGTTTAAAATAAACTAAAATAATATTTTTTCTGTATTTGTGTATTAAATACATAACATCGGATGAAAACAGTGATAGTGAAATGGAGGTAGAAATAATTTCCATTCACTCTACACGTGCGTTAGATGATTGCATACAGAACCCCGCCATAAAACCATCAAAAATTATTAAACGTTTAGCTAAACCGCTGGATATGAGGATCAGCAAAGCCTGAAGGATCAAAATGAATTATTTATTAAATAAAAATATTCTGCTATCAGGTAGGATACAATTATTGGAAAACCAATTACAAGAAATACTTCAACTGTGAAAAATAATGTGACAAGTGACAACCAATAGAAATAACGGCAATCGAAAAAAATTATGGTACTGCCAAACCATACAATAAAAGCGACCTAATGTCAGAGTGTTAATTACGATTATAATATTACATCAGGAAATCAATTCGATGATATTGTGATACAGAATATGATCTAGATAATCTAAGCAAAAGCGGGGAAAATCAAAACAATGACGAAGATGAACCTGAATTTATCCCAGCCTTGAGGAGGTAAAATAGAAGAAAACAAAATAAAAGTAACGATAATAATAATTCAAACAATAAGAACATACAAAAAATAAAACGTTAAAAGATCAAGTTAATAAACATACTGATATAATACAAAGTGACAAAATACTACCAATAACTATCTATAACCAAGCACCTAATCAAACGGTAATGTTATTAAAATCTTATAACGTTATAGATTTCGAAATTAAAAGAGTAAATAACAACAAGCATATATTTGCCTCAAACGGAGAAACCGAAAAACATTATATTAAAAGGTTTATCAGCTGATGAAAACATTGAGGCAGTATTACTTGAATTGAAGCAGCATGAATGTAACGAAATCAAATTCATTGGGTTCTAATTTAGATAAATTAAGAGATATCAAATTTACAAATTATCAACGAATACATTGGGATAAACTATGAATCAACCAAGTGAAACAGTGCAAGAGTTGTCAACGATATGGGCACGCAGCTATTAATTGAAATTTACACTATCGCTGTGTAAAATGTAACGAGGAACATGTTCCAGGAAAATGCAAATTTGATAAAAAAAAAATAATTCACAACCATTCTGCGCCAATTGTAGACAAATCGGACATCCAGCATCTTATCGTGGATGTGCATTATATAAAGGAACACTAAAGAGAATCAGACAGAATAAGACAGCAAGGGAGGAAAAGCAAGAACTTCAGACAAAAAAAATAATAATTCGAGTTATATTGAACTTATATTGAACTTCAACGATATATTTAAGAAAAATTAAAAGAGTAAGGATCCAAAGCGATAAGGATCCAAAGCGATGCAGTAATCCTTGAGTTTATCGCTTACGAACCAACACCTTTCTTTTATATATATAGAGAATGAAATTATTTGTACCGGAAAGGGAAATAAATTGGAGGTGATGCCTTTGTAAATTTATTCAATCTAACACTTTGCATTTCCAATCAAATTTTAAAAACAAGAAATCCCTAATTTTATTGGAAACGTTAAATATAATTCAGAGCGGCCTTTTTGTTCTGTTCCGTTTCCGATCTGGCGAGGTTAATAAAAACCTCATTTAAAATATAAAAGAAGAAATTCCTTCGTCTTGATTCTCCCTTTTTCCTCGATATAATATTCGTACTAGTGAAGGGTAATCTCAAACCGATGAGCCTTACTAAAAATACGCTTCATGAACTGAAAACGCAACGCGAAAGGACTTTATGAAATCAGCGATAATCAATTAATATAAAAATAATTTTCAGAAAAACCACGAATAGAAAAACAATTTATGAAAAAAGAATTCGCACGAAAAGCTAAACCGACAATTCACAGAAAGACAATTCGCAAATAATATTAATAGTGCAATTAAAACGTAAAATATAAACTTCACAATTAATCACAATCTCTTGCAAAAATAAAATATTTGAGAACTTTTGAAATAGTAAATATGACGCCAAATCATCACAGAAGTCACCAGGGACTGCAAAACAAGCTATCAAGTTGGAACTAGGTGATATCGTGAAAGGTCTAGAAACACCCCAGAATTGGAAATGAAAAAGGTCGAAATAATCAAAGCAGGATGTTTTTGTTTGTAGCTGCATCTTGGAATAGGACGTGGCTAACAATTCCATCACGAAATTGTAAGGATGTTGTCGTTTAGGTAATATCTTAATTCAGAAATTCGTCGACGATGAGATAATAGGTTGTTTTGTGATGTCGTCTCCAAAAATTATATCCCCATTATATCTCCCGTATATCTGGAGCGGTTCTGATCAACTCTGAGGATCCTCCATAACTTGTTGTTGTATTCTAAGCTAATGTAGGAGTTTCTAAATGATCAACAGTCGTTTGAGACCATTACTGTTTCCGAACTATCCTTGCTCTGCTCCTGATTTGCTTGCTATTCTTCATGCACTGCCGATATCTATGTTGATGGAATCACAGTAAGTCCCCTTCTGAATCGCTCGCAGATTTTTATCAAATTCAGGAGCAACACCTTCCTACTTTAGATTCGTTTCTAAAATGAATACGAACAAATGGTAAATTTCCAAAAATGGTAAAACGACTGCACTTATATTTTTAGTCGTCGACTCTCTAGGCTTGAGCAAAAAAATAGAACAGCTGATCTTTTAAAAATACAACCATGGTCTAATTTGGCATGCGAAAATTAATTAACAGCCTTGTAAGGTGTAAAGGAAAATGAATGTATCGAACGTTATTAGCTTCTTGGCTAAATTCCAATCAGCAGAAGTATTGAGCTGTCCAGTAACAAAAGTAACAGGATGAATAAATGATGATATAATTACGGAGGAATGTAATTTTTGTGGAAAGTATTAACATTTTATCTCTTGTGAGCAGAACTTAAATATTCCTTGTAAAACTTTTGTACTGTTAGGAAATAATACCGGCCATTTAAAAGGTTTGTTTTCCCCTAACGGTTTTAAATCGCCTAGCATTTTTTCTTAACCTTTTCAGATCAGTTAGCAGGTTCGTTCTGAGAGTAATGGTTATTGATAATACTGATAACTTCTGTAGCTTTTGCTGCATGTCTGCGTATTTGTGTGTTAGAAGGCATATACCATCTGCGTAGTTGAGATCATTGAGTTTTCTGATTGGATCCCACTGAATTCCGTTTGGTGATGCGGTATCTAGCTTGCGCATGACATTATCCAGTACTATGAGGAACAGTAGTGGAGATAATACACATCCTTGTCTAACTCCTCGTGTATTGTAGTATGTGCCACTCTGCTTTCCTTTGTGTTGAACTTTGTTTCCAGCATCCCGGTACATTTCTCGGATAAGTTCGGTTATTTTCCTCGGGACGCCTATTTCACACAGTGCTTTCCAGATTGCGCTTCTATTGATGGAATCGAATGCGCGTTCGAAGTCGACGAAGAGCAGATATAGTAGTGAGTTCCATTCGTTGGATTGTTCGATGATAATTCGGACTGTGTTGATGTGGTCTGTGCAGCTTTTTCCTGGTCTGAAACCAGCTTGTTCGTTTCTTATGTATTGGCTCACAGTTGGTGAGATTCGTTCCAGGATGATCATTGCTAATACTTTCATTGTACTGATGAGCAGGGAGATGTCTCGCGAGTTTTTACATTCTCTTCAGTCGCCTTTCTTTGGAATCGTTATGGTTAAGCCCTCTTTCCATTTTCGCGGAATTCTCCCAGTATTTCACATTTCTATTAATAGTGGTGTTAGTGCTCCTACAGTTGCAAATGCGTCACCATTGAGTAATTCAGCTGGTATGTTGTCGGTTCCAGCGGCTTTGTTATTTTTCAGCTTCATTATGGCACTTTTAACTTCCCGCTCCGTTGGTGGATGGGTGTTACTGGTTTCGTTATAGTTGCCATCTGGAAGCTCCTCAATTGGTTCGCTATCTATGCAGTTGTTCTCGAAGAATTCTTTCCATCTATTTAGTTGTTGGCCGTCTCTAGTTAGGACTTGTCCATGTGAATCCTTTATTGATGGTGCATTTGTAAATTTCCCGGCGATCTTTCTTACACATTAATGTAATGTGCGCATATTTCTATTTGCTGCCGCTGACTCGGCAGTCGTGAGAATGTCTTCTGTGTATTTCCTACGATCGCTCCTTGCCATTTTCTTCACTTGTCGAGCTGTATCTTCATATTGTCTTCGAATTTCCGACGTATTTTGATTGCCTAGTTGTATTTTAAGTTGGCGGCGTTCCTCGATTTTCTTCCACGTTTCATCTCTAGTCCACGGTTTTCTTGTGTTGCTTGGTAGCCCAGCACACTTGTAGCAGTTTTTACGTAGGCGTCTTCTATTCCTTCCCATTTTTGATCCATAGTGCTAGGCTCGTTATTCGGTAGATTGATTAGGAGCGTTTCATTGAAGAATTTCCTCCGATTGGTCCTTGTAGTTTTCACAGCGGCTGATTTGATTTTGTAGGTTACTATTACTAGTTGGTGATCGTTGTGTACATATTCTCCCCCCATTGCTCTGACATCTTGTAGGGAGGATAGAAACTTCTTATTTACCAGCACATGGTCAATTTTATTTCTCGTTCTGCCATCTGGTGATGTCCAGGTGTATTTATGGATATTCTTGTGTGGGAATTTGCTGAGTCGACGAGTCTATCTCCGTTGTTGTTCCTTGCAGAATCTAGTGCATGTTTACCCATGATTGTCGCCATTCCGGTGTTGTCAATTCCAATTTTCGCGTTGAAATCTCCTTGGATAATTTTGATGTCATTTCGATGTGCACTTGATATGGCGGCTTGTAGCTGCTCGTAGAATTCATCTTTGATTGTGTCATGCATTGTATGATTGATGTATTTCTGATTTTTGAGTGGAACCGTGCTGTTATTATTCTGCTACTTATTGGTTTCCATTCGAGTAGTGATTTCTTTCCTTTAGCCGTTGTTAGTATACCTACGCCTTGTTCGTGTATATCTGCTCTGCCAGAGAACATTATATAGTTTCCTGCGCTGGTTGTTATGTCTCCGCTATCCTTCCATCTTACTTCGCTGAGGCCGAGAATTTCTATATTGTATCGCTTCATTTCCTTCTCCACTTGTGCTAACCTTGATGTTTGGGGATTAGTATTTAGAGCGGATTGTTAATTTTTTCCTTGTGTCATTTAGACTGCGGGCCAATAGTCGGGTAAATCGTTTATTACGGTAAAAATCGGATTAAGAACAGATTTTTCGATCAGTTTGCCATAGAGTTTGCCGAAAAATTTACTTAAAATTGTCTTTTACCTTAAATTTGGCACACAGCCTAAATAGGCTTTAACACAAATGTATCTATAAATATTCCAAGAAGACAACTGGCCCCAAATGATTTTTCAACAGAGACAAGATAAATATGTCCGGTTTCGGCCTCTATGCCTTACAATTAATTTACCGGTCTACCACAGAAATAATTAAAAATATTCGAATTCTAATCAGCCCCATCTCAATAAAATTCTTGTGTCATTTAACGTTACACACATATAAATCAAATTAAAGTGTTAAATAGAACAAACTTTCCATGTTTGGAGAATTTCCGCTTAAATTTAACAAGTGCTACGACAATAAATAAACACGTTGGTTCACTTAATGTAGCGCTCGCTAAACGAATTATTAAGTAATTTTGTTATAAAAATAATATTAACACGTATACGCTAATTAAATGTCATAAATCTGTAGTATAAACCACAAGACTAATATGCACGCGGCATTTTCTAAAATTTATTACAATGGAGGCGTTGTGGAACACATGATAATACCTGAAACGGCTTCAAGACATTGTAAGAAAGTTTCCATATTTCTTTCGCATGTCGCCTCATTTAAGTAAAAATACGTCCGTGCACTTTGTACTTTGTAACGACGATCTGCAAACGCCTTATCCACATGGTATTGTTTGAGTGCACCCTCCTGCTCTAAGCTATCGCCCACTTCGGAGACGGATGATCTAGGTAAAATAAAAAAATGTTGTACCGTTTAAAAATATAAAATAAAAATTGTGAAATACTTACTCAACTTCACGCTTTTCAGCTTCCTCCTGTGTTAGATCCTCTTCGACGGAATAATCCAAAATTGGTTTAACGCCAAACGATCGTAACCTGTTGAAGAGCATACCACATACAATTTATAAGATTTTTAATAACAACACAAATATATAATTAAATAGAATAATCAAAAGAAACCACAAACACAAAACTAAAGAAATTAATTTAATTAAAGAATTACAACACTTTCATTTAAATGTGAACAACAACAAAAATTCTATTTTCTAGATTAATTCGGTTTGCAATGAGACACAGTACACAAACAAAAGTAAGTAGGCCCCAAATTACACAACAACAACAACAACAATATGAATATTATGTCACACCGGATTTACTGGCTGAATGAATACTAGTCGGTCGTGGCAACTCTATGCTGGAAAACTTGTGGTAAATTACATTTTAATAAGGTGCCTTAAATACTCACGGTACGTAGGCATGTGATGATAAGGTTAAATTTATAAGAGGAACAAACTGCTAAATTGTTTTATATAAGTCATATAAAAATGATTGACTGATACAAATCTATGAAGAAAAAAAGTGCCAAAACCGTCTTGGAATTGGAAATTGGATAATTTGTAGTAAATCTGTAATAACGCAATATTAGTAAAATAAGTTACACAGCAGCCCAATCAAGCGCGAAAACAGCTACAATTATGGGTAGAAAGTTTTATAGACAAAATATATTACAGACTTATTGACTTATTTGACGCCATCTTGAATAAGTCGTTCAAATCATTCCAATTCATTATACCGACTTATTTGTGACGTAATAACAAAAAAAACTCAATTTCTATTAAATTTCTCCTAAGTTAATCTTTAATGTTGTTTCAAGATGAACATCTGCTTGTGACGATGAGCTCGAGATATTTGGTATAGTTTAAGACCGCAATTCTGAATATGTCCTTGGAAAGAATGGTCCTTCTAAGTATTGGGACTTCTTTCAATAACGCCGTTTAGTTAGCGCCACTTCCTATGCGAGCGAAAGGTGAATTTGTTTTTACGAGAAAGAGCCTCATAGCATTGTAAACTAATTGAACATTTAACATAATATTCAGTGGAATTATAGTCAACTATGAAACTTATATACCATGAAAACTAGTTTTTTGAGAAAATGATCACCTGTGGCTCTAGTTTTAAAATATTCCGCCAGATGTCAGTCGCTACAGGCAAATAACGAAATTTGCACTTGTTCTGCGATCAAAATGGTTGACATCTGTTGTAAATACGAAGCAAAATAAACAAAACATTAGATTTGTCAATTTTCGTTTCCCTTGTAGGCGAAGAAATCAACGTAATCTACGTTATTCTCTGTAATCTAAGTGTCGCAATTAATTCAGTCAAAAGGCGAAAATAACAAAAATAGCCGATACAATAAACACCAAAAAGAATGAGGTATATTCAGCATACTTAGGTCCTACTCAAAACAAAGAAACGTGTCATATATTCAAACTAATAACAACGAGAATCTCATAGCCTGCACAAACACCGGATTAGTTAACCTTATTTTACAAAATTCGATTAGGATTCTAGGAGATAAAATTCAGATCAGTTGGATACATCGCGGAAAATTTTTCATGATGTTTCCAACTATATTTCGAAATCGGGATCGCTAAACCGAAGTCTCGAGCTCGACAGACTAAAATAACTTCGACAGACACACAAAATATCGCGATAATCATTGATTCCGATTTCAATTTTAATTTTTGTGATTGCGAACTTCAAATATTAGTGGCGGTCGTAAACGCGATTTACAAATTTCACCAAACTTCATTTAGATTTGTTTAGAAGGTACAGAAATTGTAAAATTTATTAAACATTTGAAAAAAAAGAGTGAGTCCATTAGTACTCTCAAAGAGATGTGTAAACAAGGCGTGTGTACAGTTTACTTTGAAGGAAGAAGGAATGCAATTTTACTAACAAGAGTTTTTCATTTGTTTATTATCGTTCAATTGGTATATTACTCTTTCGGTATAATTCGGTATATTACTCTTTCGGTATACATTTCGATCTGAGTTCATGTGCAAATCGAATTCGTCTCGCAGGAAGATTATAAGTGGTTCAGCTTGAGAAACAGCAAAATTAATATTGAAATCCCCGCTCATAATCATAGATGATAGTCTCCTTGGAGAATTTTTGAAATTCTTTTAGAATATGGAGCAAGGACGAAATGTATGAACTTCATTATGTCTTCGACAGATTTATGCGGCGAGGTGAATACAACTACAGAAAGCATCTTATTCCCATTGAGAAGTTCAGCCGTGTATAAATCATCAATGGGTGGTGTTGTTACGCTCATAACAGTTGTTTGTCTAACGATGATTTTCTTATGCGAGGTGACTGTTTAAGTTCTCTGAAAGCAAGAAAATTGAGCATCCCTGCGTGACTGTATCAGTTAAGTCGAGATGATGTGACCTGAGACTTTCGCAGTTCAATGTTAAAAAACCAGATGTCACTATTATCTCGTACAAAATTCACCATTACAACCTGATGAAGGTCCCATTTTTACATCCATGGTAGAAGACATGATCGTCGAAAGCCCACGTGATGAAAAGTCCTTCGAGACTCGTTGTTACTCGTAATAAAGCAATATACACAAGTTGTTTCCTGGGTCTTTTATCATAAGAGTATAAATACCAACTATCTCGTTATAGGTACCACCCTGTGATGCATGAATTATGGTGGCACATGCAGGTACGACTGGAAAATGATTACGCTTAACATTAATTGTCCGATTGTTGTTTCGATTAACAGTTGAGCTTTTTCTAGAAATGGGCACCAAACTTCGGTCAATATTTGTTATCTGCGCCCATCCAGCTTTAAGCCGCCTGACCTTCTTGCCAACTTGTGAATTTGTACCGAAATCCATACAGAGTCGTTTAACATTTTTTTACTGTTGACGTTTTTATCGTTATCGTTGTCCCGGTCAGGATGGCTGCATTCGATATACCTCAGACAGCCTATAGTTCCATTCGCCAGTCCATTTGTTACGTTAATATTGGTTTTGAGAAAGTAAGGCCGACCCACGACAAGTGGAAGTTCGTATGGCAAATTATTTGTGTCCACTATGCTCATTTTATGAATCTTTTGACGGAATTGCTACTCTGGCAGCCCGCTGACCATCTCTCTTGAACTGAACGCAGCATTCAAACGTAGGAATATTAACATGCTCGTCATTGCGCAGCCAAGTCTTGGAAAGCAAATGAATTGAGCATCCCCTGCGTGACTGTGACCTGTCACAAAGCAACATACACAAGTTGTTAACTGTGTTTTTAATCGTAAGAGTATGTAATTTCGTAACCGTAATTCGTATTTCGTATCGTAATTTTTTTTTTTTTTTTCTGATCGATGGAAATATCGATGGTTTCTATTTCAATTTTTAGATTAGTTTTTTTGTGTTCCCTACTATTATACATATACATACAAGCATGCCATGTATAGTACAAAATTGTTTTTATTGAACTTGTTGCTTTTTTTTCAAATGAAGTAGGTACGTCATTTCCGTTCGTTTCATTTAAAAATTTACTTTAATACAAAAAATTTTGGTAGGCGCGAGTAACACGGCTTCTCGACCTGCTATCTGAGTACTATTGCAATCTACTTTCTCTTTCTATCAATATTTGCCAAGATGGTTTCTGGTGTGGTAAACTTGCTATAATTTGACGTTTTGAAATCATTCTTTTGTCGATAGTCTAGACTACTAGTCATTTGAATAAATACTTAAAATGTCAGTAGCCGCCTTATTGAAATAGAAGAAACGTCAAAATATTCCTGCTATATACATGCTATCAAGTTATGCCGACATAGCATGTATTCATAGCATACTGATAGCATATAAATATTATTGCGAGTCTCCACTTGCCATTTGATCGAAATTTTCTAGCATAACTATATAGCAATAGCAGTGCTCTAATTCTCTAAGCAGTAAGATAATTTGTAAACGTGTAAACGATAATTTATCTTGCCTTTTTACAATATGTGCATTCTGTAATTGCACTCCAAGATAAAATTTAATACGGTTATGATAAATAAATGTCAAAACTTAACACACTCTTATGATGTATGTACATAGGTTCATATTTAGACTTTGAGGGCCTATAACTACCCTTCCCATTTAAATTTCAACATTATTCTTATGGATATAAGTTACTCTAAGTAGCATCTGTTCACAATCTATAGTTCGAGTTGTTACGGGTTGTGGTATGGCTAATTTTACAAGTGAAAATTTTATACAATATATTATCTTGGCATTTTTAAATCGCATTCACTAAACAGTTTTTTTACCCAAGATAAACCTATTGACAGCAAGCGAGCAAGATAACATTAAACGTCAAATCGAAATTTTAATTATTTTATATCCTTAATAACTCAAAAAATATAATCTCTAGAAACGTAAATTGTTGCATATACATCAAAGCCATCTAGAATCAAACATAGCCCCCAAAATCATATTGAAAAATGATCGGACTCGGGAGTTATTTGAAATTCAAATCAAGATACGGTTAGATAGACTTATAAAACAAACCAAATGTTTGAAAAGAACATTACAACAGCCAAAAATTTCTTTACTTCGTATGGTAAAGGCGTGTATAATATAAGTTTTATTTACAATTGATCGATCAGTTGAATTTTGATTAATGTTGTGTATTCTAATCTGTTTAAAGGTTATTCTTTATACTACATACAAAATCGCATTATTATGTACATAATTATTATTTGCGATATGTTTTTGAAATTCAATCAAATCTGTCTTAAGTAGATCATAATTTCAGTGTATTTCGTTGTTGAAGACATGTTTAGCTCTTTCCGATGCCATATTTAGTTCTTTCTGCATATGCGACTTGACAATACCTAAGTATAATAGTCGGATCTCGGAAAGCCCGGGATTGTCTTATTAAAATTTTAGACTTTCGAGTAAACTACAAAAAGCTATGCGTTTTAAGCAACGAAACTCATTTAACCATCAAATTTGGTTAGTCACTGCGAGCTTTCCTAACTCCACGAGTTCCTCATCCAAAGTTTTTTTATGTGCCTCCCCAATAACACCGAAAATTTGTTAATCGGACCCATTTCTAGTATTTGATGTAGGTCTAGTTATGGAGGGACGTTTTAGTGTTACGATTTGTTTTTTACCATGAGTTAATTTTTAATCTTTGTAAAATGTATGGGTTAATCTTAAGGATCGGTAACGAGTAGGAGGTGAGACTTTGATCAATTACCTGCACTTTAGAAATCGATTTTATGCAATATACATCTTGTTTGCCTTAGTGCTAGTTAAAAGCTAATTTTAATGCATAATACAGGGTTATCCAATTCGAGGTTGATAAAGTAGAAATCTGTATACCGACATCTGTCAAAGATAAACGTCAAGTACGCTGTCATTTATTTAGTTGACATTCTGCCATTTAAGAATATGGAGCATTTAACAATCGACCAACGCGTTAAAATTATTAAATCTGCTGATGCTGATTTTTCGAACAAAATTTTCTTCAGTGATGAAGCTCATTTTTCGCTTGGTGGATACGTTAATAAGCAAAACTGTAGAATTTGGGGCTCAGAAAATCCACAATTGATTGTAGAGAAGCCATTACACCCGGAAAAAGTCACTGTTTGGTGCGCATTGTGGTCTGGTGGTGTGATTGGGCCGTATTTTTTTGAGAACAACCATGGACGAACCGTTACCGTCAATTCTGAGCGCTATGGCCGCATGTTAACCGATTATTTTTTTACGAAAATCGAAGATTATGATCTTGACGATATGTGGTTCCAGCAGGATGGAGCAACCAGTCACGTAACACGAGCAAATCGAGATCTTTTGCAAGAGAAATTTCCTGGACGTTTGATTTCGCGATTGGCTGATGTCAATTGGCCTCCAAGATCCTGTGATTTAACGCCTTTGGATTTCTTTTTGTGGGGCTACGCGAAAGATCGTGTTTACGCAAACAATTCTCAAACTCTTGACGAATTGAAAACTAATATTCGTAAGGTAATGACCGAGATACCGCCCGAAATGTGCCTAAAAGTCATTGAAAATTACCTCAAAAGAATCAAGGCCTGTAAGAAGTCCCGTGGAGGACATTTGAATGATATCTTGTTTAACTAAAAATGGCAAGGATCAATCTGTAAAATGAAATAAAAATTACAATACATTCCGAATATTTTGTGTGTTTTTTTTAAGTTTACTTTATCAAGCTTGAATTGGATAACCCTTTATAACTAAATATTGTTCTCGTTCATTATTTTTCGAAATTTGTCCTAATTGTTACTTTTCTCAAACATAAGTTAATAAATAGTTTAGAGTTAAATCATTGTAAGATCTTATAAACTGTTGAGAGCTCTTAGTGTCTCTAAATGAAATATTAAACAACAACAAACTGAAATTTGTTGACTAATTTTGGTTTTCTATAGGCCTTCATATTTATTGTGCTCGTCAATTTTTTAACTGTGCAAGTGTAATGATCAACTAAAATATTGAAAGTGCACACAAACTTGAAAACTTTGCTTGCTATGTGGAGAGCGGGTCCATTTTAGATGTTGTCAAATCAGACACTTGAAACATTTGACATTTATATTTGAAAATTGAGCAACTAAAATTGCTTTGGCTGTAATCCACAGACCATCTTGTTCTAGGATATTCTACCCCTTAAGTCTTCTTCTTCTTATATATATAGGGATATTATATATTCCCTACTTTAAACATAAAATTATTAATAATAAATTTATTTGTTTTGTTGTATTTGTGGAACGACTGGATATAAACCTAAGTAAAAGTATAGGTAATAGTGAAGACGGTCGATGAACATATTCGAATGTTTAACTTTACTGAAAGAATATTTTAATTCCAACAATAATGGTCCATTTTTATAAGTACACAAATTTAAATAATAATTAGTAAGAGTTTAATTAACAATTAGAGCTTGATCTTATTTAATTCTAAAATAAAACTATAAACTAAAATATCAAAAATTGCAATTAACTATTAATAATATCCAAACGAAAGCGTTTTACACATTCAAGCAAAGTTATTCCGCGATAAATTACTTGTGTTACTTTTTGACATAAACTTATCTTGCCACTTTACATTTTATCTTGAAAAAAATTTAGTGAATGCGAAATTACTAAAACATCACGATATCCAATATAAATCTAGACTTCTACGATAATTTTTTCGTGTGTAAAAGTTATCACTTTTACACTTTACAATTTATCTTGGTTTTAGGAGAATTAGGGCACAGGTGGAGAGTCCATGTAAAGATGTTTACACATCAAAAAAAAAAAATCCAGTAACCCTGGAAAAATTGTGTGCTGATGTGCAGAAACAACTAAAATGTATAGATTTTTTCTACAACTACCACATAAATTCTTCGCGGATTTGCGATAACCTCGAAAGCCATTTAAAAGTGAAAGAATAATTTTATTGTTTATCGACTTTAGAAATAGCACCAAATAGACAAGAGATAGCAATAGACAAGTTAGCATCTAAAGCTTTTACTTTACTAATTTTACTAAGAAAATAAAAATTACTTTTGGATCGGTTAGGAAACCAAACGAGCACTAAATATATCAAAGGGAAATGCCATTTACTGTTAAGTAAAAGTTCCGTTACCATAAGATTCTGGGAAGCCAGGAAATCACTGGCGACTGTCGCAACACAGTAGGCTCAATAACATCTTTGTCGTTGGCCTTTATAAATTCTGGATGGTGCTGTATGTACTTGATATTCTTAAGAAGAGGCTTGGAGTTATCGCATCACCTTACAGATATTTAGTCTGCATGGATTATTTAAAAACTACTTTTCTTTTTTTTTTTTTTTACTTCGGCGGTATAGCCGAATGGTAAATCTGCAAAAATTCCGAGGTCATAATTTTTCATGGTTACTATACTTTATTTTACTACATCAAAGAAAGATCGAATCTAACAAATAAGGAGTTTCTTAAGAATGGGAAAAATCACTAATGCCCGCCCGGTATGTTTTGTAATATGTATTATAATTTTAATTTTTTTATAAAATAATCAATAATTTAATTCTGTCTAATTAAATTTTTGGTAAGCCTGGAAGCATGGACGTAGGTACTAGAGAATAAAATATATTATTCTTAATTGATTTAATATAATAATATTGTTATAAGATTATTTTCACAAGATATTTCGAGCAAATACATAATGGAACGTATAACATGTGACAGCCCGAGTTATCTCGGGTATGGTCTTTTTGGACCATATAGTATGTCCCGAGATATCCCGGGTCTGGTCCTCAGGGGGTTAGCATACATTGTGATGATAGCCTGATCGATGATTTTATCTGTTGCGTGATCCACAAAAAACTGAATCACTCTGTTGACTAGGACGTTCGGATACAGTGCCGTAACATTGAAAGATACGATCATGATCAAGATACGATCATGGCGTTTTGGCTTAAGGCTTCGTCCTCCAATTTTGCAACGGCTTAATTTAAATTTTTAACGTACTAACTGATGTTTGAGGTATTCTGTTTAATTCATTCAGCCATTCTGACAGTTTTTCGGGTTCAGTACATATTAGAAACAATTTGCAAAATTTGAACATAAATGAAACTTGAAATGTGTAAATCAAAGTAAAATTACAATCAAATTTGCGATAAAGTTTAGAATCAAGTTTATTACCTACCGGTATTCGTGAAAAATCTGTAGTCAGTATCTTTTTACGAAAAAGAGTTGAAGCTGCTAAATAGAGGTCTAAAGTGCGTTTCCACTTTGACATGTGCACCCAAAGAAGAAATCGTAGAGGACTTGGAAAATAATAATGCTACGCTCGAAGAAAATGCAAAAATTAACCGTTATTACGCTTTTCAATTCGAAAAATATCATGTCTGTTTTGATAGACAAAGGACACTCACTAGCCATCCTAGATAAAGTGGATTATGAAGAGATTTATCTTTTAAATTTTCATTATTTATTTACCGTTTAATCGTAAATGGTCATAAAAACTAGTGACCAATCCTGACCAACCGATCACCAAACGAATTCAATCATCATTTTTGCAAAACCTTTTAGATGAGATGCTAAAAAGGTAAAGCCATCTATGCCGTTTTCTTTAATTTTCGCATATGATATTGCATTTATTTCCAACGTTTGTAAATGAGGTGCAAATTTTCTAATTATACATACATGTATACCGACCAAAAAACTATCTGGATGGCTCATAAACGAATTAAACAGAATACCCCAACCATAAAGATTGTATACGGTCAAAACTCATATCAATCCATTGAAAAATTGACTGACTCCTGTTGCGCTATTAAAAACAACAGCCAAGGCACCGAGTTTGTCAACTCCGAGGTTGACAAGATAATATTTTACCGGACAAGTTGTGCAGAGGTTAAAGCTTCGGCACTTGGACCGGGAAATACTGAGTTGGAATCCCACCAGAGGCAAAATGCAAAGCCAATTTTCATGATCGATTACGATCAGAGATGAAAATAAACACAACTAAGACCCTCTGTTGAAGTGGGGAATTCAGTGCCGACCCACCGCCCATGTTACAATGGACAGGTTGACATGGAGCTTGCAATGTGTAGGTGGTATACTGTACAGGTCTGAGTAGGTGGTTAGGGTGATGTGTGTGTCAATGAGAATGGAAATATTAATTGATCTTAAAGGACATTAAATCCATTGGATTAGGGCAGCACAAAAATCTGGGTGTCTATTATGAAATTTTTCCGTTAACGGATAAATCCGTGTTATTATGAACCTAAAAAGTAAAGTCGAAACGGATTTTCCCGAAAACACTAAAAAAAAATCCGACTGCTATTTAGTTGACGTATTTTGTAGATTGCAGTTATTTTGACTTTTCATCAAAATATAGTTCCAAAGTGATTTATATTTTAATTCGATAATACAAGTTTCTTAATATTTCTTAACCCCTGGTTCCATAAGGAATGCTAGCGCCAACGTGAAACGAGAACTATTAAAATTCTCGAAATTTGACATCTACTGCTATAGAGATTAGAATCTTGAGAACCATGAGAAAAGGTTTTTATTCACCTAAAAATGAGAAAATGAATAAAAGCCAAATGAAATAAAATTCTAATAGGGTTAAATTTTTAAAAATCTTAATCTACTAAACTGTATAACTTTACTAGCTGAGAAATAACATAATAAGAGTAGCAATGTATTAACCTAACAAACTCTTTATAGATTAATTCGTGTTGAGTTTGTTATACGTTGGTTAAGATAAATATTTGCGGAGAGACTAATGGTTATGACTCTTCTCTTATCATCAATATGAATTAAAAGGTGTTATTTATAGTGAGATATAAATTTCTTAGCAGAAAAGACAAATTAAATGGTATTGGGACCAAAATCTCTAGAAAAAAATTGTCAAAATTGTCATTCCAAAAACAAACTACTTTTACCATATTCAGATAGAACAAAACAAGCGATGCTAACTTTTCTATTAAAAGGAATAACTAAAACATTTTAAAGCAATTCACTTACGAACGATAGCCACGTTCAGAGTTTAACCATCTGCATATTATAAATTCGTATTAATCATTTAAATTATTTACACATAAAAACAATTGAACAGTACAAATTAAATTTTTAAATTATCTGTTCTACATTTTCATAGTTTTGTACTGCTACGGGTGCCACTTAGCTCAATTTACATTAAAGCTCATTCCTTTTCAAGAATTTCTATTTTTATTTTATTATTAACAATTTTTCTTAATATATTAATTATAATATTCCGGTGAATGGATTAATAAGTTTGAGTGCTTGGTGTAAGGCTAACGCGTGGATTCCACAGTGAAACAAATATTTTCGGCAAAAAATACCTGGAAACCGAAAAGAGAAGAGTATATTTAAATTATGTTAGAGCGACAAAGATAGCAACTTTTGTTTGATTTTTTATAGCAAAATTTATAGTCAAAATAGTGACAGATTGGGGCAACATAATCTAAAAAAGATTCAAAATAAACGATGTTAACGAAACACAAAATTTTCAAAATTTTATTTTACCCTATAATGAACGTATTGTACGAAGCGCGGCAACAAAAAATAATCCCACGTTTCATTTTTCTCTTGACATTGTAATATTTTTTCAACCATAAAATTGTCGTAGTGTGCGAAAAATATTTCTCATCGCATACTGTTTTTTGAAGGTGTGTTAAAAATGTTGATATAAAAAGTATTGAATTTCATACTTTTTATGCCAACATTGTCCCCACTAAAGCGTGGATTCCACAGTGAAACAATTTTTTTCAGTAAAAAATACTGAGAAACCGAAAAGGAGAGTATACACATTAAAATTACGTTAGAATGACAAAGACAAACAAATGTTGCCATAAAAAGTATTGAGTTTCATACATTTTATGGCAACATTTTCCGTAGTAAATTTTACTGAACTTTTTTTTTTTTTTGCTTCTCTCTGACAAGTAAAGGATTTATATTTTCATCTCGTGTTAATTTTGCTGAAAAAACTGTTTCACTGTGGAATTCACGCATAAGTCAACAAAACCGAAAGGCAGCGAATATTTATTATGTTATCACAAAAATTTCTATTATCTTGAATATAATATCTGTGCTTCTTACTCTAACTAGGTATTGATATTTTTTATAAAATGCAAATAATATTAGGTAGTCATAAAAGGATATTAAATTTTACATTAGTAATGTGTGTTGTTTTTATTCTTTGCATTGCTCTTTGAAGCCAAAGCACTGGACTCCCAGTTCATTCGAAGTTTGCTTTTGAAGTTATACTTTACATTTTGCCAGCTAAATCGAGTGAATCGAGCGCACGCAATTAAGAATCGTTTTACAATGTCCTATAATTGCGCCAAAATATTTTCTACAACTTTCTAAATCTGCAAAGAGCACCGTGGATAAAGCCTATTAGTTGCCATCAACGAACTGCCTTTGCCCAGTGTCATTACGTACTTCTTCTTGTATAACCCCCACGTAACCTGGGAGTAAAGCCCCATTTTCCGTTAAGGTTGATTCGTTCAATGCTTCAGTTGTAATTTAGTTAATAATTAACACTATTTGTGTATATTGAAAATTTTTTTTTTAAAAACTTGAATTTTTATTGAATTTTTTTTTAAATTCACAATGAATAAAAATAAAAAAACAAATAATTTTTTTCGGCTTTTTAGAAAATATATTTTTTATAGTAAATAAAAAACTTTCGTTTTAAGTGATAATTTATTTTTATTTTTGAGACCGGTTTCGGAACTACGAGGGCAAATCAAAAAGTCTTGCAATATCATATGAAAAAAAAGAGTGAGTGAGACAGCAATATTTTTATTTTTCGACATAATCTCCTTTAAGGTTTATACATTTGTCACATCGATCAATTAACTTGCCTAAACCCTCTAAAAACAAAGATTTCTTTTGCTCCATAAAATATCCATTTACAACAGACTGTACTTCATAGTCACTGGAAAATTTCCGGCCCCTAATTTTTTTTTTCAAATTGGGTAACAGAAATTAGTCACTGGGTGCCAAGTCTGAACTGTACGGTGGATGCGGAATTTCCACGAAGCCGCAGTCCTTTAATGCAGCTTGAGCAACATTAGCCTTGTGCACTGGTGCATTGTCGTGAAGAAGCAAGATTTTTTTTCTAACTTTCCTTGGCCGTTTTTCTCGGATCACTTTTTTCAATTTTCGCAAAACCGCTGCGTAATATATGCCTGTGATTGTGGTTTTCGGTGGCATATAATCGATTATCAAAATTTCTTCAGCATCCCAAAAAATTGTTGCCAAAACCTTACCAGCAGACAGTTGAGTTTTGAATTTCTTTGGTGGTGGTTCGCTACGTTTAATCCATTGCATCGATTCTTGTTTGGATTCCGGACCCCAGTGATGAAGCCATGTTTCATCGCCTGTTATTATGTTATCCAAGAAATTTTCTGGATCTTCTTTGTACATATCTAAAATCGCCTTTGAAGTTTGAACACGCATTTTTTTTGTTCTGCATTCAACAAACGGGGAACCCATCGTGCACTTACTTTCGACATGTGAAGGTGGTCATGTAATATAGTATATGTGGTACCGTATGAAAGAGAAAGTCTCCACGCTAACCGCGGAATAGAAATACGCCGGTCTTCCAATACAATAGATTCGGCCAAAATTACGTTTTCATGGCTAATAGCATCAGCTGGCCGACCCGAGCAGTTGTCGTCTTCTAATGATGCCCGACCACTTTTGAATAATTTTACCCACCTTGTTACTGTGGCATATGATGGTGCAGATTCGCAGTAAACTTTTGATATATAGTTGAATATATAAATTGCATTTCGGTCATCTTTACAGAAAAATTTAATAACGGCGCGATATTCAATTTCATTCATTTTAAGAAAAATTCAAAACACGTGTTACTAAATTGACAAAAACAAACGAACTGTAAAATTTACATCGAAATGTTCTTCTAGAAGTTTCATCGCGACAAAAAATGGTTTTGAAAAATATATTGTTGTCTCACTCACTCTTTTTTTTCATATGATATTGCAAGACTTTTTGATATACCCTCGTATCTTCCTTCTTCAGTCTATATTTTACTACTAAAATGTGGAATAAAATTATGCATAATTTTTTCTAATGTTTTTGTTTTTTGTCTGTTGCACTTTTCACTGTTGTGTTTGTGGTGTCATCTGTTGTAGCGCCGTAAATCGTAAATTTTGTTTGTTTTGAAATTCAGCTTGTCATTTGTATATGAGGGTTATGTCGGTTGATGTATACATATTGTGAATTCTTCTGTTCGATCCATCATGTTGGATTTTTTCATAGTGTGTAATATTTTGAGGTTTGCGTTGATATCTGTGTAAGTATTATTCGTGGCTATGTGTTAACAGTGCGTAGTTGGATTTGAATATTGTGTTATTTTTGCATTTTTGATTTCTTTTGTATGCTCCACGAAACGCAACGCGAATGATCTACCGGTCTGTCCGATATAGAACATGGGGCAATCGTTGCATATTAATTTGTATACTCCCGTGTCAATATTGCGGTTCTGTTGTATTGATAATTTGTTTTGAATTTTTTGTGACGTTTTGTGTGCAATTGTGTAGTCAAATTTCTTAAATGTTTTTCGTAATAAATTGCTCGTGTTTTTGTTGATGTACGAGGGTATATCAAAAAGTCTTGCAATATCATATGAAAAAAACGAGTGAGTGAGACAACAATATATTTTTCAAAACCATTTTTTGTCACGATGAAACTTCTAGAAGAACATTTCGATGTAAATTTTACGGTTCGTTTGTTTTTGTCAATTTAGTAACATGTGTTTTGAATTTTTCTTAAAATGAATGAAATTGAATATCGCGCCGTTACTAAATTTTTCTATAAAGATGGACGAAATGCAATTTATATATTCAACTATATATCAAAAGTTTACGGCGAATCTGCACCATCATATGCCACAGTAACAAAGTGGGTAAAATTATTCAAAAGTGGTTGGGAGTCATTATAAGACGATAACCGCTCGGGTCGGCCAGCAGATGCTATTAGCCATGAAAACGTAATTTTGGCTGATTCTATTGTATTGGAGGACCGGCGTATTTCTGTTCCGCGGTTAGCGTGGAGACTTTCTCTTTCATACGGTACCACATATACTATATTACATGACCACCTTCACATGTCGAAAGTAAGTGCGCGATGGGTTCCCCGTTTGTTGAATGCTGAACAAAAAAAAATGCGTGTTTAAACTTCAAAGGCGATTTTAGATATGTACAAAGCAGATCCAGAAAATTTCTTGGGTAACATAATAACAGGCGATGAAACATGGCTTCATCACTGGGATCTGGAATCCAAACAAGAATCGATGCAATGGATTAAACGTAGTGAACCACCACCAAAGAAATTCAAAACTCAACCGTCTGCTGGTAAGGTTTTGGCAACAATTTTTTGGGATGCTGAAGGAATTTTGATAATCGATTCTATGCCACCGAAAACCACAATCACAGGCATATATTACGCAGAGGTTTTGCGAAAATTGAAAAAAGCGATCCGGGAAAAACGGCCAAGGAAAGTTAGGAAAAAAATCTTGCTTCTTCACGACAATACACCAGTGCGCAAGGCTAATATTGCTCAAGCTGCATTAAAGGACTGCGGCTTCGTGGAAATTCCGCATCCACCGTACAGTCTAGACTTGGCACCCAGTGACTACTTCTCTTTCCCAATTTGAAAAAAACACTAAGGGGCCGGAAATTTTCCAGTGACTATGAAGTACAGTCTGTTGTAAATGAATATTTTATGGAGCAAAAGAAATCTTTTTTTTAGAGGGTTTAGGTAAGTTAATTGATCGATGTGACAAATGTATAAACCTTAAAGGAGATTATGTCGAAAAATAAAAATATTGCTGTCTCTCTCACTCTTTTTTTTCATATGATATTGCAAGACTTTTTGATTTGCCCTCGTACTTCTTCGTGTTGTTTTTTTGTATATTATGCAAAGTGCTGTGAAATTGAATTTGTTTTTTGTGTAAAATTTTTTGGTTCAATGTGTGGATTAATTCTTTGTAGTAACCATTTTGTTTAGCTATATGTAATATTGTATGTAATTCCTCAGTGTAGTCGTCCATGTTCATAGGTATGTTGTTGAGCCTGGTTAGAAGATGGTTATATGCTGCTATTTTGTGTAAAAATCGATGATTCGAAGTGTTGTAAATAGTAGATCTGTTTGTGTGTGTTTTCCATGTATGGTGAAGCTGTGTTGTTGGTTGAGGTTTTTAATTGTTAGATCTAGAAAATTTATGATTTGTCCTCCTCTAATTCCAATGTGAATTTAATGTTTTCGTGTATGTTATCGGTGCCAATATAAAATCTTATTTTTATGTTTATTTCTTGTGTTGTTGATGAAATGTTGTTCAATATGATTTAAATATATGTTGGCGAGGGTTCCAGATAGTGGGCTGCCCATAGGTAATCCATCCATTTGCGTGTAGAAGGTGTTGTTATGTTGAAAATAATTTTGTTTTGTTATTATGTTGAGCAGCGCCATTATCTGTGTTATCTTTCGTTTGTTTACGTTATTTTGGGTTAAAATGTTCTTTGTGATTGTGTTTCTTTAATCGGTATATTGGTGTACATATTGACGACGTCAAAAGACGCGAATTTTGCGCCGCTGGGTATGACCACTGATTGTATCTTGTCGATTAACTCCAGGCTATTTTTTATTAATGAACTGTGCGGGGAACTGATATTTTCTGTGAGCCATTTGTTGAGTATTTTTGCAATTTTGAAGGATGGAGATGTGGTGAAATTAATCAAAGGACGAATCGGAATGTTGGTTTTATGTAGTTTTGGTAAACCAGTGATGGTTGGAGCTGAGAGTTTTATCATTTTGCACGAATATATCTGTTGACTGCTTAAAACAGATGTGGATTTGTTTATGACCTGGTTGACGGATTTTAAGTAATTTTTGGTGGGATCATGATTGAGATAGTTTATGTTGCTATTGGAAATGTATTCGTCAATTTTTTGCTGATATTCCGATTTATACATGATGACGACCGTGTTTCCTTTATCAGCTTTGGTAATTAATGCGTTGTTGTCGATTAATTTTGTGTTGATGTTTTTCAGAATTTTCATTGTTGTTTTTGTTGTGTCCGGATTATTTTCAGATGGAATTTTGTTTTTTATTTCATTGATCACGAGAGTCCTGAGTTCATCTTGGTGACAGGCGCGTACGCAGGATTATGCCATGGGAGGGGTTTCAAAAAACATATTTTATATAATTTTTTTTCACGTAATAGAACTAGCTAATATATCCCTTTATCAACCAAGAAAACAAAAAAATCGGCTCAGTTTTAGTCCAACCCACAGAAATGTGCGAGTAAAAAACCATAATATGTAATGGCGTTGTTGATAAAATATTTCGATTTATTTGAAGTAAAACTAACACAATTGTGTGTATAGGTATAGTGTTTTTTTCGGACGAAAATGAGTTAAAAATGAATTCACAAATGTGTAAGTTGGTTCAAAAAACATACAAAACTAAATTTGTGACATGGTACTTTTGCCCTACCCGCACAATTGTGTTAGTAAATCACTAAAGGGATATATTATATTTTATGTTATTTCACTATAAAAACATTTTTTCTTTTCATAATTACTTACTACAAGCGAATTTCTAATTTACGTGAACTTTTTGCTAGTTCATCTAGAATTGCATCAACAGAAACCGCGACATTACGATGAATATTAAGTAACACTAATCCATTTAGCCTATCTTCATTCGTTGTGTTGCGTAAATACGTTTTGAGTCGTCGCAATGTTGAAAAAGATCGTTCACTGCTTGATGTTATAACCGGTAGTGTTACAAATACTTGAAGTAATTTTCGAACAGTTGGGAAAATTGATTCGTCGCATGATAAAATGCAATATGAGCATTTTTTGGTGTAATCGAAGAATTTATAGCATGGCGCCACCATAGCTTCAGTTCACCAATGCCCACAACTATGCTGCAGTTCGTAATACTTTTATATTTTTCCAAAAGGATTTTTGCAGATTTCTCGTGCTCCAATGAAAAATTTTGTTCATTATAAATATTCAATATATACACACATACACTACCGCTCAAAAGTGTTTAGGCACTGCCAAAAACAGCGTAAACCATATAAAAACTCAGTAAAAATGTGATAATATTTATTTTTTAGGTACACAAACATTTATTAATGCCAATATACTAAATAAATGTCAAAATTAAAATGCTCAATTTAAATTTTACTTTCATTTATATGACCTCCTTTTGATTAAACAATCGCAGCGCACATACGAGACATTCTCGCAATAAGTTTTGCTAGAGCTTCTGGCGATATTGAGTTCCAAATTGATTGAAGTTTGTTCCACATAACAGTAGCTGATGTTGGAGCTGATTGCTGTCTCCCGATCCAATTCTTCTTATAGTAACTCAATAAAGTTCAAGTCAATGCTCTGGTGAGGCCATTTCATAATTTTAATTGTTCCTTCATCCTCTAAATGATGAAGATAGCCTTTATATAATTTACATGAATGTTTTGGATCATTATCTTGATGAAAGATAAAATTTTGACTCAAAAGTCGAATTCCTGAAGGTATTGAGTGGTTCTCCAAAATTTGTCGGTTCCCTTCTTTTCTTAGTATTCCGTCAATTTTCACAACATCGCCTACACTAGTACCAGCAAAATAGTCCCAAATCATTACTGAAAAGCCTCCATGTTTTACGGTATCGGCAATACACTCTTTACTGGCATATTCACCTACAGATCTTCTCATGAATATTTGTCTTCGGGTACCGAAAATTCAAATTTGGACTCATCCGTCCATAAAACCTTGTTGCAATCGTCTATCGTCCAAAGTTGGTGTTCACGGGGCATTTAAGTCTCTTTTGCTTATTTTGTTTACTAGTAATAGTTTTTTAATTGCAACACGGCCATGTAGTCCGGATTCCTTTAGACGACGTTTAACCGTAGAAACACTAACTAGTTTTGGGTGACCAACATTTACTTCTGCGGTTATTTCCGGGGCTGTTTTGTGTCTATTCGTCTTGCTAGTAATTACTTTTCTATGATCATCTACAGATGTTGTCGCTCTTGGTCTTCCACTACGTCTTGTAAACTACAAAAATTGTAACTTTCCCGATATTTTTTAACATTACAATCGACAGTAGCGTGGTCTAATTTCATTTTTTTAGCAATCTGTCAATTACTTATGCCAGCTGTATGGTAAGCTATTATAAGCACACGTGTTTCAGTACTTGGATCTTTTCTTGGAGGCATTTTAAATAATTGTCATTCGATATTTCGCTTACGATGTTAACAGTGTAAATATTAGACTCCAACTGATCGTATTTGACTCATTTCACTGAAACCTTTTCAAAAAAACAATTTAAACATCATTACCTAGAATAAACCAGACTGATAAATTTTTCTGGAAATTCCTACAAAATATTATTGTAATTGTACCGTAAAAAACAGTTTACGACAATCCAACCAACCGTAGGTAGAGGCTAGTAAAATTAACCCTATATCGTTGGTGGTTATATAATGAAACTGCGTTTCAGATAAGTATTTCATTTTAATCACATGGTGTTTCGTAAACATAATACTGTATGAATAATACATGAAAAAAGGGGTGCCTAAACACTTTTGAGCGGTAGAGTACATCTATATTGGAAAATTTATTTATATGTTTAATAAGTTGATACATTTATTAATATACTTTTTTCTATTGTTAGATCATGGGGGGGGGGGGGGGGGGGTTAAACCCCTAGTAACCCCCCCTTGCGTTCGCCCATGCTTGGTGATGACTATTGGTGCTTAACCCGGCGTTTTCGTTTTCCAGGAGATGATTTGTCGAGATTTTGTGGTGTTTGCTGTTGATGTGTTGAATTATAACCTTTGTTGAGTAGACTTATTTCTGCTGTATCAAAATGGATGCTTGTTAGATTATGTGTGCGATGGTAAAAGCGGTGTTTTATGTTGTATATTAAGTTGTCAGAGTTTCTACTTTGAGCGAGTTGCGCGGATTTTAATATTCTCATTTTTCGGGCGATATTGCGTCGTTTTATTAACATGGCGTCCTCAATTTTGTTGTGCACTTGTACGGTGATGTTCTTGTATTCTAACGGGTGAAATATTTTGGATACCGCCAGTTGAGCGTGGTAGGTTTTTAAATTTAATGAATTAATTTTCGTGTATAGGTCTTTCATAGATTTCGATAGCCATAAGTTTTCAATTTTTCTTTTAGCGTACACTGCGGCGGGAGATTTGCTTTTGGTAATAATTTTGATGTAATTAGGTATAATGTTTCACCTTTTGCAGGAAGGATTGAAATGGAGGTTCATTCTATTGCGGTGTAATTTTTCCATCATATTGTAGTAATGTAATTTAGTTAATCCACGTGCCAATGCCCAAGCATTCATTCTTCACTGGTGTACATTTTGATTCAATGAATTTTATTCGCCATCTATGTGCATTGATAATTGACATTTCACGAATAGTATTATCATCAAATAGTTTCTAGAAATCTGTCAGTAAGTTTTACTATCTATTAGCCAAAATAGATTGGTTTACTTGAGTATAGCTGGAAGGTGCGTGATTCGACATAATAGCTTCGCCATTTGCTAAGCATATATAAACACATATGAAGTTAGCCCTAATTTCATCTTTCATCTCAGAAAAAAAAAACAAAAAAATTTCATCAAAAAATGAAACCTATTTCAATCTATCCTCAGGTCATTCGAATATCACCAGCTGGCTCAATATAAAAATTTTAAATGGCCACAAATCTTCACCTAAGATGTAACTCTGACCAACCGGGGAATACCTGGCGTAAGGTAGTATTTAGCCAATCGACCAACTTTCACAAGGTACAATATAAACATTATTATAAGTTGTTCAGTGTTGCAGTCCCCAAAGAATATAATTTTCCGAAAGTCATTTGAATTGTTAATAGTAAGGGTTTACAGTAACCGAGAGGTTTGACATGCAGACTAACTTCAATATGGCTAATTCTTTAGAATAGGCTACTTAAAGCATTAAGAACCCATTACTTTCCGGTAAGTAATATTCCTTAGCGACTGGTAAAATTATTATTTTTTTCTTATGTGGTCCTATATGGATCTTTTCTTTTGGGCCAATCCTACCATAGGGCTGGTACTGCCCTGTAACAATCATTTCTGGTCAATCATGTTCCTAGGACCACTAATTTAAGAAAAGTATTAATAATTTTATATTGGGCCAAATGGAACTTTGCCGACTGCATAAATCCTACGATAAGTCTTTTTATTCAGTTCATCAGTTCTTATCATAAACTGCCAAGGTCCTTCTAATATTTATTACAAAAAAAATTATCGCCTTAAATGTTTTTTTCGTTTTATACGAGTTTATACAATAACTGGGGTGGGATGAATTAGTATTGTTTGATGATATTTTTTAACTTCATATACTTGGCATTCCAGATACTTCTAGAATCTACTTTCTGGCTAGTTTATAGATGCCCTGGTCATTTCTAACCTGAGTAAAATGTCGCATATGGTCTTAACACAATTTTAGACCTGATTTTTATTAATTCACCTGATTTGTTTAATATGCACGAATCATATCACCATTCGTCATTACCGATATTAATCTCAAAGTTTTTTTTTTTTTTTTTTTTTTTTAATTTTTTAGGTTTAGACGTTTTCCATCCACAAAACCCTGTTGTGCTTTAAAGGTTATACCCTATTTCGTTTAAAAAGTTTATGAGTTCTTTGTATATTTTTATGTTGTTTGACTTTAATATGTCGATAAGTTTTTGGTTTTTTATTAGATTGTATTTCTTTCTTATATCATCATATTTTTTGCACGTTTCCACAATGTGATCGTTGGTCTCAGTTATATTGCATGTATCGCAATTTTTGTTGTCTTCTTTCCCTATTGTGTATTTATATGTTTTGTTTCTGGCATGGCCTGTTCTGAGTCTGATCAGTTGTCTTAGTTTGTATGTTTCCATTTTGATATTTTTGAACCAAGGTAATTTAGGAGGTGTTTCGTTTATCAGTTTGTTGTATTTTCCAACTGTATTGGTCCATGTTTCATATTTTATTTTCCAGTCGTTGCTTATTATATGTTTTATGATGTGTACCGCATCTTCAAAGGGGATGCTGTTTTCGAATTGATTATGTATTCCTTCGTTTGGATTTTTTGCTAATAGGTCAGCTTTTTCGTTCCCTGGTAGTAGTGAATGTCCCGGTATCCACTGGATTACGATCTTTTTTGTAGGGTGTTGGTTTGCCAAATTTAAAATTTCCCTTTCAAAATGTTTATCGTGTTGTTTCTTTTTAGCTGATATCAGCGACGTACAGGCGCTTTTAGAATCGGTTAAAATCAAAAGTTTTGTTACATTATTTTTCAGGGCTTCCTCTATTGCTATTTTGATTGCTAATATTTCTATCGTTTTGATTGTAGCTTCTCTTTTTAATGTAATGGATATTTGTATTTTGTTTTTGTCGAAGTATATTCCTATTCCTCCTTTATCGTTTTTTTTAGATCCATCAGTGTATATGTGAGTGTACTGGTTATAACTTGATACAACTTCCTTTGTGCTATTTAGCAGCTCCATTGTATTTGTTGTTTTTTTATTGGGGGTATGTGGCAATGAATCAAATATTGTTATATTCTCTGGTATGTCTATGTTTTTGTGTTGTTTCTGTGAGATGAATTGTAGGAAGGGTTGTTAGTTGTATAGCTTTCTGAACTTTGAGATGGTTCTATTGTTCCTAATTTGGTTTGCCAGATTGTTATCTTTGCTTATTTGTTTTGCCATATATTTAAGCGTGATTTTTTTATTTTCTAGTTCCGCTGGAAGGGATCCGGCCTCGGCTAGTAGAGCTGGTATTGGTGTTGTTTTAAGCATTCCCGTGCATATTCGTATGCTGCAATTGAGGATTTTTTGTTTGGTTTTCATTATGTATTTTTTATCCGTGTCCGTAATGACGTCAGCAAATTGTGTTCTTGTGTTTATAATGGCCTTTTGGATGTTTAACATGGTGTATGGATGAGCTCCACCTTTTGTGTGAGTTAAAATTTTTAATAGGTTTAGTGTGTTCGGCATCTCTAGTTCTAGTTTTTTGTAGTGTGGTGAAAGTGACATTTTGTTATTGATTGTAATACCAAGAATTTTAGTGCTTCTATTTTCTTGGAGGTGGATGTTATTTATTTTTGCTTCGAATGTTGAATTTTTATTTTTGAATAGCCTCATGTAGTGACATTTTGCGGTATTAAATTTTAAATTTATAGTTTGTTTAGTTCTTGTGATAGGTTCCTTAACGTTCTGTTTGTTGTAAACTCTGCTTCCTTATCGTTTTTTTCCTTTATTAAGATGGCTATATCGTCTGCAAACTGGTAAATTGAGACTCTGTCTGTTTGTAGTTTGTGTAATTCGGTTGTATATAAGTTGAAAAGTGTTGGGCTTAGACAGCTGCCTTGAGGAATTCCCTTATTTGTTATGTGTTTGTGTGTGGTTGTTTGATTTTCCATTGTAATTATTCGGTTTGTGAGGAATTGATAAATCCAGTTTATTATCTTATGAGGAAAGTTTTTGCTTTTTAATATTTCTATTAATGTAGCCTTGTTGACATTATCGAATGCTTTTGATATATCTGTGGTGATTAGTATTTGCGATTTGTAGGTACGTTTTGCTTCAAATATTTCTGTGAATAGGTTTGTGAAATAATCTATTGGTCCTAAGCCTGCGCTAAAGCCATAAGAGTTATGTGGCAGAATGTTGTTTTGCCTGATGTGGTCATTTATATCTTCCAGGATAATTTTATTGAATGTTTTGGACATTGTATTTAATAAGCATACAGGCCTAAAGCTTTCAGTTAGCAACTCGTCTTTATTTGGCTTTTTGATGGCTATACATTTGGAGATTTTCCAGTTTTTTGGATAAGATTGTTTAGCCCATATGTGCTCAAAATAGTTTGAAATATTACTCAGAATATTCTCGTTACTTTTAATCAACATTTTTAGAAACTTGTATGGTATTTTGTTTTCGCCTGGAGCCGTGTCCTGCTTTGAGTTTATAACTTTCCTGATGATATCTTTGTTAAATTTATGTATCTCTGTGTGATTTTGTTCTCGCTTGCATGGCCATATGATGTCTTCTATCGATTCTGGAAAATTATCCTGTAGGAATTTTTTTGCACTGGCAGGGTCTTCCATAAGGTTAAAAGAGTTGTTTCTGGTGTTTTTTATTTTATTTATTTTATTCCACAACATTTTAGTATTTATGCTTGGATTGAGTTCAAAAATACGTTCCATGATTGTTTTTTTCCAATTGGTTACGATTCTTTGCTGTTTTAGGTTGAGATTATATGTGAGTGTTATAGGTATGTGGTCGGAACCTATATTGTCGTTGGTGCATTGCCATGTCATATTGTTGTATATGTTGGGACTGCAGATTGCTATGTCTAGTGCCGATGTGGTGTGTTTGAATAGATCTTGTCGCGTATGGTTGCCTTTGTTGAGTAGTTGGAAATCGCTCTCCAAGATTATCTCTGCAATTTGTTTTCCTAATTTGTCGTTTATGTTGTTGCTTCCCCACATGCTGCTATGTGCGTTGATATCACCGGCTAATATTATATCTGTTTTATTTTTTTGTGAGTCTATTAGTTTTTTGAATTCGGTTTGTACTATTATGTTATAATTTCTTTGATTTTCTTTGGTTTGTTGTAAAACGAAATTATTCTGAAGGCTTTGTTTTTGTATTTTATATTAACCGCAATTGTTTCAATATGTGAAAGGGCTAGGTTTAGGTTTATTGTTCTAGCGCTTATGTCATTTTTTGTTAAAATTCCTACTCCACCATAACCGTCAGTTCTGCTGTTGATAAATATTTTGTAATTATTTATTTTTATTTTATCATTTGTTTTGGTCCATGGCCTCAATGAGGATTGCGATGTCAATTTTGTTCAAGTTTAGATATGTTTCTAACAGATTAAGATTGCTTTGTAAGCTTCTTATGTTAATTTGTAATATTTTTAATTCTTCTGGCATTTAAGGTTGATTGAGTTGGCAATGTCCTTTATTTGTATTGCCAAAAGATCTTTGTTTTGTTCTGTTGGTCTGCTTGCCAGTTCGATAAATTGTTTAAGAAACCCTTCCAGTTGGATCATTTTTGTTTTCTGTTCTTGTATAATTGTATTTTGTATATTGAGTTTGGTTATCCATGTATTGGGTTGTGTTGTGATTGGCTATTCCGTTAACGGTGTGAAGTTTGGGTCTTGGTGTATTATATGGATATGATTTTTTTTTGGAAATAGTTTGTTCCGGGCTTCTCTAAAGGATGATTTATATCTGATTACGTGTTGGATGATTTTGATTTGTTTTTGTTTTTCTTGACACGTTTTGGCGTTGGTGAAATGTTCCTCCTTACAATAATTGCATTCAGGTTTTTCTTGACACTCATGTTTATCCGTTTTTATTAATGTTTTCGCGCATTTAGTGCATTTTGTGTCAGCCGTACAGAATTTTTTGTGGTGTCCGTAGCCTAAACAATTTGAGCAAAACCTCGGTTTTGGGTAGAAAAATGATATTTTGAATGGCACATCGTAGAATAATATTTTATCCGGTAGTGAGCTCGCTCTAAATTCAATTTTTAGTAATTGTGTATCTTTTAAGATTTGGTTGTCTCTATCCCATGTTTTTTTCTCTCAATATGTACGATCTCCTTCTCTGCTGAAATGTTTTTTGTTATTTCTTGGATGTCAAATTCTGTAGAAAGTCCTTTCACAACTCCCACTGCATGGGTGTAGAATTTTGGGATGTAACATCTGTATCCTTTTGTTTTTAATTCAATGTTGATTGGATCGTCTTGTCTGACGCACTTGTTTGCCTTGTAGAAAGAATCAAATTCTATTCGCACTGATTTTTTGTTTACGTCCGTTATATCTTTGAATGTTGTTCTATTGGCTTTCAAAGTTTTTGATATTAAGACTCTCATCATTAGTTTAGGTGTTGGATATTCGATAATTACATAGAACGGTCCTTTATCCGTTGTTAAATATTTATCAGCTTTTTTTGGTTCCGTTATGTTTTTATTTTGGTCGCTGTTGTTATTGTTGTTTTTTATGTCTGCCTCTATTTTCATGTAGTTATTTTCGTTTGTTGTTTTTTTGTTGTTTATTTTGTTATTAATTTTGCTACTTTCTCCTGTACTGCCTGCCATTGTAATATTCTCTAGTTTCCTTTTGTCAGTGAGAACTTCTGAATCCGAAAATCCATAAAAATCGGAATCTTCATCACTGCAATGTGTTATTTTAGGCATTTTTAAGAGTGGTGGACCGCATGGTGGACCACCATCTTGTTTTGCAATTGAAGAACGTTCGCCTATTTTAGTATTATTTATCACTGTTTATTTTCACTGTAAACACTACTATAATTTGGTTTATTTTATATTGATTAGAATTTATATTTTATAGAAATTATATAGATATATATTTTATATATTATAATAATTTTTATTTTTATATTCCACTGCACAATTATTTTGGTTTTAGGTGTTGCTTCTACAACAGTTGAATCGAGACTGAATCTCAAAGTTATCGAAATAATTCTGAAGAGCCAGGACCAGTATGAAAAGCCGCCTGAACAAAAACCCATAATATTACGACGAAGAGCAAACACAATGAACATAAAATTGTACTTTAAAAACATCAACAAGGACGACGAATTAAACAGTAACAGCGTTGACGTAAAAGTGGACAAATTCTACACACTACTCTGTAAAGGAATAATTTCTTTGTCCCCACTGCTATCACTAAACTGAATTGTTATCCTCCATGGCACGATGAAAACGAAGGAAAAAATCCATTATTTTAACGTTTATTTAGGGGCGTTATTTAAAATGGCTATAACCATTTGTTTTGGCTCAAATATGAGCTATTTTTCTCGATAACTCGTTGCCATTTAGAAGGCAATTTTATTATGCCGCTTTTCTACTATTAGCAAAAAACTGAGATATCCAGTTTTCACAAGTCTTTCTTGACTCCATTTTTACACCACCAAGATGCATAATAACCTCCCAACCAAGCTCGAGGAGCTTCTGGAGAGTCATTATGGACGTGTGAGGCCTGGTGTTGCCCTGCAAGAAAACGAAGCTTCTCCTTTTGGTTCTGGCAGCGTTTGGTCGATTGCTGCTTTCAGTCGGTCCAATTGCTGGCAATAGAGGTCCGAATTGAGCGTTTGGTCATTGGGCAGCAAAACTTTCCAGACCGTCAATCCTGGTTTGGCCACCATTTGGGACGCTTTGCCGGTCTTCGACCATGATCGTTTTTACTTGACATTATCGTATGTAACCCATTTCTCGTCGCCAGTCACCATCCACTTCAGAAATGGGTCGATTTCGTTATTTTTGAAGCCAGGTTGTGAGCGATCTCAGCTATTTTCATATTAATTTTATGCGTCTAATAGGTTGGTGAAACAGCTGCAAAACTCACGACTCTCAAGCTCAGTTTTCGAACAAAATCTGTCTGTTTTAAATGAAACTTGAGCAACCGCTCTCAATATATGGACATGGAGTACAAAAAGTTTGAATCAATTTCAGCCATTTTCAGAGGGCCTAAACGCTCTCTTATTGGCCTTTGGATCTTCATAATTTCCTTTAACGGAATCACCACAGTTATGCATGATTGCCCTAATGTTTGCAGATGACCTTAAAATATTTAAACACGTGTAGAACATCAATGACACCCACAAATTACAGTTATTGACAGCCTAGTGGCTTAGTGTGATTCCAGCCTACTCAATCTCAAATTTTATACCAGCCTACTCAACCTAACCTAACCTAAGGCCAAATCTTTACGTCGGAAAACTAATCATGTTGTCTAACAGTTCCATATAAATGGTACCACTCTACAAAAAGTATTTAAATTTTTAAGACCTAGGGTTAGTAGGGACCTTTAGTTGAAAGTAGGGGGTTATCTAAACACATGAAGCACTGCATAACTATAGCTAGGCTGACATAACTACTGGTTTTATTAAACGGTGTATACTGGGAATATTGACGATATATAGACAATGAACTCGGAATATGACACAGAGTTACCATATTACGTTAATCTGCACGAACCACCGCCATACTACACTGGATGCAGAACCGACAATCTAACCAACCCGGAAAATAGACTGGATCTTTTCAAGAGTTCGTATATTGGAAACATCTTACTCGAAGGAAATCGATGTACCATTAACAATACTTGAGTCTATTGGAATAAAAGCACCGCGCAGCACCTTCAGAAATTATGAGTTTGTTCAGATAAGTACACACAGGATAAATCATGGGTACAACGATCAATAAGTCCCCGTGTTAGGAATGAAGACGCAAGTTTTTTGAATTTTTATTTTTCAACGTAATCTCCCTTTTAGGTCGATACACTTTTCCGAACGTTCCTGCCATTTATTTTACCCCCCAAAACATACGATTTCTCAAACTCTTCAAAATATGCTTGTGTCTTGGCACTAACCTGATAACCTCCTCGTTTGAACTGATATTTCTCCTCTAAGCCATGTTTTCATGTTGGGGAACAAAAAGAAATCGCCAGGAGGGGCGGGTACGGTGGATGCGGCAGTTATGCCTAGCGCAGTTTATGTAATTTGGCCGTGATACCTATTGGGCCCATACTTTCTCACATTTATCATTTAAAATATTAATTTCCATTCCATAGACGACTACGGCGTCTGATACTTCTCGCATTTTAGTTCGGCCATCAGCGAGAATCATGTCGTGCGCTTTTTCAACGATTTACTTGGTAACAATGTAACGATTCCGAATTAGTATAATTATTTGGTACTGGAATTTTGGGTTGAAATCTTCTTTTTATGATTTCTGCAAGTATGTATGTATAATTTCTCTCTCTCTCTCGATAATATCGAATTATTACATTTATCATCATTAATAGAAATATAATTGTATATGTAGTAAATACATTAATTGGTTTTTTCGGAATAACATTTCCCCTATACCTAATTACATAAATTAATTTTTGCTAAGCATCTTGTGGAGGTATTAGAAGAGAATATGGGATACGAAACGAAGATAATGATGAAGAATGATGAAGGAGAGGGAACTAGAGGTTCCTTAATCAAATGATGAAACAAGAGTTTTTTTGGGATCCGGAGGTTGAAGCGGTAACATCTACGAGTACGTGCGGAAGAAATATTAATGAATATTTTTTTTTTTTGGACTTGGATTTTCTACAATTCGAATTCTCGAGATAAGTATACTTGGTGATATTTTTTTTATAATTATGAATATTCATAGAACTTAGAACTTTAGTTTGTGATATTGGAGTGGTACCAAAGTTTATTTTTGTTTGAACGTTTGTTGTTGTGCGTGTGAAAATACAAACATTTCGATTGTAATTGCAACGAATTGATAAATTTTCTGTTTTGTGCACTGCAACGATAAGTAGCGAGAGTGCGCAATATAAAAGGTGTTTGTATCAAGATAACAAGCTTGATCGAAACTTCGTTCGCGCGAGCTGCTACTGATTAATTGTGACGTAGAAATTCCACTTTACCCGCGTAACATTGAGCCACGTGCTGCAAAGCGTCTCAACCAAATACCGTTCCATTGTAGCGAAGCATAACGGATCCATAATTCATACCGTATTGATGGTAACCTTCGGTTAAACGTTGTTCCGGAAATAAAATATTACTTGTCAACGCATGTTTTGGATGAGATGATATACGAGCGACCAGCTCATACAAATATTTATATCAGTCGCATAGATTTTGATGAGTGCTTATATAGTTTATGATACTAGTAAGTAATAATTATTTGTGTTGGTAAGCAAATTAATTTATTAAAATTTCCCTAATGAAAATTATCCTTTCCTTTTCTTAATTATCTTATTGTTTCCGGAATTAATCAAAGTAATTAAATAGTGAGTTTTTTTTTTTTACTGAGAAATTATTCAACACCTACGCCCAGGTCTCATAGTGTTTCTAGAGCCATAGCCGGTGCAAATTAAACGCGTGACGGGTTCTTCTTTTAGAAGATGGCGCCCAAAGACAAATAATTATCCTTAGTCATTAAATAAGTGAATAATTTCAAGGTAGAAGAAAAAGTAATTTGATTCTTTAAATTGTTGGTTTTTAGTTTGTTAAATATTTTTTTTTGTAATAATATAATATCTCTTTCTTTCTCTATTGATTAGACTACGCGAAGCTGCCGACCGCTTTCCTGGAAATTGAGGTGTCGCCATGGCGGAAAATTTTGTTTAGAAATAAAAAAATATTAGTTGTTTAGATAAAGTAAATTATTTTTTTTGGTTTGTTAAGGAAAATTACGATTGTTTAGTATTATTTTTAGAAACTCAATTATGTAATTTTTTTTTTATTTAAATATATTAGACGTTTTATAACATATTAGAAAAATGAAAGAAAGAGGTCGTCCATTTTAATTCAGATTTCTTGTAGAACGTAGTTAGGATTTTGTATAACCCGTTACAACAAGATCTGGCGGGTGGCCAGGCCGCTCGTCATCAAAAACAGATGTACGACCACGTTTAAATTCGTTAAACCAATATCTCACGATTGTCAGAGATAGTGAAGGGTCCCCACAGACTGCTGTCTGTTCAACTTCGGTTTTATTTGCTCGCGTGTTTTTCCATCAAAACATGAAAAGCAACACAGAAACATGAAACACGAGTGATTCAACTGACTACCAAATAAAAAGTAACCTGTGAACTAGACTGAAATTTATTATGGTGCCGTTTGACAGATGACGGTACACACTGGTAATGTCAACTTCCTTTAGCAATGCCATCTATTTTCAAACACGAGTACTTACTGATAGACTCCTGTATTTTCACTGTATTTAATATTTTGTACGGTCTCAAGTCAAATTTGTAGACTTTTCTAAATAAATTAATATATTCGTAGTTTTCGTTTCGAGGAAAAGTATTTTACTTCTATTTTTAAGACAATATGCAGTCTTCTTTAGTTATCTATGCAAATTTGATTTTGAATTTATTATTCAAATAAAATTTTGGTTTATTTTTTCGATTGTCAGTAAAAGAACACAAAAATTTACTGGACATTTTTTTAAGATGCACAGTTTGCTGTGTAATCGGAGAAATAAACAATAACTTCAACTACAACTCTTTAAACCTACAACAAATCTGTATTTTAAACGTATTTTGAACACTTTCCGAGGACATGCTTCACCGTAATGCTGCGGAGCACATTTACTCGAGCATTTTACTCTATGGTGTTAATGATACGCAGAAGTGCGTTAATATTTAAGGGATGTGACTACTTTTTCTTTGGTATAAAAAAATTGAAAATACTGTAAAAATATTTAAAGTATTTTCAATTTGACGCCCAGTTTGCTTAAGATACTCAATAATTTCCAGTTTGTGCAGGTTGGTTGTAGAGTTGAAACATTCAATTTACAAACACTCGTTTATAGTTAAGAACCATGCTTTTTGGGACTGGTTTGATGATCTTTTGGATTTCTAAACTTTGATTGGCTCACTCCTTAAATCATATCTTCTTCAAATCGGATTGTATCGATTTGAAACAGTCGAAACAGCAACTATCCTCGTGACTTGGACGCAATTATTTAAGAGTAATCAGATAAAGGGAGAGGCCCTAAGCACCGACCACAAATTAAAAAAAAAAACATTAAGTTTTATGAAAAGGTGAAAAACCTAATTTAAGTTGAAATTAATAATATTTTTAGGCTTATTACAAAAATTATCTCAAAAGCTATAACAAATATTTGTTATGTTGGGTAGTTTGAGCCAGAAATAAAACTTGGAAAAGGAGGATATTCGTATAGCCAATTATAACCTGACTAATTGAGATTACAGAGTACCAACGACAGTTCGCAGGGTCGCCACGTAAATTACAATGAACCTGTCTGATTTTGTAATCATTTTATGAAAATAAAACTATCGGCCAATGGTGAACTAAATTAGGTACCACAGCCATTCAGCCTCCCAACCAAATGGATTGCGAGTTCGCAAAGTTCATACGCTTTTTCTATATTTACATCATTTTATGAAAATCGAACTCATTTATCCCAAGTATTTTTACTTTCAATTTTTTTGGCGATATTCGTACTTAAGTACTAAACTTAGTCTAGTATTTTTCTAAGTTTGACTTGCAATTTATTAAAATAAAACGTATGAAGCGTGTCGCGATTATTCGAAACTGGACGAAACTCAATAAATAGAATTGTATACATGTATGTGTGAACAACAACAACAAAAAACAATATGGCGGGAACGATCTTGTGCAACGGCATATGTAAAAGGCTATAGTTGAAAATACATTTTAGAGGAAAAAGATGGCGTTCAAATGTAAAGCAAAACAAAAAATTTAGGTTTAGAACAATGAATATTTTATTGTATAAAAAAATTATATACATATATACACATCTAAACTATATTATGATTATTTTTTTATTATTTTTTATTATTAAACAATGATTTGATGATATTATTCCTTGATTGAAATATTAAAAGTTTAAATATTTTCCATAAGCTCATATTAAGTTCAATATTTCGCATTTGTTTTCCACTTAATAAATTAAAACTGAACTAGAAATTAATTAATTTATACAAAATAATTTTGAATAGATATAAAAATATATTTTGGTGTAATTTTATTTAAAATAACGCACATCTTTAAATTTTTTTGTAAGAAAATCACTTTTATAAAATTACCAAACTCATGTCTGGAACATGTAAAATAAATACGATACGTAGCTCTATTTTGTTTCATCTTGTTATATTTGGGACAGTATACATATACGCACCAATACTAAAGTATGGATTTTTCGAATTTTTTTAATATTTCGAAGGCAAATACGATAGCTGAATTTTGAGTTTCGTCTTGTTATACTTGGGATTTGCTAAGTTCTCCAGTTTTTCGTTTCATACCTCTGTATACATCTTAAAAATTACTGAATCAGAATAAGTCATAAAATAAACAAAAAGTAAAAAAGGTAACGAGAATTTCTGCATTATAAAAAAAGAAGTTAATTTGAATATTAAACATCCCCCCCCCCCTCCCTCCACCATTTTTAAATCGAAAATTGAACAGACAAAATCAATAAAACTTTCGATGCGTATAACATGCTTGTAACAAACAAAGCAAATCTGGACGTGCCTCCGAAATATATAAATAGCACTACTGTAATGAATGTGTGTACGATAAAAAATTATCGTTTTTAAAACTAGCACATTTATTTCTATGAATACGTTAATTTCTATATAAACATCACAATCTACGTAAGCCGCAAAAAACCCAAATTAATGCAGTTAATTCCATAGAAATGTCGGTAACCATAAAACGAGCACGCGTAGAAGGCGCAACTTAATAAAATAATATATTTACTATTCATACAAATCTTTTGAACCTATCGAAAATTTATCTTTTATAAGAATCTGGTACCTCTATTTAAAAAAGACGTGTAACAAAAAAAAAATCACAACGGGCACCTCAATTTTATGTAGCTTAACACATGTGCACCACATACAAAAAATGTTGGTGGTTTTTAGATAAACAAAATTAGCGTTGTGTAATGCTCGACTGTATATATATACACACCAGCAAATACATTCACAAATCGGATATCGAAATAGTGTTAACAAAAATTAATTTTGATAGTCTTATGTAACATTCTTTATTTTATTTTGAGAAAAACCGCACACGTTTTTGTAGCCCCAACCTTGAACAATGCATCATGTGCTTATATAACAGGTATATAGCGTTTAACACAGTACGTGTGTGTATCAATAACGTACAATATAATTTGTAGTAAATATATTTCGATTAAAACCCTGATGGTGTTTGGTTAGGACTATACGGTGAAAGACAATTAATTTATGTCAAGTTACCAAATATTTGTTGGATCTGGTATGTCGTGATAGAAAGAGGCACCTTTCGTACAGAACTAGTCTAGACGCTTATCTCCGATTGGTTGGTGTAATCTATTCAATCAGTGCAGTACAAGTAACCTTAAAGACGAAATTGTGTGTCAGAGCTACGATTATACTAAACTTCTCGATCTAATTTTCATTGCCCATAAAAACTATTCGATTTCATTATTTTGTGGTCGATGTACATAATATACGTGATCGTGCTAAAGATTTTCCGTGATTTTACTGAAGGTTAACCGAATAGCAACGGCCAACTATAATAAAGTTTAAATTAGGGGTAGATGCTCGATCAGCCAGGCAAATTTGAATTTGAAATGATTTTTTTTTTGGAAAGTTTTTGTTTATTTTTGCGCTTACACAGTAAACTTTGCGGTTTAGGAAACTATGCAGCAAATTGTTGTGTTGTTTTACTGTGCAATCGCAAAAATGAACAAAAAATTTATTAAAAAATTTTAAAATTCAAATTTAAAAATTGATTGAGTAGTTCAATAAAATAATTGATTGAGTAGTTCAGTATTTTGATAGAATTGCGAGATATTTGCTGTTTTTTATTCACTATCCGGGGCGGGCCATTCAGCACTAAAAATGAAATTATCTATTCGAAATTCAACTACTATCCGTATTGTCGCTGTACCATAAAAATTAAAAATAAGTTCATCCATAAAACAAACATTTATCGACCTGAAATATACCAATTGACATTTATTTTGACATGACGTGATAAACAAGAAATTATTTTGCAGCGTTTAAATGTTTATTGTAAGATTAAGTTTCTAATGGTTTAAGGGTTATACAAAATAAACGTTTTTCCAAATTTCCTATTAAAATGGATAGCGGCTTTTAACTAAAAAGTTGAATGAAAAATCTTAGTTTAGAATTAAATAAATTAATTATATGAAAAAATTGCGTAGGTCTTGTTTGACGTAGCCACGTCAGCGCAGTCGAGATGGTCACGTGGCCCCTCGTAGAGGAACACCGGCTTGTTGTTGATGTAACACTTTATTAATCATCCATTGTTGTGGAGGCCTTAATCGGACCAAAGTTGGAATAAATGATCGTCCTTTCGAAGGTAGATAACAATCTACAGTAGTTAGTCATGATCCAGATCTCGCCTCCGAACTCCAGCACAAGTATTATGAGTGCTTTATAAAGTGCGAGCTTGCACGACTGTGGTAGATATTTAGATCGCAATAATTTTGATGAAGTATAAAAAGCTCGTTGTTCGGCAGCGATTCGGGCTTTTATTTCTTCCTGCATATCATTCAACGACATTATAACTGACCCGTGGTATTTAAAGTTTTCAACGCTATCAAAATGATGGCGGCCAATTCCGAGTTTTGCCACGAAGATGTTCGAAAATTTGGTTTTTCTATTGTTCACCTCCAAACTAAGTCTTCGGATCAGATAAACAGTATGGATTTCGTGAAAGCCTCTCCACAAACGATTCTATGACGTATGTCAAACATAAATGTAATCCCGCCCTAGAACAACATGTAGAGGCCTTTGCAATGCCTTTTGACAAGATTTGGCACAAGAATCTCATTTATAAATTTGTGGCATACAGCTTGGATTCGATGACCATCAAGTGGATAAAAATCATTCTCAAAGACCGGCAGATCAATATGCTGGAGTCCCTCAGAGATCAGTTATGCGACCGAGTGAAACCTACTCCTTCAGAACCAAACAGAAAACGGCTAGAAGTTGTCACTTCGCTTACTTCTGATTTGAGTATAATATTACGATATGCATGCATACGATCTTGTATTAGCCATGTTAGCTTAACGAAAACTTGGGTTCCTAAATAGATATAGAAGGTTCTTTAGATCACATCAGGTTCTCCAGATATAGAAAACCTTCATTAGACCTTGTATAGAATATTGCTGTCAAGTTTTGGATGGAGCATATTATAGTATTGCCCTCCCGTTTCGGGGTTCGGATTCAGCGACGTGCCATCCGAATAACGCAACCCCAGACTTACAAAATATCTAGACAGCTTACTAGTCTGCAGAGACATTGCAGAACTCTGTGTGTTCTACAGATGAATGCATTATAAATATTCTGGAGGACTAAATGAGAAAATACCACCATTCCTTACGCCAGTGGCCCTATTCTGGCTTTCACTGAGAATAGGGAATTGGGAAAAATATTTTCATAGCATTTTTGTTAAAATTATACTTTTCTCGCCTACTGAAAAAATAAGTTTAGTGCAAAAATGTTCAAAACAAAGTGATTTGGGAAACTTTTGTTCCACAAAATTTTTGTAGGAAAAAATGTTTTCCCATTTAACTTTGTTTCGAAAATATTAACACCAATCATGTTCCCTCAGTAGGCCAGAAAAATACAATTTAAACAAAAATGCTATTAAAATATTTTTTACAATTCCCTATTCCCAGGGAAAGCCAGAATAGGGCCACAGGAAGAACAACAAGAGGAACGGTCAATGCACATTCGTTTTCGATAAAGCTGCCGAAATCTCGAACTTTGACAATTAAGGCTGACGTGAAATGAAATTTTTCATACAAAAATGACACAAGCGACAACGAAAATGAAAATTTCGATGCTAATTTGGTGTGAATAATTTCGATGTGAAATTGGTATGTTTCGTATTAAAATGTAGATGTCTCTGTTTGACTCTACACATTTTTCACAGCGTTTTTATCTGCAGGTACGATAAAAGAAGGCTAAATTATTGACATTTCATCAATTATTTAAACTCACATAAAAAATATTTTGACTTTGTTATAACAAAATAATAATTCAACATGAAGCTACTGCGTTAAAATTTTACAAAATTCTACAAACTAATTTTTCATGGAACTTTTATCTGCTTAGTTTTGGAGACCAGTAAAAATTTCATTTCACGTTAGCATACTAGCCTTTACAAGAAGCTGGAACAGTCTAAAAGTTCGCCCTGCACCGAATTAATGCTATAGCATCACGCTGCGGTCAAATTAAAAACGTAAATTTCACATATCTATTCCATATAAAAGGCGGCGTCCGCAGTGTGCAAGTGCTACTTCGTTTCTGTGGAAAATTAAGAAAACCTAAGTAGTATTTAACCAGTACAAATAAATTTTCAAAAATCAACCAGCACGAAAACACTATTTTTTTGGAACAAATTATTATAAATTAGCAACATAAATAATGGAAACACATTTATGGCAACCATTATTTTTGCGGAGCGATATGAAATACTGAGGTACGTAAATATTAGCATCTAGCAGGATATCTAAAAAAATATTAATTCACTAAATTGAAAGGCTCATTTTGTTGAAAAAGGGGTGTTTTGAATGGTCTTGAGGGAATGTAACCCTTTCCGTAAATTATTTGTACTGAAAATCATTAAAACAGAAATATTAGTGTTACACTCGAAAGTTTAAGCGTTGGTTTAAGCACCATGAGTTTACGCATAAGATCAATTAGGTATACGAAAATGTCATTCACACTATTCGAGCAAACGCTAAACAAGATATGCCTGTAATAAAAAAAAAAACATTAATATGAGTTTTTTATGTACTCAACCTTCAACAGTAACTCACATGTGTATTTAAAAATTTTGAAGATGTTAAGTAAAATGACACGAGTATCGATTAGTCAATGCATCGATTTTAAAAGGCGCGTGTATTTAGAGCGCAAGAAACCTAGTCCCAGGGATAACCGAAATCGTTGATCTTGCCCATGTATGTGTTATTATATATGTGTTATTAAGAACCGTAGTCAAATCATAATATTTTGTGATGATAATGCTTGTTTTAGAGTTAGTTTACATAATCCAGAATTTCTGTTAGTCTTAAAACCACGGACATCTCTAGCCTGTGTCTTCGCTCAATCGTTTTCTAGCATATAGATTGGAATTTTGCACATTTTTTTGATCTGTATTGACAAAATTGGTATATTTATGCCAATTTGTTTGAATTTGCTGATCTGCACGAAATGATATTTTGTTCCACAAAAGACTACGTTATCTGCACAAAGAGCCATCATCGTTTGATATTATATTATTGAATTGATATCCTTCATTCTAAGATGAATTATAAGAAGAGTAATTAAATAATGACAAATAGAAAATTAAACCATTGTTCAATTGATAGTTTTTACTAAACTTTATTTGACTTTCAATAAATTCAAATATGGCTATTATGAATAACTTTAATTAATATTTAAAAACTATAAATTATTTTATAACGACTGTGCACACGGATTTCCATCAATTTTTGATTTAAATATTTTTGTTGATTACCTTATTCTGTAGTTTAGATTAAAATAATCTTCAATAAATTAAGTCATACGAACGACTTTATTCTGAACTCCGCCAAAATATTCCTATTGGGTTTTAAAAGAGTCACGCGTACCAAAGAGTTCAACTCCATAATACGTCTAACGTACGTTTTATACGTTTTAAGACGTCCGATGTAAATAAGTACAAGTTTCACCGAATATAATTCCACATATTTGAGACTGCATATATTTATTTATTATTCCCAGGACACTATGCTGGAAATTTGCAAACCCTAAGAGAACATTGTCTACCCCCTGCTACAATTGATTTAATATTTGAGAGAATAGAGGTATCGGTAACCGTGTAAACTATTCAGACAAGCTTTACTTGCTCTTTAGTTGATAAAATCAATCCGATAGCGTTGTTTCTTCAGCACGAGATTGACGTTAGCACATTATTAGTGTAAATTGTGTGTAATTTACTATACATTGCAAAGGGAGGCAGGTGAAGTTTATTATTAGACAGTCATGTCATAATCTATTCCTTTAAAATTGTTCATCCCTAATAAAATCATTGTAGTAATAACTTGAGAAGATTCGTCTACTTCTATGTTGATAAAGCAAGTCAACCAGATAAATAAAATACAATTTGTTCAGAAAATTGCAGGTAGGGTTTTTAAGGCGAGTAGATGGTACTTATGATGTGTGCCTTAATCGACTAAACTAACTAAACTAAAATTGAAATGGTTAGTTCATATAATATGCCAATAGGTAGCACTATTATAAAAGTCATTATGTGTGGCTTAAGAAACACTAAACTAATTAGAATAAGTGTCAAAATATTTATATAAACAATGAAAAATAGAGAGCGAAATTTACTTAAAATAATAAATAAATAAAAGTTCAATATGATAGTGCCACATTTTTTATTTTCCAATACACTTCTAGTGTACTAAAAGTTCATTTTAAATAAACGAAATATGTATAAGAAATAAACGGATACATCGAGCAAAAATATACAATTGAATATATAATATTTGAGGTTATGTTGTGATATATTGAGTAATTTTGTTTAATTATAGGTTCCCGAAAACGCAAATTGTGTGATTCTAGAATTTATCATAGGATAATGTCGAACGACAATGTACATATTAGAGAACATCTAAGAGTAACGGCTGACTGTTTAAATACCGTAACCGAACTTTTCGTCGATCGAGCAACAAAAAAGGATACACCGTAAAATTCCGAGTTTGTGTTTCTGCGTTGGCCAGCATGTGGAATTAGCTACCTGGCTATGGGTGTAAGCTTTAACATATCCAGATACACCGTCAGAACAATAGTATACACAATATGCTCGGCTATTTTGTAGCGATTGCGCCATAAGTCATAAAATACCCCATAGACTCGTACGTAGCGATTGGGGCTCAATTTAATTAATTTAGTTTCGAGAAATTTGTAAACGTATGTTGTGGCTATCCTGATTCGGATGAAGAAATATTAAATGAAGCATTTGAAAATTCGTATGAACAGATTGATGAGCAACGGGCTTTAGAATTCCGTAATAATTTGATGCAAGGATTGTAGAAAGATATTATTGTACTTGAACTAGCAGATTCATGAAATTTATTTAAATTTTTATTATGTTATTTAAATTTGAAATAAAAAATTTTAAAAAAAATTTTACTTCTCGCAGTATGATGAAAAGTCACTGAAAAGTAACGTCGTAAATTGACTTTTCGGCTGCCAACTAGTGGTCGATAGCAGAGTTTTCGTATTTTCGTTTAGTTTAGTTAATTTAGTCGATTAAGGCACACAGCATTAGAAATAAATTAAAAAATGAGGGGACTGTTGCACGTATCAGGTTTGTCAACGAATTAGCTGAATTGTAAACTATTCATCAATAACTGCTATTTCGGCGTGAGTTTTCCCAATTAGAAAATATCAATTAATTTAACTGTGAACGTTAAAATTACTCAAGACAGCACCCCGGAGGACTGACTAATTCTTAAACCCTTATTATTTATTTGGGAAAAGAAAGAAATGAATTAACATTTTGATATAACTGTTGATTCATTTTACAGATTTAAGATTAAGAAATATTTACAAGTTTATATTTAATAAAAGAATAAATGCAAATGTTTAGAATGTGTCAACAATATCTGAGCGGGCTGAAAGATTTAAGTAAACTCGAAAATCTAATCGGTGTGAAACAATAAAGAAGGCAAACCGCTTTTTTTAATTATCTCACCGACAAAAGTTTGCAATTGCGAACTCCGAAAAAATCTTAAATAAAGTAGACTTTTCATGTCATTTAAAAACTGGATAACTCTGAAAACTTACGTAATCAACTCCATGTCCTCGTCTCCCAAAATGTTGTATTAAATGCATTGATTATTTTTGTATTTTAGAAGACGGTTTCGCTTAAAACTTTTGGCATAAGAAGGACGAATGACGTGAACTCCTGATATTGTAGTCGAGTATATAAGCATTACGAGTTCGAATTACAGGTTTCGAGGCAAATTAATTTGACAAGCTCAAAATAATCTTTACAAATTGTCTCTTGAAATAACGAGAAATGTGTAGAAACGAACCACGTTAAAAAGTCGCGTTTGATAGAACACAAAAGACATTAAATGGAAAAGCGTTTTAACGTCATTTGTAATAAATCGAAATGCTTAAATGATTGACCCCATGCTTTCGCCTCCAATGTTGTTTTAGTTCAGTAGTATTTTAAAAAAAACTAGACTTTAGATTGAAGTCTATTATGTAAGCATTACGAGTTCGAGTTTGGAGGCAAATTAATTAGACAAGTTTTCTTCGAAAACAACTAATTAATACAACTACAACAACTGAAAGTTCCAATTACGACTAAATGAAATATTCCTTATCACTACATATTTATAAATATTCACATCATTTGTTGTAACTAAAATATATATTGTTTACATAATCGACTTTATGTTCTCGTTACCCAAGTAACTCTCTCAGTGTAATCACATTTCCTTAGTGCGATCCGCAAGGAAGCAAATGAAATGCTGGCTTTAATTCATTACGTATTTTCAACAACAAAAAAATATGTCTCAGAAACTTTTTCTCTTCAAAAAGCCTTTTCGTTTCTCGAGGCAACTTAAGACTGTGCTCTTGATATTGGAGTTGATTATGTAAGAATTACGAGTTCGTGATGAATAACAATAAAAACCCACAATTACAGCAAGCCTTTTGAAGTCATTTGTTATAACTTTAAATGCTTGCATAATCAACCCATGTTCTCGCACCCCAAGCTATTACCCAAGGCATCATTACCTAGAAATTCTCTATTTTCATCGCAATTTTTTAATTCTTTTTATATTACATAATTCGCCTTACTTCATTTGGTATAATGTGCTAGGTTCAAAACTAAAGAAAATTTAGTATAAAGACGAGCTTTTTAAGTAATTCATGTTTCAGAAGTTCTCTTTCTAGAAAAACCTTTTAGAATAATTTTGAGGTCGATTATGTAAGCATTAATTCGATAAAAAAACCGTTACGAGTTGCAATTAAAAGTAATAAATCTGGGGGCTGATTATGTATGCGTTGCGAGTACAACTTACATTTTGAGTCTCAAAATTAAATGTGCACAAGTAAAGCAACAACAAATAGTTGCAATTACGATATATCAAATGCATTAAATAAAAAAGCCTTTTGGCGTAATTTGTCGTCAATCGTAATTCGTAATGTTTACATAATCCACCCCTATACGAATAGAACAGTAATAAAACTAAAAGTAGGTAACACTTGTAAATAAAATGCTATTTCTAGCAACGAAATCGTTAACTATTTAAAAAAAAGCTTTGTGTTTCAAAATCTTTCCTTATCTTTTCTTCTATAAAAAGCTCTAGAAAAACGGGTGACGTTGACTTAAGGCGGCAAATGGGCTTTTGATGCTATTTGCATGATATATGTGACCTAAACTGGATAGGTAACACGATGTAAACGCTGTTACCCAAATTAGGTTGGGACTTTGTGTGGACGGACCCAACTTGGATCGACGAAAAATGAGATGTAAACGACACCGATGTAAAGGGTTTTTCCATTATAAAATAGATGTCGATAGCGGCATTCGTGTTAACTAAACATATCGGCATAAAATTTAGTTTTGCAGTTATTTATTTAGTCAAATTTAAAAAATTACAATGAATGAATTTAATTTCGAAAATGTATAGTTTTAGTAAAGGGTTTTCCAATAAGAGATTCCATTTTGAATAGCCTGCTATTTGGGCAGCTGTCAATTTTGAAGCTGTAATCTTTTGACATTTGACAAGTAAAAACTACGCCATTACTAAAAATGGTACGATACACGCTTCAACAACGCATTGAAATTGTTAAAATTCACTACAAAAACGGTGAAATTTTGCAAGCATCTCCTTGGCCGGCAATAATGAAACTGATGGAAAAATTTGAGCTGTTCGGACAAGTTAGTGATATGAAGAATCGAAACAGTGTACGTCGCTCAAGAATAGCTGAAGATATTGCTGCTGTAGCCCGTAGTGTTGTCGAAAACACAGGTTTGTCGATCTTTGCAGTTAGACATTCCACAAACGACATTACACCGTATTTTGCATAAAGACTTAGGAGAAAGTCAGTTAACACAAGAACTCAAGCCGGTCGATCACCATAAACGTCGTGCCTTCGCTGATTGGGTCCTTCAAATGCATCAAAATGATCCGGATTTACATCGAAAAATCATCTTCAGTGATGAGGCCCATTTTCACCTCGGGAGGTTACGGTAATAAACAGAAATGTCGCATTTGGGGCTCAGACCTAAATTAAATGATTGTTGAACAGCCTCTACATCGTCAACGCGTGTCACTGTTTGTTGCGGATTTTGTGCAACAGTTACAGTGAATGGACTGCGCTACCGAGCTATGAATAATGATTTTTTATGTCCGGATTGAAGAAAAGTTTCCTGACCGTAGTATTTCTCGACGAGGTGATCATAATTGGCCACCGAGTTTTTGTGATTTAATACCTTTAGACTTTTTTCTTTGGATCCACGTGAAAGTTAAGGAATATGACAATGCTCCACAATCGATTCAAGACCTTAAAGATGGAATTCGTGAAGTTATCGAGGACGAGGATATACAGCCGCAAATGTGCAAATTGGACATCTCGGATAATGGTCATATTTGAAACTTTCAAATATGACCATTATCAAAATTAAATCATTCTGGAGGGGAAATACATTAGTGCTAAAATTAGGACCCCCCCGCCCCTGTTTGTAAGGGGGTGGGGAAACTTGGAAACTATAGATAGGAACCCCTATTTTTTATTGCAGATTCGGATTCTATCTACGGCTAAAAGTACGTAGGATTTCCTTGAAACATTTTTTTCAATTCATGATAGATGGCGCTGTAGTAGGCGATATTAAATTTTTTTCGATTTCTCCTACTGAGAACATTATGCATACGATTCTGCAATATGTTTACATTAAAATTAACACGTTTTCAATATAAATACTTGAAATTAGTTTTAAACAAATTGTATTTCTTAAATAAAAAAAAAACTACTTTTAGCGTAACCCAGGAACAACGACGGCGATGATTTTGCATAGGAACATGAGACTAAATTTGTTTTCAAATAAATGATATTTTTTGTTTTAAACATATCGACTCAGTTCAAAGAATATTTCGAAAACAATAGAAAACAATAGCGTAAGACTATTACAATTCAAAATGGAGTATTTAACTGTATAAGAAAAAATTGAAATTGTCCTGGTTTATGGAGAAGCTGGCCGTACTCTTGCTAATGCGGTGAATCTCTACACTTCGCGTTTTACAGATAGGATTCGGTCACGTGTTTCATTTTACCGGACTATCAAACAATTCACTGCTGATGGAAGTGTTCGACCGAAGAAAAGGACCCGTCGAGCAACAGTCACTGAGGAAAATAACGAAATTGCTGTATTGGCTGCAGTAGCTTATAATCCTCATATAACTACACGAGAAATAGCTAGCGAATCCGGATTATCCCAGACCAGTGTTTGCAAAATTTTGAACCGACATAAGTATCATCCGTTTCATATGAGTTTACACTAAGATATTCATGGCGTTGATTTTGAAAATCGGGTAACATTTTGTCAGTGGGCAGTAGAACAAATACAGCAAATACCCAATTTTTTTCGCTATGTATTGTTCTCCGATGAGTGGTCTTTTACAAACCATGGAACGGTTACTCGGCACAACATGCATTACTGGAGTGTTGAAAATCCACACTGGCTTCACCAAGTTGAACATCAGCGCCCTTGGACTGTCAACGTGTGGTGTGGAATAATTGGCAACCAACTCATCGGCCTCCATATTATTGATGGCAATTTGAATGGTCAAATTTACCGAGACATTTTGGAAAATGAACTGCCAACATTATTTGATAACTTGAGCTTAGAATTGCGACAGAACATGTGGTTTCAACATGATGGATGTCCAGCACACTATTCGTCGGAAGCACGTGAAGTTGTGCTTCTAAGTTGTGTACATTCATTTGAAATGCGGATTAATAAGTGCATTGAAGTCGAAGGCCATCATTTTGAGCACTTAATTTAATTAAAAGATGATGTCCACGTCGTTGTTCCTGGGTTACGCTAAAGGTAGTTTTTTTTTTAAATTTAAGAAATACAATTTGTTTAAAACTAATTTCAAGTATTTACATTGAAAACGTGTTAATTTTAAAGCAAACATATTGCAGAATCGTATGCATAATGTTCTCAGTAGGAGAAATCAAAAAAATGTTTCAAAGAAATCCTACGAACTTTTAGCCGTAAAATCCGAATCTGCAATAAAAAATAGGGGTTCCTATCTTAGTTTCCAAGTTTGCCCGGAGGGTTCCTAATTTTAGCACTAATGCATTTCCCCTCCAGAATGATTTTATTTTGATAATGGTCATTTTTATCGTAGAGGGCTTATTTACACTATATTGTAACATTCGGGCTTATATTGTAACATTCGGAAAAAAACAATACGAAACAACCGATAATTTAAATGCAAGGACCATAATATAAAAAATAGGATTTAAAGCAGGCGTCAAGGTTGATTTACATATGCGACGTGCGACATGCGTAGTTCCGCCACGCACACTTTATAAAATTTAAATAAAACAAAATGTACCAAAAAGAAATTTAATGTCAAAACTACATCGTTTATATAAAAATTTGTATTAGTTTGTGCGACCGTGGCGGAAAAGATAAAATTAAACCGTCTCTCGACGTGTGGCGTGTGTCGTGTGACGAATGCCAAAATATTTGTCTCTGGTTGGCTACAAGCTCCCTTCACACGTCGCACGTCGCATATGTAAAGCAACCTTGACGAGCTAACTCTTTGAGGCACACACTTTTAAAGAAAATATAAACCCTAGAATTTTGTTTATTATAAAAAAATGGAAATAAATATTCATTACGATTATTTAAGATAAATTATTACTAAAAATAAGGAAAAAAAATCATTTCAATAAATACTTTTTACAGGGTGGGGCATATAATCCCACCATTCAACTAATGATTTAAATGATATTCGTTTAAACACAACTTTTTACCAAAACAAAGTGGAACTTTCCAGACAGTACACCAGGGAGTTCGAACTTCTTTTTTTTTTTTTTTGGTGCTGCATAACGCACATCGTTTCCCACTAGTACGTTTTGGTGGATGTTTTGGGTATTTTCCTCGTATTTTCCATGAAACACTTGGTTTCGATTTTTTTATCTTGAGTGGAAGTCCAGATGTTCATGGTGCAATTTTATTAATTAAAGCCTGGGCAACAAACCCTTAAGCACACTGCCCCTTAAAATGTTTCAGCTCCATGTTTTCACCCAATTGTTTATAAACAATATATGAATTAACAAAAAAAGAAAAAAAAACAATATGCGTGCCACCATTTTTTACTACGTTGGTCACGTTTATAACTAGCCAAAAGCCAATCCACTGCATTCATGTTCATATTATAATCAATTATTAATGAGGGACAAGCGACTGAAATATGATCCCCATTTTTATCCTTTCTCTTACTGTTCCCACCTGTGGCATATCTCGATTTCATATCTCGACTATAGCGCCACCTACCGGGTCCAAAATTTACAGAAACTCGGTTACAGCCAGGACAAACATATTATTTCCAAAATCTGGAGTCATATAATTGTCAAAAATTTTAACCAATTGAAACAGATAAAAAGTTAAAAGAATACCACGAATAAATTTAAAACTTTTTATGCGACATTTAAACCGATTGAAACACGCATTTACTTCAACTTTTCAAGATGGGTTAACATTTGTCCCACCACGCATGAAAAGCTAAGCAAAAGGTGGGACAGTTTTTAACCCACCTAACCGCAAAGAGTTAAATAGCACAAATGCGTATATGAACGCAATTTAGAATCAGCTACGAAAATCTGAAGATAAAATAAACGTTTTTAACCTAATTATGCATCCTACCTCATTTACAGAATAGAATAATCGTCACAACAATAATCATTTCTGATCTGTAAAACACGTGTACTTTCTGTATTATTTGACCAAAAACCATATCGATTAAAATCAGTAAAAATTGTTGAAATTAATCGGCTCAATTTCATTTTGAAGGTAAAAAACATTTTGGGACACAATTACGTTGATTGCTGAACCATTAACCAGCCATAGTTATGCGTTTCCAAGGTTAGTATTACAATGCTATATATCAAATACATTTGGTGGCACGCAAGCACAGCGTTGAATTCAATATTTCCATATAAAATATTTATTGAAGCAAAATTACTCAACTACCCATCTGGCGAAATATCGACCATGAAATTTGCCTATTCAATAGGTATGATTTTTGACGAATTAAAACAAAACGAAAAACTATAAATATCATAAACAAAAAAGTAATAATCAATAAAACCGATTTGGTGTGACATAAATTAAACCACCAAGTTATTATTTAAATTGGGTTACATTACGAAAACCGATAATAGAAAATCACCAATAATAACAAAAGAAAAAGTTCTAGTTCTATGCATAAAAATAAGTTTTCACCTTATGTATAGCATTGACTTATACACGAATTTATTTTATCGATCTTGGCACCAACCGAAATTTACTGAACGAAACTATGAAAATGTAAAATTCTGCTAATTTCAATATCAATTTACGCGCGCACACACACGCATACGCACGAAATAAAATACATAAAAAATCGCTACACACTAATTTTACTAATTAAATTTATAAATCACAATATAAACAGCAACAAGAAATTTAAGTTTAATTTTTTGTATTTACCTTTCTAGTGTGGGCACTATTTTCACTTGATCTTCACCGGCCACAAAATGACCATAAAATGTGCATTTCATGAGCAAACTAAACAGTTTCTTGCCCATCATTGCCTGGCCTATTTTCATTAACTAGAAGAATACAAATAAGACAAAACACAAAAATAAATTAATTAGATCAAAATATTATGCTAAATAGAATTAATTTAATTAGATAAATATTTTAAAAATCAAAATTATTAGTAATTTAATTATTTAATTAGCATACGATGATACCCTTGACTGTTTAGTTTTACTTTGCTAAATAAACGTAAGAGATGTTTTATGCAAGTTTGCGCCCGGTTTGGGGCAGTTGCATGAACGGTCAAGCAGAATCACACTTTAAAAATACGTTTTAAAAAGACCGCTTGTCAAAAACTTGCTATCGAACAAGCATATAATCGTGAAAACATAAATAGCAAGGAACGGATTTAGACAGGTATATCACTGTGCATCCCAAACGAAAGAGGAGCCCTAGATCAGCGGCCAATACGAGCGTGAATAAATCCACTAAGCTAGCCACGGTTGAGTTGGCTCATGGCAAACGGTTTTCTAGTGTAATAAACACCGATGAAGCTGCTGAAGATGCTGTACCAAAAAATAACACATCAAAAACTGAGAAACCGCCACCAATCTATTTGGGGAAGAATCAAATGGAGATTTAGCAAGAACCATCGAAACTTTAACGAAGGGTAGCTTTTATATTGCCGGGGTTAAACGAGGAAATATAAAAGAAACCAAAATTCAGCCGTCAAATATTGAGACATGCAAGGCATAAATAAATCATTTTGATGAAGTGGGAAAACAATACTATACTTATCAACTAAAGAGCCAAAAAGGGTTGGTTGTGATGTTAAAAGGAATTGAGAGCTACGTTGACCCGAACGCGATACAAGCTGCGTGCTATCTAATTTAAACGCAAGCTGTTCGAACTAGGGAGTGCATTACCGTTTACCGATTTACCGTATTTACCATATAAAATATATTTACGATTTATCGGTAAATTTTTACAAATTTACCGATTTTTTCGATAAAAATATATTTATAATTAATAGGGCGCAATTTAGTTTCAGGATATAGCAGGGCGTATTTCATTGAAAAAAATGGAGAGCATGTTTTATTCGAATTCACTCAGTAATTATTATGTAGGTATACCTACTGAATGTAGGTATACCTACTGAAGATTTATGTAATGATTTTTATTTAATGAAACGAAATGAACATATACAGGGTTGGCGCGTGGACCGATAGCATTTTTTGGCAAATTGGGGAGAGGGGGTAATTTGGAAGCTTTCATCCCATGGAATTGATATTCTAAGTGGCCCGGCAAATTAAATATAATATTTTAATTTGTTTTAAGATTTTTTTCGGCTTTTTCGGACAAAATATCATTTTAATGGACACCCATACAATGTTTTACGACAATTTTTGTCGCATAAAAACAAAGAGGCCATTTATTAACAATATTTCTACCACAAAAGTAGAAAAAATGCATTCCCCTCCCCCACGTTTAACCCCAGGGCACTTGTGTACACAAAGATACACAAACCCTTACAAAAATGAGAACTCCCTTAGGTAGCTTCTTGAATATAATTCGCTAAATCAATATGTTCTTGTTTTGTATTATCGGTACAAAGCAAGATTTTGATTTTTGCAGTTTGGTCGTTGCAACCTACCAACTTTTTATCAGTACGAAACCAAGCTGCCAAGAAGCTACCTAAGGGAGTTCTCATTTTTGTAAGGGTTTGTGTATCTTTGTGTACACAAGTGCCCTGGGGTTAAACGGTGGGGGAGGGGAACGCATTTTTTCTACTTTTGTGGTAGAAATATTGTTAATAAATGGCTTCTTTGTTTTTATGCGACAAAAATTGTCGTAAAACATTGTATGGGTGTCCATTAAAATGATATTTTGTCCGAAAAAGCCGAAAAAAATCTTAAAACAAATTAAATTCACGGACGTCTTTAATATTTCTTCTTAAAATAATATTTTAAGTTTGTTTTAAATAACCCAAAATCTCACCTTTAAATGGTCACTTTTGTGTTTGCAGTCGTAGAGGCACGAAATAACTTTTATTGTATTCTACAATGTAATGATTTTATTCTAAATAAATCATTATTTAATATAATTGGTTTAAGAAACATGACTTATGGGCTTCCAAATCTAAAAAAATGTGTAGATTTATGAAAAACGTCAAAATCTAAATTAATTTAAAAAATAACTTATGGTTATTTTGAAATTAGTTTTGCTTTAAAAAATCTCTTGTTTATGCCCTGACATGTCATTAGGGAATCCAAGTCGGTTCTACCCGATTTCGTGTAGTTGGGCAATTATTCACCCCCAGAGACACCCGAAACCATCGGGCATCGCCGCAAACAACCGAAACCGACAACCCTTCTATTCATCTCAACGAAAATGGAAAAAACATAAACGTACATATCCCATACGTTGGAGGGAATCCAATTACCCGACTAGGGAATCCAATTACCCGAATTTCGGGTACCCGACTTTCGGTTCCGTGTTTTTACCATTACCCCACCGGTTTCTACAAACATCCGTTTCAATTTTTTCCATTTTCGTTGAGATGCATTGGAGGGTTGTCGGTTTCGGTTGTTTGCAGCATTTCCCGAAGTCTCTGGAGGGTAAGTAATGGCCCAACTACATGAAGTCGGATAGAACCGACTTGGATTCCCTACATGTCATAGAAACCCCTCATTTTGTGGTCAAAATACGAGATATTATTTAGTCAGAGTTATTTGTGCCAGGGTTAAGAAAATGTTTTTTAAGTTATTGATAGATTTTAAAAAATAAGTAAACCGGGTGCTAATTGACTTGTGCTGTTCAGTCAATATGTCACTATCTGCTACCGGAAGTGCCCGTGTGTTTCACTTTGTTCTTGTTAAATTATTAATTGTACCAGGTCACGAAAAGAGTGAGCTTAATGTTATTCGTTTCACGGCTGAAATTTTATAGATTTATGGATTTTGTGGACAAATGAGTCTAACTTCAATCGTAAGGGAATTGTGAATTTACCAAATCTGCTTCATTGGGGCAGTAAAAGCCGAAATTCACACAAGAAAAGGCAGGATTCTTTTCAAAGGAAATTCATCGTTAATGTTTGGGCTGGTGTTATTGGTCGAAACCTTATCGGTTCATATTCTTTATCTCGAATTTATTCAGAATGAGCTACCTGAGCTGTTTTTTAACAGTTTCTGATTGGTATGGGTTGTCCTATTTATTAGCGCACGCTGTCCCGAGACCTTACATCCTTGAATCTCTGGGGACGTGCTAAGGAGTTTGTGTACGCAATAGAGGTACTCACAAGAGAAATTTTAATTGAAAGCGCAACAACCGTGGACATTAAAAAAAGAGTGAATTTGATTTCAAATTAATTAATATCTAAAAAAGGTATTTTCTTAACCCTGATATCTCGTATTTCACCATGAAATGAGTGATTTCTATGATATGTCAGTATACATTGGAAAGGGCATAAACAAGAGATTTAAAAAAAGGCTAATTTCAGAATAACCATTAGTTTTTTAAATGAATTTAGATGGTGACGTTTTTCATACTTCTATAAATTTTTAGGATTTGGAAGCCCATAAGTCATTTTTCTTAAACCAATTGTATTAAATAATGATTTATTTAGAGTAAAATCATTACATTGTAGAATACAAATTTATTTCATGCCTCTACGACTACAAACACAAAAGTGACCATTTAAAGGCAAGATTTTGGGTTATTTAAAACAAACTTAAAATAGTATATTTCATTCGCCGGGCCACTTAGAACATCAATTCCATGCGATAAAAACTTCCAAATAGCCCCCCCCCCCCCCCCCCCCCCCTTCAATCTGCCATTATGAATTTTATTTTATGTTATTAATTAATTTATTATTTTATTTTATAAAGTTCATTAATTTGTTTCAAGCACTGGTTTATTAACTTTTCACTGGTTTAATACCTAAGGCACAGTACCAAAATATTATTTAAATTCAATTTACCGGTAAATTATCGATAAATTACCGATCTCACGCAAAATTTACCGTTTACCGGTAAATTGAAAAATCGGTAAATTTGCACTCCCTAGTTCGAACTGTCAAAATTTTACGGGACATACAAAAAATAATAGCATTGCCTTATTTGTTTATATTGCTGACTCTTTTTAACTAGTAACTTTTTTATATGCGTGCAGCTCTATTTTACTGTAAAAAATTTGTTGGAAAAAAAATTGGAACATGTAAATCGTGCATTAGACAGCGAGCTGAGCAACAATTGCTTAAATTACATTCAAAATCTATACTTTAATATGGAAACCAGAATATAAATGTAAACAGTAGTGAGCATCACGGAGTTTCGTACGCAAGTGTACTTAAGGATGCCGTTCCAAAAGTGGAGGAAGGAAACATCTCATTTGCTTTAATCAAGCTATCTGGTATGATGCAAAGCTTGATGGCGATGATGGAGAGAGCTATGTATTTAGTGATGCAGAATATGAACATGCCGATGCAGATAGTTGTTAAAAATCAAAAATGACTCTCCTCAAAATAGCAATATGGAATGCAAACGGAGAGCGGAGGTTCAAGCATTTTTCATTGAGCACAAAATTGACATAATGTTAATATCTGGAAACACGCTTCACCAACAAGAACTACTTCAAAATTAATGGATACTCTATTTATGACACTAAGCATCCGGATGGCAAAGTACACGGTGGCACTGCTGTATTGATTAAGAGAAGACTAAAACATTACGAACTTATGAAATATGAGAAAAATCATATCCAATGAACGAGCATCTGTCTGCGGGAATGACCTGGAAATTGCCTGATATCAGCAGTGTATTGCCCTCCAAAGCACGCTATAAAAATTTTGGTCAGCTGGGTAATAAATTTTTCGCGGGGGTTGATTACAACGCCAAACATACTCAATAGGGTTCAAGACTAACAACGCCTAAGGCAAACAACTTTATGAAGCTATAGAGAAACAGTCCCTGGATTTTATATCTACCGGTCATCCCACTTACTGGTCCATGGAAAAAAAGAAAACCTGATCTAATTGATTTCTGCGTAGCCAAAGACATTGCGCGTACGTATATTAAGGCCACCGATTTCTATGATCAGTCGTCTGATCATTCACCAATAATAGTAACAATGAGTACTGTTGTCTTAGAATTAGAAACACCGAAACGTCTGATAAACAAACGAACTGATTGGAATCAATTATAGGAGACTAGTCGAACTGTCATCATGATATTTCGCTAAAAACACCAGCAGATATTGATGTGACTGCAGAAAATATAAAAGAGGCACTGGAAATATCAGCTGAAAAGATTTCAAAAATTATCAACCATTTAAAAAAACTAATAAATTATTACATAATATCCAGTCACTAATCTAGGAAAAGCGGAAAATTCGACGGCAATGGTAACAAACAAAATCACCATTGTTGAAATGCAAATTAAATCGAGCTATCAAAACCCTAAAATTTGCACTGCAGGAAGATGAAAACCAATGTGTCCAGAATTATTTAAGTGAACTCTCGGCAACAGTAAGACTGAGTATTCCTTGTGGAAGGACTACAAACTGGATATTGGGCGAGAAGCGATGAAGAAAAAGCCAATGCTTTCGCTGCACATCTAGAGACGGTGTTTTCACCACACGAAGGAACTAATAATATCGTGGTGAATCACCAGATGGATGATGATTCATCCTTTAAACCTATAAAGTTAGAATGGTGGAAAGTTAAGAACACAATAAAAACTTGCATTAACCCGAAAAAAGCGCCAGCGATTTGACCTTATTACCTTATTGACCTTATTACTGGAGAAATGATAGGGTTGGCTTTGACGTTCGTGTCGAACAGTCGCATGTTTTTCCATTTAAATTTATTTACATTTAATTATATTTTTTTATGTTATATTGTAAATTTTAAATTACTTCTAACGGCCTTAATGGGAGTTGTATATAACCATAACCATCCTTGGTCCAAATGTGGAAAGCTATATAGAGATTCAGGAAAATATTACCCATTATGTCGCCGGAATAGAGCGGTTCTCGTCTGCTGAATGATGAGGCCTTGCATTTAGAAACGTACACATTTTTGAGAAAATGCGCCTGCGTAAATACACGCAAAGAAAAGTTTTATATACATATAATTTAGTTGGATGTTGTAATGAACTTCGGTAAGTTTTTTTTTCTTTAATTTCATTGAGTTCATTGCCTCAAATTTAAAAATAAAATTTTATTTAAAAATTAAAATTAACTCCGGCATTTTATTTATTTCCTTTTTTTTCCCCTCCAGTCGATTTCGCATTTTTGTTTCGCGTTTCTATTTAAGTTTATAAATGTCGTGTGATACTCCATCCAACTCCCCGGTAAATGACGAGGATTATGGAGATGCAAGTTCTGCAGATCCAATTAATTCTGCATCGCAACTACAAAATTTATTCGCAGAACAGTTTCAATTGTTTCTGCAAGCTCAAAATTTATTCCGGGATCCAGGAGTTGCTCAGTCGTCTAAGTAGGCAGTCTGGTTCAGAACCTGGTTGGACTGGGGTCCAAAATCCAAATTTGGAGATTGGAGCGGTCCGATTCCGACCTCCACAACCGTTGTATGGTCAGAATCCGGCCGTTTGGTTTACGATTCTGGAGTTGCAGTTCGTTGTCGCGAACATCAGGTCGGAGACCACCAAGTTCTCTCATGCAGTGGGGGCATTGGACGCGAGACTGCATGATCGTTTCGCGGATTTAATTCTCCGCGATAAGGGTACACTTCCTTACTCGGTGTTCAAAGAGGAAGTGATTCGCGTATTAGGCGAGTCAGAGATGTCACGCTTAAATAACGTCCTGACGAACCTGACGTTGGGGGATAAAAAGCCGTCACAATTACTAAGTCAGATACGCTTGAACGCTGGCAGTAATTTCAATGACAAGTTGCTCAGACAACTTTGGATGAAGAGGTTGCCTTCGCAGATTCAGGTTATACTAACCACTTTTGGAAACGACGTGACGTTAGATGTTTTAGCAGCACGAGCCGATAACATGATGGAGGTGATGCCACCGTTAGGGTTAAATGCTGTTAAATCGTGCAACCCTTTCGGCCCATCCTCGCCTGCAGCATCTAACGGGTATGTTGATCCAGCTGGCATTTCTGATGCTTCTAATTTAGACGCTAAATTAGAAGACTTTATAGAATTAAAATTTTGGCAGAAATTAAAAATATGGTTAACCCTAGATCTCGATCTCGTTCAAATAGTAGAGGTCAAACAAATTCTCGTTCAAGATCTAGAGGTCGGGTTAACCCAAAATTCGATTTATGTTATTATCATTTTCGGTTCGGTGAAAAGGCTCAGAAATGCCAGCCTGGCTGTAAATTTTATGATAAAACCTGCGGAGGTCAGTCGATCAAGAAGGATTTTTAAATGCTCATCAGGACGTGACGACCGTTACTGATGAACCTACTACCAGTCGTCTATTAATTCATGATGCCAATTCAAGAGTTGCATTTCTAATAGACACTGGTGCTGACGTTTCGGTTGTTCCACTCAAAATTTGTCACATTCCGCAGGCATTAACTACCTCCAAATTATTCGCTGCGAATGGAACGCCAATTAAAGCTTATGGAACAAAAATTCTAAATTTAGATTTTGGGTTACGGCGTAATTTCAAGTGGGAATTTATAGTGGCAGATGTCTCGCTGCCCATTATCGGAGCTGATTTCCTTAAAAGTTCTGGTTTGATAGTTGATCTTGGCAAACATCGTCTTCTAGATCCAACGACATCATTGTTTACTGTTGGTTCTATATCTCTCACAGCCGAGTCAACACTGTCTCAACTAGACAAATCTCAGGTAAATAATCAAATCCAGCAACTTCTTTCTAAATTCTCAGAAATTATGACAAACTCTCTAAACGTCAAACCAGTTAAGCATATGATCACTCATCGGCTGGAAACTTTTGGAGCACCGGTTTCTTGTAAAACTAGACGTTTGGCACCTGATAAATTAACGATTGCAAAACAGGAATTCGAGAATCTGATGGCACTAGGAATTTGTCGTCCAAGTAATAGTGCATGGTCTAGTCCTTTGCATCTTGTCTTGAAGAAAAATTGAGATTGGAGACCATGTGGAGATTACCGAAGTCTGAATCGTGTTACTATTCCTGATCGTTATCCTATTCCACATCTTCAAGATTTTTCGTACCAGCTTGAAGGATGTACAGTTTTTTCGACTCTTGATCTTGTCCAAGCTTATCATCAAATCCCTATTGAACCGTCTGATATTCCAAAAACCGCTATTGCGACTCCCTTCGGTTTATTTGAATTCACTAAAATGACTTTTGGTCTCAGGAATGCAGCACAAACTTTTCAGAGATTCATGCATTCCGTATTGTTGGGACTTAATTTCGCATTTATCTACTTAGATGATATTCTGATAGCGTCTAAAATTTTCGAGGAACATCACGCGCATCTCGAACTAGTTTTCCAAAAATTATCAGACCACGGTTTAATAATCAATCCTGGAAAATGTGTCTTCGAACCTGAAGTTAAATTTTTAGGACATTTTGTTAATGCAAATGGCACTTTACCTGTTCCAGAACGTGTTGAAGTCATCAAAAATTTTGAACGTCCTTTAACGGTTAATCAACTCAAAAGATTTTTGGGGATGATTAATTTCTACAGACGTTTCATTCCAAACGCCGGACACAGCTATCGGCGCAGTAGTTAAACAGTATATCGGCGATATTTGAAACCACTCAGCTTCTTCTCGGTTCGTCTTAATGAAACGCAACAAAGATATAGTGCTTATGACAGAGAGTTGTTAGCAGCGTACTCTGGCATCAAGCATTTCAGATATCTTTTGGAAGGAGGCCAGTTTACGGACCATAAACCACTTGTCTACGCTTTTTGTCAGAATCCGGAAAAGGCATCCGCGTCAATTCCGACATTTGGATTTCATCGGGCAGTTCACAACCGACATCCAACACATATCAGGCATAGATAATGTCGTCGCAGATACACTTTCCCGCATTAATCTAATTTCTATTCCTGAAAGTATAGATTATGCACAAATTGCGGATGCCCAAACCAATGATGTCGAGCTTAAAGATCTTATGCGCGATAATTTAACTTTAAAGTTTGTCCAAGTTCCGTTGAGTTTTAACTCTAACAAAACTATATATTGTGATATTTCGACAGCTAATCAAAGACCTTTTATTCCAATTGAATTTCGGAAAAAAGTTTTTGAAGCCTTTCATAATCTTTCACACCCTGGAATTAAAGCAACAACTAAATTATTGACGAAAAATGTCATCTGGCCATCCATCACGAAAGATTCAAAAACTATGGCACAATCCTGTTTAGCTTTTCAGAAATCCAAAATTTCAAGACACACCGTTTCACCTCTTGGATCTTATCAATTAACTTCGCAACGCTTCGCAGAAATTCACTTAGACATCATTGGTCCTTCAGCGGTATTGCGTTACATTAATCAACAGGTATACGAGGTGGGCTGAGGCAGTTCCAGTTCTTGATATTACTGCAGCTACTGTCGCTTCTGCGGTATACTCCACATGGATTTCACGCTTCGGGGTACCAAACGTTATAGTCACCGACCAAGGTTGGCAGTTTGAGTCTTGTCTTTTCAATGAATTGTCAGCGTTGATCGGATTCAGACGAGTAAGAACGACGGCTTATAACCCAAAGTCCAACGGTATGATTGAGAGATGGCACAGAACGTTAAAGACCGCAATAATGTGTCACGAGCGAACTGATTGGGTAACGTTCTTGCCAACCGTACTGTTAGGTTTACGCACGTTATATAGTGAGGAACTTAAAACTTCTCCTGCTGAACTTGTTTACGGAAGTACGTTGAGGGTGCCTGGTCAATTTCTAAATTCTTTTTCGACCGGTAAAATTCTTCAGACAGATTTTGTAAATAATCTTAAAAAACATTTTGATGAAATTAGACCGTCTCCGGCAACCAGGCACTCCAATGTAAAAACTTTCGTAAACAGAGAGCTTTCAACGGGTTCACACGTATTTTTAAGGTCGGATTTTGTGAGAAAATCCTTACAACCACCTTATTCAGGACCGTTTAAAGTTCTCGAAAGAGGGGATAAGTTCTTCACTATTGACGTAAACGGCAGGTCAGGTGTGGTGTCTCTGGTTCGCCTCAAACCGTGTTTAGCGGAAAATGCGGACATCGTGGGATCGTTTCCGGCGGCCCCACTGGGTGAGAGGACTTCGGATAACGAGCCGGCTTCTGATGATACACACGTGTTAAAAAAGGTTCGCTTCATTCTTCCACCGAAGGAACCAGTTCAAACCAGAACTGGAAGAAGAATTAGACCACCAGCACGTTTTAGCTGAAGCAGCTTTTGGATCACCCTCGGTTCTTTTAATTAGTTTATTTTCGGCCTCGCGTATAGACTTGTATTTTCATAAAATCTTCCGAATTTATTGGGGAGGGAGTATTGTGGCGATGTTTATAGACTTAAATGTCAAATTTAATTGTCAAATTTATTAATTACAAATGAACTCTCTAAAATTATGGAAGAGATAAATAAACCCGGTCTACCATCGTAGGTTGTGCGAAAAACAAAAATATTATGTTTTTTTATTTTTTCCATTATTATTAAGAAAAAACTAAAAAGCACAAGTCAATATTGAGTTTAATGTAAATTGGTTTAATTTAATTTATATGTTCATTTTTACAAATAAAGCCTTAGCAAGTGTATAAAGTTTCAAAAGTTGTGAAAATTTATTTAATGTGAATATCAAAGATCAATAAAGGTAGTCACCTTTAGAACCAGTGCGAAACGAGATCAGGACACACAGAGTGAATATATAAATAGTGGGTCTAGGAATAAACAAACTACCCACAAAGGGAATTACCAGACAAATGCATAAAACTAATAAGCTACATTTTTAATGCGATCATGCGAACTAGTCATATTCTTCGAGAAGTGCAAAATCATCTGAACAAAATTGAGGATTGGCCCAAGATCTAGCGAATAAAAGTAAACGAAAAAAATCAACTCATGTCACATTCACGCTGAACAAACGCTCCTGCTTACCAGTACATTAAAACGGTGTATATATTCCTCAACAAACCAAGGTCAAATACCTATAGGCTTACCACCTGGATAGACGGCTAACGTGGAAAGAACATATTGAAGGAAAGCGCAACCAATTAAAAATAACATTTTCCAAAATGTATTATTGGCTGATAGGAAGAAAATCCAAGTTATCATTAGACAATAAGGTCTTCTTATACAAGTGCATCAAATAGGGAACTCCTGAAACGAACTCAAGTGAAGATACTCCGATGTTTTACTAATTCTCCATGGTACTTATATCCGAAATACTAACATACACGACGACCTTGGTATTAAAACAAACAAAACAAAACTTCAGGGACATCCCAACTACTAATGAACCAGTAAAATCATTAAATGTATAAGTAGGATCTAAATTAAATTATGTACACTAATATTAAGTATCAACATTGATTAAAACTTAGAAAATGTAATTAGCTTAAGATTTGAAAACTTCTTGTTAGTTTTTTATGTAGAAAGACTCAGAAATAAAGCCATTGACACCATTAAAAAACAATAAAAAAAAATCTCAAGACGTACTTTTCATGAAAAGTACGTTGAATTCATTGTTCGTTAGTACCTCATTGATTTTCGAAAAATGATCGCTATAGTTAAAACGATGTGGACTTGCAGAGTCTCCGTTGAAGACAAACTTCATGAATTTTCAAAAATACTTCTCGGGATTTTGTGCGAAGTCCCTTTATATTTTGGTAGTAAAGAGGCAAGTATAGGTTAGGTTTCAGTGGTTGACACTTAGGCCATTTTTTGGCCCATTGTGATACCACGCATTCACGCTACATCATTAACCCATTCACCTATTCACCTACTCACACAACTACAGTATTACCACCTGCACATTGCAAGCTCCATGTCAACCTGTACATTGACATGGACGGTGGGTCGGCGCTGAATTCTGCACTCCATCAGAGGGTCTTAGTTGTGTTTATTAACATCACCGATCGTAATCGATGATGAAAATTCGATTTGCATCTAGCCTCTGATGGGATTCGAACCCAGTACCTCCCGGTCCAAGTGCCGAAGCTTTAACCACTGCACCACTTGTCCGGTCAGAGGCAAGTATAAATTATTAGGCAAATTTAGAACATGTTTGGCTTTTACTGTATTTGGCTAAAATCAAATAAATGTACGAGCTCCCTTATTTTCTAGCTTTAGTAAGTAAGACATAGTTCACTATATTGCCTCATTGCTATATAGGTTTTAAGATGAAGGTCATTTATTGGTATTACAACCGTTTTGTTTCTGTTTCTTGGTGGACACCCTAAATTTAAAACCCAGCAATGGAAACTCATCAGCGATTGGCCCCTCGAAGCAATAAGCTCTTATTGTTACGCCACATATTATTACGATCTACATACTGCTGAAATAATAAATAAGGGCAGAGTTTGTGACCTTATAGCTCCTTAGAAACCTGGAAACGGTTCTGCCCATACTTTATACGTAATGTAATGTATATGTAATGTACCTACCCTACCACTTTGCATATCGCTACTTTTTGTTTTCAATGCTACTCTTTCTTCGAAGGGCGTCGAACATGACTTTCATTTTTGAAGACTTTAATTTGAACTATGTTCGATATGCTGATTTGAATTATTTAACGTTTACACCGTTTTAGTCTTGCAATCGCGATAGTATTCCTGCTGATTTAAAGCTTGGATTGCCCTTCATAGGAGATAACACGGTCTTCAAATGAAAATTAACTTCTCAGATCTTCGCGACCAATCCACTTCCCTCTATTTTTCTGAAAAGAAGATTTCAATAAATTCAAAAGGGAGAATTTTATTGTTGTCTTCTGTAAAAAATTCCCGATTTAATTCTATAAAAACCAATTACTAAGCGAAAGTACAAAATATATCCTTAATTAATACAAATTTCAGATCTTTATGGTTTCTGTAGCACATTCTCTTCTTTCACATACCAAACCCGTGTCTCTCTGAAAATAGTTAGACCATTACTCACTTAAAAAGCTTCAAAGGAATTAAAAAGAACCAAAATGCATGTACCGTCTATCAAAAGCCATGAAGGATCTGGGGCGACAAGAGTTACAAGCAAAGCCTTCTTATTTGTTGCTCGCTTGGAAAAGATCTTTTAATCGTAGATGAAGAGAGTCGGCAAAACAAAAGTTGTCTGTCATTTAAAAAGCTATTCAGAGACAAGCATGGTTCCTCATCCTTTGTCAATCTTAAATTAGAATAAATACATTCAGGTTAAATATAAAAAAAACCACAAGTACAGGACTACTAGGACCAAATACAAAAGAAAAGGATGGGTTCCGAGAGGGATCCAGGGATCTACAGTGCGCAGCATGGGTGAAAGAGTCACTTTAGAAATTAGGGACCTCGACTGTTACACCGAACAAAACGAGGGAGGTGGAAGAGGCACTCCAACGGGATAAATATATATTTTTCGTGCCCCAGGGACCAAAAGATTGCGGTCATCGAGATACACGAGACGTCCGCCTAGAAGCTAAGCAACCAAGGAAGGATAAAGATGGGCTGGACGTACTGCCGAATACGTGAAAAGGCCATCGTTGTACGCTGCTACATATGTTTTACGTAAGGACACATGGAAAGGGGCTGCGATAGGCCAAACAGAAGCAAGCTGTGCTCCCAATGCCTGGAGAGCCACAGATACCACAATGGCCACAGAGCATAAGCCTGCTCTTGAGATAAATGCTGCATGGTCTGTAACGAAGGGGAGTAGATGAAGCCAGCCCACATGCCAGGCAGACAAGAACCGACTATGTTGAAGGTAATCCAAAGCGACATGAACCGAGCAAAGTAAAACTGCCGACTGTCTTAGAACAAATGCCAGCTGAGAAGGACGCAGATATAATTACGGTAAGCGAACAATACTACAACAGAAGACATCCACGATAGTATTCAGAACACTTGGGAACTGCGGCTATTTAGCGCCCAAGTGGAAAGGTACAGGTACAAAATCATGGGGCAGGGCGGGACACCAGGAGGTACTTGGTTCAATAGCACCAGAGGCTGGATGCAAAACGCGAATTTTCGTCATCGATTATGATCGATGATGTTAATAAACACAATTAAGACCCTCTGTTGGAGTATAGAATTCAGCGCCGACCTATCGTTCATGTATGTACAGGTTGACATGGAGCTTGCAATGTGCAGGTGGTATACTGTAAAGGTATGTGCGTGAATGAAAAGGGGAGTATTAATTGACCTTCAAGGAATATTAAATCCACTGGACAATTAATATTTTCTTTTTATAAAAAAATAATTAAAAAGAGCGACGGAGGAATGCTTCTATTGCCCAGGCGCTGCAGACGATGCAGAAAACACATTTTTTGAGTGCAAAAATTGGACACAACAAAGAAGGGAACTAGAAAGAGAAGAGGGAAAAATAGGAAAGATGGTTGGCGAAAAAGGCGTGTGGAGGCAGCCAAGACAATTTGTTAGTAGCATATCCCTTTTTCTACCAAATAAAAAAAAGATTTGGCTCGATTTAAGTCCACACCACACAAATGTGTGAGTAAAAAAACATAGTATGTAATGGCGTTTTTGATAAAAAATTTCACTTGATTTGACGTACAACCAACACAATTGTGTGTATAGTTATAGAGTTTTTTTCGGACGAAAATAAGTTAGACAGGAATGCGCAAATGTGTAAGTCGGTTCAAAACACATACAAAAATAAATTTTTGACATGATTCGTTTGCGTTACTCACACAATTGTGTGGTCAGGCAGGAAAAGGGATATTAAAAATGAAGAAAATGGAGCTCGATAGACGTGTAATGTAGGGGCTATTTTGAGAGAAAGAACAAGAGACTACTTTGAAGTAATGAGGCAAACAGTCCCAGAGAGCTTAGAAGAAGGGGAAATATTTTAAGTCGATACACCCAAAAAAAAAATATATCCAATTTCGATGGGGTTGAACCAAGATCTGCTAAGAATAAAATAAACCTCCAACAAGAAATACATAAACAACCTGAAATTGTGTAAACTTCCTTGTCATTGACTTTTGTAATTCTCGGTAAATTAGAAAATAAATAATGGCAATTATTTCTGAACAAGATCATTTTACGATTCACATTCATAGAGAACAAATAAGATATCTGCAGTTGTCAGGCTTCCAGAGAGTCAATCTCCTTTAATGGAGTTCTCAACTATTAATACGAAACCAGAACACGCTCAGACAGCTTATCTGTTGAGTGTACTACGACATCCCAGTTTTCGGAAACCTGCTTTCAAAATCCCGGTTCTCAAAATCCCGGTTTTCTTTTCTTCTAGTTTTAAAGTCTTGATTTTGTAAAAAAAATTTTTTATTAGTTCGGGCCGGCCGGACTAATAATATTTTAACGTAAAAAGAAGATATCTTGCCCAAAATTTACTAGAAAAAACAAGGCTGCGAAGTCAGAGGCGGCAAACATGTCTGCGTGCCGCACGAATCTATTAATGACACCTACTAAAAAGAAAATAATTGCACGATTTTGTTATGCAAGATTTTGTAATTGCAAGAGTTTGTACTTGCAACATTTTCAGCCCCATTTCTATCGCACATGACGAATTTCAACATAATCGATTAAGAAATGGCCTAGATCCATCCCTAATGACAATATTCCAGAACTTCATCAAACATTATTTTAAAATCCCATTTAGATCCCACATGTCGAATTTCGACATAATCGGTTAAGAAATGGCCAGGTTTCATCCCTATCCGCCTTATTCTAGAACTTTATAAAAAATGAATTTTTTGAATCCTATTTAGGACCGACATGTCGAATTTCTGCTAAATCGGTTAAAAAGAGCCTAGTTCTATAGCGATGGCCATATTTCAGAATTTTATCAAAAAATAATTTTAGAAATCCATTTCCATCGCATGTGTAGAATTTCAACAAAAAGGGTTTAGAAATGACCTAGTTCCATCTGTATTAATCGCTTTATCGAAAAATAATTTTAGAATCCCATTTCCATCGCACGTAACGAATTTCAACAAAATCTGTTAAAAGAAATGGCCAAATTCCATCCCTATTAGCCATTTTCTCCAATCTTATCGCAAACTCATTTTTGAATTTTATCAAAAAATCATTTAAGAGTCCCATTTTCCAACAAGTCAAATTTTAAAAATTCAAACCGCGATTTCCTAAAAATCCGGAGTTTTTTTTATACAAAACCGCAATTTTAAAAACCTGGATTTTGAAAACCGGGATTTTGAAAACCGGGATTTTGAAAACCGGGATTTTGAAAATCAGGATTTATAAAAAACCGGGACAAACCGGGATTTCGTTACACACACTTTTCTAGTTTGTAATTCTACAAATGTAAATAATTTGTATTGGTAAATTTTATAATTTTATTCTCTATAATTGGTTGGATCGATAGAGAATCCTATGTTAGATTTACAAGTCAAAATTTCCCTATCAAATAAATAAGTTGAACGTAAGATCGTGAAACTGAAAAATAAAAAATTTCGTTACACAAACTAGAAATCGTAGTTTTCTGCTACAATGACATTTTAATAACTTTATTGTAATAAAATATGCATTGAACCGGCTCGATGAACACTCCTGCATGTTGGCGCCAAAAATGTATTTTACTTTATCACCAAAGATCATAACAGCCATCATTTAACATGTCAATACCAAATTTATCTTTCCAAACCGCTTATTTGCCACATTGCATCGCACGTGTAAACAAATTAGCATGTCAAATTGCGTACATGCGTAGATAACTTTTCACATCGGGATATGTAGATAATTTTATTTATAGCCTGGTGCCATGTACTATAAATACATAAATTATGTTTTATACGTTGCGATATACGCATACGTTATTCGCTACCTGACGAATTATACATTTATTCATATATTCATATTCATATAAGATTTATGTATGTATGTATGTGCATTTATATGTGTCTATATGCAAAATACTTGTTATGTTTGTTGGTATTGCTTTACTAGTCGAATGGAACAAGAAAACTATTTTTTCTGCAAATTTCGTTTCAAGCTATTTTAAGAAATTAAGAAAAAAACATAAACGTAAAAAGTAATTCTTCTTACGTACAATGTTTGAATATACGTGGGGAAAATCTAAACTTTAAAATTTGTATTGAATCATCTTGAGTGTTTTACAAAAGAATAGAATAATTTTAAAGCTTCTTTTATTCATTAATTATAACTAGGTCACGTTTTTAAAATAATTGAAATCTTACGTCGTTGGTTGAATTATGCAAAATATAAGCGACTGGGAATCTAAAAGTGAAATATTTCGCGCGATAAAGATAGAATTAAATTGGCCAGAATGACATACATACTTAGGTTTTATTACCACGATAAAGAAAACTTTTTTTATTGCAACCAAACAATATAACTATATTCTCGATATTCAGAAGCCGGCTGACACAAGAAATAAAAAAAACTAACTAATTTGTTTTCTTGAAACGAGCGCACATAAAGAACACGGGTAAGTATATTGGTAAAATAATTCACCGAAAGCCTCAATTCATTGAAAATGATAATTCACTAAAAGTGAAAATTGAATTTATTATTAAAATCGAGCAGAAAATTTTGACAAATTAAAGGGACAAACATTCACAGTCGCTTAAAGAGATAACACAGAACGATCACAAATTATAAATAAGGAACTGTATAATTAAATGAATCCGGGCTTTATAGAGCTGGTTTGATTTCGGTGAACTGATGTTTTCTGTTAATTGTCATTTACAAGTAGCAATAAAAAATCTATTACGACTTAATTTAAAGCGTGAAGCAGTTCTTCAAAAAGCACAGTGTGGAACGGGCTATTGACTTATGCCACCTTGAATAAGTCGGTCATGTCATTACAATTCCTTGTACCGACTTATTTGTGACGTAATAACAAAAAACAAAACGCAATTTCTATTATATGGAAGAAAAAAAATCCTTGATATGTTGGTCGTTGCCACTATTGAAAATAAAAACGGCATGTATTACATCATCGAGCAATAAATATATAAGAAAAATCAAGTAGTGCAAGTGTTATAAGCCAGTTTTTCCGAGGTTAATCTTATTTTATAGTTTTAATATATTTATATACACAAATTTAATTTTTTTCTATATTTAATTCATAAATACGTCTCTTATACACATATCGGCATAGTTATTTTATAACTTATTGTTCTTGTTAGGCTTATACAGGTTGCTAAAAGTAAAATAGATTAACCTTGGAATCTCTACATGAGTCCTCTTATGTATATTTTGCTTTATGATTACATTTAGTCAAGACACATTTTTGGAGAGATTTCAATGTAGGCGTACTTATTCAAATAAGTCTCTTCGGGAAGTGACTTATTTGAATAAGTCGGTGTCCACAAATAAGTCGGTGTTTGTAAAACATCCTAAGATTGTTTTCCAAACACCGACATATTTGTGGACACCGACTTATTCAAATAAGTCACCTCGTGAGGAGATTTACAGCGCATCCCCAATAGAATTCCTTTAACTTTTTCCTTACAAAAAAGTACGTAAAATACTTGAAAATTTGTTTTGTTTTTCTTAAGTTTTTTTCATACTTTTCTGTAAGGAAAACAGTTAAAGGAATTCTATTGGGGATGCGTTGTTATTTGAATAAGTACGTCTTCACAAAAATGTCTCTAAAATTGTGTCTTGACTAAATGTAGTCATAGATCAAAATACACATAAGAGGACTCATGTAGACATTCTGAGGTTAATCTGTTTTAATATTGGCAATCTGTACAAGCCTAACAAGAACAATGAACTTTAAAACGACTATGCCGATATGTTTAAAAGATACGTATGTATATCCCTTTACCTGCCTGACCACACAATTGTGTGGGTAACGCAAACGAATCATGTCAAAATTTATTTTTGTATGTGTTTTGAACCAACTTACACATTTGTTTATTCCATTTAAACTTATTTTCGTCCTAAAAAAACACTATAACTATACAGACAATTGTGTTGGTTGTACTTCAAATCAAGCGAAATTTTTTATCAACAACGCCATTACATACTATGTTTTTTTATTCACACATTTGTGTGGTTTGGACTTTAATTGAGCCAATTTAATTTTTTTTTTTATATATAAAATGGGATATATGGATTAAATATAGAAAAAATAGATTTGTATACATAAATATATCAAAACTATAAAATAACATTAACCTCGGAGAAATTGGCTTATAAAATTTGCACTACATGATTTCTCTTATACGGAGTGTCCCAAAATTGGCAGATCAAATGAAGCAGGGTGATAGGGGAGCTCATTGCCAACAAAAACAGCCAAGTAAAGTTTTCTCGGATTGTTGATGGTGCAAAAGTTATTCCACTTTTAGTGTTATTTAGTGAAATCACATGCGTCCCCACCAACAAATTAATGTAAAAGAAACAAAGAGTTCTTTTGTTTAACTTTTTTTTAATACGATCTAGCTTTATCGTCTGTCAAATACAAACTTTGGTTTTGTAAACTTTTTTTGTTTTTCAAAAATTTTTGTTGATGTTTAAGTGACACCAGTGGGAAAAGAATGTACTACAGAAAGCTGACCCACTATCAGAAAAATATGCAGTTGTAAATGATGTGACAGTTAATGAAGATTTTAAAATGGTCACACCGGGCTATTCACAATTGAATGTGTTTTATCAATTTTTTTACACAAAGTAAGTCGTGTTTATTAAAAAACGCACCTAACAAGATTTCGAGTTCTAAAATGATGCTTTGTCAGAAATAAAACAAAATGAATAAAAAAAATTTTTTTTATTAATTTTAAATATTATTATTCGGATTTCTCTCGAATTACCCGTATTTCCCTGATTTTCCCATTGAATCAAAAAGAAGACAAAATTTCCTCCAATTAGAAACAAAATTATTTTTTTGGTTCTGATATTAAGAAGCACTATTCTTAGCTCGCGTTACAGAGACGTAAAAGGCTGTTTCATCTTACGACAGGGCACAGATTGGTTTTTAAGCTGACGTAAGACCAATTAAATTATAGTTTATAAAAGTTTAGATTGGATCGTATAAACCGCAAAGCCATAGATCACAATTAAGATCAAAATATAATATTATTACCCTGTTGTGCCTATATTTTCAACTAAGCCACTAACACACCTCGGGTAACTTACAAAATATGTCGTTAATCATTTAATTAAAAACACAAGCCGTGTATGAACGTGAGAGGAGAACGTGTACCAAGAAAAACACCACGATATCACTAGATTTTAGGAAATCAGTAGGACAATGGAAATCAATGGACAGTTATTCAAAGAAGTCCAACAGCTTAAAGAAGAAATCGCTGTAATGAAAACTGATAATCAAGCCAAAGAAAATACTATAGCTATCTATGAAACAGATGAAGATGAATTGGCATATGAAACGAGTTTTATACGAAGGCAAATCAAAACTATACGTCAAGACAAACAAATAAAAGCAGAATCTTCGGCTGAGGTAGATCAATCAACACAGAGCGTAAGAAAACCACAACCCCAACGACCTGATCAGTCATCTGCGAACCTAGTGTAGATCCATAAAAACGTATCACTGCAACCGAATGGCAGACCACTGCAACCAGTTAATACACCCAACATAATCAACTAAAGAGATACCTCCATCCATTAACATACTTAATGTTAGTGAATACGAATAAACAATTAAAAAAATAGTGAAGCAATTCCAAACGATAAATATAAAGGTACTGAACAATAACGTTCGGAAAGTGAAGGCAATTGACCCAGAAACCTACAGATAATTATCAAATGCAATCATCGCTCAAAACATTGAATGGTTTACATATGAAAACAAAGCTGAGCAACCAATTAAAGGCAAGGCCCACTATAAACGCAAACGGTGAGCGAGAAACAACCAAAGTTGGCCTCCCCCTTTTCATTCTATCATTTGTCAATGCTGAGAAAATTGATAGGGTACCTCAGATGGGTAAAGTGCGTTGGGAAACATCTATCAAAATATTGCACCAAACGTATAGAACAAACCAGTGAAATACATACACTGTGGTAATTATCAACCAGCAAAACAAACCACCCTAAATAGCACCAAAGTAAGAAAGGCATAACATATGGCCAAATGGCTAAACAGAACGAATATATCAAGAAAGCGCCGAGTCTGGAAAATCACGTCGTGCAAGAAATACTTCAGAAGCTAAACGCTATCAATTCACATGTGGCTGCGCAGGACCAAAGACTAAAATCTATGGACAAGCTACTGAAAAGACAAGCACAGAGATTAGGAAAATACATTGATGAGCCAAGATAATAGAATAACGGATGCGTCAAGTAAAACTAGAGAAGTTATTGACTACCTTCATTCTAGTCCATACAAACTTAATAAGAAAAAATAATGACACACTATTAAAGAATTGCTACCTAGAATGCAAATCTCCTAGCGCAACGCATTTTAGAATTAGAAGTATTTTTAAACACAAAAAAATTTGATATATGCCTTATCTCAGAAAGACATTTTACCAGAACCTCGTATGCCAAAATACGTGGATGCCACTGCTATCAAGCTCTACATCCAGCAGAAAGAACTAGAGGCGAAACCTTATTATTAAGGATAATATAAAACCCCACGAAGAACTAAAATAAAGGAGGAAGCTATGCAAGTAGCTACTGTATCTATTGAAACCAAAAATAACAAGAGTTATAGTATATCAGTAATCTACTGTCCACAAACGTGAAAGTATTTCGCAATTTAGTGCTTCCAGCGTTTCCATGACCGGTTTTGCTTTGTGTGATGGTGCATTATCATGAAGCAAAATCACTTTGTGTTGTCTTTTCTCATATTCTGGTCGTTTAAAGAACGATTTAAATAAATCACACTCTTCTCACCTAACCAAATACAGGGCATTGTCTTTCGTTCGAAGCGATTTGGTCTTGCAGTCGATGTCGATGGTTGTTAAGATCGGTTCTTGGATCAAACCAAGACATTTTGCGCTTTGGATTCTCAAAATAGATCCATTTTTCATCACTAGTCACAATTCGATGGAGAAATGATTTTCTTTCGTATCTGGCGAGCAACATTTCGCAAGTGGTTTTTTTATTTTCCTGTTGCCTTTCATTCAGTTTATGCGGAACCCATTTTCCCAGCATTTGGATCTTTTCCATGGCTTTTAAACGTATGGAGATGGCTTTTCGTGACACATTCAATTGATCTACGAGTTGTTTTTGCGTTTGAGCATCATCCTCATCCAACAATGCTTGCAATTCACTGTCATCAAACTTTTTTAGTGGTCTTCTATGTTCATCGTTACTCACTTCAAAATCATCACTTTTGAATTTATTAAACCACTCATAGCATTGTGATTTATGTTGAGTATGCTCATCATAAGCTTTGACAAGCATTCGATGTGATTCTGCAGCAGTTTTCTTCAATTTTTTTTTTCTTTTTTAACAACTTTATTGATATGGCTACTACAATCTTAAACATTATTAATTCATTAGTAAGGTTGACATTAGTACTTATGAGATAAGAATAAACTTGTGTGGGTCTGCTGGACCAGTGTTCAGTTCCCTTTGTTTATAATTTTCATATGGTTAGCTCATGTGCTTTGATTCGTTTGAGCCGCCTTACTTAGTTTGTACTGTCTAGTAGTTGTACGGCCACAAGATTGGTGTGGGTAAGAAGTCTCTTTTCATGTTTTGTGGCACATTCGCGGATAACGTCGTCTATCAATTGTATTTCTAAATCATTGTGGATTTCCTTGTTAGTCACAAATCGGTAGGCGTTGGTGACCATGCGAAGAAATTTATTTTGGCTTCGTTGTATAATGACTCTATTGGATTTATGTGTAGAACCCCATAGTTGCGCACCATACATCCATATTGGTTTGAAGATAGTCTGGTATATCAGTCTTTTGCAATACAGGTTCATTTTGGAATGATGACCAATTAACCAGTACATTTGACGTTGTTTCAATCGTATCTGTTCAGCTTTTTGTCTCACGTGATGTTTCCAGTTGAGCTTTGAATCTAAATGCAGACCAAGGTATTTTGCCGATTCAGCCTGCGGCACTTGCACCCCTTTGAAGTATATATGAAGAGTGTAATTTTTATGTCGGAGCGTAAATGTCACATTGGTTGATTTGAGCTCATTCAATGCGATTTTCTAGTCAATTGTCCATTTAGTAGCGTTGTCCATTGCTCGTTGAAGATTTTCCACTGCTCTTGGTTGAGATTCGTCTACTGACATAATTACAGTGTCGTCAGCGAACGTGCAGATGAATGGTTTATTCGTTGTAGGTATGTCCGCAGTATAAAGAAGGTAGAGGGGACCCAATACGCTTCCCTGCGGAACTCCTGCAATCGCCGGATAAAATTCACAACATGTTTCTTCATGAATGACTCTGAATTGGCGATCAGAGCGGTATGATTCAAGCAGCTGACAATAGTTTTGTGGTAGCATTTTGCTCATCTTGAATGTCAATCCCTCATGCCAAACCCTATCAAAGGCCTGGGATACATCCAGAAATACGGCGGGGCAATATTTCTTTTTTTCTAACGCTTGCGCTCTATTACCTTAGTTATTCGATATACTTGATCTATTGTGGAGTGGTTATTCCTGAATCCAAATTGAAAATCAGGAACGTTTACCATTGGCTTTAGACGTTTTAGTAGCAGTTTCCCCGAACAGCTTTGATAAGGTCGGAAGCAGTGAGATTGGTCTGTATGATGTTACTTCTTCATCTGGTTTACCTGGTTTCTTTAGCATAATTATTGGGGCCATTTTGAAGCATTTGGGTACATACTTCAATCTCATACAGGCATTAAATAAGTATGTGATCAAGATGATTGCTTTACGTGGAAGTTCCTTGAATAGACCCGGTGATATTTTATTAATTCCTGATGCTTTTTTATGATTAAGATTTTTGCCGATTTCTTCAGCAATTTCCATTGGCGTGACCCTTTCAAAGTCCTGATTTGGTTGATAAACAGGTGTTACATCAATGTTGGATTGAATGTCATGGGGTTGGAATACTGCTGCTAGGTGTTGAGCAAAGAGTTCCGCTTTTTATTTGTCTTGTCGAACCCAACTGCCTTGAGCATTCCTTAAAGGTGGTACTCGAACTACAGGTCGTTTAAATCTTCTGGGTGCTTTCCATAACGAGTAGTCCTTATCCATTTCTGGACCTAGCCCGCTTAAGTAGTTATCGAGGCAATTCTGTTTGAATTTTTTGATTAGCCTATTGACCTTGTTACTTATTCGATTAAAAGTTGTCTTGTCAGCGAGATTTCTCGTGTGATGCCATATTCTCCTCGCCCTTCTTCTTGCCTTGATTTGTTCCCTGATTTCAGCCGGCGTATTTGACTTCAATCTCCGCTTTGTCCTTAAATTCAGGATTAGCTAGTCTGGCAGCCATTCGAGTATATTCAATGAAATTATTTGTTTGTTGTTCCAATTCTTCATTGCTTTTAATACTAACTTTTAATTCAACTAGCTCTTCCAATTTTTCTCTGAAGATGTCCCAATCCGTGAATCTATTAGTAAGGTTTTGCTTTTTCTGTTTCTTTCGCTGTGTTTTTTTATTAGCGCCCGATAGCTGTATCCGGAGCAGCCAATTTTCTATGTGAAAACTTATATTTAGCGCGCTATTATTGCATTTAATTAATTTATTTAAATCTAAACTAAGATTTTTCATTCAACTTTTTAATTAAAAATCGATAAAAAAATATCTCGGCTCACTTATTTATCGGGAGCCGCTATCGGGAGCGCTATCCATTTCAATGGGAAATTTGAAAAGGCTTTTAATTTTGTAAACCCCTGAAACCATTAGAAACTAAATCTTACAATAAAAAATTAAAACGCAGCAAAATGAATTTTTGTTTATAACGTCATGTCAAAATAAATGTCAATTAATATATTTCAGGTGATAAATGTTTGTTTTATTGATGAATTTAGTTTTAATTTTTATAGTACAGCGACACCAGTGAATAATAGCTGCAGTTTCAATAGAAAATTGCCATTTGGCTCCGGATAGTGCTCCAATATTAAAACACAGCAATTAATAGAATAATTACTTTGCGCGCCATCTCTTACCCAATAGATTTATCTATCGCGATGGAATATTGCTGTCAACCATCATACCGCACAATTTTGATATTTTCATTTTGTTTTTGTACAGTGTTTAAATAATCTTGCCAGTGTAAGTTTAAATCTCGTGAATATCTTGTTAAAAATGTAAGAACTGGTGTTGTTTTTTTGTTTATTAGTTTTTTGTGGTCAGATCTTATAATCTAAAAGAACTTGATGTTACTTTTTCTCAAATATTGGATTTACAGCCAGCAACAATATTATATATGTTGTATTGTCGTAAATGTGTAAAAACATTATTTTTGCTTAAATTTTAGAAAAGCAACATTTATTATTATAGCGCTTACTGACAACAGTACAGGAATGTGATCAGATGTTAGGTTGTTAATTCCTTCGATTCTAGTGTAACTTAGAGGAATGTCTTTTATGATGAAGAAATCTAGTAAATCTGGTATTTTTCCTGCATCCGTTGGCCAATACGTTGGCCCCCCTGGGGACAGATATTCGCATTTGTTTTCATGAATGGCATTGAACAAGGTGTTTCCTTTCCCAGGAGAAATAAGCCTGGAACGACAAGCTGTATGTTTTATATTGTAGTCCCCACCAATAATAAATCTTGGACCGAGCTTATTGAAGACGTTATTAAATTGTAACTTCGTTGGTGTATGCTGTGGAGGACAATACGCTGCTGCAATATTCAGATCTGCGCCATTATATTGGATTGAGATAACAGTTGCTCGCAAATAGTTTTCACGAATATCCTCTTGTTGATTATGTGTCATATTATTTTTAATTAGTTCAGCTAAACCGCCTCTGGCTCTTTCACTAGGATGGGTTGTCCAGTAGGAATTAAAACCCCTTATTCTGATAAAGCTTTTGTTGGAGAAGTGCGTCTCTGAAATCAGCGCAATATCAATGTTGCTTGTATGGAGAAATATTTCCAGTTCTTAGGCTCGTTGGTTGAGCCCATTAGCGTTCCAAGCTACAATGCGTAGGAACGAGTTAATCATTTGTGAGTATGTTGACTTTTTCGCTTGGTGGATAGATATAGATTTTTAGTTTTGCCACCCTCTCTGCTAAATGACCAAGTGACTTTTGAATTTGGCTAAGCATTTTAATAATTTCAATGTTATTAGACTCGTTGGTGATTTGCGCATAAGATAATCCAACTGTGGATGGTGTGATTGTTGTTTGTGATTTAGCAACTTTGGTTTGTAATCGCTGCACTGCGCTTGTTCTATTATTCTGTTGACTTTTAATTCTGTTCTGATATACACGTCATCCTTTATAATTTGCAGTATGCCCTTGTTGTTGACAAAGAGCACAAGAAGGCGCGATATCTGGTGTTTTCTTGCATTTTGTCGTGTGGCGATTTTCCGAGCATTGAACGCATTTGGTTTGACGATAGCAAAAGCTCTTGGTATGTCCAAGTTATTGACAATAGTTTTCTTCAAATGAAAACATAAAATAAAATAATGTTCGCAAATCGTAATATGTAGGCATAAAACTCGACATTTTTAACACGTAAAAAACATACGTTATTGTATGAAACTTGTATGGCTATGAATTGGATGTTGTTGACAGATGTCAAAAAAAAAATATAATGGCACCAATGACGTGATTTATCGAAAGGTATATTGACAGGTGGCGCCATTTATTGGTAAATTCTGGTTTCATATTTACACACCTGGTATACTAATATACTAATAAACAAAGTGAAACCACTGCAAAACTTACGTAGAAGCCAGGCGCGAATATAATTTTTATTGGTACAGGTCCTCAAAAGCTCGTTTGACTGTACTCGACATAGTTTACAACCAAGCCAGTCGCTTTATTTCGCATTTTATGCATTATTATTAAATTCCTTTTTTACAGATAACCGATGCTTCACCGATGCTTTTATCTGACTTATGCTTTGTTGAGTTCAAGCAGGCCAGTTCATGGGTACAATCTGGAATTAAAATTGGCCAATAATTAGACGGTAGTGGAATGGGCTACCTAAGTGTACAAAAAGCTGGGTTTCAATTATCATTCTCACCAATTATGCAATATTTGTTTTCTATTATTAGGGAATGAGTTATCTAAAAATCTACACGTATCTAAATTTATCTTTCCCGCAGTTTTATTTATTTCAAATAAAACCTGTACATTTATGCTTTCTATTTAAGTGGGAAGTTAAGTATAAATATAAACAAATTTTGGCAATTATAAACTAATTGATGCTCTTTATGATTAGCACAATTACTTTGTAATTGCTAAAATTTGTATAACTACCTACACAAATAGAAAGCACGTCGACTAATCTATGAAAAATACAAAAAAATGTTATATAGATAAACCTAATCACGTGATGAGATAACTTAGCCCATATTATATCAAAATCAAAAAAGTTGCATAATTCACGTGCTGGTAGTAATTCATATTACCTACATTAAAATACTTGTATATAAGTTTAAATGCCAAATAATCCCAGACTTATAGTCCCATATTTTATATTATTGTTCCGAAATTATCTATTTTAGCACATCGTGCGCGTAACCAAAAAATTTTTTCGAAAAGAAACATTCAATTTTCTTGCCAACTACCGCACAATAACATTTAACAAGAAAAGTAAAAGCAAAAATGATGATTGAAATTATATTAAGAAGAATAACGATCTCGTGTTATGCAATGGACTAACAAACATTATTTATTTAAATCATTTAAATGCAAATAACTAATGCTACAAAAACGAGTTGTGCCAAAAAAAATAGCCTGAACCACACCTCAACGGCGTATCGATGTGCTGGTAACCAAAAGAAAACTAGAGTTGCAAAAATGAATTTTATATAAACGAGGCCATAAGGTATTGAATGAAAGAAACATAGTGATAATTGCGTTTAAAAGTAGAAACGGTCAAGGCCATGATTGTTCGAATACGATAAATCAAAATAATTAAGATACGTACTTCAGGGTCAAACCTGAACACGGATGTTTCGTATTACAAAATAATTTAATTTAACATGCGAGCACCGGTAACAGAAGGTCACTTAACTTATATGTTGCATTTTCCCTTTCGCTATATCTTACCCATTTTGTTTCTTAGGTCTTAGATTAGCATTCAGACTAAGCTCCAACCAGGATCAAATTTTGATATCCATATATGTATGCAATTCATAGGGCTCTTCATATGTTAAAAAAACAGGTACGCATTTCTGAATGTTATAAAATATTGATCAAAGCTACGTATACAACCTAAATAACCAAAGTGACCAGATGTACTTATTTAGATAGTAACCATACAAAAATTTATCACAAAATGATTTATTTGATGTCATGAGGACCGATTATTATAAACTGCCTATATAAAGATTATAGCTTCCCAATTTACATACATAATTTACAATAGTGTGAGAGACATAATAATTAAAACTTGAATGCAGGGTGTACTTTCAAGTATACAACACTTCCTTTTTCTTAATTATAGAAAATACAATAATTTTAAATTAATTATATAAGAATTAAATTCAATACTTTAATCTTTCAGGTACTCTTTTTCTCGTGTAGATCTTCTTACGGATGGTGAGTCAACACTTGTTTTCGGTTTTGAAATTGCAGTAGGCAATACACTGATTGCATCTTCCTCCTTTGGCAGCAATACATCTTGATTTTTTAGAAATCTTTCCGAATTAGGTATCTCTAATTTTTCTTCTTCCATTTTTTGTTGCAATAGGTTATTACCATCTCTTGTACGAAGTTGTTGTTGGTGGTGTACAATTCGAATTTGATCACCTGTTTGACCAAATAACGTTTTAGTCCCAGAACCTTCAACGCTTTGGCAGGCTTCCAATGGTGATTATTATTTACCGCACGTATACCTCTCGATTTTCTATAAAGGACTTTGAACTTCATTTACCTTTCATATTGGTTGATCCAAACTCACGGCTCAGCTGCATAAGTCTAGCCCTTGGTTCGAACTTTAATAACAAGTGCGATGGTGTTTCCAGTGTTACATAACATCATGAGAACACTTCAATTCGGATCCAAAAGATTTAAGTCCTTTTTTAACCGTTTGTTCAGCGAGTCAATTTGCTTGTAGTACATACGGTGCACTTTTTAAAGGCGAAATTACATTTCGCTGATAGAAATTTATGAATTCAGCAAAAATATTTGTCTTAATTTCGCAATAACATCAACTGCAGATGTTCCTCCATTATATGAACATCGATCCATTTTGAAGTTGAATCAACAATTAAAAATAGTGTTCTACTCCCAAAATGAAAGAAATCAGCATGTTATCTTTGCCAAATCTTGACTTTTTGGCTTAAAACAGCACCAACTCCAAAGCCAAGTACAGCTCCTTTGACTGGTCGTAGTGGCACAAAATATTATTGCTCGTCAGGCCTTATTTACATTTATTGAATACAATGTTGCAGTTTTTTTTTTTTTTTTTTTTATTTTTTTTTAAAATACCCTTTTTATTTTCGAAAAATGTGTATGACTAATTACATTGGAATTATTATCTATTTATAATACATACATAATATTTTTATAGATATTTTATTTTATGTTTTGGCAACTAACCGTAGCATAGTAATTATTTTTATTGTTATTTTCTTATTAAGGGGGGTACTAGTATTGGGTTTATTGTACTCCCTGGATAAACTTACGACTAATTAATACTAACTTAAACTATAAATAAAAACTTAAACTAGGTAAAAATATCGCTAAAAATTAATTAATGTGCTAATCAACGGATTATCCATTAAATTACAGTTGGCGATATATTTGTATTTACGAGAAGCAATTGAATCTCTAATTGTGGTAGTGCCCGATATTAGGTGTAAGGTTTTCGTATGGAAGTGCCTTGGTTTATCTAAAATCATTTTCAGAATTTTGTTTTGAGTAATTTGGCTTTTCTGTATGTGGGTTTTGGCTGTTTTGCTCCAGCTAGGACAACCATATAGTAAAGTTGGTAGAATAATACACTTGTAAAGCAATAGTTTTTTTGATCTATGTAGGTATGATTTTCTGCATAATAAGCCATCCATAAAGCACTTTAACGAGTTTTTGGGATAGTTTAATTTTGTCTCCGATATGTGTTTTAAAGGTCAGCTTGCTATCTAGAGTTATACCGAGATATTTTACCAAGTTCTCCCAGGTTATTAATGATCCATTCAGATTAAGTCTTCTGCCGGATAAGTATATAGGAGCTCTCCGTCTTGTAAAATAAATTGCTTTTGTTTTACTATGGTTTACTTTAATCCGCCATTTATCAAAATAACTATTTAGTATATTAAATGAGTTCTCGAGTGTATTTATAATATGATTAGGGTCAATATGGGAGAATAGTATTGCTGTATCATCGGCAAAAGTAGCTAGCAAGCAGTTTGGTGGGATTGGGATGCAACCTGTGTATATTGAATAGAGATCTGGACTGAGAACTGATGCTTGAGGTAATCCTGACGCCTATCTCATACCAATCAGATGTTGTCCTTTGATAATGAATTTGGAATTTTCTTTGATCGAGGAAGCTCTGGATAATCCCTATTATTTTAGTAGGAAATCTCTTGTTTATTAATTTGAAAATCAAACCTTCATGCCACACAGTATCAAAAGCTTTTTCGATATCCAAGAGGATCATACCGGTGGATCTCTTCTCTGTAAGGTTCATTTTTACTGATTCTATTATTCGGCTTAGTTGATGTGTGCAGGAGTGGCCGTGTCTAAATCCAAACTGATGGTCTGGAATTATTTTATGGACAGGTTGTTCATCGGAAATATGAGATTGGATTCGGTTCCGAATGATACACTCAAATATCTTGCCGAGGCCGTTTAGAAGACTTATGGGTCTATAGCTAGTAGAGTTGGTGGGGTCTTTGCTGGGTTTTAATACCGGTTTTATTTTAGCTACCTTCCAGATTGTAGGAAAATAAGAAAATTTCAGACAAGCATTGTAGATATAAACTAATGTTACAATCAATTTCTTTGTAAATTGTTTTATTAGAATGTTAGTAATCCCGTCAAGCCCAGGGGATCTATTTGTCCTCAAATGTTTTAGGATTGATCTTATTTCTGCGGGATTAGTGAATGCGAAATTTTCATTTATACTGGTATTTAGTGTACATATTGTTAAAATTTACGATGGTCGGATAAATATTCTCATTTGTCGAACTGGTTGCAGTAGTTAAATTTCTATGAGAATTATATAAAGTCCTTCCAGGTTGGTTTTTTTTTCATGTGTGATAAATTTTAGTCCATCAGCTTCTAAATAAGGAATAATATGTGTCGTTTTCCTTCTTAATGCCTTACTGAGTTTCCATATTTGACTATTGTTTCTATCGTAAGTCTGTTGGTTAATTTTGGAGAGGATGTTATTCCAATTGGCTATAACAAGCTTCTTAATTGCATTTGCAATCACTCTATTTAAAATGTTGATATTATGTTTTGTTGATGGATCGTGTAGATTGTTCCATTGCCGTTTGAGGCGGTTCCTTGTAGTTTTTAAGAAGTTAATATCGTCAGTTAAAGTGATGAATTTATATCTAGAGTTCGCTGTTTTTGTTGGAATGGCTTCGTTTCTTGCGTGTATTATAATTTCATTGACAAGTATAATTTGATTGTCAATTTCATGTTGAATATTATATTGAGTTGCATTTTCGAATCTGTTCTTACATTCTAATATGTTCAAGTTATGATTAATGATATACTTGTAAAGCGGCCAATTGGCATTTTTATAATCGGGATATGACGTGTTTCTATGTATTTTAAAGTGTTTTATAATTAATTCGAACTTAACTGGAAGGTGGTCTGAGGAAAATTGATTCAGAGCATTCACATGACGGATAAAGTTTGGAATGTTTGTAAGAATTATACCTATTGTGGAAGGTCTGGAGTTTTGCTTTAGTGGAATGTATGTTGATGTTGGCGAAAATAGGATTTTAAAACTAATATTGCGTGTTAGGATGTCATATAATATGTTACCTGCAGTGTTATTGCGAGCACAGTTCCAAGAGCCGTTACGAGAGTTGAGATCCCCGCATATGATGACATCCCTCATATTCATGAGGGTTAGGAGATCGCGGGTGTAAGCACGTTGTATTATATTTTTATTGAAAGCCCCAAATATATTTTGGCAATTTGATTTGACTATCGGGGATGTGCTTCCTGAGAAGTATACTGAGATAATTCTTGTAACACCACAAGGACCTTCAATGCTTATACCTAATGCCTCGATTATTTTAAGGTTGTTGAAATGGGGCAGCAATTTGTATTTTAAATTCTTTTTGGCAATAATGGCTATTCCTCCATGGGCACCGTTTAAACGATCCATTCTGTGTATATTATAGTCAGGATGGCAACGCAATCGAGAATTTTGGTTTAGCCAAGTTTCGCAAAGTAGTCCAATAGATATATTTTTATCGTCCATAAAATTCATCAATTCAATAACCTTTGTAGCTAACCCATGGCAATTCCAGTAAATGATACTAAGGGTATTATTAATTAACCTATTATTTGGTTGGGAAGTATAATTTGGGTTACTATTTACCATAAAGATATTCAACGGCTAAATTCATAATTACGTGAAATTGTTCAAACCAAGTTGTACAATTTGATAAATTTGAAAGAATATCATTAATTAATTTATTGATCTCGCCTAAAGAGAATAGATTATTATCCCTACTGTTATTTAATGTATTATTATTTATGTTTATATTATTGTTAGTACTGTTAGTAAAATTGTTACCTAAGATTTCCTTGCGTTGTTGACCATTATTTGTATGTATTGTGGTTGGTTGGTGATATGCTGGTACTGGGTTTCGTTGTATCATCAAATGACTTGGCTCACTTAATACTGGAAATACGGATAGATCGGCAATGGCCGTTACGGTTTTGAAATTTATGTCGCTGGCTTGCTAAAAACTCCAATTTTGTGGGACAGTCGTAGGAGTTTGCCTCATGTTCGCCATTACAATTGCAGCATTTGGGCTGGCTGGCATTTGAATTACTCGCACGTTCCGTGTCTTTAAGAAAGTTGCAATCCTCTCGTTTGTGTTCATTACCGCAATACGAGCAACGTAGTTTTAGATTACAATTTTGTTCAGCGTGACCATAATTCGAGCATCTTGAACAGATATTCGGCCGTTTTTATTGCGCCGATAGTAGTCCCATTTCACAATTGTGTAGAAAAGCGTATTTATCTTTTTTACGTCTTTTAATGACAATGAACCTATTTTGACTTTGATTAAATATACTGTGTGATCATCGTACCGTTTATTTCTAACCAGAAGAGATTTTATGGCGACTAGTGATTTCAGACCGGCATTTATTAATTCAGTTTTTAGTTCATTTACATCCATTTCAAACAAACCACTTAGTGTAAAATTTGTCGTTCGATCCGCCAATTGGTAAGAGAAGAACTCAATATTATTATTTTTGCAATGCTCAATTAACTTCTTGTGATGTGCAGCTTGTTGGCATTGAACCCTTATTCCATTGCCTGTCAATTTGATCCTGGTTTTGTTGACGGGAATACTTGTGTTTGTATTTGTTTGACCTTGCTGTAGTTTTCATTTTTTATGGTTACTGGTGGACAGGATCTAACTGTGTGGTTTGTTGCGTTGTGCTCTTTGACTGCGTTATCCAGCAAGATATTAAATTGGTTGCTCGTTGGGATATTCGGAACTACTTCGTCCGGAAACCCAAGAAAATCATCGTCTGAAGATAAGTCTTCAGTTTCCATTTCAGGTTTGTTATCACTCATTGTAACTTTATTTTTCTGGGTGGTGCATTTATTAGCGGAATGTCTAATAGAAGGATTAAGTTTGACCACTTCTTTTAGGATTTCGGCGTTCACATTATTTGGATTTTTGGATCCATTATTGCTGGTTTTTATTATTCCAGCTCCAGCAAGGGAATCCTTGCTGGACGCTTTAGGATTATTATTTGTCAGTGCTATTTCACAGGTTATAAGATAATAAATACTAATAAACACGTGTTTGCACTGAACAAAATAAACTAACTGTTTTTGTTATTATTGGCTTGTCACTGTTTTTATTAGAGAAAAACCAATTAATATTTTTAACGGTAGATAATATTTTATGGTAATAATGATGCTGACTGATCGGCTGATCATTATAGAATGCAGTTTTTATTCCAAGTTAATTTAACATTTTTTTGAGTTAACTTGTAAAGCTGTACCAGTTCAGAAGCAATCATCGGCATACATTTTCAAATTAACCAGCCCTGGGAAAGCTTTCAGATGTGTAAGATTTTCTGGTATTGGTGCTTTTCGTATTGCTTCAACCTTACTTGGGCTTGGTAAAATTCCGCTTCCACTAACAACGTGACCAAGGTATTCTTCACGCTGGTAAAACAATCTTGAACACTTATTCCCGCTATTAGAATGTCGTCTAGATAGCCCATTGTATTCGGTAATCCTTTTATTTTTTCATCCATAATCCTTTAGAAGATTGTTTGAGCACTGAAAATTTCATAGGTAAGTCTTTTGTAACGAAATAAGTCCTAATGAGTATTGATAGTGAATAACGCCTTCGAATCATTAGCAATGTCTACTTGTTGATAAGCACCGGCCAAGTACAGAACTGTAAAAATGCTGCAACCAGATAAACCTGCCAAAATATCGTTAATCTTTGGAAAATCCACCGAAACCACGGAACTCTTGAAGTCTACACATATTCAAAGGCTTTTTATCTTTCTTATGTACCACGACAATTGAAATAGCCCAATCACTGTGTTGAACTGGTACTAAAATACCACTCTTCACAATGTTATTCAACTTAATTCCTACTTTAGGTTTTAAAGCGTATGGCATCGAATATTGTTTGCAGAATACTGATTTTGCACCTTTCTTCAAAACAATCGTAGCTTTAAGCCCGTCCATTGAAGTTTGTCGGTCCAAAAACATCTGCTTCTACCACTTTCACACTTTCACGTGCAGCACTAGATTTGCACAAAATTATTGCGCCAAGCTGGCATAAAACTATCCAGCCAATTCCTTCCTAGTAAGGGTACCCGTTTCTTTGTTCTAAATACCAATAATTCTAAATTAAATGTTTTTGAATTAAGCTCCACGTCCACAAACATACTTCCAACTACATCCAAAATGTCTCTTGTAACTGTTCTACACTGCTTGGTAATCTTTTTCAACACCAACTCTGGAAAACATTTACTGAAAACAAATGAGGTAATAACCGTTACTGCTGCCCCAGTATCAATTTCCATAGTAATTGGTACCTTATTAATTTGAAGAGTTACAAATTCTGGATTCGAGTGTTTCAAGAATACGCCATTCATAAAATTTTATAACCCAAAACCGTCTTCCGATTCACTATCCACGTCATCAAAACAATTGATTTTCTTTTTATTATTAGGACACATGGTTTTTGCATGATCTTTTTTTCGACAGTTATAACATGTCCAATATTTCGCCGCACAATATTTCCCGTGATGTTTACCGCAATTATTGGACTGTTTGTTTAAATTATAATTCGAGCTGTTTACTGGTTTTGAAAACTTTTCGTTCACACTTTGTTCCCGATACATATTTCTTGTAAATTTGGTCGAATTAATTTTTGACTCGATGAACGCCAATTCCATGGTTATAGCTTTAGAATATGCATCCTCAAAAGTTAATTCACCACCTTCCGATAACAATTTTTTTTACTTTTTAAACCACATATAAAACGGTCACGTAACGCGTCATTGAGAAATACGCCAAAATTACAAGTGCACCGTTTAGGTTCAATTGCATGTGTTTTTGAGAGATGACTCAGGGCACACAAATTTTTTAACGTATTATACGATTCGGTGCCGATGAAAGTAATAAAATTGGTAACTTTTTATCGTTCTCCACAACATTTACCAACACTAACTGTTCCGGATCCGCTCGAAACGCGATATTTCGAAACAAGATATGACAAAATGAGATATGGTACGAAACGCCATATTTCAAAATGCGATATTTCAAAACGCGATATCCCTTTTCCTCCCTGTCCACACAATTGTGAGGGAAAGGCAAAAAAATGACGTCAAAAGTTTATTACACTATAACAATACACACAATTGTGTTGGATGTAATTCAAATTAAGCGAAACTTTTTATCAAAAACGCCATTACATACTATGTTTTTTTACTCACACATTTGTCTGGTTTGTACTTAAATTGAGTCGATTTTTTTTTTGTAGCAAAAGGGATATGGTACAAAAACGCGATATGGTACAAAACGCGATATTTCAAAACGCGATATTTCAAAACGCGATATTTTAAAACGCGATATGGTACAAAACGCGATAAGGTACAAATCGCGATATTTCTAAACGCGTTATCGTACAGAATGTGCATTGCCAAGCGACGGGAGCGCAGCAACCCGATTGATATCGATCCTACATATATACTCTCGCTCCTATCGATTTTTAAATTCCTATAAACTGAAATTAAATTTCCCCTTCACCCACCTGATATAACTCGATCATAAACTCCCGTTTCGTACCATATCGCGTTTTGGGCCATATCGTGCCTTGAAATATCGCGTTTTGTACCATATCGCGTTTTTTATCGTATCGCGTTTTGAATTATCGCGTTTTAAAATATCGCGTTTCAAATGGGACCCTCACTGTTCATATCTTTCTATATAGAAAGATATGAACAGTGAGGGTCCCATTTGAAAGACCCACCCATTAAAGACATAATTAGATTTAAATAATAAGATTAGGTACAAAATTGTACTTTATTCCGCCTTATGGGATTTTCCGTTTAGGATGGAATTTTGACAGATTAGAATTAATTACAATAAATAGATTGTTGCATTACATATGTACGTACATATGAATTACTTTGAAGTTCTAATTCTGATTGAACTAAGCTAATGAATTAAGTCAACAAAATTTATACATATATGGTGTACAAAGGTACTTATTGTACTCGTATAGCAAATTACTGACATCGTAAATGCCAATAACGTGTAAATTTACTTTAATTTATTTTAATCCACAAGCGTTGAAAAAAATGTGTGAATTCTCAAGTTTTTGGCAAATGGGATAATCAGTATGAAGTTAGTAGAAATTTTGTCATAGTAGAGTTTTCTTCTATTTTATTGTAGCAGAAAACACGATTCCGCCCGCGGCAAAGGAGTTTCCACCATAAAGAGTATAAAACGCATGTAAATTATTCTGCGGACTATTTATTTTTAACTTTACAGCAAAAAGCATTTTTTGCAATATTGAATTTCCGCCTTAAAGGATTTTTACTGAATAAGTTTTCCGACGTAAGGGCCAAACACATAAAAATTATAAAATTAAAAACGTTTACGAAACTAATTTTCGGTTTGTTTTTTGACTGCGACAACTTCTTCTTGTTGTTTTTTTAAGTTTGGACGCAAACTTCCTCTCTAATAACTTTGATGAAGTAACCGTTGAATTTTAACGACGCTTCGTTAAATTTTTTAATTTACATTATTTGTCTATTCCTATTGGCTGAACCAGCAAATCAGTAATACAACTTGTCAAACCTTTACGGAAAACGACGAAAGCTTTTTGTTACGGAAAGTTTTACTAGTTGGCTAGTGCGGCTGTAATTCAACTTGTCAAATGCTTTACGCACACAAATGGTCTGCAAATTTTTGTTTGTTTAATTTTCATTACGTGAACGAATTTTTACTGGATAGATATAATATACATCATTAAATTACCTAGTGATTTTAAAATCGTGGTCGTTTAAAAATGGTGGGCGCTTTTATTTGGCATTTGACGTTTCCTTCAGTTTGCACGCAATTTTTGGGCTGTTAAGTGACAAACATATTTTAACGAAACTGAACGAAAAGATGTGAACGTTTCGCTTGCTTGTAACTAACAAAACCTATTTATCGCATTTTTACGTTAAGTTGTTACTGATTCGCGGGTTCAGCCATATTGTCGATAGCACAGAAATGACATTTATCGCAATCTTAACATTTTTAAATTACGTTTATAATTTTTTTTTAAATTTTTGTATGCACTTTAATTCTTTAATTAGACTTAAAATAATAATAAGTTTAAAGTAGAATAGAAAATTAAAATTATATTTCATAAACATCAACACCTGGGCTTTAAGCATCGGAGTTTCATTATCTTAAAAATTGTGCTGCTAAACAACTGAAAATGGCGCCCACGCAGGTGCATCCCAAAAATAAAAAAAGACCAATATGGATTAAATATTTGTTTTTGACCCTGAAATAACATTCTTAAACTACATAAAGATTCGAAATGGAAAAGTAATATTTAACTGGCCAAAGGGCACAGTGATTAAAGCTTTGGCGTTTGGATCGGGAGGTAAAGGTTCCATTCCCGATAGGCGCAGGATACAAAGGGAATTTTCATCAACAAATTGCAATCTATGTTGAAATGGAACACATCTATGACCTCCTGTCGGAGTGCAAAACTGATGGACCGCCCCATATTCCATGCTGGCCTATACGGACCTCATAGCTAAAGATATTTTGGCGAAATTTGGGTCAACTTCCAATTCCAGTGCCCATACTCAGCGAACACACGGCGTTGTCTATGGTCGTTTACCTTAAGTTCCTGGGTCAGTTGGATTTTATACGGATGCCCAAGTCAAATTCGGATAGTTGAAGTTGAACAATTCACAACAAATTGGACAGATGTTGCTAAAACAGCTTAGCTTAAAGAAATTTCAAGCGTCCCTATTGAAAGATTTTTTAGAAATAACTAGCGACCTGATCGAGGATATACCCTTTATTCAATACTGTATGCAGGAACATCTTGTCTTAAGAGGCAGTTTATTCTAAATTACCATTTGGGTCCTATTTCTGCATAACATACGAAATGAGAGTACTTTGTTCGATAAATGTAAAATAAGAATCGCACGGAACAGATTCAAATCAAATGTTTTGTTTACCAAATAAAATATTTTGGTTGGCTAGTCTTAGTCTTACGCTGTGTCAATATTCTGTCAAATTTGTCCGGAAAAAATTGACGCAGATGAACATTGACACAGGCTTGACGAGAAGACTAATTTTACATAGAAAAATTCTAATTCTCTTAAGATGGCTGAAACTTGTGACTTTTTATGATTTAGTCAAAATGAAAAATTGGGCCTATTTCCGTACTGTTATACTAAACTAATAACTAAGAACTTGTAAGGGTTTGTGTATTTTTACACGTTCCCTTGTGGTTAAAGATGGGGGGAGTACATTTTTCTACTTTTTCTGGTAGATATATTGTGAGTAAATGGTCTCATTGTTTTCTGTGACTAAAATAGTCATAAACATTGTAAAATGCCATTAAAAATAAAATTTTGTCCGAAAAGACAAAAAAAAAATCTAATATAAACTAATAACATTGTAGTCAACAAATCGTCTGCTTGCAGGATCGCTACTTGCTGTTAAATGTACTTTATTTATTTATTTATTTATTTTATTTTTCAAATAGCTCTTAAGCTAATTTTCCAGTTTACAGTACAATATATATACATCATCTACTTAATAATTATGAAATTTCTTTTAACAGTTCTGTCCTAAAATCCTTTATGCTTCTACAATTTCTTATATTTTCCGGTAACTCATTATACATCGATATACCTTTGTCAAATATCGATTTTTTACTTCTAGATTGTCATTTAAACTCTAAATAAAATGTATCCTTATGCCTAGTATCATGACTATGCACATCCTGTCTCCTACACAACAACTGACATAAATATTGTGGTAACAAATTTTTATCAAGCCTAAAAATAAGTCATTACGTTCATATACAACGTATTTTCCACTGTTAACAACTCTAACTCTAGCAACATATCACAGATTCTTGCATATCTATCTCTATTTAACATAATCCTCAATGCTCTATTTACGATAACTTGAATTTTATCTATATCAGACTTATTTACAATGAAAAGTATAGTACTGCAATAAGTGATATGTGGCATTACAATAGTGTTATAAACTACCTTTTTTGATTTTACAGATAACAAATTTTTATACCTAGCTAATACACCTACTTTCATTGCTAACTTCTTTGTAACATCACTAGCATGTTCTTTAAAAGTTAGCTTATTATCCAGTATAATGCCTAAGTACTTAAAACTATCTACCCATCCTAAAACGGCATTATCTATAACAATATTTCCATTTACTACGTTATTCCCTATATACATACATTAACTTATTTATACGAAGCCATTTTACCACTTCAACTAACTCTTCATTCATACTACTTATGATCTCGCCCACATCACTTCCCGACAAATACAGCAAAGTATCATCAGCAAACAAGTGGATTTTGCATCTATTAAGAATCTGTGGCATATCATTTATAAATACTATAAATAGCAATGGTCCCAGCTTACTTCCTTGTGGCACTCCATACTTTACATCTACAGGATCAGAGCATACATCATTTATTTTTACATACTGCTTTCTATTACTTAAATAACTATCCAACCAACTTAACAATTCGCCCCTCACACCATATTTGTTTAATTTTCCTAGCAACCTTGCCCTATCTATTGTTTCAAATGCTCTTTTAAAATCAAGGAAAACGGCTACCGTCGATTTTCCATCCTCCCTCTCTCTCTTCCAATCATCCACCACCATCTGAACAGCTGTTTCTGTAGATTGCTGCTCTCTAAAACCAGATTGGTGCCCAGATAGTATATTATTCTCAGCTGTGTGCCCGAGCAGCTTATCCAAAATCATTGACTCCAACACCTTGTCCAACATTGGCAAAATATTTATAGGACGATAATCCGACATCCGACAACTATTCATAACTTTAGGCACAGGAACTGCACATGATACTTTCAAACTTGTAGGAACTACTGCATACTCCAACGACAAATTTACTATGCGTTTTAACTATTTTATCCAGGTTGTCCTCCTGCACCATGCCCACATGCTCAATTACTCCTCCATCATATGCTATATCCACATTGTCTTCCGGTATCTCCCTTATAATATCCTCTACACTATCTACAAAATACTTGTTTAATCTGTTCGCAATGTCCATCTTTTCGTACACCATTATTCCATCAAAATCCACTCCATTTATATCACTACTTCCCTTAGATCCAATTACCCTTTTTAATGTTTTCCACATCTTTTCCGGGTTACCTTTGCACTGATCAATGTTTCTCTCATAGTACAATCTCCTCTCACTCCTAATCACTGCAACAAATCTGTTTCTTTTCCTTTGGTACTCCACTCACCCTTCCTTAACTGTCTCAGTCCCCAACTCTCCCTCTCTCTCCTTCATCACTCTAAATTTCTTATACGAATCATCTCTTGCCTTCCTAACCTCCTTCACTCTGTTAGTGAACCATGGACAACTTCTAGCTATGTCCACTATCCTTAACTTGCCTGTTCCCCTTTTCACTGCTTCTTCCACCCATAAATTTAATTTCCCACACTCCTCCTCAATGCCCCCGTGACTTCTCGTACACCATCCTCTGTTTTTATAAGTTCCTCTTTTACAACATTTAGATCTATCTTTCCTTTGATCACCTTTTTCCCATTTACATCCTCCCCCTTGATCATTATAAGCGCATGGTCTGTAATTTTTGGGGTATCCACAACAATACAATTCACGTCCTTATTTGAAAATACTAAATCAATTGTCGTTCTTGATGCATCCGTTACTCTGGTATGTTCCTTCACGAACTGTTTAAGCCCAAAAGATTCTGTAATTTCTTTAAGACACTTAACATACTTAATGTTCTTCTGATCTCTCCCAGTCTAGATTGAAATCACCCATAATTATTATCTTTACTGCTCCTAACAACATCAATCCCTCTAGCCACTCACTAAAGGCAGTTAAGAATTGCGCTACGCTAGCACTTGGTGACCTGTAACAGCATATTATCATTCCCATATCATCAACCCTCTTATACTGGACCAGTTCCTTATTCTTGCCCTAGGGCTCAACAGTTCCATAAACCGTAAGATTATATTATCAATTGGTCCTTGATTCATTTCTATGCGGTACACATTCCTACAGTAACTAAGAATTATCCATTTATTTCGCACTAACATCGGTCCTTTTGATCATACAGGCCTCTTTTTCGGCTGATTTTTATCGTGATACAACCACTGGAAACACAACCAAAAGAAGTTACTTAACAAATAATAGTTCCTTTGAAAACAAAGTTACTAAATACGGTTATTACATGTTGGAATTCTTTTGAAAACCCAGTAAACACCAAGGACAGTTTTAATTACATTTTAATTTTGTTGCCAACGGTTACAAATTCCTCTTTTCTACGTACGTAGACCTGAGTAAAGTTACTGAATAGTCAAAATCCTAAAAATATTTTGTATCTATTTTTAGAACATGGTAGATGAGGACGAAACACATAATAAACTAATTATTATCTAATCAACATGAATTTAGAATAGTTGGAGGATTCGATGTTTCAAATTTAGTTTTAGATCAAAAGTGTTGAAATATGTATGTCAAGTTGTCGAACGAAGTACAAAATTATGTTTTTTCTAAAACTAAGTGACAACATTCGAAGTATTGAAGGTATTTTAATTATTTTTAGACTATGTTTATAGGGAAGTAACTCCCTAGTGAAAATGGACATGTAAGAAAAACAAATCGGCATAGAAAATATAGATATGCAAAGGTTTCAATAAGCAAGTTACCCAGGGCACCAGTGACAACAGTAGATCAAATCAGAAAATAACAAAATAACTGATTAGACTACGGTTATTTAGCTGCCAGAATTATAAATGAATGCCAACAACGTCATTGAGGTGAGATGGAATTATTTCTCCTCAGTTTTAAATCTAAGAGTATTAACGAACAAACGCCAGCCTGCCAAACCCAGGCATATTTTGAAGATAGAATTTGTAGTGAAATGTTAAAAAACGAGGCTGCCTTAATATATTCTGGAGGAACTCCCAGAATAGTTAAAAGATTTCAACTTATTTGAACCAATTTAGGCGCTGATGTTCTCCAGGTTACGGACGGCAGAAGCGAGCACTTGTCTTCTAGCAAGCAACTCGATAAATAAACGTCTTCAAGGTACGAATGGTTGCCTTAAAATCCATCCACCAGTACGTGATACACACACACATAAAGTGAGTTGAGCGACGGGCCAACTATCTACCCCTTACAAAAACTATCAAGTTGTTCAACCCCATACGAAAAAAAACAGGTTCATAATTAAATATATAATTTGTTAAGAATAAAATTACAAATATTTTTTGTAATACATGCTCTTAGTATGCGATAAATCATTTTATTTTGCACGATTATCATAATGTCATAATTCCATTTACCTACACTAGTATTTTATTGTTACTCAAACTATTGTCAGGTAAAATTAAATTGTATAGTCTCGCCAGAGAAATATTATCTTTATCTGTAAAATGATCAGCTGGTATATTGGAATGAATCTCGTCAATCGATGAAAAAATCTGATTTTATAAAATTTAAATTACGGACTGTGGGAGTTCGCTCCAAGCTTCAAAGTTACATCTTTAGATTCGGCAATGCTAAAATCATTCCACTGTTAGTGCATTGAGTTGAAAGTGTTCTCAAAAGATATTTTAGATAGTTCTGTTTAAACGACTTAATCACATTTTGATCCAACCTGAGCAGGTTAACAAAGTTTTATATCCTAAACAAATAAATAATCTTGATATTCGCGTGATCAGTTAACGTGTTCATTACCATGATCTTACTTTACCTATCATCATTAAATTGAGCTTATGCGTAATTGTTGCATTTAAGCAAGGCATAATCGTTACTATTTATTTCATAGGATTCCTTCAATCAGACGTTTCTTCAAAATTTACAACGGCTTTACCGGTTCCGCAATAATTATTTTAAATTTGTGTAACAAAAAAGGGCTTGCTTCAACATTATAGGAGAGACGTCTTCTCTGCCTCTCCATTTATTACGGTACAATTCAAAATTATAAATGAAATTATGTCAAAATTAATTTCAATTATAAGTGCCAGGGCCGAAATCTCAAGAGGTAATCTGAACTTCGGTCCGTTCGACCTACCCAACTCGAAATATCCGCACAAAGACTAATGCTGGAAACAGACGTGCGGAAAAACGCGTGCGTTTAAATTAGAATACACTACTTTAAATGAAATGAAATACATGTATTCCGCATAGGCTGCGTTTTTCCGCAAGTTGTCTCTATTTCTAAAAAAACGCACCGCAGCAGTACTGACTACATAACAAAAAAAAATAACATGAATTAATATTAACATCACGACGGCTTTTCAATATTTTGACAGAAATTCCAAAACAAATTGTATATTTTCTATTGAAAACTCTACCGAAAAATAAAAACGCAATGTCGAAATAATACGCTCATGTAGTTAAATTGCGTTTTCGCATGCGTATTCGCATGCGTAAAATCCGCACGTCTGTTTCCAGAGATAATTTCAGTTATTATAAAGTATTTCATAAACCATTACAATAATCCTCTCTCTCTTCTCTAATACTTACATTCGACGAAGGGATTTCACGGTTGGTGGTTTTGTCCAACGGTGAACAACTATTCGTGTTTTCATTTGGTCTTCGGTCAAAAAACACGATCTCATCAGCTAATTAAAGAATTTAGCGTGGCTCCGTACAGAGTGACATTAAACAGGACAGGTACGAGTACTGTCGAAAGACAACTAAGGAGGACCACCTACAGTCAAACTTCCATACATCGAACTACCGTTTTTCGAATTTTACTTTATATCGAATTTATATTTTGGCAGAAGAATTTAACATTTTCTCTTTAAATCAAATTTCTCTAAATTGTAATTCTCTATAATTCGTCTAAACAAAATAAACAGTTTCGATTCCAATGGCCCATTTCATACACGGCTTCAAAGACCGGCGTCACCTTCGTCTCTTTCACCTTTAACCTATAAAATCGATGTTAACTGCGACATAAATTTTTCGGTGAAGCCTAACTAACACAAATAGAAATGAGAATAAAAAAATTTAAGGCCATTATTGAGATGTACATTTTTATTTAAATTTTATTTTCGAGAGAGCAGAATAAAACAATAAAAACAAATTTGGTGTTTTAATATAAAATAAGGTTTTAAATTATTAATGAAAAATCTATTACGACTTAAAGGCTAGTTATATAGCCGAAAACGAAACGGACCGAAACGAAACGAACGAATTGAATACATGAAAACATACTAAACCAATTATATAGAAGAAACGAACGGAGAAATTGATTCAATTCAATTTGCTTTCGTTTCGTCTTTGCGGTTATACACTATCGGTTATGTTTTTTTTTGTTATCCTTAGTAGCACTTATGTCAAATTGTCAAAATATTTTATATTTTGTATAAATTTACATATTTTGTATATTTCTATTTAGTTTGCCAAATATAAAATGGATTTTCGACGTTAGATTTCATACACACGAGAAGTAAACTTCAAATAATATAAAATTAAAAACAAATATGAAAATGTTTAAAACGGTTTCAACAATTCGTCTATATAACCATATCTCTTTCGTCTTTCGTTTCGTTTCATTTCAGTCCGTTTCGTTTTCGTCTATATAACTAGACCATAAGAAAAATACGCTGATCATCAAACACTTGTATTTTTCCGCATTTTTATGAGTGCTGCCAGGGTTACTTAGAATAATTTTCTTCCATATATGCGGTCTCACTTTGAGAAATTTACAATAACAATCCCATATATGGGCTGCGGGCCAATAGTCGGGTAAATCGTTTACTATGGTAAAAATTGGATTTAGAACAGATTTTTCGATCAGTTTGCCATAGAGTTTTTGAAAAATAAATGAATTTACCGAAAAATTTACTTAAAATTGACTTTTACCTTACTATTGGCCCGCAGCCATGTAATTACAAATTGGAATTATTTTAATACCTGCTGGTATAGAATTATTCTATTCTACCTGTAGTTTCAATGTTCGCCACCAGGGCAGTTTCATTGAATACTTTTATTTTTAAATGTTGGCAATAAAAATATAAAAGTGATTTTTGTTATTTTGACATCGAATTTTTCTAAACAAGACGAGAAATTAGTTATGATTTGTAATAATATTCAATAATGATTTAGCACATTACTATTTAATTAAATATATTTTAATTTACAAATTGTAATTGTTGCCAACTAATAGAAATAAATTAAAAAAATATCCTTGGTTGTTACTTTGAACAACTATATTAATTCTATTCCAGAATGGATTTAGCTTGTACCAAAGTAAAACCGTAATAAACAAACTTCGCGAAAATCAGACTAATTTTAATTTTTCGGTATTATCACGAGGTCTTTAGACAAGCGGCTTTTGCAATTGCAGCACATCAATTTCAAGGAATTAACAATGATATATGGCCGGATATGTTCTATAATAAATTGATCATTTGCCACCTGCGCCGAAACGGTGATTTTCAACTAAACTGCTCATTATAAAGTTGCTGTTTGGTCCAAGACATTTCACACTAAAAGCTCACATCATAGTCATGTAAAAAAATAAACAAATAAAATGAGAAGTGTATCTGCAACCAGTGCGATAGTGGTGGTCTTGAGTACTAAGGAGCTTCAGCTTTTGTGGCAATCTTCAAGACCTAACCTAACGAATAATTTACCAATAATCCCAAAACGACGAATTATTTATGACCTAAAATGGTATTGACTTGTAATCTGGTGCAAGACCTTTCAGACGATATTCTAGAGATGTACCATGGTAGAAACCCGGCTTTTTTGACATAGGTCCCAAAAGCTTTTCAATAGGCGCTTTCAGGTTCCCTATCATGATCAGTAAAATCATCGCCAATTTGATTTGGAAATTTTATAGTGCTAAACATTTTCATAGCGTTGGCCGCGATTTTACTCAACATGTTCCCAACTGTTGGGTACCCTGAAAGCGGCCAATTATTCGAATGAAAAATAGAAGAAGATTGATGTAAACAATTTGAATCGCACAACAAACCACTCATCAGATATTGGTACTGATTTCCAGACGGACGACAATTATGTCATCTTTTATGAGTTTGCGAACCTTCAAAACGTAATAAAAAGTGATTTTGAACCTAGGTCGTTTTTGTGGGTCTTAAATTATGTGGTCCTCACGTGAGTCTAGTGGACCAACTAGCGGCGATCAACAAATTAACAATCACTAATTCAGAACACCACAAATAATATCTACGTACAAACAATTGATGATTGGATGAAAAAGTTATGTTTATTTGGAGTATGCAATCCGTTAGACCAACATAGCCCAGCTACGTATAACTTCTCAACATCTCAGAATACATTTCAGCAAACTGGCCTTCCCAACAAAGAAACCAAACCATCCATTATTTCCAAAACAAAACGATGAAATTAAAAAGTTCTACGGTTCCGGGCCAATAGTCTGGTAAAAGTCAATTTTAAGTAAATTATTTTTGAAAAACTCTATGGTAAACTGATCGAAAAATCTGTACTAAAATCGATTTTTACCGTAGTAAACGATTTGCCCTTAGATTGGTACGCAGCCTAATGCTATAGACACATTACTAGTTTCATAACTATGGTTTCGAGTTAACCATGATTTTGTTGTATGTGTCACCCCTAACCATGGTTTGCAACTCGGTTTTAACGTATGTAGTTTCGGAATGGGATATTTTTTCTCATCCCGAGGCATTTTCGTGCTCACAACGCCGAATACATAAAAAAAATGGAAATTCCGAACACTAATTGCTTAGCAAAAAATCTAGTTTCCTCCGAATTTTCTGTATATCATTGAGATATTTAGTTGGCGGGAACATTTTTTTTTCTGTTCTGTCAACAGAAAAGTCATTTATGACAATTTAATAGTCAATTAAATGTCAATCTTGGCATTTTTGTCAATGCCTACTCTATTAATTACTATTTAAAACCAAATGAGAAGACAGAAGAAGTTGTAGTGTGTCTTGAGTTCTCATCTTGCAAACCATAGTTTCCTAATCCTAGTTACGAAACCAGATGTGTCTATGGTATAAGTAAGTCATAACAATTCAAGCATTTTTAGTTCCGGGTCAACCCATATTTTGTAGAGCTTGAAAATTTTCGGTTATCCGTGTTGTCTTTCATGATTATTTATTTTTTATGACTATTTTTGTGTTTTTTTTTTTGCTTTGCCATAGTCAGAGCACGGTACTTTCGATCTAATCTTACCAAACGAGAACTGTTGTACTCGAAATTAGTAAAAAAATTACATGTTTCGAAAAATGATATTTTTCTCACATAAACAATTAAAAAAAATTAAAATGACAATTTATTAAAGTTGATTACGTAGTTTTTGGGAAGAATGTGTCTTTAAATCGCAGGGGTGTGCTCCTCTCGAAAAGGAAAGTCCTGCAATAAAAACAAAAATTATTTCTCGTCTGCTTTTTACGGAAGCACCTCTTCCCCAAATCAGAGTCGCTGCTTTATGCAAATGCCATAAATTTATAACAGATTGTGTCCGATTCTAGAGCACCAATTGTTTGGTTTGCGAGTCATGGGTAACTTTTATTCAAGTACATATGTAAGTTCGAAAATGCCTTTAACTTACCAACGAAAGTTTAAATTTGCAGACATGCAAATAAATTTTCACGCAAATGAATGACTGCAAGTTTAATAAACTTATGTTTAAACTAGGACTTTGAAATAGGAACAAATATATAATATACATTTGTCTTTATTGATCGATCGAAAGAATACCGTAAGAATGAAAATACGTAACACGAAAATTTAATATAAGGGAACGCCGGATACAAACAGAATACAAATCGGAATGATGTTGCCATGGCATCCATACTTTGTTTACATTTTATGTCTTAACATCTTTACGTTATTTTGTTGTTGTAAGAATTCCTCCGGCTACAGAGCCCACCAATGCGCGATGTAAATAAAAAATCAAAATATACGCGAACTAAAAACCTTGAATTATACAACAAAGCGGCATTCATAACGAGAATTTGTAGACGTATGAATTCATATAACAAAATAGACGAAATTCTTTTAATGTACGTACAGGAAAACCAGAAACCGATTTCAAGTATGTAGGTATGTATCTCGTTTAATGTCTTGACTTGAGTCGAGCCCATCATGTCTTTTAAACCGAGTTCAAAAATACATACTTGAAGACAGCAACAACAAAAGGCCAATCTAAAGAGTAAAATAGCGAAAACCATTTTTAGCGAACTCTTTAAGTTATAAAAAATAATAATCAAGATTAACATTTTTTGTTACCGTATAAAACGTTTGGTTATAGAAAAGCAAGAATCGCGAACGAGTGCAGTTCAAGAAATTCACGGTTTTATGGGATAACCAGATTTTATATTGCTATCTCGATCAATCGCAATACGATATCCTAAAACCTACAGGTGCTTTTTTCTATTACACCGTGACCAAGTCAACGTATCGGACTAAAAACGCGACGACTACACCATTTAGTTTCGCAAATTTTTCGAAACACCCTTGTACCATTCAAAAAGAACAACTTACATCGTTACCCTCAAATAGTAGTTAAGGAAAAATAAAAAAAAAAAGTGAAAAATAATGAAAATGAAAATCGATTTTATTTTCATTCGACGATGTCTCTTGTGAATCATGCGCACACTCGTAGTCTCCCCCCTAAATGAAAAATCATCTAAGACAAAAAAAAAAATTTGAAATTTGATTTATTTTTCCGAATTTTTTTGTGTGAAAATTTATAATTAGAATTCAAGATTATAAATATTGTGTACTGGTTCTTTTTCAAATTTTCATTCAAACCGAACAACATTCAGGGCTACTCCTTGGCTCTCAAACTACTTACAAAGCTAACATCGGATACACGATTATGTAACGTAATTTATGCAATCGATGATAGTGTTTTTGTTTTAAATAAAAAAAAACGTTTTAGTAATATATGGGATGACTGGGCCAATGCAATGCCAACATGACGTGTTTATCCCCCGAAATTGACTCACCTGCATATTATTGTCGACTAATTTCTCGGATGAACATAGCATATACACAAAATATGCTCGCACTAATTCTAAGGTGGTTTTGCTTTTAAATGCAGCAATTGGATCATTAAAGCTAACATCCAGAGGATCACGTTGCGGGGAGTCATCGGACCCTGCTGTACCAGACACCGGGGACCCATTCTCATCATGTTTTGTCGCCGCTTTTTGTCTGTCTTGTGTCACCGACGTTGATAAACATTTACTATTGATGTTATGATGTTTATTATGTTCGATTAAAGCTGCCGTCGAATTTTTTAATCCATTCGAATGAAATTTATTATTATTTAACACAACAAAATAATTGTAACGAGCTACAGATCGCAAAAACGCCATTAGACAATTACACAATCAGCGGCAATGAAAAATATTCGATTTTCTCGTTTTACAATTTTTTTTTTTACACAAATTATTTATTTATTAACAATTATATTTTTTAGATGTGGTGCAGAATTAAAACGATAATTATTTTCCACAAAATTCGGTTGTAATTTAATTTAAAAAAAAAACAGAATTTAATTAATAAAAAAAACGGGGAAATTTTTGCCGAACACACACAAGAAACTAGGGGACATAAACACTTGCACCGAGTTAAAAGATTTCTGCAAACTGACTGAATTGAATTGAAAATGAAACAGAAAAATGAAGTTTTGGAAATTTTACAAAAAAAAAATTGTACTAGATTTGAAAATGACATAATTTATTTTTTTTGGTTTATTTCCAATAAGAATACACTGTTAATTTATTGTTTTCATTTTGAACAAGAAAAAGTACAATTTTTATTATGTTGTCGTACATTGTTGCGCAATACTTCATGCAACGGCTTAACCCTTCGTTTCTTGACTTTTTATTTTTCGACAAAAAAAGTTTTTTCATTTGGGAAATTCTTTTTTCATAACGAAACTATCAATATTTTCTTTATCAACATTTTCTTTATAATAGAAAATCAAGTTTTTCATTCATTGCATATATGCAATATGAAGTTAGTTGATAACCAATCAGATTTCAAAACTTCTTATAGAGAATAAAAACACAAGGAACGTAACTTTCAAATAATTTATTAGTGAAAGTAATAATACATAAACGTGTTAAATAATAAAAATAATTAATAAAAAATAAAAATCCAGTAACAAAAAAAATACTTCAATTGAGAATTATTATAGTACATTTATAATATGTATACTTAAAAAATATAAAATTCATTTAGTTCTGGATCGTTGTCCATTATCACTTTTATCACAATAGGTAGGTAATTTCAGTCAAATATTTGTTTTATTCTTATATCTATACGTGAAATCGTTTAAAACAATTTCGGTCCTTGTTAATGCACAAAGCAGTTTCACATTTTTCACATGTTATGTAAGTGTATGGGTTTATATGATGTAGGGCTCTATATAATGTGTTAGCAGATGGCATACATTCCCAAGACACATAGAATATTCCACGAAGGACGTGTGAATTAATTAATTCGAATTAAACACTTGAATGCTTATTTTAATTACACAACTTCAACTTTATTCACCACAACTTAATATAAAATTCTTTAAGAACTAAAATATAAATTTTAATATAAAAAAATGTAAGAACTTAGACTGTAGTTTTTACGTCTGTTCCTCGCTAAAAACTTTTTTCCAATTCCATTTTCTATCAATCTCATTCTCTTTTTTTTTTTAACAAAAACCAACAAACCAAAAAATGTACACATCCATTTTTTCTTTTCTGTATCGCATCGCCCAACAAGCTATAATGAAATGTATTATGAATGAATGACGCGCAACGCCACATACTCCCCCCTCAGTGTGATTGAATAATCGCACGATACTTATCTGAATCGACATGGCAATTTAATGACGCGTCCGGTTCTAGTAGCCGTTGCTTTGGGCACATGATCCCGCTCTGAATCCGGAATAGAAACGTTCGAACTATCTGAGGAGCCGACCAACGAATCAGTATCGGTATTGATTCCTGTCTGTGGCGTGGTTGTCCGTAACGTTTGTGTCTCGGATTGAGAATTGTCGGATTGTACTACAAAACAGGGCTTTAATCTATCCAACGAAATTCTGGTGCATTTGTTTTTTATATCAACTTCGAAAAACTTCTCGAAACGTTTGATCACCTGATAAGGTCCTGTATAAGGAGGTTGAAGAGCCCTGCGTAACGAGTCTGTACGTATGAAAACATGTGAACAGTCCTTTAAATTTCGACTAACGAAAATATTATCCGTAGTGTGCTTTGACGCTGTAGTTGGTTTTAATTCAGTAAAATGCTGTCTGAGTGTCTTTACAAAATCTGATTGTGGAACTGGATGTTTGTTCACTTCAAAAAATTGTCCCGGAATTCGCAAGTTACTTCCATACACTAACTCTGCTGAAGTAGCCTGCAAATCTTCGCGGTAACTAGTTCTTAATCCTAGTAGGACGGAAGGCAAAATTGTGGTCCAATCTGATCTGTCGTAACACATAATCGCAGCCTTCAGTGTACGGTGCCAACGCTCGATCATACCATTACACTGCGGGTGATAACTGTTCGTACGTCTATGTTGAAAACCTAATAAGATTGACAATTCTGCGAATAACTGGGATTCGAACTGGGATCCTTGGTCGGTTACAATGAATAATGGGACACCAAAACGTACGATCCATTCTGAATAGATCGCAAAAGCGACAGTAGTTGCGGTTATGTCGGATATGGGTATGGCTTCTGCCCAACGCGTGTATCGGTCTATCATTGTTATGCAGTATCGGAAATTTGCAGATGATGGCAATGGTCCAACAATGTCCAAATGAACCTCGGTAAAACGATCAGTAGTTGGTTCATATGATCCGATAGGAGTTTTCGTATGTCTGCTGATTTTAGCCCTCTGACAAGCGACACATGAACGAGCCATGAGTCCCACGTCTTTTCTTATAGACGCCCAAACAACTTGATCCGTAAGTAACCTCACTGAAGATCTTACTCCTGGGTGAGCTAAATTATGTAATGCATCGAAAACTTGTTTTCTGAACGCGAAAGGAATGTAAGGTCGGGATTTACCTGTAGATATGTCGCAATACAACGTTTTATCGGCACCAAAACGCACCGGAAATTGTTCGAATTTCAGGGTTGTACTATTGTCTTCGATGAGTTTTAACAATTCTTCGTCGCCAACTTGCGCCTCCGCGATAACCGAGTAATCGATTGATCCAGGGACTTCTATTTGCTCAATACGGGAAAGAGTATCAGCTACTATGTTGTTTTTGCCAGAAACGTGTTGTACGTCCGTTGTGAATTGCCCTATATAGTCTAACTGCCTTCGCTGTCTGGGTGATGCTTTTTCGCTGTTTTGTTTAAAAGCATACACTAAAGGTTTGTGATCCGTGAACAGTGTGAAATTTTGTCCTTCAAGAAGAAACCTGAAATGCTTTATGCCTAAATAAGCCGCCAAGAGTTCTCTGTCGTAAGCGCTATACTTGATTTGCGTCGCGGTAAGTCGCACAGAAAAAAAACCTAATGGTTCCCAGGCTTGGTTTACCCATTGCTGAACTACTGCCCCAACTGCAGTGTCCGACGCACCCACCATTATCGACATACGAGCCGAACTTACAGGATGAGCTAAAATCGTTGCCTCACTCAATGCTCTCTTGCACTTCTCAAAAGCTTCGACGGCTGTGTCAGTCCAATTAATAACAACTTTGCTATTTTTTTTGTACCCTTTCAGAAAATCATTCAGAATGGCCTGATCTTTTGCGGCTGCTGGTACAAAACGCCGGTAAAAATTAACCATGCCCAAGAACCGTTTCAATTGTTGCACTGTTGTGGGTCGACTAAATTGGGATATGACTTGAACTCTTTCGGGTGAAGGAAGGATGCCCTTGTTGCATACTGTATGGCCTAAGAACAAGACTTCGGACTGAGCGAAAACACATTTATCCACATTAATGACCAATCCATTGTTAGAAAGTCTCTGAAACACTGTATCCAAATGCATTATATGTTCGTCTCTGGATTGTGATGCTATCAGTATGTCGTCAAGATAAGCGAAACAAAATGGTAATCCGCGTAATGTTGTGTGCATCAGTCTTTGAAATGATTGTGCTGCGTTTCTTAATCCGAAGGTCATTCTGCAGAACTCGAAGAGTCCGAATGGTGTCGATATCGCAGTTTTAGGAATGTCGTTTGGTTCAATTGGAATCTGGTGGTATGCTCGTACCAAGTCCAATGTAGTGAAAACGTTACAACCGGCCAGTTGGAAAGAAAAATCCTGGAGGTGAGGTACTGGGTAACAATCAGGAATCGTCACGTTATTAAGGGCGCGGTAATCACCGCAGGGCCTCCACTCCCCATTCTTCTTTTTCACTAAATGTAAGGGACTGGACCAAGCGCTATTGCTAGGACGACAAATGCCCTGTGCCATCATGCTCTCGAAATGTGCTTTGGCTATCTTGGCCATCTCTGGAGATAAACGACGTGCTTTACAGCTGACAGGTGGTCCATGGGTCTCTAGACAGTGGGTGGTGTTATGTTTCACCGGTTTGAAGCCGAAACTTTCGCGTGTGATTTCCTCGTATTTTGCAAGAATATTCGAAATGTCTGTCCCGAGAGTTGTCTTGTCTAAAATGGACAGTGATGGGACCTGTGCTGCTGTCAGAGAACCAATGGTGAACAACGAAGTTAACGGATCTACTATTCGATTTCTCTTGAGGTCGACGATAAGACCAGTGTGTTTTAAGAAATCTGCTCCTAAAATCGGTATTGATACTTCTGCAACAATGAAATTCCACACGAAATCTCGTCTTAGCCCAATATTCAGATGAAGCGTGTGAGTGCCAAAAGCCTTGATACGGGTACCGTTTGCTGCGTAAAGACTAAAGTTTGATTTATCGCTTATGTTTTTGCTGAAATTGGCTGGTATCACTGATACATCCGCGCCTGTATCGATTAAGAATTTACGTTGTGAATTTTTCTCGAAAATTAAGAGACGACTGGAAATTGCATCATCAAGACACGTCGTCGAATGTTGATGTGCTATTATTTTTTTGAATTGACGTCCATCTGGTTTGCATCAGTGGATTTTAATTGATGTTTACATCCGGTAACGCACTTATTCGCTTTATCTTTAAAGCGCCTGTGGTAATAACATTCGAAATTGTTGCCTGATTCGCGAGAATTTGAGCGAGATCCGCGTTGGTTACTACGTCCTCTGGAAGCACTACGCGATCGGAATCGGGTGTCTATTAACGCTGATATTTCTTTCATAATGTGCGCTTCGAAATTATGCCACCGTTCATCTAGGTTTGTTACTGACGGAGTGCTGGCCATGGGAGTGGACGTCGGTTTTGTAACCGGTTGAGATGCGACGGAATGTATTTGTAAATGGGTCATCGTCTCCATTATGTTATCCGCTCGTTCAGCCAGGACTGATAGGGTCAAGTCGTTCTCAAATGGCAACAAAACCATTTGAACTTGCTGTGGCAAACGTTGCATCCACAATTGACGAATCGATTCGTCGTTAAACTTGGCACCGGCATCCAATCGAAATTTCTCGAGTAACTGGGATGGTTTTTTGTCCCCCAACGACAAACCGTGCAATAAATTATGTAGTTTGCTTTTCTCTGACTCCCCAAGTTCTTTGATTACCTCCTGTTTGAAAATGGTGTAAGGTGTGTCTCCTTTGTTTCTAGTTATTAAACCAGCGAATTGATCGTGTAGCCGTGCGTCCAGTGCACTAACGGCGTGTGAATATCTAGTGCCTTCTCTGACAATTCCGGCCACATTGAATTGTTGCTCAAGAATTTCAAACCATACTACTGGGTTTTGTCCGAATAATGGCTGGGGTGACTTGAAAGCTATATGTGCCACTTCCGAAAATTTAGGAATTGATTTTTTAGAACCAGAGACAGTCTGCCTATCGCTACCTAACGTTTCCGAAGCTATGTCTGAATCATTGTCACTGGTAGGTGTAATCGTGACCTGCGCCTCAGATGATCGAGCACTAACTAACTCCCTAACACGCGCATCGATAATGTCCCGCAACTGCGCTGTCGACAACGTAACCGCGTCCGTAGCGGGATTGACCGAAGAAACCGTAACACGCGCATCGATAATGTCCCGCAACTGCGCTGTCGACAACGTAACCGCGTCCGTAGCGGGATTGACCGAAGAAACCGTAGTCTCAGAACTCACCGAGGAAGGAGGTGTACCGCTCGCGTCATTCGGATTATGGCCGCTAGCCAAACAGCGAAATAAATAGCTGATTAACAAAAATGTGGTGGAAAAAATAAAGATTGCGCTCGCGAAAGTTATCATTGCTTAATTAATTGTTGGACACCGCAATAAAGAGAAAAAAAAAATATGATGGTACTTACATGAACTATGAAAAGAAAAAACTAAAAAATTTTTTTTTTTTTTTTTTTTGTAGTGTTGCTGCTATCCCACGGAGCCGCAATGTCTTCCAATGTTTGTACTGTCTGTTAATCCATTCGACGCTCATCCACAAAACTACTTTAATTTGATGATCCACTAATTTTGATGATTTTAGCCGCCATTAAAAAAAAATTTATTTGTATTGTTGAAAAAATTGGGTTATGTGTTCCGACCCGCGTGGTGAATGTATGTTTGCTCCGCTATGTGCGAATTTCGCAAAATGTATTTACTTTGCCCGTTTGTTATAGATCACGTCGTCGGTCACCACTTTATGGGTTTATATGATGTAGGGCTCTATATAATGTGTTAGCAGATGGCATACATTCCCAAGACACATAGAATATTCCACGAAGGACGTGTGAATTAATTAATTCGAATTAAACACTTGAATGCTTATTTTAATTACACAACTTCAACTTTATTCACCACAACTTAATATAAAATTCTTTAAGAACTAAAATATAAATTTTAATATAAAAAAATGTAAGAACTTAGACTGTAGTTTTTACGTCTGTTCCTCGCTAAAAACTTTTTTCCAATTCCATTTTCTATCAATCTCATTCTCTTTTTTTTTTTAACAAAAACCAACAAACCAAAAAATGTACACATCCATTTTTTCTTTTCTGTATCGCATCGCCCAACAAGCTATAATGAAATGTATTATGAATGAATGACGCGCAACGCCACAAGTGTAACCTTTACAATTTGGTAACTTGCATTGCAGTCTATTTTCATTCCACTTTGGCCAGTGACCTACAGCATCTATCCTTATCTCTTTTACCGGTATTTTCGAACTCGTTGCCTTTTTGCGTTTGAGCTCTAGTTTTTTGTTTATATCTGACGGCCTTCCAATGATAGTTTTTTTCTGTTGGTATTTACATAATACTTCACCGAGTTCAAGTCTGTAATTTGCCTAGCTTAAAATTTGCTTTGGATCGGTCTTTTGCTTTTCTTGGACTCGTTTATATAATAGCCAAGAATTTACCACAGTTACGTCTAAAAGGTGATAAAAGATACGCATGTACCATTTTTTAGATCTTATCAGTATTTTGTACCTTCCGATAAAACTGTCGAGAAGATCAACACCTCCCATGTATGCGTTATATTCTTTGATAATATGCGGGCAATCAATTTTTATTCTGGTCTTTTTTTTTATCATACCGGTCCGAAGTTTCAATTGGATTCCGACCAACGAAGTTTGAGATCAATGTGACCAAATTTTTATCTTTCCAAGCAACGGTTGTAATTTCCACATTTTCTATGGTTGCTGTAAATTCCATCGATGTTCCTCTTTTGTTAGCTTTCATTTCCTTATCATTGGGGAGTTTGCTATTCGGAATCCTGTTCCTACGTATGGTTCCCAGGCACAAAATTCCCTGTTTCGATAGTTCAACTACCAATGGTACCGATGAATAATAATTATCGAAGAATATTCGATAATTCTGGTGTCTTGGAACTTCTCGTGTGCCATACGTATGACAATATTTGCACTGGCACCAAGGTTTTTTTCGGAAGGATATCTTTTGCTGTCATCGTTCTCTTGTCCTGAGTAAATTTTGAAGTTTTACGAGAAACCTGATATGCCAGAAAGCACAAATAATTTGAACCCCCATTTATGGGGTTTGTTATGCAGGTACTGTTTAAGTCCACTTTTTGCTTTAGTGGAACATAGCTGTTCATCTACAGCTAGACAGGACTCCAATGGAATTTTTCTGTAAAATTTCGATGACTGGTCGAATCTTAAATAAACGGTCATAATTTTGATGCTCTCTTGGCAACTCTTTTTCATTGTTGTTAAAGTGCAGATTAGACTTAACCCGTTCAAAATTTGGCAAAAACATAGTCTGCTGTATCGTTTGATTGCCTGCAAGAGAGTTCCAATAGCGACGGCAGTTAGGAATTTGGATTACCGACATTAAAATACATATTCCCAAAAACTGTCGGATTTCTAATTCATTGGTGAGCTTCGTATTATTAACGTTTTTTTGAGTTGCATATTTATTAGATTCATCGACAATCAATTTTGTCAAATCTTCATCAAAAAAAATTTAAAGCATGCATACGGTGTGGATAAATCCAAATATTCAGCAGGAAGGGACTCATCGCCTAGAAAATTAATTTCATTTGTATCTTTTAAAAAATCTTGACATCGCCATAGAATCCTATCTTTAGGTGTTACAGAAGTATCTAGCGATGGGATAACCGTGGGGATTTCGTTGTCCTCAACAAAATCAATTGGCAAGTTTACTATGTCAAATAGCTCCTCTTGAACTGTTTGAACCAAAAATTCCGCATCTTCATTTTCGGCACCTTCATCACCATCATCATATAGCTCATCTTCGCTATCTGTCCAGGCATCGATTATTTGCAAAATTTCTGCTTCAGTCAGGCCTTTCCTTCTGCTCATCCTATAGAATAATAAAAAATGTAATGTATGTGGTTTTGTCTGAAAAATTTTTGTATATGCAAGATTACGTGAACATGCTCTTAAACTTAATTACTCCATATTAACGTGATCTTGCATAAATGCAAGTATTGCACATATGCATAACTGAATTTTATTTTAAACTGCACTTCATCTTGCATATCTGCAATATAGATTTTATAATGCTGGTATTTCACAAATAATGATAAATAATGTTTTATAAGTAATATAAAACCAATAAGCATTTATTTATGAATGATAATAACACTTACTTTATTATATATTGTCTATTTTACAGGTGTTTCCAGAATAAAATGAAAGAACACGCATTACTCGAAGAACTTCACTTTTGACTTATATAAGGAACTATTGTTTTGGCGCCAAAATTTGACATTTTATTAATACGTCCCCAATAAACAAATTTTAAACCACATAATAACTGAATAGAATACGAACTAATATTACATATAAATCTTGTGTTTCAACCATGCCACACGAGCATTTTTTGTATTTTGGCATTTTTTTTCTACCAATCTTTTGTTCTGCTCTCTCTTAAATAAAATTTTAACTAAAATGAGTCAAAAATGTCCTTGAAATATTTTTTATTTCATTTATGTTTGAGTTGTGTGGTAGAACAGAAAATTTGTTTAAGTCGCAATTAAAACTTGTATCATAGGTAAACGGGGAAAGAAACGAAGAAAAATGCGGCATTTTTTTTTTACGTGTGGCATGAGCCTTTCACTATATTTTAGTATGTTGGATCCATTGCAGATATGCAATACGAAGAAACGAAGGGTTAACGTAATTAAATTAATTTTATTTGCTTGTTTGAAGAAATTCGTTTACTTTTTAGGTTAGCCCATGTAACTACATGCGTCATGTAGGTCAAATATATAAAGGTAGATTGCAATTTCTCTGATGCCTCGCTGTAGCTGCTAATTCGAAAGTATTCAACAAAAGCTTACCGACTCAATTAATAAATTGGAACGCATGTAGTTCTCCGGCCTATCCAATTCAAAAGTGCTTGGTGGTCGTAAAGCATTTCTCCTGACAAGAATCTGTTTTTTAAACTGAATTGTTTTCGAAGCTGAGCAATAAATTCAGATTGACTAATTTTAGTGGCAAGTAGTGGATCACGGTGGTGTGATAAAATCTGCACACAGTCGTAGATTCTGTCCATAGACAAGTTCCGCCAACGAACTTTGAAAATTTTCATGAAATACTATTCTCAATTCGAGTAAAACTATTGTGTGTTTGTTGCACACATGATTGTGCCTTTTAAAGTACGGAAAGTTTTGGAAAGTTCGCAAAAAAGTCGAACTGTGCACCTGTATCGGTCACAATATACTTGCCAAAACTGCTTATCCAATGCAGTTCTTAGCCCAGATGCGTATTTCTTTTATCATTGATGGCAAAAAAAACATTTTTCCTATTTGTTATTGGGAATTTTTGATAAAACAAATTTGGGTTTGATTCGATTAGTGTCGCGAGTTCTAAGCCACGCTTTTGTGTTTCCGCTGATAAACTTTTTGAAGTAAATTGTGCTATAAAATCTAAGTGCCTGGGCGAAGTCTTATCTAAATGTTGATGTAATGAAAAAAATTAATGGCTTATGATCTGAAAATTAAATAAACCCTATGCCTTTAACGACATTTTTAAAATGTTTAATAGCCGAATACGCCGCTAGTAATTCTCTATCGTACGTACTTCTAGCGAGTTTCGGTGGCATGCAACTTTCTGAAAAGAAAAACAGAGATTTTCAACCTTTTTCGATTAATTGTTGTACCACAGTTGTGTAGAATTTACTAATTTAGCTTTGCATAATTCATTATCTTTTATTAATTACAACCGAGACTGTGCTCATCTAGCAATTTATCTTTCAAGTTTTTACAAATTTTACATTTCTTAAACAATTCTGATTTGTTTGTGTGAAACCCATTAGTTAGTCCCATAATTAAACCTATTTAAAATACTAAGTTTACTAGGTCAAGTGGCCTCGTTCTTTGGAGTCTTCTTTCAACGACTTTCAACTTATTTCGTGTTTGGCGGCATGCTTCTTTATTTCATCTTTGATCTATTCCATCTGTAAGTCATTTCTTGTGTAACACGGAGCATTTATGATGCTACGAAGAACCTTGTTTTGAAACGGCTGTATCATTTTGGCGTTTCTTTGCTTAGTACATCCCCAGAGTTGAATACCGTAAGCTCAGAGCCTCTACCTATGAACCAATACATTTTCCTGAACTTAATGTTAAGTTCATTTTTTTTTTCTTTTTGACATGCTCCCTCCACTTGAGTATGGCATCGAGGGTTATGTCAAGATATTTAGCTTTGTTTACATATGGCACCGGTCGTGAGTTAATTTCTATCGGTAGATGGGAAGCCTTTTGACATTTAAAGTTAATATGCGTGGATTTCGTCTCATAAAGCTTGATTCTCCAGCGCTTACTTTCAGTTACATACCGCATTTTTAGTCTTCTGAAGTTTGATCGTTGCATCAGCGACATTACTTCAAATCGCCATGGCTGCTGTGCCATCTGCAAAGGTGGCTGTGATTCCTTCATTTGTTGGAATATCCCTTGTATATATTAAATACAGGATTGATCCTAAGACACTCCCCTGCGGGACACCGGCATAGATTTTCTTTAGTTCGGAGTATTGATCCTCGGATAAATATAAGATCTTAGTATGGCATAGAGTTGCCTCGGCAGATCTCTATGCAGCTTGAATTCCAGTCCACTATGCCAGACTTTATCGAATGCTTGGGCAACGTCCAGCAATATGCTGGAGCATATTTTTTTTACGTTCTAACGTTCTTTCAAAAATGTTGGTGATTCGATGTATCTGTTCTATTGTGGAATGCTTTTCTCTGAATCCAAATTGATGTGAGGGAATTTGTTGTCGGTCCTCAATTATTGGTTTACGTAATTGGCAGCAATGAAATTGGCCTGCATAATATTTATTGCGAAGGCTTGCATTGATTATGTGCAATAGCTTACGAAATCCTTTATCAGGTAGAGCCTTGATTATTTGGCAAGTAATCAAGTCATAGCCTGGGCCTTTTTTAACATTCATGTTGCTTTTTACTTCTTCTTTTAATTATTTGAGAGTTACTGGGCGTATACCAAAATCATGTAGCTTCGACTGTTACCTAAATTTTTAAGATTTGCTTTTTTCTCCGGCGTTCTAGTTATTTTCCAGGTTTTACGTACCCGTCATTTTTCTCTTACCAACTCTCTAACTTCCATTGGGTATGATATGTTAAGCTTCTTCTTATTTTGTATAATGGGGGTACTGGCCAAAGCAGCATAGTTTGTTTCATTGAGTTGTTCTTATTCATCTTCCAACTGGTGAGAATTTCTTATCGGTACCTGAAGATTTTTTCCTCTATTACTTCACGAAAGAGAACCCAGTTTGTTTTTGAATTTGTTAATCTAAATAAGAAAAGTAAATTACTGTCTTAAAGCAATTCTTTACCTTTTGGCGTCGGAAGTCTAGATACCCAATAGGTGTATTTTGTATTAGTCACCTCCAATAATAAAATCACATCCAAGCGATTCAAATAGTTTAAGGTAGTCCTCTATTTTCAAGTTATGCCGGGGAGGACAATATATTGCGGATAGAGTAAGCTGTGTTTAATTTGGATCCTTACAGTAGTGACTTGCATTGTTTCTTCTTCGATATTTGATTCTAAATGGTGTTTTATACTTGCTTTTATTAGCTAAGCCGAACCACTTCTTACTCTTTCCGCTGGATGAATGGAGTTATAACCCCGTATTTTAACAAACGAAGATTTAACTAAATTGCTTTCAGATTTTAAGAAAATGTCGTTCTTTTCTGAATTTAAAAATATTTCTATTTCTGAAATATGTTGCATAATCCCATTCGCATTCCAATTTGCCATTTTGAAAATTGTGTTCTTACTTAACATTTTTTGTTGGATTGCGTTGTGGGAGTTGCATTTTCTTCAGTTAATCAAGTAGCATGCTGTTCAGATTACTTTGGTCATCTAGCGGCTTTGTATTAGCTGCAATTCTGTTCATAATGTTTTCCATAATTTGGTTATTTTCGGAGCCCATATGTTTGGTTGAACCCAAACTTTTCACTACCTATGAGCAAATGATCTCCTTTGCCTTGGGTTGCTTGGTTGTGACTTTGATCCATCTGATTTGATATTTGAACCCTTCGATTTTCGTGATTTTGTGGTTGATTTCTTGTTTTACTTCTTAATTTTTGTAGTTGTTTAGCAACCTCACAACCTCGATAATTAGCCGGATGAGGGCCCGTACAATTTGTGCACTTGACTGCCACATCTCTCCCCATTGTACATGCCTGGGTAACATGATTACCTGAGCCATCTTCGATCCCGGCCGCAATATATTTGGGTGTGATTAAATGCCTGACATTCCTTGCATTGGGTATGCATGTTATGGTTCTCCTCATTTGTTCGATTTTCACCTTCATGTGAAAGATTCCTTTTATTCCATAAATGTAATGTAATAATTCAAATGCTTTGATTTTTTTATCGCTCCAAGGAGTTACTGACTTGACTCTCTTTTTCGACCTTTTAAAAAAAATCATAAAATTGTCCTTATAATAATTTATCATTCCCAGCAATCTAAGAAGTCCACCGATTGTTGCCGATTGTCTTGTCTTTGTTATCTTTGAATTTATGTGCATTTATTTCTTCGATCCTTGCTCTACGTCAAATTCTATGGTTCACTTTTGGATATCGATAAAAATGACAGTCAACACCTTGGCATCCGAGAAAAATCTTGGCATTCCAGAGAAGGTTGAATTGTGATCAATCAGAATTTAAAATCGTCATATGTGAACATTTCGCGTCTATGCTTTGTCGAAATCGTAGGCAAGGAAACTCGCTACGTTAGTAGCGTAACGTGGCACGCTGCTTGCCGTATATAGTGAGGTACCGATTTTAGCTCTGTAAATGGAGCGGCTCTATCGGTCCGTTTGGAACTTGAATTTCACGCCATATATGCGCCAATAACGAAACCAACGCATCTATAACGGTGAAAACCGTATTACCAGCAAATTTAGTTGAATTCCCCCTTGTGTTGAACACTTGTTTTGCCCAGCAATTGCCCACTCGAAATTTTCGAATTGATCAACATTTGTTGTCGTCCTATTACGAAAATTAAGAAATAATCAAATAATAAATTCTTGAAAGGAATGGAGTGAGTTATCAGTGAGCTTAAATTCAGATTCTGCAGGTCCTCCATTGAAAACCTGTGGATGGTTGGATAAAAGTGAGATTATGTTAAAAAAATTGTACTTGAAATATATTAACTATCCAACTATTACGTAGCCGTTTTCTTATCATGTAAGCTGGCGTTACTTCTTCTTCTAAGTCATCATCATTTTTATTTATAAAAATTCCGATGCTCGATTCCATTATTATAGCAAAATTATAAATAAATTGCAATTAATAACTTCAAACAAAAAATTTGACGTTTTTTCTTTGAGAGCTAAACAAAACAACATCATAAATAATATGACTCGATATTATCGAGAAAAAAACACTATCGAAAAAATTATAATCACGTCGATTATAGAATCCGCGGGAACGAATCGATTGCGGATTGAAAACTGCATATAAAAAAAACATAAAACAACTTTTTAAATCATAGTAGTATCATAGAAATTCCTATAGATTTTCATACAATTTGTAAAGTAAAATTGGTTTAGATCCGCAACTATTTTATTGCGTTTGTACGGGGAATCATAAAAACGATTTGTATGGAAATAAGTACAAATTTACTTGGCTACTTTGATTAATTGCAATTGTTTTCCATTTATATGCATTTTCTAGTTATCGAATCTGTCGATATTATCGAAGGAAAAACATTATCGAAAGTCATAATAGGCAGGTAGTAGTCGTTCGAGTGTCATGAAAAAGATTTTTCTTCGTAGCGGTTCCGAGTTCGATCCTCGTACCTGACCAAAGCTTTACAATTGTAATTATAATTTACCTACATTGATATTGGCACTCTGGGGGCCTATTATGAAATTGGTCGGAAAATACGTTGTCGTAAAATCCGATCCGCGGCAGATATTCGTATTATAAAACATGTATTTTTACTGTCAAGCTTGAATGAATTCGTTCAATTTTATTGTTTAACTTCTTTCCATAAATCAATTTGTTGCCTTAAATTGTGGGATATTTACCCGGTTGGTTGCTAAACCTTCATTCCTATAACATCGAACTTTTTAGTATATACTTCACACTTTATTTAAATTTGATTATAAATCCGATTTTCAAGGAAAATGAAAAGCAAATTATAAAATATTATTATTTTATCTGAAAACTCCTTTGTAATTTTATGTAAATAGTTTTCTCCAAATCTAGACTTACACCCCAATTCCCATAGTCGTATCACGTCACTTCAAGTGACTATAGTCACGTGGTCTACATTTTCTTATTCTCATAGTCGCAACTTACGACTATAGTCTTCATGTGACGTTCTGTCACTTAATTTTTTGAAGTGACAGGAATATTTTTTTTCGAATTCATCAAAATAGCATTTTTATTATTGAATTACGACGTGCCTAATTATAGTTTTATTTTGTGTTTTTAAACCATTTAACCCGCGTCACTTGAAGCGACTTCAAGAATATGAATGTTCATCTCACGTGACACGACTATTGTCACTTCACATGAAGTGACACGACTATGCGAATTAGACTGTTAAACTTAATTTTTCCCCCTTGAAAAGTACATTGTTAGGTAAGTGTATATCCGGAATTGCAACAGATTTATAAACTGGAATTTACTCAAACACAAAATATTTACTAAATGTTTTATTTAATATTTTTATTTCATATATATTATAATTAAATAAGCATATACATTCTTCATGGAATTTTTAAATATAACTTCCTGCCAGTTTTTTTTTATTTTTTATACTTGCATTTTTTTTTAATGTTAATATTATTTTATTTTCTACTACAATAAAAAAATAATATATACTTTTATATTTTTACAAATTAATATTATTTATTATTAATATTAATTATTATTTACTAAATTATAATCATTTTAATTCAATATTAAATCAGTTGGAATTAATCAGTTTAATTATTATTTAATATCATATTTTTAAAATTAAAATTAAACAATTAAATAAAGAATGGTTTTATTTGTATGTATGTAAGTAAAAAAAAAATCAAAAATTATTTACTAAAATAATTAATAAATAAACAAATGGACGATTTTAAACTTAAAAATTAATTTAAATCTAACAAAAAAGGGATTTTAAGTGCTTGTGTTTCTAACATTATGATTTTATTATTCGCTATTTTCTTGTTTAGTACTGGAAGGAGTTTTATAATATTTAATATTATTAATACATTATGTTGACACAAGCGCGTATTTTATTTAAATTTTATGAATTTTCGGTAAAATCGAAAATTTACTTCAAAATATATAAAATAGCGATGGGTGTTAAAAGAGAGAGAGATAACAATAAAATACGCCTTACTGTGTCATACGCGTATTAAATCAGTGATTTTAATAAGGTAATGAAACGCTATATGTACAAAAACTAATTAGATCACATCGGTTAAATTTTTTTTGTTTTGCTTCTTTATTATAATTTAATGTATTATTTGTATAATAATTAATAATAAATTTAAAAAAAATCTACGATATTTAATAAACTGGGGATTTTATAATTGTGCGACTTAATAATCCGTCGCTGCGCTTCTCTAATATTTCAAACATTGTAGAGGTTTTAATTTAATTATGTTTTATTAAATATATATTTATAAATTAATGACAATGCAAATCGATAAAATCATAATAATAATAAATAATAAAATAATTAAAATATTAGTTTCTCTATTAATATGACACTTATTTGAAAATAATAACTTTGTTGTATAGTACTGTTGTTATTGTAATAAAACTTTTTTTCAAATTTTATTTTCATTTAAAAACCAATAAAATATATATAATTTAAATAAAAAAGAGATCACAAAAATTATATAAATTCAACATAAGATACATAATATTAATATTTAATTAATTTAAAAACATATTTGAGAAAGTATAAAAAAAAATTAAAATTGTTCACAAGCGCAACTATTTAACTATTTTCGGTGGCTACATTTCCACCGCCTATGAGTTCTTCACAGATCTTAACTAATTCTTCGTTTTCACGAATTTTCTGTTGGGCCTGCTCCGCTAGTGCTGTGCGGGCTATTTCCTCTTTTTTAAGTAATGCTTTTAGTTTGCCCACTTCTTGTGCGTGATTTTTTGATAAATTTTCTAATTTGTCGTTGGCACTGTAAATAAAAAATATCTTATTATCATCTTTGCAATAAGGAACTAAAACACGCAGAATGGCAAAGAACTGTTTTAAAGATACTTTTTCGAGAGACGAAAACGTAAAATACGATATATTTATGTTGGCCCCATTTGGACGAGCATATAGTTTAATTCCGCCTGTATTATCATAAATCACAGGTTAAGTATTCCACCTGTTTATAGTGAACTAAGAGGAACAATGGCAAGAGTGAAAGTAAAAGTTTACAGCGCTTAAAAATGTTCTTTACTAAATTAAATTTGCTGTTGAACCTAACCTAAAAATTAAATTTCAATGTGTCTATTTAAATGATTTTCATTACCATTCGAACCTACCTAATAGAAAAACTCAGTATTTGTATACCAGATAATCCATGGCCCTCTATCGGCTTAACTTTCTGAGTTAGTTTCAATATTTTTTTAGTAGATATGGATAATATGTTTTTATTTAAATTATATTTTTTCTATACAACGTTAATCAATAGAATTAACAACAAATACGAAGCGAAAACACAACTACAAAACATGACAACACTAGCAGGAACCGATAGACCACTCCAAAATACGTGAGTGTAGAATTCAACAAAACAACCCACAAAGCCATACAAAAAACCTTCAATAGACTCGGATGTAAAATAGCGTTTAGAAATAACAAATAACAACAAAAACTAAAAAAACCAAACCACATAGACAATTCTACTGGGTGTACAAACTATCATGCAAGGATTACAACAAATTTTACATAGGACAAACAGGAAAAACCTTTCTAACACGATCTAAAGAACATACCAAAGATATAAACGCAACAGCTCCAAAACTGAACTACTCACAAAAGATCAAAACAGAAAAACATCACTGCAGAGACTTTGACCACAACTTAACAATATTGCATAAAGCCAGAAGAAGACACATCCTCAACAGATTTGAAGAATTCGAGATTTATAAATACAAAGACAGCAACGTACTATTAAACGACTAATTGAATACCAAAACCAACAGGATTTATGACAACACTCACTACAGTAGGAGGAGCATAACAAGTTAGACCTAAGATTACCGGACAAGTGGTGCAGTGGTTAAACCTTCAATAAACACAACTAAGACCCTCTGATGGAGTGCAGAATTCAGCGCCGACCCATCGTCCATGTCAATGTACAGGTTGACATGGAGCTTGCAATGTGCAGGTGGTATACTGTAGTTGTGTGAGTACGTGAATGGGTTAATGATGTGGCGTGAATTTCGTGGTATCACAATGGGTCAATGGCCTAAGTGTCAAGCACTGAAACCTAACCTAGACCTAAGATTAGTATACAGCAGCATAATTTTAAGAAAAGTATATTAGTTGTAAAAACGAACTGAAGGAGAAACTTATCGAAATCGATATTTCTAAAAATAAATAAATATATTCACTCTAAGGAAATTTTACAAGTGTTTTCAATAAAGCTATTAATTTTATAAGTGACAAATTTAACAGTAAGACTAAAAAATGTATTTCAGCCATTATAGCACAAATACAAATTTGACTTGAAAAATATTAATGTACAATACAAAATAAAATAAATCCGCGTTGGATTTGAAAATTTAAAATATAAAAGTAAAGTAATAAGTAAAAATCGCTGAGACATAAAATTGCCTTAACCTACTTTTAAAATACCAGTAGTTCAAAAATCAAATAAATAGTTAATTCTATTGAAAGTTTTACCCATCCTTCAGTGGTTCATTATCGCCCTAGTTCGTTCTGTGTCTATCTAAGTGGAGCAAATCATGATCTCTTAGTTGTCTACCAGGAACCTTTATTTTAATTGACTTTAGCACATCCGGTGCGTCGATTAGGCCTAGTAGGAGAGTACCAATAAATGTACTTTTTAGCAATTTGCGTCTAATTTTCTAGAATTGTCAAGTTGTATGTCTTGTACCCGGGGTTAAATATGGTGGTTGTCGCTGTTGTTTACGCGGTATGGTATATCATGGTCATAAACCCTGAGCTGGGTTCGAACGTAGGTACAATACAGGATCTTAATTGTTTCCACATCAAAATTGTCACCCGTCCAACGTTTAACAAAACCGAGCATGGAGTTTGCCCTAGTGATACACAGATCAATGTGCTTAGTAAAGCTCATGTTTTAAACGAAAGTAACCCCTAGGTGTTTAGTTTCAAGTATTACCTGAAGGAATACACCATTTATCTTGTACCCAGAGATTTGCACTTTCCAATATTGAGACTAAGAGCATTAAACTCGCACCAGAACGTTAGGTGTTCAATATCTTTCTGTAGTTTATTGGCATCGTCGACTAATTCGATGGCTTTGTAGATTTTGAGGTCATCTGCGAACATCAGGATATTGGAGTGCTTTATCAAGTCAATAATACCATTTATGATGATTGTGAAAATCATCCATGGGGCAACGTGAGAGCCTTGTGCTACACCAAAGGTTGCTTGTATTCTATTCGACATTTTACCTCCTATTTCAAAATAGTGGATTCGATTACTCAAATAAGAATTGAACCAGTCTACGAACTGGCTGGAAAATCTGAACTTGAAAATGTGTTACAGAGTTTTATAATGGATTTTGAAAAGTCGGTGTATATTAAGTCTCAATCTCAATTTCAATGTATATCTCAATTTCTTTAATAGAATAGCTAGTAAATTCTATAAGATTTGTAGATACTGATCCTTTAGGCATAAAACCATGTTGATATTGTGATAAATACCGCGGAAGCACTGCTTTGAATGAGTTGCATATTACTAGTTCAAATAATTTAGGTATAGCAGATATAGATGTAATACCTCTCTCTCTGTAGTAAGAAACGTGATTTCTAGATCCAGTTTTGAAAATAGGCCTTCATAGGAATTGCCAAATTTTTAGAATTTTTTTAAAAATGAATACCATCAGGACCAAATCATTCTCGGAATCTGACCATTGCTCGCTGGATGTCTTCTGGCTCGACTCGATGTGTGGAGTAAATATGAATATACCATATTTATTTGTTTTTTTTATCAATAATGACATTTTGACAATGTATTATTGTTATTTAAATTTTATTTTACAAACTAAATATCTACTTTTTCTTTAACGAATATATTCAATACATAATTTAATAAATTGACCGTACTCTAATTCTTGAAGATCACCCAGCATGCAATAATAAGCCAATGAATTATACAACTTTACTCCATTATATCCCTTTTTCAACCAAGAAAGCAAAAAAATTGGCTCAATTTTAGTCCAACCCACACAAATGTGTGAGTATAATACCATAGTATGTAATGGCGTTGTTGATAAAAAATTTCGCTTGATTTGCAGTAAAACCAACACAATTGTGTGTATAGATATAGTGTTTTTTTACGGACGAAAATAACATCAAATTCTTTGGAAGAAATGAAATGAGATCAATTATTTTGTGCTCCAAAGAACACGAAAAGAAAAAAATGGGTTGTTTACATTTGTTTAAAGGGCAATAAAATCAAACAACAACTAGAAATGTTTTACACGTAAAAAGAAAAACACTATTAATTACACCAAATTCACTTTAAATTACAAAAAAATAATATTATTTATAATGTTTAATTTAAAAAAACACTTATAACGCACGATAAAATATAAACACCAAATTATAATGCCGATAATGAAAATGGCGCGTTTTTTGTTTCTTTGTTTTTAACACTGACGTTTTTCTTTTTTTTTGATCACAAAACAAATCCTCCAAAAAATTAGGATTTTGAAATTTGATCACTGATCAAAAAAAAAATCAATTATTTGCTTCGAAAGAACACAGGTATTTCTGATCAAAACTTTTTGATCATGATCAATTTTTTTTTTGATCATTTTTCTTCCAAAGAATATAGTGTAAGTTAAAAAGGAATTCACAAATGTGTAAGTTGGTTGAAAACACGTACAAAAATAAATTTTTAACATGGTACTTTTGCCCAACCCACACAATTGTGTTAGTAAAACACAAAAGGGATATCCCACCGGCCGTTGTGAAAATGATTTACTATACATTGATAGTCTGAAGTGTACACTCCGTGTATTATAAGTATGAACGAAGAACTTAGAAGAAAGCAAAGTATCTAAATATTTTGGCAGATCTTTCTTTTCCAGTTTAAACAATAATGTTAGCACATTAAATTGTATTCTCTGTTTGATTGACTTCCAGTTTAAAATTTCCAACATGTTTTTTATGTGTGTTCTACTTTACGCGTATTATACTTCGCATGAATCGATTCTGAATTTTTGATGACGTGTGATTTGAGTTTGATCCAAGATAAACAGCACAGAAGAAAATAATAATCATTATGTGGAGCCACAATTGATTTATAAAAAATAACTTTTGTCTGCATTGGTAGTTTATCTTTAATTCTTCATTGATTCATTTTTTTAACGATATAATCCAAATGATCGTTAAAACTTAAGTGCTCGTCGATAATAACACTAAGATATTTATACTGTTTTACTCGTTCGATAATTTGATTGTCAAATTTTATATTTACATTACTCTTGAACTTTGCTTTGATTGATAGGACCTCGTTTTCGAGATATTCAGTGATAGTTTGTGAAACATCATTTCTGTAGACTCTCGAGATCTTCGTTTACTTTCTGCACTGCTTCTGGAAGTATCATCTGCGAACATATTTATTTTTCAATTTTGTATAACATCGACTATGCCTTGAGGTACTCCGAGGTAAGTAGAATTCCGCTTTCGATTGTTTCACAAGCCCTTTTAAAATCTAAAGACTGCAATAATTACTTGTTGTCATCTATTTGAATTTTCCAGCTATCCAACATTAGGTTTAAGGCCGGTTCACAAGAATGTAGTTCTCTAAATCCAGATTGTTGATCAACCAATATATTATGAGCGATGTTTTACCAGTTGGTTTTTAATTACTTGTTTCAGGACAGTCTCATACAGTGGAAGCATATTTATTGGCCGGAGGTCTTCTGGCGTGGTTGGCTTCGTAATTTTTGGAATGGGAACAACTATTGATATTTTCCATGAATCTGGTACCACTGTTTGCTTTAAGCTACAATTAACTATATCAGTAAAATGTTCAGAGAACATTTGATTCTGAATTGCATCCAGCATGGCAATTTTGTTTATACCATCTATTTCATATTACGATTTTATTCTGCTTATAATTTTTAATATTTCGTTTTGTGATGTTTGTTGGAATTTAATTTTTTGTATGTTCAAATCAACATTAGGAAGTTCAAAATCCAATATTTCAGGGATGTTACGGTGAATATCTACCACACTGGGCACAAACGAATGATTTAGTGCGTCTACTATCTGTTGTTTATCGGTGTGTTTTGTTATTAAATTGAATACTCCATTGCCTTATACATAGATTTGAGTGAATATAATGAACTTATTCTTGAAGTTTCAGATTGTTGGTTTCTTAACGATTGTTTGTAAAAATTTCTAGCTTTTCTATAGTTTTCCCAATTCTTGCTTGAATTTATTAATTTTAGAATACTATTATTACGCTCCTTTTTTTTGTCTTAATTTTCTGAGAACCAAGGGATTTTATTTCTACTTTGAACAATTTTCGTTTGCGTCAGTTGATTAATCGCATTTTTTAACTCCAGTATTAAGCTTTCAGCTTTCTCATTCAATTCATTCTGTATTCTTTAGTGCTGCAGTTTACTGTTTAGAACACAATTTAATTTTGCACCAGAATAATTTTCAGAGATCTAATTGCTTTAAATTGATTAAATAACCGTGAATTGTTATTGCTTATATCCCCACTTTAACAATCACTTATTTGTTGTTTTTTTATAATTTCACATTTAGTATTTACTGAATTAGTTATCACAAGATATATTAAACTTTTACTGGTTTGTGTGACTCTGGTATAACCTGGAACTACTTGCGCCAATCTATAATCCTTGATTAACCTACTTTAATTGTAAACTGTAAAAATCGTTGCTTTTCACATCAATATTGAAATCCCCAAATTATAATTGATAATTATTGATAATTTAATCATTGATAATTTGTTGATTTATTATAATTGATAACTACTTTGAACCATCCATATAAATTATTTAAAAATGTTGCTTTTATTGTTTGGTATGATCTATGCACTATGCCAAATATTCCAGTTGTATGGTATCCTTTTATGATCTACATGACAACCTCTCCAGTATGACGACTATCCGAATCACACAGTACACATTTATAATTTTCAATAATAAATTCTGAGTCGTACATGTCTTCTGTTGTTCTAGATTCACTGAGTAATACAATTGACGGTTTACATTGAATAATTATTTGTTTTAACTCTAAGAAGTTAGAGGGTAAGCTGCAAATATTACTGTAGAAAAGGTCTTTTGTTGTGAGCTGCGATTGATAACTGATTTGGTTTTTCAATGTTTTCATCTTTCGTTGGTATATTGCACAAGAGGTATCTCAAGTCGTGTGGTTAATAGCAACATTTAAATTAACCTTTGTATTTACAGCAATGCAATTGCTACACTTTACTTCTTGACTTTAACATTCACTTAACTTGTGATTCTCGCTACATCTTGGGCAAGAAAGATTGCCGGTACATCTATTGCCATGATGGCCATAATCATTACAGTTAAAGCATCTTGAGATCCCTACTGACTCTACGACATCACATCTATCAAAATGTATATTATTTAACTTCTCAGCTTGTAAGATTTTTGTAAAATCTACGGAGCCTACTTCAACGATTGTGTCAATTTTTTGAGTTTCTTCTCTCTCTTTCTAGCTTTTACATCCCATGAAGGGATTTTGTCGCCCGCACTATGGTCCTCCATCCGTCTCGGTCCATCGCTCTCGTCCTCCAATTTCAACATCTTAATACGAGTAGGTCTTGTTCGACGTCGTCACGCCAGCACAGTCGGGGTCTTCTGCAATAGTTCTCTTCTGCAGTAAGTACACTGAGAGAAATTATAGCCGACAGAGAAATATTTTCATATAATTTTATATATATGTAAATATATCTTGTTTCGGAACAAGAATATTGTATATCTCTAAAAAGAATATTTTATATCTGTAAAAACGAAAAATGTATCTAATTTTATATACATAACGTTTAGAGACATAAACATATTTCTCTTTGCTCGGTATATACTCCTCAAAGTTAAAACAAATACTATACGATAAAAAGGACCTTTTTTATGACTATAGCATAAATATGCACTTATAAAACAGATAAAAATATTTCTAATGTAAGAATTTGAATACCTCATTGCAATAAAATTCACGAGATATGCGATTATGCTATTTGAGATATATTTTTAAACTTGGTTGCTTCTATATTTATTTTGAAATCGGCCAAATGTTGCAGATAAATCAATATATCTATATGGAAAATAATTTTTTTTTTCAGTGTAATATTCCCTAGTGGTTGAATCTTTATAATTATCAATGTCTTGGACAGATTGGAAAAATTCAGCAAACCATGGTTTAAATAAAGAAATTATATAAATCGGGGCATAAGAGTGGCTTGAGCTAAGCTTCACAAATTCGGTTTCACTTATTTAAGCTTTGCAAAGTAAAACGAGAAGCTGAGATCTCAAAACATAGCTCACATTGCTAAAAAAAACAACACAAACAAGTGTGCAACACGCCTTATTGTATAGATGATAAATATACGACAAAAGATCGTTTTCAGTAAATAGAACAACGAAGCGTTTAACAGTAGTGTTACCCGAGAACAATTTGAGAAAACCGTCTCCAGAATTTAAAATAACAGCGGCATACATTTCTGAGTCCGTGGAGGATTTATGGAATATTTAAATGGCGGTAGATGTCTGCGTGTCTACAGCAGGACATACTTCTCTACCACTCAAAAATAACTAGATCAATGAAGAATGGAAGAATGCACGAATGGATGAAAATCGGCCATCTTCCAAGTAACAGACCTTATCGAGTATTTTCCAAGTAACAGACCTTATAGGTAGTTTCGATACTACGTTCAGAATTTCAGCGGGAGACATGTCAAAAACTTCGATCAAAATCGGAAAACCTGGATCACCAACATCAAGTTGTTTAGTTTTATCGTTTGATGTCACAGAGGCTCAGGAAATATGGGAATTTTAGGAAAGATTATGAGTAACGTAATATATTGTGTCGCGTCAGGTTTATGTGATGTGATGGCATACATAAATAAGCGCGATGTTTCATTTCTCTGATTTAGTGTAAACATTTCTTGGTGGTCCAATTTACAACAGTTTATTTTAAACAAATGCCAAGAGTGTAATGTAAAAATCATTTATCAAATCGATTATATATTTTTCTTACGATACGTTTATATCGAACGATTTCATGTAAATTTGATTTCATTATAAATATATTTTATGGCTAACTGAACACTCTTCTTAAATCAATGAATCTAGTTTATAGTAGCATGACGTCATAAAATACTCGTTGAAGTCATATCCAGATTCCTATTTTACTTAATCTTAATATTTTTTTCTGGTTGTAGATTATTAAAGAATTTTGGATCAAACCATATCTCAATATTACTGATTATAAAACCACGGACACAGGTGTGGTTTTCGTACATATACAACCAACAATAAAATTTTGATAAAATTGAACATCATAATCATTTTAAAATAATTGAAAATACATTTTATTTTCTGGTAAACAGATCCATGATAACCACAAACGCATTGCAAAATGAGGGCACCAATCCTCAATAAAAACCAAATAATATTTAATACTTACACTTGTAGCTGTGACATTGCATGAGATTTCATTTTTTCATATCGTGCTTCTTGTGTGGCTAGCAATTCATTTAGTTGCTTTTTTTCCGCCACCAATTGGTCTTCATTCTGTTTAAACTTTATGGCCATTTGTTTACTCCGTTCGTATTTTCTGTAATAAAAATATGTGTTAAAATTCAATAATAACCCTTCGAATGGAGCTAAGCGTACGTATGTAAATCTGAGAATGTATCCTCCAGGGAGAGTAAATGAGCCGCATTCAATTGTGAACTTTCTTGTAGATTGACACATTTCTTTTCGTATGCCTGTGCTATTTGCGCTTTTTCGGATATAAACTCAGATATTGTTGTTTCATATGCCTCAATTACACTGTTCATTTTTGCTATGATTTTTTCTTTTTCTGTTAACCGTTTAATGAGAGCCTCTTCCCTCGTTTCAAATTCTTTAAGTTTCCTATCATTGTCCTCTGATTTAATACTGCAAAAATTGGATAGGTTATTAAATTCGGATCAAGAAAAACGTTTTTGTGTCATAAAGACTACTTACCCTTGATTTTTTAATTTTTTTTCTATTTCTGCCATTTTATATTCTTCTTTAGTGTTTGGTGACGAACTATACAAAAAAAAAACAGTAAATAAAGATTAGAACTAAATTAAATTTATCTTTTATTATCGGTACATTGTGCGCTCTATCAATATTTCCCGCAATGTACAAAATTGATTTTTATCTATGTACATATATATATAAATCAAAACAATCGGTTTCGCCAAACTAAATTTGTCGCATCAATAAAAATCGATAGACCGAATCGTAACGGATGGAATATATTAACGAGATATATAAAGAGATTGCAACTTACTTTATCGTTTCTATAACTGGATCATCTTCTTTTTCTGTATTTATGTCATTAATGATTTGTGCACTCATAGTTTCATGATCTTCCTGCAATTCTTCAGCTATACAAACAATACTATTTTCTGATCGTCGACGATTTGTAACGCTCTCTTTTGTAAGCTGTACAGGTTCGAGTTCATCAGTCAATGAATCGTCCAACACAATTATTTCTTGATCGAATGTTGGTGGTGATCTTACTTCGAGTTGTCTTAGTGTATCGTTTATTTCTTGATGTTCGGGAACTTGATCACTATCACAAAGTTTATCTTGTGACTCGTTAGCTGACGCTGATGATGGTGATTGATTCTCTTCTAGATCCTCTTGCACAGATAAATCTAAAAGCCTTCCTTGTAACGACGTCACTGAATAAACGATATTTTCTTCTTCTTCCTCTATCTGTTCCTCTTCAACGATTGGTTTTATATTGGCTACATCCAAGACTACTGGCACGGGCCTATTTAAAAGTGGATCAAATCGTAAAAGTAATGAATCTTCACGCTTTGGTATATTGCCTAATTCGCTTTTTTTATCGAATATATCGAATGCGCCAGCATCAAAATTAACTGAAATGATACACAATAAAACATAAGATTTAACGTAAGTATTTTATATATTTTATCGAGAACAAGATAAAAACATTTCCTTAACACACAAAAGTATATAAAACCAACCCACGTCAGACAAGACAGTATGAACACGGAGGAGAAAATTACACAAAACACTGCTGTGAATTTATACGGCAATTATCACACAAAATCGAAATACCCAAACAATTTATATAAAACTTAAAACTCGACCATACTAAAAATTATCCAAAACTGGAATATTTTTTAAAAATTTTATTTAAAAAATTTAATTAAAAACTAAAAATTCATTTTTTTTTGTGTTCTCTAATCCATTTACACAGAAATTGACGTAAAAATGACAGAAAATTTTATAAGTATATTTTGCTTACTAATACAATGATAGAGTTCATGTTTTTTCTGTGTACAAAACTTCCCACATTATGGAATCATTTCGTATATGAATACAAAATTCATATTGGAATATTTTTGTTTTCGTTTTTAGGTGTTGTTGTTGGGTTGTATGTGTTGCAATGATGAATCAACATACAGTGGTTTTTAACCGTTGAACGGAGTAGCATAATAAAAAAATCGAACAGTTTTAATTTTTGTGTAGATTGGAGAAATAAATGTGTGCTACTTTTTATTTATTTATTTTTATGAATAGCAAAAGGAAAAAGTGCGAATACCGAGTAAATCGATTTAATCTTGAATAATCATCTCGGTCAAATATTGGGGCTGTCGTAGGTAAACGAAGTAATTTAGATAATACAAATTTTGGAATAGTTCAATAAGTAATTCTGTGCTAGTTTTTGATAATTTAAAACACTAATGCCCAAACCTTAATGTGTTTTACGATTCGAGATAATACGACTAGAGATAGCTGATGGACTTGATCAAAGTATGCATATCTATTAGGTATGACTATTGAATTATCACGATTATGAAGAATAACAGTCAAAATGCCGTTTTAAATTTGAAAACAAGGAGCTATCAGGAATTTTTGTGATCGAGTACGATGGCTCGGCAATGAAATATTATATTCCCGATAGTTTTTAATCTCATGCTGGAATACAGTAAAGGCTCGTTAAATTGATAGATGCAACACAATAAAAATTGGACCAGCTACTATTATTGAATCAAGCCTTTGCGGTCTACCACACAACTAAATAAATCACCTCAAGTTGAAAGTGGGCTAGTTATCCGGCCAGTACACTTAGAATGAAATTGCTCACACCATTCAAGATTTCTCATTTTGCAATTTCAGCTATAAATTAGGAAAAAATCAAGAACGAATAAGAAAGTAACACAATTTCTCATTTAACGATATTTTGAAAATAGCAAACTAAACAATCAATGTTTTCAAGCAATTCAAAAAAGGCTTTCGTGGAAAAAATGAAAACGTTAAGTTTGTGAGAACGCACACTTGATATGAAACATTTGATGTTGAACATTTGATTTCCCAATTGGAAATTAAATAAATGGTTTTGGCTATCTGACATCGTGGGCTTAAGGATTTAAGCAAAGAATGCCGCACATTTGCAGCGTTAAGTGTTTAAAACGCAGCTTCCCCGTTTTATACAATTATAAAGTCTCTAATCTGATGAATATTGCTAAAGCTGTATGAAATAAAATAACGAGTACGCAGCTCGGCGCCACGGTTTATGTGCTGATTCGGAACCACTGGAGCAAGACTCATAATGCTTACTCTAAGTTGCAACAGACACAGGCCAGCTACCACAATATTACTCTTTATTACTGCAGAAAATAATCATACAACCACTTGAAGAAATAAAACTACAGGTTCGAATTAATCAGCAAGCGCTTTCATAAATTCCTTTTTGATTGCAGGCCCGTAAATAAAGGGATAGCTACACAAGCTTCATCAGTCCCCCAATTGCTTATCAATACGTACGATACAATATTTTTAGGGTCTCTAACCGAAGGACATTTTAATTTTGATTTGACCCAATTAACACAGTGAATTCCACCACTTTTTACACCAACAGTTTTACACCAATTCAGAAACTTGAGTCCGAATCAGTTGTAAATGATAATTCGGATTTGGGAATTACATTTGCAACTACAATGAGTAGCACTGAATCAAAACCTGAAACAACACCGGCAACTACTTCGAATGTACAAAAAAATGACAGGCATACACATATCGATCTACAGATAAAAAGAAAATTCCAATGTATTCCTGTGTAACTAAGGAAACAGTTATCTTAATGTCTCTTTAATTACCACCAGTTAGTTGTGGTCGCAGAAAGCCTCAACATTGATTTGGAAACCACATTCAGCATAAAGAAAATACCTGACTTTAGAAGAAGTGCAAAGGATAACAAACTTTCCCATAATATGCATGAACTAATATAATAACCCATGTTGAAATGAAAATTAAATCGAGATGAGTTGATTTAATTACTGGTAAAATGTTTAGGGAATTACCGAACAAATGTATAATAGTTATCAGGTACATTATTAATCCGAACATGTGAACGGGTATTTTCTACAAAAGTGGGAGTTATCCCAAATCATAATGATACTTAAGCCTGGCAAAGATGAAACACTACTTTTCGTCATATCGTCAAAAAACTTTCCACAATAAATAATATCAAAACTACTCGAAAATATGGTGTAAGAAATTAAAATCAGTAGGAAAAAAAGCACATTGCACCAGATCAAGAATTTGTGCTTTGAAATGAATTAGATACCATAATTTTGGACAGAAGCATAACCGCAACAACGACATTTCGAAGATTAAGATGAACGGATTCACTTCAACTTATGGATCAATAAATTTTGTAAATGAAGAATTTATAGTCATCCAATTTGTGTGTGCTCACACTTTAACTGGTGCGTTTCACATATTACAGTTGTAAATTATTTCTCGCTCGTCAATTGTAAATAGGCAGACACAATGTTTTAGTAAGAAAACACCTCCTTATACCAATCGAAGACTAGCATTGAAATTGAAACAACCGTTATAAGCATGTATAGTAACAATCATACAATGGATGCGTCATGAATTATGAAATCGCCCAACCATTATTTTTTTTTTGAGTAGATATTCTGGTGCGCCAATTTTGACAGGATAAATAAAATTTCAAAAGTGAGTTAATCGAAACTAAGCCAATAAAACCTGTTGAAGTATCAAACTATTTTGGGCCCAAACTAGTTGTTTCCTCTCTGGTTGCGGTTTAGACCGATAACCAATCTTGGTTTTTACAAAAATAATTATATTCTTGAATTTACCACATAATACAATTTTAAATCGGTTGTTTCAACATAAAAAATCTGGATAAAGAATTAGGGATGGATTACAGATGTACCATGAAACTCTTGTGTGGATTTGTTTTAATGAAAATCATGCCATAAAATCAACTCTTGTAAAAACCAATTGACAAAACTATTAGCTTTGCTGATTTGATTTCACCAAAAAAAAATCTGAAACAACTAACCCAAAAAGCATAAATCTTACCCAAGCAAACTACCAGTTTCGTGTGGGCGATGGCTGGCGAAAAGTTCTGAGCCCAAGATTAAGATTTTCATCATTGAATATTGGCGTGTTTCTAGCAATCTGGTTAATAATGAAAGGTTAGGCTTTCTACGATCTTAGAGGGTAGAGTTGCCAAATAATACAGGACAAAATAGTTAAAAAGCGGGTCCGCGAATCAAGAGGCAAATATAAATCATTAAGTTTTCTAAAATATCACCTCGTAACGCTTTACTTTGATTTAAATCGGAATATAGAGAACCGTATTAAACTACAGCAATAAAATCGACAAACAATGTACTAAACTGAAATTTATTTAATAATTCGTGGAAGAAATTGGGACAAATAATAAATATTGAAAAAAGTATCGATCTCAAAGTGTGGATTTGGAAAGGTTAACAAAAAAAATTGATAAAGAACAAAATATAATACAACAAAACAATTCTATAACTTTCATTTGGGTGCAGATTCGGTACAACCGTCAGGGAAAAAGTTGTGAATTTTGCTTGGTTAAATTGAACCAAATATGAAATTAGAAATAGCCTAAAATCACTCCAGACCAACGCTAAATTTATACCGCCTATTAAACTAGTTAGGCTAGGTTAGAGTGGCTGCTCTCGCACACTTAGGCCAATAGTGGCCCATTGTGATACGACAGAATCCTATCTCCCGTTTACTCCCGCTGAAACCATCCAGAGCTACTTATGTAGCGTAAAATATCTCGCACTCCACAGTCAACGAGTTCCGAAAGGCTGTCAATACCGTACACACCTAAGTACTTAAGCCTTCTGTAGTATCCTGTCAGTATCCCTACGACCAATCCTACATCTCATTTTCCCAGAGATACTGAGCTTTCGAGCGCCGCAAGTCGTTTTGGCCAAACCTGTTTCGCTACGCGGCATGTGAGAGTGTTGGTCCACCTCTCGTTTGTCTAGGTGATTGCCTTTTTACTGAGTGCCATATTCTTACCAAAAAATTCGATTGGAATAAGATGGAACATAAACTGAAGCGCGTGTAGGTGTTGTCTGAAGCGCCCGCTTATAAACATACAGGCCGTTCTTTGCACCTTAATCATCCTTATATATGTTACCTTCTCCAGAGCCGGCCACCACAAGCCCATCCCGTACATCAGCATATGTATTACCACTGTCGTATAGAGGCAGTGTACCAGCTCTGGTTTCAAACCTCATCTCTTACCTATGGCGTTCCTACACGAGCAAATGGCTACTAGCCTTTTTCATCCTTTCCACAATGTTGGGATTCCAGCTGAGCTTACTGTCCAAGATTATGCCCAAAAATTTCGATCTGTCAGCAAAAGTCTAATGCCGTTCACGGTAGGAGGGGCTAACAATCGGAATTTCATATTAGTTAGTAAATAGTACCACCTCTATCTTGGAAGGGTTGATCCCTAATCCACATTTGCTTGCCCATTTTGCAACGATCAGGAGTGCATTCTGTATAACATCCCTAATCGTGTCCAGATATTTGCCTGAGACAGCTATCGTTACATCATCTGAATATGCTAAAACCCCTGTTCCATCTATCTCCAGTTCCAACAGAAATCCATTCATCACTACACTCTAAACAAAGTGGGACATTACACCTGCTTGCGGGGTTCCTCTAACCAACCGTCTTCTAAGGTTGGCCTCCCCCAGTTCCGAGGCAATAATCCTGCTTACCAGCATCTGATTTATCAACCTACTTATGGGGTAGTCCATCTTCAAAAATACCAATCCTTCCATGATCGCATCCGTTTTTACATTATTAAAGGTACCCTCAATGTCGAGAAATGCTACCATACTAATTTAACCGGAAGGTTTGTGACAACATGAAAAAATTTTTCGACTCTAGTTTCAATACCCGACCCTTTTAGTGTTTTGCTGATCTGGTTAAACGTAATATTGGTGATAACATTTCATCATCATTTTCATTGGTTTAAAAAATTGCTTATTTGCATCTCAATTAATAGTATCACATTTTGCTGCAAGCTCCACTTTTTCAACAACTAACGAAAGCCTTTCAGTTGTTAAAATTTCCACCATACTTCCACCATTCACAAATTATTTTACCTGTAAATGAAGACCTGTCCTGTGGTAAGACCAGTTTTACCTTAAATTGGATAACGGTGAATATACAACCAGTACCAAAAAAATGATAAATCACATCCTGCAAACTACCGGTTGATTGCTTTGTTATCTATTTCATTTTCAATCTTACAGACTAGACCTGAAGTCATAATCTCATGAATATTGTTGGGAACAAAATATTGAAAATTTTGGATTGCAGCCGAAAATTGCAGATTGTTATGGAGGGAATATCTCCAAGGCCTCATGATGTTATTGCAGATGTTCCACAAGCGGATCGTCAATATTCCCTCCTACGCCGTTTTTAGTTTATATTAGTTAGCCGATGATACAAGCCAGTCAGCTTCCATTGATTTTATGAACCAAAGAGAAACACAATGGGGATGTTTCACGGAAAGCTAATTACGAGCGCCTCTACATATACTCTCCAATATTCAATCAATAATAGAATGGGGTATATCTACCTCAACAGAACATCAAATTCCAATCTATTCTTTTCCCAGGGAGTAGTTCCATATTACGTTGCCCCGCGTAACACGAAAACTTAATTCAAAAATTGGCTTTTACCCTAACCTCCTTTATGTACAAGAATTGTAAGTCGTACATACAAGGGGCTTTCGGGAAAGGCCAATTTTTGAATTAAGTGATTAGTATAATCTCAATTAAAAGAAATTTAAAATTTTAAATATAAAATAATTAAAAAAAATAAAATTAAAAATTTACGATCGTTAACTTTAACCGAAAAATCTAACTGTCGAAAAGACAGATCAAATTCAGATAGTTTTACATTCAACTAAACAAAAACTGAATTGTGAAATGTTCAAACTAGTGCACTAAAATAATTTATAAAAAATCATATAAAATAAAAATAAGAAAAGCTTACATTCATCTCCGGATATCATGCCATCATCACAGGGATTTAATATATTAGGAGGACACCATCTCTGATTAATCGCTATAGTGGAGGCTACTGGTGGTACATCAGGCACTTTAAATTCAACCGTTAAACTATCTTGCACGATACTCTCTAGAAAAATTCCACTATCTTTATCGAACATTTGTTTACCCATTATTGATTTATTTGATGCGAATTGTTTTCCTTCCGGTGACACATCGCATTCAAAATTAATATCACTATTAGCAATAATTTGTGTTGAATTACCTATTTTATTAAATTCTCCAGGAATAATCATTTTTTCGGGCATTGTTTTAAATGTTTCATTCAATTCATTGTAATTGACATTGTTTGCATCTTCTTCTTCTTCTTCTTCCGATTTAAGAACCTCATCATCTATTTCGGTTGTGGTTTTATCAATATCTTCTTCCTGATCATAAATTTTTAAATTTTCAAAGTTTAAATTTGTTAACGATAATTTCGCATTCTTTTTGACAATCTTTTCTGTTTCATTTAACTTTATTGACGTTTCTAACGGTGGATTAGCCCTAGATTCTGGTGCTATATAGGAATTGCATTCAGCAAATGTTTCTTCATCAGACGAATAGCCAGCTATTGTTGTATCATTTACAGGATTTCGAACCAAATATTTATCTTTATAATTCGTAAAAAAAATAAAAAAAAAAAAATAAAATAATAAAAATTAAACATAATAAAAAAAAAAAAAAACAAACAAAAAATCGCAAAACCACCCCCAAATTGTTAGTAAGCCACCAAATTAGTTATTATTCCATATTTAGTCAATGAATGCGCATATGAGTCTTACCTTGTGTTGCAGATTTCTCTGCGATCATGCTCTCAATATTATAAACTTCACACTCATTCACATTATTTGATTTATCTACAGTCTTATCTAAAATATTCAATGTTTTTATTTTGTGTTGTATACTAATAAACAACATGATTAGCAAATTATATTAAAATCTAATGAAATTATACAAAGCATCATGAAATTATCTGTATGTTCAGGCAGTAAAGCTTTAAGGCACAAAAATCTGACTTACCTTCAAAATCTGTAAAATTGAAATTCTCCTGATTAAACGTTGTATCCAAATTGTTGATGTTGAATTTATTAGTTTCTTTTAGATTATCCGATGGAAAAGCACTACTATTACTACTATTCTTTCTAGCGGTTAGCTGTTGATTAGAAGAACGACACATAAATTTATTAAACAAATTATTTAGTTTTAGATAAACCAAATGGAATAGAATATTTAGTAGAAGACTATCGATCGTCATTTTTATTATTTTTATATTGAAAATTGACATTTTTTTTGTAATTGATATCTTATCTTGGTAAGCTTCGCTTTTGTACTACCTACTCCTACTAACTAATAATTTATATGGATGGCGGCGAGCGCTGTCGAACACTAAATTGAGTTTTCCCCATTGTACGTTTATGACCAGGTGGATATCATTACAATAGCGATAATATTTTGAATTAAATTGATAAATGGATAATCCGGATGATATACACATGCCGTCACAGCTGACCGAAATACACTGTTGCCCTGACAAGAGAATACGACAAAATCAGACTGCATGAGGGTAACCAACTGTGAGACCAACCGGAGCACGCGCCTGGTATAGTTTTTTAAGAATTTGCGACACGAAATTCAAATATAACTAGATTTATATGTATAACTTGGCTTTTATGAAAAATTGCCGCATCTGGCGTATTGAAGCCTTAAGCTTTAAACAGAATGTATCCGTTCCGTTCCGTTTTACTGTTGTGTCAATTTGTATGAAAAACGGATAAATGACCACAATAGACGGAGGGGCATAAAACGGAACGGACACTAAACACAAATTTAAATTTTTGCGGACAGCATAGCCTTAAATGCTGTTTGACATTTCGATTTCGTGTAGAACATAGTAGGTAGTTTGTAATAAAAAAAATAAAATAATAAAATAATATAGACGGATACGAGTATTTCGAAAACGTGAATACAAAAATGAATACAGAGGAATTTATCGAAACCATTATTTTTTATTATTTAGATTTTATATTGAAACGGAACTGCCTCTTCATTACACAAATACTGTTTTAGCTCATCCCTCAAATTAAAGGCGAACCTCGTTGAATTGGTCGAGCGATCACTAATGGATGGAAGTGGTTGTGTGTTTCTATGCCAATCTCCACTATGTATGTTAAATTCTTGATCTTCCCAGTCAATGAAGTTTTTGGGCACAAATTTTTGCGAGGTGTCATTTAGTTTTATGAAATTGTGTAATGCTACAGTTGCCAAAACCATCGTCTCTGTATTTTTAGGCAGCATATTTTTTGGATTTCGAATTCAGCATCGATTGGTCGTCGCAATGAGTGTTTAGTTAGATCATCCTCAACTAAGTTTAATAGCATGCCATAAAGATTTCATGTCATTCTGGTATAATTAAAAAATTCTTCGGAATCTAGGCGTTTCATTTGTTGAAATGAATTGGCAAAATATCCACTGATATCCCTATCTAAATTTAGTGGTCTCACCCATCATCTTCTCCGTTTCGATTTATGTATATATTTTTTATAAATTAAGTACAACACGTACAAATCTAACAACTCATCAAGAGCTGCAATTGCTTCTTGGTAGTCCATATTGATCACTCTTTTATGTAACAAATATAATAAGCTAAATATACCAATAAAAAGAAATTAACGAAATTATTTTACTCACAGATATTTTCTATTAAAGTTTGACAGTTTGACAAGCGGAGCGGCCACATTGTGTTTTACAAAACGGACGAGGCGGAGCGGATCAAAAACGGAGGGAACGGAACGGATACATTCTGTTTGAAGCTTTACTGAAAACAAGTCCGTTTTTTATATCTTTTGCATTAAATTGACGTGTACGACGACCTACATTATTTTAACAATGGCTTACTGCACTGGATACACCTATTATTTGAGCTGTTCGACCTCTGAAATTTTAAAGATGTTAGAAGTGGCCTAACACAAAAAATAACCGATGTCTTTATAAAGCCTCGCTCTTATTTGATAAGTAATCTGACTTTACATAGCAGTTATTTTCAAGTGAAGTTGCAATCGTAAAATATTAAAACTACTCGAAAATGGAATTTCCCCTCAACAAACATCTGAGACTATTACTGGTTCATGACGTCATCAATAATAATTTTTAAATTTCCTTTGTGTGGGCTATGCCATGCATGCGACAGTTTATCAACGCTATTAACTTTTAAGATTTACTACAGAAACGCAGCAAAGTTTCCTAACAGAAGTAATTTCACCCTGTAATCGAGAGGATTCAATAAACAACATTAATTACTCGATCATTCGTCACGTATCGCTGATGGATTACCATGTAAACTAGTGATCTTGCGGCATGTCAATGCATTACTGTGTCAAGTACCATACGAGATCTCAAAGATAGGCAATCCGCAATTTTAATTTGTTAAAAATTGGTTTACATAAAGATATCGAGTTCGTTAAATAAAGTATAAATTAATGGAAGTAAAAATAGATCATCAACCTATAGGTCATGATCCAGTTAAAGAAAATTATGGTTCTTCTTAAAGAATTTTGGGTAAAATAATTAACTTTGTAACTCGTATTTTATGTTAAGCGTTTTAAATCATATTGGAATTTGTTATGTTAATGTAGTTTTTTGGTAAGGGTCATATGTTCTAATCCTGGGTCGCCCTATACATATTGGGTAATGATTAGAACGATTGCTGCCAAACGTATTATTCAAAAAAATTTCTATCAAGAGCAAGTCTTTACCCTTAAGTCGGTTATATAAATGTCAGGCAATAATTGGATTTAACACAGTTTTAACGAAATATTCAATTCTATAAAAATTAAGACACCTGCTTCTTAAATTCGACCTGATGCGATATTTCACGCTGAAAGCACCAGATAATCGATCCCAGATCTCATCTAATAAATAGCAGGCAAAATTTGGAACTGACCTTTTTAATATGTATGTTTGCAATCGCCAAAAACACCCGACAATTGAGTTTCCGTCTAAACAAAAACTAAAAGTTGGTGTCAATGATCAAATAGCACATTAATCAAAAATAGTATAATTTGAGTTGGTCCCATGGCTCGGAGGTGCTTTACTCCGGTGAAAAAGTTTCGCAAACTGTATTGCTTGGTAAACATTTCCGTAAGCAGTGCATATTAATATTAATCGATGATTGTCTCAATTCAGAGTATGCATTTCCAACCAAAAAAATGCTCTTAATGTAGTTAATATTTTTTCACTGAAAATGGAAAAAAAAGTAGAGGCCTCCAGCTATATTCGTGTTATAACGGAAGGAGGTTAAGTGCTCGGTTGACACAAAGATGAATTCGATCTTACTAGATAATTATTTTAAAATGGAACTTTTAATTTTTACATGAGAATCGGATTCTACGCCTCAAAGTACGTAGGTCTAGTTCGACACTTTCTCATTCTGAAAGAAGACGCTGTAATCGTAGCAAGAAGCCAGGTCATCGTAATTGGCTTATTTTACAGTAATAAATGAAACTCAGGTTGAATGTATGTAAACTTAAAAATTAATTGTAGTTTTTATATATCAGATTTTTGAGAAAATCAGATTTATTGGCCATCTATCACGAAAAATAAAAAAAAAATTCGAACAAAGCTTACGTACTTTGAGGCGTAGAGAGTTTGGTGTAACTGGATAGATTATAAAATTTTTTAAACAAATACGATAGCCGAATTATTTTATTTGCTTTTGAGAAGATCTGCTTCAATTATTTCAGTTTAGTTTCCAGAATTTTTCTAAAACAATGGATCCAGGTCTAACCGCCTAAATATCTTGTTTGGAGAGGGAGTTTTCGAGTTGCGTCTAATTTTGAACAGATTCAATCCAAAGCAGTTCAGTTTTAAGTATTTTATACAAAATAGAATTGAAATTAATTTTTTGATTTTCAATTTAATCTTAATATTTTTATGCAAATTTACATTACCTTTCCCGTGGCGAGCTGCAGCTATCGGGGGGGTCACAGGTGGTGGATAGTGAACCGCCTATCGATAGGTAGGTTAGCGGTGAATTAAATAAGCCGTCCCCAACCGCAGCTCTGCTGGAAGGAGAGTCTCAGAGAACGGGGGAATGGTTAACCTCCGTTCACTAAATTCTGAGTGCCTAGGATACCCAGTAGGGAAAGGCGAACTGATGGCGCCTTAAAACCATCGACCACAACCACGGTGAACTGAACGTCCGTCCCCTTGTGCTTCCGAGCCTCCAGGTAGTGAATGGGGAAACCCTATAAACGGGTATCTCATGAATGAAGTGGGTCCCATTGGCTTGGGATATCCATATGAATGGTGAATGAGGGAGTGAATGCGGGAGGACGGGGGCGCGGGGGACGGGGTGCTCGGTGAGCCAATGGGCTGGATTAAGGTGTTACGCGACCCGTGCTGATAATCGGCTAGACTGGGGGCCCATTTAACAAAGCCCAGTCATGAACGGAGCCCTCTGGATACCTGGCGACCTCCAGTTGTATTTAGCCTTGCCTGCGTACACGGATCTCTGCGCAGGTCGACTTGTATTTCTCCGATACTCGTGGGAAAAACATGGAAAATAGTAAGAAAAAACAAAATAAAGGGGCCGGCACCCTTCAAAAACCGGAGGAAGAGAGTAACTCTAACCGGGAAGGTGGAGCTACATCATTAGGAGCAAGGGTGAGCGACACTTTGGCATCGAAGCCAGGTGGAAGTGGATCCGTCAAAGGAGATAGGGGGGGAGTGAAGGAGATCCCTCCTTCGAAGCGTCGATACAGGGAGAGACGGTCGGCGTTCAGAATTCTGGAAAGACTGGCTGCGACCCCTGAGGGGCAGCTTACAGTCCAACAGCGTAGGTCTATAGCATGGGCTAAAGAAACTGTCGGCTGTGATAGCTCGGAAAGGGCCCTTGTGTCTAAAAGACAGTCTGCAGTGAACCGACTCTGCAGGAGATGGTCAGGCGGGCTGAGGACGGCCGGAAAAGTGCTTCGGACGCAGACAATATCGTAACTGGAGGTAGCCCCTCTCACTGGAGTCTGATGGGGACATCCTGTCGGGCTCTCGACGAGAGGAGGATAGCGGCCGGAACAACGAGCCAGATGGCACTATCCCGATGCAGGGGGTGCAGGTAGAGGTGAGTAAGGTTGACTACAATGTTTAGCATTGTACAAATAAACCTACATCACACGAAGGCTGCCTCGGCAGCTCTCGTGCTCAGACTGACTAAGTCTGATGACGACTTGGTGTTAATCCAAGAACCTTGGATTAGCAATAACAGGATCTGTGGCCTCAGAATGAAAGGGTATAAATTACTATACTCAAGCAACTCTGACAAGATCAGATCCTGTATTTTAGCGAAAAATAATTTGAATATTTTTCTTCTTCCTCAATTTAGTAGCGGTGATGTTACGGCAGTGAGTGTTGAGGCTGGCTGTGAAAAATTATGGCTGGCCTCAGCCTATATGGATCGGGAAAAGGGGATTCCACCGGATAACCTGGGGGAATTAATCCGGGAAGCAGATCACAGAAGGGTAGGTGTTATACTCGGATGTGATGCAAACGCACATCACACCATATGGGGAAGCACAGACATCAACGAGAGGGGTGAGTTATTTTTTGATTATTTATTAAATACCAACCTTTTAGTTTGCAATATTGGACGAGAACCGACATTTATTGTTAAAAATCGACAGGAGGTTCTAGATGTGACCGATTTTTCATATGATCAGAGGGTGGAGAGTGGCGAAAGAGCACTCATTCTCTGATCATCGATATGTAACATATAACCTCGAAATTAAACCTGTAGCCCGGAAAGCCTTCAGGAATCCCAGAAGGACAAACTGGAACAAATATAGGGAAGTGTTGGAGGAACTATTGCCGCTGGAGGTCCCGGGACCTCCGGCGACGGTAGAAGAATTAGACTGCATGGTGGATATTGTCACAAGAGCGTGCAATCTTTCATTTAATGCTGCGTGTCCCCTGATAAAGCCTAGGGGCAGGCAGAAACCGATATGGTGGACCAAAGAGTTGGGAACGTATCGGAGAGTGTGTAGGACAGCTTTTAACAAAGCTAAGAGCACACGGGAGGTTCGGGATTGGGACTCCTATAAGGAGGACCTAAGAAAGTACAAAAAAGAGTTGAAGAAGGCACAAAGGGGGTCCTGGAGACTCTTCTGTTGTAGGATGGAGGAGGTCTCTGAGACTTCTCGCCTTAGGAAAATTCTAGCTACTAACCCAACCAGTCCTAGTTATTTAATTAGACCAGACGGGTCATGGACAACTTCAAGTGCGGAATCATTGGAGCTCCTAATCGAGACCCATTTTCCGGGAAGCTTTGAAGACTCGATGGAGCCTGGAGCTCATCGAGCAACACCTTCATTAGAGATGGAGGGCATCTTGGACAGGGAGCGAATCCGTTGGGCGCTGAACGGTTTTAAGCCTTATAAATCGGCGGGCCCGGATCGGATTATACCAGCAGAGATCCAAAGGAATTCGGCAGTCATCCTCCCCTGGCTGGAGGGTATCTTCAGAGGGTGTCTGAGATTAGCTTATATTCCTAGGAAATGGACGGAGGTCAGAGTGGTCTTTATCCCGAAATCGGGAAAAAGCTCACATGCCTATCCAAAGGACCTGAGACCTATAACTCTATCATCCTTTCTGTTGAAAACCTTGGAAAGGTTGGTAGATGTAGGCACTCGATCAAAAATTGAGCCCAGGAATTGGGCAACGTCGCAGCATGCGTACTGTAAGGGTAGGTCGGTAGACACAGCTCTGCACGATCTGGTACGCATGATTGAGAAGTCAATCTACTCGCAAGAGTTTTGTATGGTAGCATTTCTCGACATTGAGGGTGCCTTTAATAATGTAAAAACGGAGGCGATCATGGAAGGACTGCTACCTTTGAACGTGGATTACCCCATAATAAGGCTGATAAATCAGATGCTGGTAAGCAGGATTATTACTTCGGAACTGGGGGAGGCCACCATTAGAAGGCGGGTGGTTAGAGGAACCCCTCAAGGAGGTGTAATGTCCCCCTTTCTTTGGAGTGTGGTGATGAATGGTTTGCTGTTGGAACTGGAGAGAGAGGGGATAGGGGTTGTAGCATATGCAGATGATGTAGCGATGGCTGTCTCTGGCAAATATCTGGGTACGATTGACGTTATGCAGAATGCGCTCCTGATCGTTACGAAATGGGCCAGCAAATGTGGATTAGGGATCAACCCTTCCAAGACTGAGCTGGTACTATTTACTAAGAAGTATAAAATTCCGGTAGTTAGCCCTCCTACCGTGAACGGCATTAGACTGGCTTTTGCTGACAGAGCAAGATTTCTGGGCATAATCTTGGATAGTAAGCTCAGCTGGAAGCCTAACATTGTGGAAAGGGTGAATAAGGCTAATGTAGCCATTTACTCGTGTAGGAACGCCATAGGTAAGAAATGGGGTCTGAAACCAGAGCTGGTGCACTGGCTCTATACGGCAGTGGTAAGACCAGTGCTGACGTACGGGGTGGGCGTGTGGTGGCCAGCTCTGGAGAAGGCAACATATATAAAAATGATGGAAATGGTGCAAAGAACGGCCTGCATGCTTATAAGCGGGGCGCTTAGGTCAACACCTACACGCGCTTTGGAGGTTATGTTCCACCTTCTTCCAATCGAATTTTTTGGTAAACAGATAGCAGCCAATGTGGCTACGAGACTCTCGGCTGTCTCTCAGTGGAAGTGTCTTCACGCGGGACACTCGACGATAACTAGATCGCTAAGGGAAAAACTGGCGAATCTAGATTATATTAAGCCAACGCTGTGCTTCGATAAAGGTTTCCGGACCATCTGTCCTTCGAGAGAATCTTGGAGGAACGGATCAATACTGGAAAACGAGGCACTGCAATTTTTCACGGACGGCTCTAAGCTAGACGGTAAGGTAGGAGCCGGAGTCTTCTGTGAGAAGCTTAACGTTAATATTTCCGTTCGTCTCCCTGACTACTGCAGCGTGTACCAGGCTGAAGTGGTGGCGATAGGCGAAGTCGTGACATGGTTGAAGCATAATGTGGTATCCGTGAGGGATATCGCAATTTATGTGGACAGTCAAGCGGCGGTCAGGTCGCTGGAGGCGGTTTGTCTGAAGTCACGGGTGGCGCTGGATTGCCGATCATCTCTTAACGAGATGAGCGAGTATTTCAGCATCCAGATAATCTGGGTCCCTGGTCACTCGGACGTCACGGGAAACTGCAGGGCGGACGAACTAGCTAGGTACGGCACGACTCTCCAGATACAGCCGGGAAGGGCGGGTCTGGGGAGGCCTATAGCAGCACTCAAATTGGCGCTCAGTAAGCAGGCAATTGCCTTGACAAATGAGAGGTGGACCAACTCTCTCACGTGCAGGGTAGCAAAACAGGTTTGGCCAAAACTGGACCTGCGGCGCTCCAAGGCACTAGTATCCCTAGGAAAACGAGAGTTAGGATTGGTCGTAGGGATACTGACAGGACACTGCCTTTTTGGGGAACATGCAAGAAGGATGGGTCTACAGACTAATGACTTTTGTAGAAGCTGTTTGGACGAAGAGGAGGAGGAGACGTTGGATCACTTCCTATGCTCGTGTCCGGCACTATCAGGCAGAAGGCATAAGTACTTAGGTGTGTACAGTATGGACAGCCTTTCGGAACTCGCGGGCTGTAGAGTGCGAGATATTTTACGCTACATAAGTAGCTCTGGATGGTTTCAACGGGAGTAAAGGGGAGATAGGATCCTGTGGTATCACAATGGGCCACTACTGGCCTAAGTGTGCGATAGCAGCCACTCTAACCTAACCTACATTACCTTTCCAAGTTCTTTTTCTTCTTGGATAGCCTTATCTTTAAATTAAAGACTAATCTATCAGTAACATATAGGGCAATTTTTGTTAAAACTTGACATATGTGAACATCTTAGCTGGTAATTATAAGTTTGAGAAGAGAAGGTTAAAATGTTCAACCACATAATGATTAAATACATGTGTTTTATGGCTAATACGCAGCTGACGTGAAATAAAATTTTCGCTGGCCTGCAAAATTAACCAAATAAATTATTCCCGGAAAAATTAATTTGTTGATTTTCGTAAAATTTTAACACAAATATTACATCGACTGAAAAGTTCCCGGTCTGACACATAGATGGTGTCACAAATTTAAAACCTATATGATTTTTACTTTCTACCAACTTTCAAATGATACCTGTTAAAATCTCATGACATTTTGATGATTAAGTTTACAAGTTACAGTGGTTTTAGCGACGCTACTTTTATGGAATTTCAAAAACAATGGTTATCCGGTTTCCGTACTAGGAAAATCAACCATCATTGACTTGAATTGGTATGCTGAATTTAAATGTGGTCGTACAGCCACCGATGATGCACCACGCTCTAGACGCCCAAATGAGGCTGTGACTCCAGAAAACAAAAATAATCCACGGAACTGTTGGGAGCTGTTTAAGCGCAATAAAAATGTTTCATGCGGTATGTGACAATGGATGAAACATAGATCCTACATTAAAACCAAATCGGCAATCAGCCGAACCAGAGGTCGACGAACATCGTCCGAAGCGACCAAAAGCACAACAGTCGACTGGAAAGGTTATGGCGTCTGCATTTTGACACATGGTATATTATTTGTTGACTACCTTGAGAATGGAAAAGATCGATATCGAAAATTATATCGGGCGTTTGAAGGAATTCGGTAAAAACCGATTGTTTGCAGACCTCAAAAAAAAAGTTCCAGGGAAAGAGATTTGGCTCCAGTGAAGAAGTCATTGCCGAAACTGAAGCTTATTTTGAAGAAAAAGATAAATGGTTCTTCTTAGAGAAGCATTGGACTGATTGTATCGCTCTAGAAGGAAATTATGTTGATAAATAAAATGTATTTTTCCCAAAAAATTATGTTTTCTTTGTTATGGGCCGGGAACTTTTCAGGCGATGCATTATTTTATAAATATTTTGTATGGGAGTTGGTTTAACAACAAATAAAATACAGTGAAAAATGTGTAGAACTAAACAGTGAGATCTATATTATAATACGAAAAATACCAATCATACAATTGAGTGGTGAAATTTTTTGGGTTTCGTTTTCGCTTGCATCATTTTCATTCGTAAAATTTCGTTTCACTACATATTAGGCGTTACTAAATAATTCCGAAATATGATTTTGGCAATTAAAATCGGTCATTAGTAATTCTAGCGACGCCCAAAAACTGTTGTTTTACATTTGGAGCAGCAGATAATTGCATGCATAATTTCTGTTGTTGTTTGGCATATCTAAACCAATTGGGATCACAATAATTTTTATTAAGTTTTACGCGATCATTTTCTCTTTCATTATCATCAACAGTCATGATCAACGTCTAGTGAACAATTGATAATTTCCTTATTTCTCCTTACTTACTATTGAATGTAATAACTGCTCGTAACTCTAAATTTGACATTTAGTGCTTTCTAAAAAACTAAATATACCGGCTTTTTGAAGTATGTATATCTAATCTAAATAAGGATAATGCGAGAAAGCTGAAATTTGGTTTACCTATGATGATGAAAATATAATAGAAAAAATCTAAACACGGAGCCCGAGTTGGTCTAGGCAGAGAAAATTAACATCCCGTTCCCTGATGATTGTGCCAAATCTGCACCAAGCAAGAGTTGTAAATAATTAAGTTTATACTTTACACGTGTGTGTGTGTTTAGTTATGCGTGATAAATTTCGAACGTAAATCTTTTACAATGTATAAACTATTGATAGATAGTTGAGCAAATTGCAGATGTTTTTAAAAAACTTCCGTCATTTTTGACGGGTAACAACTAGTGTTTTGTAGACATACTTTAAAATGAAAAGAAGAAAACTAAAGATAAAGAAGCATTTTAGCCCAATACTTACCGTCGTAAAAATCAGAAATTTCTTGATTTTTTTGGTTTTGGCTATTTGCAAGAGGATTCATAAGAGCGCCATTAGAAATACGAAGTGTTCACATTTAATTTTGTTTTAGTGTTGTGATTCAATTTTCAATAATTTTTCAATTTGGAATGAACAATGAGTTCGAAAATTTTTATTAAGACAAAATATTTCATCAGCCCAATTTGAGTAGAAACAACAATCATCGCAGCACTGCCGTTCAAATTTTTTGAAAAATCATAGTAATAAAAATCAAAATAGAGAAATCTCCTACGATCGAATGATTTCAACTAAAATGCACTGGGATCTCCCAATTTGCAACCATGTTTCTGAAGTAATTCATTTTCTGAACTGGCCAACACTATCACCCTGTAAAAATTTCGTCACATATAATAAAAAAGAAGAAATTAATTTGTTTACAACAAAAATAATTTACAATAAAAAAGATTTACGAGAACAGCTGGAATTGAATTTACACTTTTCTATTTACGCTAAGTAAATTAAAAATACGCACACACACCGCAGGCGCATCTATATCCTGAGTTTCATATTAAATAGTAAATTTCCCAAAAATTACGAAAAACTCCGAAAACAAGAATATTCTTGCCTCATTTTCTATGTTCATGAAAATTATTAATCAAAATATTTTCACAATATTTTATTCATTATTAAGGTTAGTTGGTTGTGGTTTGGCGCAATACGAAATGTAAAAATATTTTGTCGCAACCATTTGTGTGAAAATAATACAAAATAAAAAACTATTTCGAAAAGGAATGATTTCATTAAAAGATATATCAGTTGACCTTTTATAGTTTGTTAGACAATATACAGATAAAAGTGCATCCAGACTAGAAGGTTAATGACTTCCTCCATAACTGAAAATAATGCACGTCACAATAGATTTAAATCACAGTCCATTTTTATAACAAAATGTCTCACAGCTGCAAGCACCTGTTATATTATTTCTGTGCTATGCAGACAAAATAACATGCAACACAACACACCTCACACAAATCACAACTAAATAAAATCACCTCAACAATTTTATCTCCTCCAATAACACTACTTGTCTCGTCACGAGGACTAACACTTAAATGAAAATTTCGAATTTTACTTAAAATGAAATCCATTTCCAGTTTGAAATGAACGCGTATTCATAAATTAAATAGTAATTAGAAAGACATTAAAAAGAAAATTAAATTTTATTTTTAATTTTTGGAATTTTCCTCGATTTTTTTATTTTGTCTTGTTAAACCGCGCGCACTTTACCACATACTTTAGATTGTTTGTGGCACTGAACACACACAAAAAAAAAATCAAAACTATAAATTTTATATGACTACACGCAAGTCGCACGTCTCAGCCTATAGACAGTCCTCTTATGTGGACTGATCTGACTAAAAATATAACAAAGACTACTCGATTTTTCGTTTGGTTTTTAAATTTATAATTTTCTTTTGGGTTTTAATTAATTTTATATAATTTTCGTCTATTTCAGATGTATTTTGTGTCTTGTGTGCGTTTAGTGGGATGCATTTCCCATCTGTGTAGACGACGTGAATCAATTTATGATTTATGTACAAAGATGGTTTGTATATTTTTAAATACGTTTGCCTATAAAATGCAGTTTTAGTATTTCAGCAAAGCGAGTTATTTTTTTTTCTACGGGACATAAACATCAAACTATGAGACAAGAAAAAATAGGGAAGTAATAATAAATAAAAATCATGGATCGTTTCAGGTACCGGGTGATCGAGAATAATTCGATCTTCAGCTTATTTCAAGCTCTAAACTTTTACAATCGAGTTATCTAAAACTAGTAATTCTGATCACTAGATAGCCATTAATAAAGGACATCATATTTACCATTGGTAGGCTTCATGAGAAGATGAGAACGATGTATAGACATCTTAAGACCTCTCGCGTATTGAGTACCTTTACCCACACATCCCTAAATATCTTCCTTTTCCTACCTACCCACACAATTGTGTGGGTCAGGCAAAATAATCATCAAAAATTTATCATGTCAAAAAAAAACATTAACTATACACACAATTGTGTTGATTGTACTTCAATTCAAGCGAAATTTTTTATCAAAAACGCCATTACATACTATGGTTTTTTACTCACACATTTGTGTGGTTTGGACTTGATCGAAAAAGGGATGTCTGAATCTTCGCTGATTTGAGTTAAAGTTGATTGAATTCTGACAGGTTTTCGTAAATAGAAGTTTCATTCTGCGCGTGAACGGCACGAATCACTCAAGATAATATTTTTCAATTGGAGCAATAAAAATAATAAATTGATGTTTAAAAATAGCAAAAACTACCGTGCCGAAGACTTCAAATGAATATATAAGTAGTTTTTTCTTATTTCCGGTTAATAAAAATTAATAAACCGATGTATCAGAGACGTATCAATGTAGTGGGTATAAAGGTTCGCGCTGTTTGTTTGGTACAACTTTATTTTTCAACTTTAAATTTAATTTTTAAAAACGTAATGGTAGAAAATAAGGCAGTTTCTGTTTTCTTGACCTGTATGATTTTCTTGCCCAACTATTGAGGTCCTACTGCAAGTCTGCCACAACTCTCATATCCCTTTATCAACCAAGAAAACAAAAAAATTGGCTCAGTTTTAGTCCAACCCACACAAATGTGTGAGTAAAAAACCATAGTATGTAATGGCGTTGTTGATAAAAAATTTCGCTTAATTTGAAGTCAAACCAACACAATTGTGTGTATAGTTATAGTGTTTTTTCGGATGAAAATAAGTTTGAAAAGAATGCACAAATGTGTAAATTGGTTCAAAAAACATACTAAACTAAATTTTTGACATGGTACTTTTGCCCTACCCGCACAATTGTGTTAATAAATCACTAAAGGGATATAATTTTTGAAATAGTTTTTTCTTTCTTTATCTTTAATTTTTGTAGCAGCATTTCATAAGCATCAGAATGCTGTGTTGGAACGCTATAATTTACAATTTTACATAATTCATGGTCATAACTGCTGGAACTAAATTTCAAATTTTAAAATTGGTTCAAATCATCGGTATACATAAAACGGATATAGGATTTGTGTCTTAATGTTAAAAAATAATTACAACACCTAAGAATTTTCTATATTGAATTTGAATTTCGACTTGATTTAGGTAAAAATTAGGGAATCCAAGTCAGTTCTACCCGACTTCGTGTATTTGGGCAATTACTCACCCCCAGAGACACCCGAAACCATTGGGCATCGCCGCAAACAACCGAAACCGACAACCCTCCTATGCATCTGAACGAAAATGGAAAAAATATAAACGTATGTACTAGGGAATCCAATTACCCGACTAAAATTACCCGACTGCATCGGTTGCTAAAAAGGTGAGATGAATGTAGTGAAGTTATTCCACCAATCAACCACTAAAAATGGGGTCATTTTCCAAAAATACGTAAAAGAAGAATTTATAACAGAAAGTTTATTAATATTGGCGACGTAGGCACGATTGAATTTTTATGATTTGTGTTATAGCATTTTTTCGCAGTGCTTCGCATATACAGCATATTGAAATCGTAAACGAATTAAATTAGATCTGGGCAATTTGAATGAGATGAATTGAATAAAATTCACAATTTGGTGGCGCCACTTGAAACCAACAATTGAAATTGGGCGTTGAAGGCGAAAAATTTGCTGGTTTGAACTTAGAGTCACTAAAACTTATAAATTTGATAAAGCAGAAATTGTTTAAATGGCTACCAATATGAGATCAATCTAGTCTCTGCAATATGGGATCTACCCAAAGCTTGGTGTCAACCAACAGTCTTCTACGAGTCAAACACGAATTGCCGAAGGAACAGCAAGTTCTTTCCGAATTTCCCGAGTCCGCACCAATTTAGCCCATTAAAGAGCAGCGACACTAGCTAGAGCTCGGCACATCTTCCGCAGTGTTAGGAATTTAAGAACCTGACGACCGGAAAATTCGAACGGATTAAAAAATACTTTCAAACATACTCGATTTAACGTATTAAACCTTAGTGGATGTTAGGTGACGAATAAATGTAATTTTTATAATAGTTTAAGAGTAGTGACCAATTTGTAGATTTTCTATATAAAACTTTTACGTAGTGCATTTCCCTTTCAAATTGCTCGATAATGAAATAGTTGTCGACTGCAATTTTGTCGTTTATTTCCGAGTTTATACAAAATATCTAAGCCAAATTCAACCATTTTTCAAGCTCTTCTCTTTGTCCATTGAAATATTTTGGAAGAATTGATTTTTCTTAACGAATTTCAATATTGCGAAACAAACAATTCAAATTTTTTGTTCGGTCCTGAACAAAGCGTTAGGTTAGATTAAAAATCCCCGCGATTCATGGTTAATACTGGATTTAGGAAAAGCGCTCATTTAGCAAGATTAAACAAGATTTTGTCTTACAGATAATTGTCCCTATTCCATATTTTAGTACTTATCTTTCAAATCCACATATTGGCTTAGAGGAAGCGGGCTGCCGCATCCAAAACCCCGCTTTTCGAGACTTCGCTTGCCAATGCCCTAACTAAGAATTACAATGGCTACAGTGACGAAATATTAATAATAAAAATAGCATCGTTAACCTTAGACATAGATTAAAGAGTTGGAATCACTTCTTCTAATAGTCCACCCACAAATAGTAAAGTTTCAATAAAGATTTAAGGGTAAACGAAATTTTCGGCGATTTACTTACTACATCTTTGTCAACCTTGCAGACACAAATCAAATAACTTGTATCGCTAGTATCGCTTCTTCTGATAGTCCACCAACAAAAATTAAATTTGTTTTATCAAAATATAAAAAACGCGGATTTTTTCATTATTTACCAAAAGCGGATTTTGTTATTTCGGGATTTTATTATACGGGATATAGTACCATTCCCTAAATTACTTAATTACATAACCTCAGCAGAGATAATACAAAAAAAAATTTTCCAAACAGGAGATGAGTTCGAATCCCGATAGGGGCAGGATGCAAAAGGGAATTTTCATCAACAGATTACGATATGTGATGAAAATGAAAACAACTATGACCCCCTGACGGAGTGCAAAACTCATGGGCCAACCTATATCAAATGCCCAGTACTATAGGGCTGACATGGAGCTATGCAATGTGTAGATGGTTCTACGAAAATCGGACCTATGGATATCCGTACGTCCTCAAATTAGCTGGTAACGGCGTAAAAGTAAGGATGTGAAAGGCGAACCGCGAAAGAGTTGGGAGTGCCTAGTAGCCCCAGAATAGGACAATAAAAAATAATCTCCCAGTCCTGAAAAATGTCAGTCAAAGAAAACAGTCAGGGACAAAAATCGTTTCAACAATTATTTGGAACAGGATATCCGTATTATGTTCTCCATTTCTTTCCTCTCAAATAACATCGATCTGCAGTACCATTTTAACCAATTGGGAATCACTGATATAGACATCACTACAATATTTTTATAGCAATATAAAATTATTTTCAAATTAACAACCACGCAAGAAAAGGTTGCTGTCATTTCCCGTTGTATGAATATTTGCTAAAATGTTAATATGCAATGGCTTTATTTGGACATACATTAGTCGTCGGTTACCGGATGCAGTAACTTAACAAAAAAAAAAAAAAAGATAAGTCGGGTAGCTTGTAAAATTTCAACCAGTGGCACTATACCCTAGGAACAGGGAATCAAGATAATGTTTTCATACACCTCGATTCTGACGGACAGTCATTGACTAAACAAAGGTTTTCGGTAAGACTTATTGAGTTCAGTTTAATTATGACACTTTTCGTTGGTTTTAAAATAATGTCTTACGTAGGATGCATTATTTTGGTGGTTATTGGTCACAGTTTGATGTTTCGCACAAAATTGAATTGCGCTCGGACATGGAAATTGAAATTTGATAACGATTAATTGGTCAGAAATTATGTTACATTTTCATTGAAAACCCAATTTTGTCATTTGTGTTGTGATTTGTATTTCTGTACCTATTCAAAAACTATGTATTTATGAATATTCTGTAATTATTACCTAAATTTAGAGTTAGCATATTACGTAATTAATTGAAAATAACTTTATTTTTCATTGAAATAAATTTTGTAAATACTATTTGACTGGTCTCCAATAGTATTTGGAGCTTCCAAAGTACAATTTTAATACGGCTTTGCCTAAATACAAGTCTTAAAAAAAATTGCCTTAACAAAGTCGTAACGAGTATAGCTTAGTACTCAGTTCAAAATGAAATGAAATTTTACCGCGGTCTCCAAAAATCTATTTATTTTCGCGTGAAATAGAAATGAAATTTTATTTGGAGAATTTTTAATTTTAACGTATAAATTTGTAGACATACATAAATGAATTTGTTTATTTTACGTAAATAAATTAAATTAAATTGACGTTAATTAGAATTTATAGATTTGTGGTATTAAAAAATTTGTTTATTGCCAAACACAAACAAATGTCAAAATTTCGCGTGAAAATAATGTGCCGACATTATTTTCACATGAAAATAATTTGGAGAGTTTATGCGCACCATCTTTGATGTATTGAACAAACTTTGATTCTTCGCTGGTGAACTGAGTACTACAAAATGAAAACAGAAGTGGAATTTTTCATTTCTAATTTCACTTTGATAAAATCGTATGGAAATTTCACGTGAAATCGAACTGAGTACTAGGCTTATGCCGTAAATATATTATCTGTGTTTCTTGACACTTGATCTGATCCAGTTCAGTTCATGTTTCATGAAACAACATTAAGGCGTTTGCTACAATAGATTTAAAATCAAAATTTGTGATCTAAAACAAAATTTGGATCATGTTTTCCATATAAAATTTGAACTGATCCGGATCAATGAGTGTCAAGAAACACGGCAATTGTTAACATTGTTTTTTTAAGAGCCCTACAGACCGAATTGTAGTTTACATGTTAATGTTAATCTATTGTCTCGTTTTATATTACAAAAAGGAAATTCATAAATTTTATAATAATCAACAAACAGAAAAATAAAAAATTATTCGGTGTCTAAGGCCTACTAATGGAATTAGTTCGGTGTAAATATTTTTTGCAAGCGTTAGGCTTCAAACACAATGCATCCGCTTCGTTTCGTTTTACTGTTCTGTCAATTTGTATGAAAAACGGATAAATGCCCACAGAGACGGAGGGGAATACAACGGAACGGACACTAAACACAAATTAAATTTTTGCGGACAACATAACCTTCAATGCTGTTTGACATATCGAAAACCATCACATTCGTGTAGAACATGGGTATTAGAAGTAAAATAATATATACACGGATATTTCTAAAACGTATACTAATAAAAAGAAATGAACAAAATTATTTTATTTAGAGATATTTTCTATTAAAATTTGACAAGCACTCGGCCACATTGTGATTTACATAACAGACGAAGCGGAGCGGATCGAAAACGGGAGGAACAGAACGGACACATTCTGTTTGAAGATTTAAATAGGAAATTATTTTCCCCTATAATAATTTTTTGGAACAATTTCCCATAGTTCGAACTACTACACTAATGAAAAAAATTTCATTTTCATTATTTCACAGAACGCAACCTGGTTTCCTAAACTTCTTGAGCTAACTCGTGGACAAAATTAACGCATATTTTTTTTTGTAATAAAAAAAATCCCGCTGGTCAATTTTAATACTACTAGTGTCAAATGAAAGCACATTTGTATTTTTATCAGAAGCCACAACGCAACGATCGGTTTTTGTACCATTGCATATCAATGCAGTACCACTAGTTCTTTTAAATGTGTTCTAAAGCAAACACCTAATATAAAATCCATTTTAATATGTCACCTTTTCATAAGCTGGCGGCGGTTAAAGTCGTCACATTGTATCAGGGAGATTATACTCAAGTACAAATCGCACGAAAATTAGGAATGAACCAGTCTTCGGTTTCACGAATACTTAAGCGATATCGAGAAACCAGAGAGTATAAAAGAAAGCCCGGTCAAGGACGTAAAAGATGCACAACTGAGCATGACGCACGATTTTATAAAATTAATTCGTTACGAGATCGAAAGCGTACTGCTACTCAACTGAAAAATGAGTGAGTTGCTTAGTGCCCGCCAAGTCATTATTAGTGCCAGAACAATTAGACGAGATTAAAAGAAGTGAACCACCTCCAAAATCGCCCGTAAAAGTTCAACGGCTTCTTCCCCGTCACAAATCCAGCCGTTTAGAATTTGCTCATACTCATGCAAATTGGGGAACTGATCACTGTTCTTTTTTCAGATGAGACCAGAATACAATTTTGAAACCAGATGGACGTAATCTTGTATACAAAAGAGTCGGAGAACGCTACGGCACCGCGTAACATAGTGAAAAATGTAAGCTGCGGTGGAGGTTCAATAATGTTTTGCGATGGAATCAGTTGGGAGGGCCGTACAGAGATGGTGGAGATTGGTTTGAGGATAAATGCAGACTGATATTTTCGCAACATTCTTTGCGATCACGTTTTGCCATATGTGGGCTTCATAGGTTATGACAGGTACATCAACATCTCCAAGATACCGGCATTCGTGCACTTAAGTGGGCACCAATGAGTCCGGATCTTAATCCGATCGAACACGTATGGCACATTCTAAAACGCCGTATTAGAGCTAGAAATCCCACACCAGATTCAATAGCAGAGCTGAGTGTTGTAGCGCAAGAAGAGTCGAATCTCATTCCGCAAGAAATGATACAATTCTACTTAGTATGCCCAGAAGGATGGAAGCTGTAATAATCCACGGGGACATACTCATTACTAAATTAATCAAACTAAATTGAAATAAACCCAATTTTAATGTTTATAAACCGCTTTTGAAAATTTAAAAAAATATTTTAACATTTTGCAATGAAAAAAGCCGCTATATTCCATAACGCCACATTTGTGCCTCTTTTGAGAATAAATCCACTGAAATTGACCAGCGGGATTTTTTCTTATTACAAAAATAAAATATGCGTTAATTTTGTCCATGAGTGTATGTCAGTCTCCTTTGCGCTTATTTAATATAGAACCTTGCATACTCTTTCTTCGTAATCAGGTATTTAAATGGACGAGGCACTCTGCACTTAGTGAACAGAAACGTTGCCTTTTGTTTGTCCGACATTCTGACCTTCTCTCTAAACACTGTCTTTATCTCAGTAACATTTCAAAATCAGTTCCGATATTATTTTTTATTCTAACAGCAAATTTAGCTCTAAATCGTTAAAAACTCTAGCGTAATTCTTACAAGCATTTGAAATGGACTAGTTTCCTGGAAAATGTGATTTCACGAGTTATTGAAAATCCTCTTGGTATTGAAAATACTCTTGAAAACAAAGGAATGGAAATTCAACGCACAGAAATAGCACAAAAAATGTAAGAAATAGGAAAATGTACTATCAAATAGAACAAACTCGTGTTTGATGGAGTGATTGGAATTTTTACGAAATTTTGGTTCACGTTATTTTAAAAAAAAAAACATTAAACCATACATCCCGCTAGCTTATAGAAAAAATATTAGATGCATTTTAACTAGTTCCTTTATACTCAGATCCCAAAGAAATTAATATTGGACATTTTGATAAAACTTTATGAAGTCATGAGTTTTATCTAAGTCGGGAGTTGGTGACAACTAATGAACAAATTGGGAACGTCGTTTTACTCTGGTGTTGAAGTCCTTATTTGATGAAACTTGCTAAAATGGAATGCAAAACAATTTAGCATCTATCGTTACGGTTGCTGACATAATTATTGAAATCAAACTTCGATATTCAAAAGTTGGAACATTACTTTACAAATTCACATTATAATGAATAAATAATAGCATCTTAAAAAATTGTGCAAATAATAACAAAACACGATTTCATTATTAATATTAAACTGTATTTTATAATTGGGTTGCTATCGATCGACTCTCTTATCTACTATCTTAAATATTGTAGATAAAATTTGTAAGGTAAACTTCTTTTTGTTATTTATTAATTAATTATGTTAATAAAAATAATAGATATCGTTTATCACCAACATAATTATCCACACAACTGTTTCACCAGATGATTATATGAAATACTCTACTTAGTCTAGCATATCCTATAGACGTGTATAATAAATGGTTTTTTAGTTGATCAAATTTATGCTACGAATTCTTATAATTTAGATAACGACCAACTATAGGGAAACCCTAATCAATTACTGCGTCACTGTTATGGGCTTTAAAATTTTTTATTCGTGTAATACTTAGTCCATCTTTTATCAACTCTATTTCAGAATGCATTAGTATATCATAATTTTGGTGTTCTATATGGAATTCACTTTTATGACGAATCAATAAAGAAACGAATTCTTTAAATAAACATTTCACAAAAAAAACAAAAAGCAAATGAAATACTATTTTTTTTGAAAGAAAATCTATTCTAAATTTAGATTAATCTTTATTAATGGGTGATAACTAAAACCGTGGCACCAACCGAAATATTTAAATAAGCATATATAATTAAAAAAATACCATTGTCTGGCTGGTATTAATTCACTTTGTTTGCAAAGACAGTCCGTATAAATACCACAAATCACTGAGACAACCACACACTACTAACTTAAGTCACAGTATATTAACACTCCACCTTGAAAATTGTGAAAATATAACGAAACTAAAAGAAAACTAAAACAACACACCAAGTGAATCGTTCACATCATATGCACAATAAATTCCTTTGATGATGGCTCTCGTGTAAAATAGAAAGAAATATTCTAATTTATATCATAAAATAATTTCTCTACGATTATACCTTTTTACTGCTATTTCCCATAATTGTTTGGTAATGAATAAATCAAAAATTGTATAGTTATATAGTTAGTAGAAACTATCGTAATTTACACATATGCACATACTACCAATTATTATTACAATAACAAAAAAAAAAATTTTTTTTGAATTAATAAAAAATATAACTTCCGATAAAATATGAATTCGTACACAAATAAAGTTTATATAAAATATAAAATCCGTTGATTCTTTGTGTTAATCAGGAATAGTTTACAAGTTGTATAGATTTGAAACTATAATTAAATTAAAAAATATATAATTTGAGTACTAATAGTTTTGCGAATAATTTGACACAAAAACAAAAAAAAAATTGTGTTTGCCAAAAACGCTACGCATTCCCTGTTTGGATTACAAACAAATAATTTCTTTTTGTACAGTAGCACCAGAATAAGTTAGACTTGTGAAAATGGTATTGCAGAATAAGAAAGGCAAGGTGACAACTCGAACTCTCAACCCCCAAGAAATACGAGTTCCAATACATAGATAGATTTGGTACCAATAAATCCATTCCAGGTCATTAAATGAGTTTGATCGAGAAATTGAAATCATTTTGGAAAGTTCAAAAACTACCATGCAAGTATCATTACGAACAGGCTCGACTACCGTGCAAAAACGATATGCCGTCGTTAGCCTCACTCATTTAAACAACGAGGATTGTGCAAATAGAACGGAAATTATTAACACAGGGCGATTTTATCAGGTCATATTGCGACTGTCAAACGACTTCCACATCATGCAATAAATAAGCTTATCAATAAGCACTGCATCAATATACGATTGAATCAATTATATTTGGTAGGCTCTCGATTAGAGGAGAATCTAGTGTCAATCGTATTAAGGTGGCAAAACAAAAAAATATCAAAAAATGTGAGCTAGGAATTCCTCCAATCAAAGATTATCAACAGACCACGATTACGATTAGGCACCACATCAGGCAATTAAAATGCTACCACAATTAGGAATAGACGAAAGGAAATACTTCCTACTCGCACCGGAGTGAAGCTAGTAACATTTATCAAAAGTGTAGCTACCCAATTTAACAAAAAATGTAGTTGTACACAGAAAAAATGTGACAGGGTTGAAATTACAATTTTTTTAATTTATATCCCACTTTTTAAACCTAAAAATAAAGGTATAGTTAAAAAAAATTTACGAAGAGTTAAAATATCAATAAGTAACGTGAACTATATAATTTAGAGTGAATTATATTTATTAATTTTTCCAATTTAAATCTACATATGTGAATATTTGAAATAAAATATTGAATGTATATGATTTTATATGAATGATGAATGTGAATATTTTTCAATAAAATAAATCTTTATGGTTTTGAATTAATAAGGATTTTAAAATATAACTCGTTTAGTTAAAAACGTCCACTTTCATGGCCATTAACACATATTTCTAGAGATGGCTAGAAAAATATGAGTATTCTGAGATTTTAGGCTCTCTCTCTCTCTGGCACTATATAACCCATACAGGGATTTGGCCGCCTCAAATGAGGTTTCATAATCGTATTTTCATTTCGGATAATGAGTGATTAATTCATTGATTCTAAACCAGCCGTGAAATTTTTTCCTTGTCACCACCGGGAATCCGGGACCTCCGGTCGCTGGAGCAAGCATGCTGACCACTTTGCCACCGGGGCGGCTATTTCTAGAGATGGCTAGAAAAATATGAGTATTCTGAGATTTTAGGCCTTCGTGATTTATTTGAGAACGTACACTTTTCGATATTCTCAACTATTGTTAAATTGATAGAAAATTTCTCGAAGTTCGCTTCGATATGCCGCATATCACAAATAAATCTTGAAACCAAGCCTAAAGTGCCAGAATACTCATATTTTTCTAGACATCTCTAGAATTATGTATTAATGGCCATCTGAGGGGAGGGAGGGGAGACTCCTATCATATGAAATTAACCAAAAAACCAACCGAATACATATATGTATTTTCATATAATCGTGTCACATATTGTTTGAAAGTTATTAGATCAAACAACAATTTTGCTAATGTCCCAATGATTTCGCCGGCCCGAATGGCGCACCATACAGTTACTCTACGAGGGTCTAGTGGTCTGTGGTGCATCAATTGAGGGTTTCCAGCCCCAATACCGGCTGTTCTGTTTATTAACAAAGCCAGCCACGCTGAAATGTGCTTCGGCAGTCATAATGATTAAAACGCCCAGTAAAACTCAAGCAGTCCAATCTCATCGCCGTTCAGTTCAGGTCATTTTCCTGCAGCTCTTGTTTCAGTTGAATTTTATACGGGTAAAAATACAAATCGTCTTCGCGAATTGTAACAAACATGATGGAAACATTCCCAATTCTTGTACACGGCGTCGATAAAAGCTACCTCGACATTCAGCAGCACTATCTCACTGCATTAATTGTTTCTGGTACACAATCGTTTCTGGTATACAAAGTTTCAAAATTATTCATTACACGCTGAATGTTTGACTTGCCCGGCACATGTTTTCTCCGCCTATTCACAATTGAACAATTATTTAAATAAAATGTTGTAATAATTTCAACACGTTGTTGCGGCGTTAGATGCTCCATAATAAATTGTTATCGACCACTCTCTAACACTGTTAAACGCGAACTGACAAATGCTATCCAAAACAAAATGGCAGCCAAATAACATCGGAACGTAAAAAGGACCCTGTACTTGTCGTACATCGTTAAAAATGTTTTGAAGAATGCCTGAATTTAGCTGAAGCAAATTATACTCAAAACTTCACAGGTGAATTTTAATATAATCATGTAGCTAGCATATCGTTTGAAAGACCTTATTTTAGTTCTCAAATTCACCGTTTCGGCACTGGTGGTCAATATACAGTTATTGTATATATAACATTTAACTTAATTGAGGAAGACTATTGGACATTATTTAAATCACTTGGATTAAGTTTCATAATCCGAGATGATTTTAATACAAAAATTACCCACTGGGGATCAATAGTGAACTATAAAAAAGAAAGTCTGTTTGCAGCAAGACGAGTACAGAGTTGCGAGTTTCACTCTGGAGATCATCCAAGATATTGAATTCTTTATCACCAAAGGTATATATAAAAACTACATACATCTAGAAAACAACGAGAGAAATATTTCGGATCACACATCTATTAGTATGATAATTAGTACGACGCTAGTTACAAAAACTAGTCTACTTTGGCAAACAAATAACAAAACCTGCTAAGAGGAATTCCAGAAGAAAAATTAGAACGACTCAACAAAGTATACGAAAAGCGCCGTAGAGTAGTACCCTCTCTAGGTACAAGCCCAAATATTATTGCTCCTCTGGAATTTAGGAAATTGGTTGCAGTAAAACGAAAAGCAACAAAATAATATAAAACAATTCTAATTTTTTTCCAGTAAACTAAAATCATTAAATAAAGAAATCAAAAACGAATGAGTTATCACATTAAACCTAAAGAACAAAAAGATTAAAACGACCTAAACTTCAAATTCCACCGTTAAAAATGACGACTTAGTCAAATAAAGTGGCAATATATCTCCTGTCAAATTACAAGAATTAAAAGAAGAATACAAATTTAAATCAAGTGCAAGGAAATTTCCAGGATATGACTTAATTATAGGACCTTCCTGAAAAAGAGCTACATATTGTTACGGTGACACCTAGAATAGAATAGAATAAGTTAATTTCATTAATTTGTTACGATTTTGCCTTGTCAATCAAGGTTCGAATCACTGGATTGTGAATAAATACACTGCTTCAAATTTGAACTCACACAATTTATTTACACAACACAATTTATTATACAACACAAAATTCACAATTAATTATTATAATTATAACACACTTTTTAATTATCACTTTAATAATCGCTTTAATAATCACTTTAATAATCCTTTTATTTAACCTTCACTGTATCACGTTTAAAATAATACTCAGCATTCCACGTCAACGCGCGCCTTTATATACCAAAATATTTGTTTCTAGAATAATCCTAAATGCGCAGCAAATATGTTAGTATAGAAATACGCCTAAATGTTGAGTATACATTATAAATGTAATTGAACAATTAATGAAATTAACTTATTCTATTCTATTCTAGGGGTCACCGTAACACTACCCCCCACCTAAGCCTGTTCGTCCCGAACAGGATCCAGATCACCTCCTCTGTAGAGCGCCAAACGCTCCAAATGCACCACCTTTGGTTTACCTTTCCGTCCTTTCTGTATGCGATAAACCACGTCGTTCAATCTTTTAATGACAGTGTAAGGTCCTTCCCATGTGGGTTGCAACTTCGGTGATAATCCCTTCTGCCGTTGCGGGTTGTGAAGCCATACCAATTGCCCTTCCTCGAAGCCTTGATTATTTGCTCGTATGTCATATCGAGCTTTCATTCGATCACTTGATATTCGAATTTTCTCCCGTACAAATTGATGTATTTCATTAAGTTCTTCTTTCATTCGGTCGACGTAATCCTGTCCGCATAGAGCTGCTGATGGAACAGCCCCAAATTTTAAATCTCCTGGTAATCGCAGATTGTTCCCAAATATGGTTTTAGCTGGTGTCACTCCTGTTGTGTCATGTACCGCTGATCGGTAGGCCATCAGGAACATTGGTATATGTCGATCCCAGTTGCGTTGGTTCCTTTCCACAGCTTTTGCTAGATATTCCTCCAATGTACCATTGAATCTTTCCACCATACCGTCCGATTGTGGGTGTAAAGGCGTCGTTCTTGTTTTATTGATTCCAAGCATCTGACATATCTCCTGAAATACCACCGATTCGAAATTCCTTCCTTGATCCGTGTGAATTTCCATCGGTACACCAAATCTGCTAATCCAATTGTTAACCACGGCATCAGCTATTGTTGTTGTCTCCTGATTGGGTATGGGGTACACTTCCGGCCATTTGCTGAAATAATCCATTATTACTAGCACATATTTATTTCCGCTCTCGGTGGTCGGAAATGGCCCCGCCACGTCCATTGCAATTCTCTCAAATGGTGCCCCGACATTATATTGTTTCATGGTTCCACGGCTTTTTCGTGCTGGTCCCTTCACTGCCGCACATTGGTCACATCTTCGACACCATTCTACTACTGACTGTCTACATCCGGACCAGTAGAAACGTTGGCGAATTTTGGCTAATGTTTTATTAATCCCTAAGTGACCTCCACTTGCTCCTCCGTGATACTCCTTGAGGATTTCCGCTATCCGATCTTTTGGCACCACTACCAACAATTGTTTTACTTTACCATCCGTGCTTTCCCACTTTCGTTTTAAACATCCATTTTCTATGTGGAGGCTATCCCATTGAGCCCAATATGCTTTTACAATGGGAGCTTTGTCAGCTATCTCACTCCATGTGGGCCGGTGTTCCTTTTCCTTATGTTTCATGATGAATGACAGGTCAGCATCCCGTAATTGCTCCTTCTTGATCATTTCATCAGTCCATTCCTCATCAGGTAGCACTTGCATAAGCCGAATATCGATGATGTTTTCCTTACCCTCCACACGCCCACAATGCTTGCATTCCACGGGACATGGCCTTCTTGATAATGCGTCGGCATTTCCATGTGCGGTTCCCTTCCGATGTTCAATTTGGAAATCGTAGCTTTGCAAACGTTCGATCCAACGTGCTACTTGTCCCTCTGGATTTTTGAATTGTAACAACCAGCGCAAAGCTCCATGATCCGTCCGTAGAAGAAATTTTTGGCCATAGAGGTACTTATGGAAGTGCTTAACACATTCCACTATAGCCAACAACTCTTTCCGTGTTACACAATAATTCCGTTCCGGTTTTGATAACATCTTGGAGTAATATGCAATAACTCGCTCCTCACCATTTGTTGCCTGTGATAATACTCCTCCTATACCATCATTACTTGCATCGGTGTCCAAAATGAATTTAACGTTGGGTATAGGGTATGCGAGGATTGGTGCTTCGCATAATCGTCGTCTTAGTTCCACAAATGCCTCTTCTTGATCATCCTTCCATTCGAATGCCTTGTTCTTCCTGGTTAACTCGTGTAAACTCTTTGCAATATTGGCGAATCCTGGCACGAATCGTCTATAATAGGTACACAATCCAAGGAAGCTCCGTAATTCATGTAAGTTTTTAGGTCGTGGCCATTCCTTCACTGCTGCGATCTTGTCTTCATCGGTATGGATTCCATTGGTTGTTACCTTATGACCCAAATATTTTACTTCCGTTCTAAATAGTTTGCATTTCTTTGGGCTTAGCTTCAATCCGGCGGCTTGTATCCGATCCAAAACCTCTGCCAAATTCCTTAAATGCTCGTCGAAATCCTTGCCCATAACGATGATGTCGTCCAAATATACGAGGCACGTCCTCCAATGTAATCCCTTTAGCACGCGCTCCATTAGCCGTTCAAAAGTCGCAGGGGCGTTACATAATCCGAATGGCATAACGTTAAATTGCCATAATCCGTTACCCACACTGAATGCCGTTTTCTCGCGATCTTCCTCCTGGACTTCCACTTGCCAATAGCCGCTTTGCAGATCTAATGTCGAAAATATTCGAGCACCCGATAATGTGTCTAACGTGTCATCGATCCTTGGCAATGGGTAACTATCCTTTTTCGTCACAGCATTTAATTTTCGATAATCCACGCAGAATCTCATGCTACCATCCTTTTTCTCGACTAACACCACTGGTGAACTCCATGGACTGCTTGATGTTTCGATTACCCCTGCTGCTTGCATATCTTTTACCATTCGATCCACTTCTCCTTGCTTTGCCAATGGTAATCTCCTGGGTGGTTGTCGAATCGGCGTTTCTGCTCCTGTATCTATTCGATGTTTTACCATTGTGGTTCTCCCATTATTGTCCGATGTACTGCAGAATATTGGCATGTACCGCTCGAGCAATTGTTTTGCCAAACTTTTCTGTTCCATGGTAAGATCTTCGGTCCATTTCTCCATAAGTTGATCTATAATCTCTTTCTGCACTTGCGAGTTAGCCGTCTTAATCGGATTTTTCTGCTCGCACTTCACTATCGCCGATATTTCTTCACATTTTCCGATTATTGTCCCTTTCTTGATGGTTTTCGTCTTATCCGAGAGATTTAGAGTCCTAATTGGTACTCTATTATCGCTGTCTGGTTTCACTAAAACTTTCCCGATCATAATTTCTCTGGCTCCGCTCTCTGCTTCATTGGCTTCCACAACCCACAACCTGGGTGACCCAGAACCTCCTTCCAATCTTGCCCATACTATTGTTTCCGAGTTCGGTGGCAGCTTCTCCCGATGATCCATTATAATTTGCCTGGTCGTTTCTCCTATAACGGCGCTAACGTGAAGTGGCAACTCGATATTATCGTAGGTTAATACACCCCGTCCAACATCCACCACGAAGCCATTCGTTCTCATGAAGTCCATTCCCAAGATGACTTCGTCTACAATATCTGCAACCAGCACCTCGTGTTGAAAGTGATTTCGCCCAATCCTTATTTTTACGACCTTTTTCCCTTTTATTGCTGAATTTTCTCCAGTCGCCGTTCGTAATTTAATGCCATTAGCTGGTTCCATAATTCCATCAATAATATCCTCACGAACAATCGTATGTGTTGCTCCCGTATCCAGCGTGATCATGCATTTCTTCCCATCAATATCGGCTTCAATTGTTAAGCTGTCACCGTTCCTTGCTATTCTAGAAACATGGATGGAGGTTGTGGGGCAATCGGTTGTGGGAGCCAGCTTCTGCCCCTTCAAGCTGACTCTTTTTAGTTTAACGACTCCGCTGTCGTCTGACGCTCCTTTCTGGATTCTATCTGCTCTTCGTTTGGTCTACGCTTCATAGGAGATGGCGACCTTGCTCGTTTCTTCTTAATCTCCCAACAGTCCCGTGAGATGTGACCCATTCTATCACATACCCAGCATTTAATCCTGCCACTTCCATCTCTGAACCTTGGCGTAGCCCGTGCGGTGTCTATTCTGGAATCAATCTCCACTCGACGAATTTTCATTGCTGGTTTGATGATGGTTTGCGCAGTTTCGTTTGTTAACGCACAAGCGATGGTTTCCGTGAAAGTTGCCTTAGGTGACAACATCACCGCTCTGCGCGTCTCAGGATCTCGAATACCGTCAATAAACGCATCTATTTTAATTCGCTCCATGTAATCGGCCGACATATTTGAATGGGCTAAATGCGCGAGCCGCTCAATTGCCGATGAAAATTCCTGTAGCGATTCTCCTCCTTTTTGGTATCGACCCTTCAATTCCATGCGATAGATTTCTCGTTTGTGATCACTTCCGTATTTTCGATCTAACGCCTTCATAATTCCCATGTAAACGTTCCGTTCCTGCTCGGGAATGATTTGTAGTGTTTCTGCCGCTTCGCCTTTAAGAGCCACAATTAACGCTGCAACACATTGTTCTTCAGTCCACTGATTTTGCTTAATCGCCGTTTCGAACTGGAACTTAAAAATACTGAAGGATGTTGTTCCATCAAATGTTGGTGGTTTTATCTTAACTGCATTAACCGTCTGGATCACTTGTTGTGGCGTTCCATTCGCCTTGACATCTTTGAGCTCCTTCTCGAGACGTTTAAAATCTTGTTCAACCGATTCAAATTTTTGCTGAACCGTCCCTTTAACATTTTGAATTTCTGCGTGTACTTCTGTTTGCAGTTTTTCCACTTTACCATGTAGTGTAGAAGATAATTCCAAAAACCTCTCGTCTATTTTCTTTTGGCCATCTTCTATTTGGTTTTTAATGTCCGCCCCTTGCTGCTCCATTTTTACAATCTTCTGTTTAATTTCCTGGTTCGATTGTTTAATGTCGGCCCCTTGTTGCTCCACTTGTAACATCTGCTGTTTCATTTGATGTTTAATGTCCGCTCCTTGTTGCTCCATCTGTTGTTTCATTCCCTCGTTCGATTGTTTTATTCCCTCCAACTGTTGTCCCATCATTTGATTCATAGCAGCCATCAACTGCGAAAAATCGAAACTTCCAGATGGGTTTTGCGTTGTTTCGACCACCGTTTGTGCGTCCTTTTGTTTCTTATCCATACTGATCTCATCCGTTTTTTCCTCCTCGAAATCATACACGTCTGGATCTAAACCTTCCTTCTCCATGGCCTCACGTAGTCGCTCCACCAAACTAGCTTTTGTGCCTTCACTGGCCAAACCTCGCCGTGTCAGTTGCTCCTTTAATTGCGCAAGCTTTAATCCGTAGAGAATCATTTTCCTTATTATTCACAATCCCACCGCTGTCACCAATTGTTACGATTTTGCCTTGTCAATCAAGGTTCGAATCACTGGATTGTGAATAAATACACTGCTTCAAATTTGAACTCACACAATTTATTTACACAACACAATTTATTATACAACACAAAATTCACAATTAATTATTATAATTATAACACACTTTTTAATTATCACTTTAATAATCGCTTTAATAATCACTTTAATAATCCTTTTATTTAACCTTCACTGTATCACGTTTAAAATAATACTCAGCATTCCACGTCAACGCGCGCCTTTATATACCAAAATATTTGTTTCTAGAATAATCCCAAATGCGCAGCAAATATGTTAGTATAGAAATACGCCTAAATGTTGAGTATACATTATAAATGTAATTGAACAATTAATGAAATTAACTTATTCTATTCTATTCTAGGGGTCACCGTAACAAATTGTTCAATTACATTTATAATGTATACTCAACATTCAGGCGTATTTCTATACTAACATATTTGCTGCGCATTTAGGATTATTCTAGAAACAAATATTTTGGTATATAAAGGCGCGCGTTGACGTATATTGCTGAGTATTATTTTAAACGTGATACAGTGAAGGTTAAATAGAAAGATTATTAAAGTGATTATTAAAGCGATTATTAAAGTGATAATTAAAAAGTGTGTTAAAGTGTAATAATTAATTGTGAATTTCGTGTTGTATAATAAATTGTGTTGTGTAAATAAATTGTGTGAGCTAAAAATTTGAAGCAGTGTATTTATTCACAATCCAGTGATTCGAACCTTGATTGACAAGGCAAAATCGTAACAATTGGTGACAGCGGTGGGATTGTGAATAATAAGAAAAATGATTCTCTACGAATTAAAGCTTGCGCAATTAAAGGAGCAACTGAAACAACGAGGTTTGGCCAGTGAAGGCACAAAAGCTAGTTTGGTGGAGCGACTACGTGAGGCCATGGAGAAGGACGGTTTAAATCCAGATGTGTATGATTTCGAGGAGGACAACACGGATGAGATCACTGTGGACAAGAAAGAAAAGGAAGAACAAACGATGGTCGGAACAACACAAAACCCATCTGGAAGTTTTGATTTATCGCAGTTGATGGCAGCTATGAATCAAATGATGGGACAACAGTTGGGTGGAATTAAACAATCGATGGAACAACAAAGGGCGGACATTAAACATCAAATGAAATTGTCGAACCAGGACATGAAACAGAAGATGTTACAAATGGAGCAACAAGGAGCGGACATTAAAAACCAAATAGAAGTTGGCCAAAAGAAAATGGACGAGAAGTTTCTGGAGTTATCATCTACACTACACGGTAAAGTGGAAAAACTGCAAACAGAAGTACACGCAGAAATTCAAAATGTGAAACAAGATCTACAAACGGAAGTCAAACGTCTCGAGAAGGAGCTCCAAGATGTCAAGTCAAATGGAACAACAGGTCAAGTGATCCAGACAGTTAATGCAGTTAAAATAAAATCACCAACATTTGATGGAACAACATCCTTCAGTATTTTTAAGTTCCAATTCGAAACGGCGATTAAGCAAAATCAGTGGACTGAAGAACAATGTGTTGCAGCGTTAATTGTGGCTCTTAAAGGCGAAGCGGCAGAAACACTACAAATCATTCCTGAGCAGGAACGGAACGTTTACATGGGAATTATGAAGGCGTTAGATCGAAAATACGGAAGTGACCACAAACGAGAAATCTATCGCATGGAATTGAAGGGTCGATACCAAAGAGCAGGAGAATCGCTACAGGAATTTTCATCGGCAATTGAGCGGCTCGCGCATTTAGTACATTCAAATATGTCGGCCGATTACATGGAGCGAATTAAAATGGATGCATTCATTGACGGTATTCGAGATCCTGAGACGCGCAGAGCGGTGATGTTGTCACCTAAGGCAACTTTCACGGAAACCATCGCTTGTGCGTTAACAAACGAAACTGCGCAAACCATCATCAAACCAGCAATGAAAATTCGTCGAGTGGAGATTGATTCCAGAATAGACACCGCAAGGGCTACGCCAAGATTCAGAGATGGAAGTGGCAGGATTAAATGCTGGTTATGTGATAGAATGGGTCACATCTCACGGGACTGTTGGGAGATTAGGAAGAAACGAGCAAGGTTGCCATCTCCTATGAAGCGTAGATCAAACGAGGAGCAGATAGAATCCAGAAAGGAGGGTCAGACGACAGCGGAGTCGTTAAACTAAAAAGAGTCAGTTTGCAGGGGCAGAAGCTGACTCCCATAACCGATTGCTCCACAACCTCCATCCATGTTTCGAGAATAGCAAGGAACGGTGACAGCTTAACAATTGAAGCCGATATTGATGGGAAGAAATGCATGATCACGCTGGATACGGGAGCAACACATACGATTGTTCGTGAGGATATTATCGATGGAATTATGGAACCAGCTAATGGCATTAAATTACGAACGGCGACTGGGGAAAATTCAGCAATAAAAGGGAAAAAGGTCGTAAAAATAAGGATTGGACGAAATCACTTTCAACACGAGGTGCTGGTTGCAGATATTGTAGACGAAGTCATCTTGGGAATGGACTTCATGAGAACGAATGGCTTCGTGGTGGATGTTGGACGGGGTGTATTAACCTACGATAATATCGAGTTGCCACTTCACGTTAGCGCCGTTATAGGAGAAACGACCAGGCAAATTATAATGGATCATCGGGAGAAGCTGCCACCGAACTCGGAAACAATAGTATGGGCAAGATTGGAAGGAGGTTCTGGGTCACCCAGGTTGTGGGTTGTGGAAGCCAATGAAGCGGAGAGCGGAGCCAGAGAAATTATGATCGGGAAAGTTTTAGTGAAACCAGACAGCGATAATAGAGTACCAATTAGGGCTCTAAATCTCTCGGACAAGACGAAAACCATCAAGAAAGGGACAATAATCGGAAAATGTGAAGAAATATCGGCGATAGTGAAGTGCGAGCAGAAAAATCCGATTAAGACGGCTAACTCGCAAGTGCAGAAAGAGATTATAGATCAACTTATGGAGAAATGGACCGAAGATCTTACCATGGAACAGAAAAATTTGGCAAAACAATTGCTCGAGCGGTATATGCCAATATTCTGCAGTACATCGGACAATAATGGGAGAACCACAATGGTTAAACATCGAATAGATACAGGAGCAGAAATGCCGATTCGACAACCACCCAGGAGATTACCATTGGCAAAGCAAGGAGAAGTGGATCGAATGGTAAAAGATATGCAAGCAGCAGGGGTAATCGAAACATCAAGCAGTCCATGGAGTTCACCAGTGGTGTTAGTCGAGAAAAAGGATGGTACCATGAGATTCTGCGTGGATTATCGAAAATTAAATGCTGTGACGAAAAAGGATAGTTACCCATTGCCAAGGATCGATGACACGTTAGACACATTATCGGGTGCTCGAATATTTTCGACATTAGATCTGCAAAGCGGCTATTGGCAAGTGGAAGTCCAGGAGGAAGATCGTGAGAAAACGGCATTCAGTGTGGGTAACGGATTATGGCAATTTAACGTTATGCCATTCGGATTATGTAACGCCCCAGCGACTTTTGAACGGCTGATGGAGCGCGTGCTAAAGGGATTACATTGGAGGACGTGCCTCGTATATTTGGACGACATCATCGTTATGGGCAAGGATTTCGACGAGCATTTAAGGAATTTGGCAGAGGTTTTGGATCGGATACAAGCCGCCGGATTGAAGCTAAGCCCAAAGAAATGCAAACTATTTAGAACGGAAGTAAAATATTTGGGTCATAAGGTGACAACCAATGGAATCCATACCGATGAAGACAAGATCGCAGCAGTGAAGGAATGGCCACGACCTAAAAACTTACATGAATTACGGAGCTTCCTTGGATTGTGCACCTATTATAGACGGTTCGTGCCAGGATTCGCCAGTATCGCAAAGAGTTTACACGAGTTAACCAGGAAGAACAAGGCATTCGAATGGAAGGATGATCAAGAAGAGGCATTTGTGGAACTAAGACGACGATTATGCGAAGCACCAATCCTCGCATACCCTATACCCAACGTTAAATTCATTTTGGACACCGATGCAAGCAATGATGGTATAGGAGGAGTATTATCACAGGCAACAAATGGTGAGGAGCGAGTTATTGCATATTACTCCAAGATGTTATCAAAACCGGAACGGAATTATTGTGTAACACGGAAAGAGTTGTTGGCTATAGTGGAATGTGTTAAGCACTTCCATAAGTACCTCTATGGTCAAAAATTTCTTCTACGGACGGATCATGGGGCTTTGCGCTGGTTGTTACAATTCAAAAATCCAGAGGGACAAGTAGCACGTTGGATCGAACGTTTGCAAAGCTACGATTTCCAAATTGAACATCGGAAGGGAAACGCACATGGAAATGCCGACGCATTATCAAGAAGGCCATGTCCCGTGGAATGCAAGCATTGTGGGCGTGTGGAGGGTAAGGAAAACATCATCGATATTCGGCTTATGCAAGTGCTACCTGATGAGGAATGGACTGATGAAATGATCAAGGAGCAATTACGGGATGCTGACCTGTCATTCATCATGAAACATAAGGAAAAGGAACACCGGCCCACATGGAGTGAGATAGCTGACAAAACTCCCATTGTAAAAGCATATTGGGCTCAATGGGATAGCCTACACATAGAAAATGGATGTTTAAAACGAAAGTGGGAAAGCACGGATAGTAAAGTAAAACAATTGTTGGTAGTGGTGCCAAAAGATCGGATAGCGGAAATCCTCAAGGAGTATCACGGAGGAGCAAGTGGAGGTCACCTAGGGATTAATAAAACATTAGCCAAAATTCGCCAACGTTTCTACTGGTCCGGATGTAGACAGTCAGTAGTAGAATGGTGTCGAAGATGTGACCAATGTGCGGCAGTAAAGGGACCAGCACGAAAAAGCCGTGGAACCATGAAACAATATAATGTCGGGGCACCATTTGAGAGAATTGCAATGGATGTGGCGGGGCCATTTCCGACCACCGAGAGCGGAAATAAATATGTGCTAGTAATAATGGATTATTTTAGCAAATGGCCGGAGGTGTATCCCATACCCAATCAGGAGACAACAACAATAGCTGATGCCGTGGTCAACAATTGGATTAGCAGATTTGGTGTACCGATGGAAATTCACACGGATCAAGGAAGGAATTTCGAATCGGTGGTATTTCAGGAGATATGTCAGATGCTTGGAATCAATAAAACTAGAACGACGCCTTTACACCCACAGTCGGACGGTATGGTGGAAAGATTCAATGGCACATTGGAGGAATATCTAGCAAAGGTTGTGGAAAGGAACCAACGTAACTGGGATCGACATATACCACTGTTCCTGATGGCCTACCGATCAGCGGTACATGAAACAACAAGAGTGACACCAGCTAAAACCATATTTGGGAACAATCTGCGATTACCGGGAGATTTAAAGTTTAGAGCTGTTCCTTCAGCAGCTCTATGCGGACAGGATTACGTCGACCGGATGAAGGAGGAACTTAATGAAATACATCAATTTGTACGGGAGAAAATTCGGGTATCAAGTGATCGAATGAAAGCTCGATATGACATACGAGCAAATAATCAAGGCTTCGAGGAAGGGCAATTGGTATGGCTTCACAACCCGCAACGGCAGAAGGGATTATCACCGAAGTTGCAACCCACATGGGAAGGACCTTACACTGTCATTAAAAAGTTGAACGACGTGGTTTATCGCATACAGAAAGGACGGAAAGGTAAACCAAAGGTGGTGCATTTAGAGCGTTTGGCGCTCTACAGAGGAGGTGATCTGGATCCTGTTCGGGACGAACAGGCTTAGGTGGGGGGTAGTGTTACGGTGACACCTAGAATAGAATAGAATAAGTTAATTTCATTAATTGTTCAATTACATTTATAATGTATACTCAACATTTAGGCGTATTTCTATACTAACATATTTGCTGCGCATTTAGGATTATTCTAGAAACAAATATTTTGGTATATAAAGGCGCGCGTTGACGTATATTGCTGAGTATTATTTTAAACGTGATACAGTGAAGGTTAAATAGAAAGATTATTAAAGTGATTATTAAAGCGATTATTAAAGTGATAATTAAAAAGTGTGTTAAAGTGTAATAATTAATTGTGAATTTCGTGTTGTATAATAAATTGTGTTGTGTAAATAAATTGTGTGAGCTAAAAATTTGAAGCAGTATATTTATTCACAATCCAGTGATTCGAACCTTGATTGACAAGGCAAAATCGTAACAATATAATTAACGCACTATTCAGACTTAAACACGTTCCCAAATCAATGGTAAATCGCAAACGTTATCATAGACACCTAAACCAAACAAACCATTAAATCATAAAAACTCGTATAGATCAATTTCCTTACTTCCAACAATTTCTAAAAGACTAGAGAATTAAACCAATAGAAAATCTTTTTCTCTTACTTTCTCTATGTCTCTCTTTTACGTTCATTATTATTACGGTTTCTTAACTAATGGTTTGATTTTTGATTACTTTCAGTACAGTTATATATTTTAAATATCTCTTTAACTCTTTTCAAGTGGGGCGAAAAGCCTTTGGGGACATTTTTGACCCGAGAGTTTTAGAATAATGCCATCTATTCATCACTAGAAACAACCTCTTTTGTTTATCGTGAAGTATGTATTGTTACGATTTTGCCTTGTCAATCAAGGTTCGAATCACTGGATTGTGAATAAATACACTGCTTCAATTTTGAACTCACACAATTTATTTACACAACACAATTTATTATACAACACAAAATTCACAATTAATTATTATAATTATAACACACTTTTTAATTATCACTTTAATAATCGCTTTAATAATCACTTTAATAATCTTTCTATTTAACCTTCAGTGTATCACGTTTAAAATAATACTCAGCATTCCACGTCAACGAGCGCCCTTATATACCAAAATATTTGTTTCTAGAATAAACCTAAATGCGCAGCAAATATGTTAGTACAGAAATGACGCCTGAATGTTGAGTATAATTCATAAATGCAATTGAACAATTAATGAAATTAACTTATTCTATTCTATTCTAGGTGTCACCGTAACACTACCCCCCACCTAAGCCTGTTCGTCCCGAACAGGATCCAGATCACCTCCTCTATAGAGCGCCAAACGCTCTAAATGCACCACCTTTGGTTTACCTTTCCGTCCTTTCTGTATGCGATAAACCACGTCGTTCAACCTTTTAATGACAGTGTAAGGTCCTTCCCATGTGGGTTGCAACTTCGGTGATAATCCTTTCTGCCGTTGCGGGTTGTGAAGCCATACCAACTGCCCTTCCTCGAAGCCTTGATTATTTGCTCGTATGTCATATCGAGCTTTCATTCGATCACTTGATATCCGAATTTTCTCCCGTACAAATTGATGTATTTCATTAAGTTCCTCTTTCATCCGGTCGACGTAATCCTGTCCACATAGAGCTGCTGAAGGAACAGCCCCAAACTTTAAATCTCCCGGCAATCGCAGATTGTTTCCAAATATGGTTTTCGCTGGTGTCACTCCTGTTGTGTCATGTACCGCTGATCGGTAGGCCATCAGGAACATTGGTATATGTCGATCCCAGTTACGTTGGTTCCTTTCCACAACCTTTGCTAGATATTCCTCCAATGTGCCATTGAATCTTTCCACCATACCGTCCGACTGTGGGTGTAAAGGCGTCGTCCTTGTTTTATTGATTCCAAGCATTTGACATATCTCCTGAAATACCACCGATTCGAAATTCCTTCCTTGATCCGTGTGAATTTCCATCGGTACACCAAATCTGCTAATCCAATTGTTGACCACGGCATCAGCTATTGTTGTTGTCTCCTGATTGGGTATGGGGTACACTTCCGGCCATTTGCTGAAATAATCCATTATTACTAGCACATATTTATTTCCGCTCTCCGTGGTCGGAAATGGCCCCGCCACGTCCATTGCAATTCTCTCAAATGGTGCCCCGACATTATATTGTTTCATGGTTCCACGGCTTTTTCGTGCTGGTCCCTTTACTGCCGCACATTGGTCACATCTTCGACACCATTCTACTACTGACTGTCTACATCCGGACCAGTAGAAACGTTGTCGAATTTTGGCCAATGTTTTATTAATCCCTAGGTGACCTCCACTTGCTCCTCCATGATACTCCTTGAGGATTTCCGCTATCCGATCTTTTGGCACCACTACCAACAATTGTTTTACTTTACCATCCGTGCTTTCCCACTTTCGTTTTAAACATCCATTTTCTATGTGGAGGCTATCCCATTGAGCCCAATAAGCTTTTACAACGGGAGTTTTGTCAGCTATCTCACTCCATGTGGGCCGGTGTTCCTTTTCCTTATGTTCCATGATGAATGACAGGTCAGCATCCCGTAATTGCTCCTTCTTGATCATTTCATCAGTCCATTCCTCATCAGGTAGCACTTGCATAAGTCGAATATCGATGATGTTTTCCTTACCCTCCACACGCCCACAATGCTTGCATTCCACGGGGCATGGCCTTCTTAATAACGCGTCGGCATTTCCATGTGCGGTTTCCTTTCGATGTTCAATATTGGCTTCATCTGTCAAGCTGTCACTGGCTCTTTCTACTCTCGCAACTTGGATGGATGTTATGGGGCAATCGATTGTGGGAGTCAGCTTTTGCTCCTTCAAGCTGTCTCTTTTTAACGACTCCAATGTCGTTCGACCCTCTTTTCTGGCCTCTCTCTGCTGTTCGTTTGGTCTACGCTTCATAGGAGATGGCGATCTTCCTCGTTTCTTCTTAATCTCCCAACAGTCCCGTGAGATGTGACCCATTCTATTACATACCCAGCATTTAATCCTGCTACTTCCATATCTGAACCTTGGTGTAGCCCGCTCGGTGTCCCTTCTGGAATCAATCTCCACTCGGCGAATTTTCATTGCTGGTTTGATGATGGTTTGCGCAGTTTCGTTTGTTAACGCACAAGCGATGGTTTCCGTGAAAGTTGCCTTAGGTGACAACATCACCGCTCTGCGCGTCTCAGGATCTCGAATACCGTCAATGAATGCATCTATTTTAATTCGCTCCATGTAATCGGCCGACATATTTGAATGTGCTAAATGTGCGAGCCGCTCAATTGCCGATGAAAATTCCTGTAGCGATTCTCCTCCTCTTTGGTATCGACCCTTCAATTCCATGCGATAGATTTCTCGTTTGTGGTCACTTCCGTATTTTCGATCTAACGCCTTCATAATTCCCATGTAAACGTTCCGTTCTTGCTCGGGAATGATTTGTAGTGTTTCTGCCGCTTCGCCTTTAAGAGCCACAATTAATGCTGCAACACATTGTTCTTCAGTCCACTGATTGTGCTTAATCGCCGTTTCGAATTGGAACTTAAAAATACTGAAGGATGTTGTTCCATCAAATGTTGGTGGTTTTATCTTAACTGCGTTAACTGTCTGGATCACTTGACCTGTTGTTCCATTTGACTTGACATCTTGGAGCTCCTTCTCGAGACGTTTAACTTCCGTTTGTAGATCTTGTTTAACATTTTGAATTTCTGCGTGTACTTCTGTTTGCAGTTTTTCCACTTTACCGTGTAGTATAGAAGATAACTCCAGAAACCTCTTGTCTATTTTCTTTTGACCAACTTCTATTTGGTTTTTAATGTCCGCTCCTTGTTGCTCCATCTGCTGTTTAATTTCCTGGTTCGATTTTTTAATGTCCGCCCCTTGTAGCTCCAACTGTTGTCCCATCATTTGATTCAAAGCAGCCATCAACTGCGATAAATCGAAACTTCCAGATGGGTTTTGTGTTGTTCCGACCACCATTTGTACGTCGCCTTCTTTCTTGTCCACACCGATCTCATCCGTTTTTTCCTCCTCGAAATCATACTTGTCTGGATTTAAACCTTCCTTCTCCATGGCCTCACGTAGTCGCTCCATCAAACTAGCTTTCGTGCCTTCACTGGCCAAACCTCGCTGTTTCAGTTGCTCCTTTAATTGCGCAAGCTTTAATTCGTAGAGAATCATTTTCCTTATTATTCACAATCCCACCGCTGTCACCAATTGTTACGATTTTGCCTTGTCAATCAAGGTTCGAATCACTGGATTGTGAATAAATACACTGCTTCAATTTTGAACTCACACAATTTATTTACACAACACAATTTATTATACAACACAAAATTCACAATTAATTATTATAATTATAACACTCTTTTTAATTATCACTTTAATAATCGCTTTAATAATCACTTTAATAATCTTTCTATTTAACCTTCACTGTATCACGTTTAAAATAATACTCAGCATTCCACGTCAACGAGCGCCCTTATATACCAAAATATTTGTTTCTAGAATAAACCTAAATGCGCAGCAAATATGTTAGTACAGAAATGACGCCTGAATGTTGAGTATAAATCATAAATGCAATTGAACAATTAATGAAATTAACTTATTCTATTCTATTCTAGGTGTCACCGTAACAGTATTTTCTTTTAAATGAAATCTGTCAAATTTTTATGACATTTGATTGAATAGATCTTTTAGAGTTGTTTTTGTATGAAGAAAGTGCTCTTCCACTATGATAGTGCACCATCACATTCATCATCGAAAATACAACAAACATTTAATGAATGGCTTCGAATTGCTTCCCCATCCACCATATTTACCTGATCTAGTCTTTTGTGACTTTTTCCAATTTCCAAACACAAAGAAATGACTGGAAACGTTGGAATAAGTATATCGAGCTAAAAGGAGACTATGTTGAAAATAAAATGAATTTTACTAACAAAAAAAAATATGTTCACTGTTTCATTCCAAAGAGGAATGACTTATCAATCCGCCCTCGTAACTGGCGAAAACAGGTTTCAATTTAATCTTCCTATCTGAAACAAAGATTTATAAGTTTGAGGTTTCGGTAGAAAAATTGTAGGTTCAGAGTAGGTTTTCCTCTTGGTATAATGAACAATGGAATGAGAAGATCTCCTTAATTTTTATCATTTGTACATTATAGTGCTGCTAGGAATGAGGAAAAATGTTGGAATACTAAAAGATTCTGTGAACTTTCATTCTAATAATAATAGTTTTCAACGATCACTTTACCCTGACCATAAATGAGATGTCGCTATCAATATTATTATTTTCTAAATAGAATTCAAGCGGCTGAACAAATAAAATAAAATGATATTACAAAAATTAACACAACGTTTAAAATTAACAGAAGATAAATTTTAATCTGAATTAAATGCGAATTGCACAAATCTACGTTGAACTGCTTCAATTCGTTTTATGCGAACCTCACGATATGGGTACCATACTTGGCAAGCATATTCTGACATAGGCCGAAGAACGTCGTATAAGGATCAACAAATTGTTTCGACCAGAGTTTAACGAAATCAAGCATAGAATTTACGCTATTGACAACCACTAACATGGTTCAATATTGAAGTACATTAAGTATTCCACGTTTTTGTGGAGGACTTAATGTACAGTGAAATTGAGCGGAGACCGCGGGTCTGAGTTACCAAATTCACAACCATGTTTAGATTGGAACTATGGTAAAGATTTTCGAAATCAATGGAAAATTTTAAGATGGGCCGTTTCTGAAAAAGATCCGTGACTTGATATGCCAGAATATTACATAGTGAGGCTTAGGTCATAGAATTAATCGAAATTCCAAAATGTTTATGAGCGTCGTAAATAATGAATTGTCATAAAGTCCTTGGGACAAACTTTTCGCATGTTTCTGTCTTCATGGCGCTTGATACTGTTCAATTACGGATATTACCAAACCGATTTCTGTCGCTAAGATGTGATTGACGCCAATCAGACGAAATAGCTGTTTTTTTTCTGGTCGCGCATAGATTAATTGAAAAAGAATGTCCCGCGGGATTTATCTTTGGGTCTTAGATATGATGCCATTTCATTTTTCTTATTTTAAAATTCGTTTAAGTTAGGTCAGATTTGTTGATTGAATTCTCCAGAAAAATCACAATGCATCCTATAACATTTAACTAACATTTTCAGTCGAATGATTTATTTCACTTTCCTTAATTTTCATAAAAATCTCAAAATTGCTTCTAAAACGTCGCCATTATGTTCGAAAGAAAGAAAACTGCGAATTCTGGCAAATTTCAATTTGATCCTGATTTATCGGATATGTAGGGATGTTGATGATGGCAAATTTTTACTATCCAGATAAAATCGTCAAAATGCCTGCAAAATACATAACGAGCAGATCTAATGTACCGCCAACGTAAGAAACAAAATTATCCAAAAGATCTATTGAATTTTCATAATACTGAAACAACTCTTTCTTAACGCGTAACTGAATATAATCGATTTTATTCAAAATACGTAAAAGGCACTCCCCGTTGTACTTTACATAGTTAAAATAAATAATATCGTCACGCATACCCTAAAACTGGTAATTTTAAACATCACAATAATAAATTTTGAAGTGACTTAGGAACTTTACATACTAAAAATTACATGACTATTATTTTATTCTTGGTAATCCTCATTCTTCCGTTTCATTTATAAATATGTGACAACAAATTGTTGTCACACATTATTTGGCAGCCGCTTTCAACCCAGTTTTAAGAGTTTTTGGTTTCGTATTCCATGCCGCGTTCTATTTTCATTTCATATCATATATTACATTTGCCAACATTTTCTATAACGTCATAACGCAAAAATCAATACCCCAGTAGTGAAATAATAGTGGATAATAGAATTTAAAAAAAAGAGGAAAACTTAATAATATTGAATGAAACTATGTATGGGTATAGTTTGGATGAGTTCATTGCCACATCACTATACTATAAATATCATATTTATGCATATGTCGCAAGTCGAAGTTAGATGCAAATCTTTCCCCGTTCGAATGTAAGATTTCTCCTGTAATTTTGTAATATAAAATGAATTTATCATGTTATGTAAATAATTGAGTGAAAATCTAAAAATAGCTGGAACTACATATCGCAGGTAGATGCCAAAAAAACATTATCCTTTCCTTAAAAGGAAAAATGAGTCATGAAAATGTAATTTAAGCCTTCACTGTGAAGTTATTTCATTCCCTATAAATTTCACTCCCCCTTGTACTGTATTCAAGGGTACGATTTATGTATATTACTTTTTAGCGAACTCGTACAAAAGTACATTGTAAGTATATTGCATGCAATTTTTGCTTTAATTTTATTCAATTTGCGGAAATAGTTTTTTATTATTATTAAACAAATCGTATACATAATTATGTAATACTACTGCAGTACAGAAATTTTTGGAAGACAATAAATTTGTTTTTGGTTCTGGATTAGAACATTAAGTTAGCATTATTAAAACATTTGTATAAGTAAATAATTGTTGTCTGAGGAGTTTGAACTTAATGATACACGCCAATCGTCTGGAAACTATAAACCAATACTATTTAAGTACTATATGACGTCGTCGTTATTTCGTATAAATGTTATGTCTGGGTGCGAAGGATAGAGTAGTTGAATTATAAAAATAGCCTTGCTACATGAAATTATTTAAGTGGATCAAATATCATGAAATAGTGTAAATGTTTTATATATAATGGCAAAACCTTTTACCTTCAATCCATTATTATGTTTTCAGTGTCAAATGGATAAATATATAGGTAATACGCTTGGAAATATTTAAAAGGGGTCGGGGAGACGTTTAAAAACTATACGTTTGCGAACGCTGATCATGTGGCAACTTACGTATAATTTACAAAGTACACAGTAAGAAATTGCATGCTGGTAATAATTAACTGAAATATTTTACGATCACGACTTAAGAATAATAAAGTGGGGTTTAATTAGGTATTTCAATAAGATTATCCTCAAGGCGAGATTCCTTAAAGTTGCTTAAAGTCCAAACGTTCAATAATAAATTTTTCAGTAACTCATAAAATCGATATCCGACCATATCATCATAAACATTTAATAGTAACCCACATCATTGTTAATCATAAGACCAATTATTCGTAAGAATATTTAATCGTTCATCAACAGAAGGATACTTCTGGAGTGATCCATTCTTTCCAACGCTTCTCAAACATTTCGATAACTTTCTGTAGAATAATTTATCTGAGGCCTCAAAATAGTAGTCGCTGGAAGCCCAGATCCAGAAAATATGGCGGATGGGGGAAACAATTTGAATTTCAATTCGAGCAATTTTAACGTCGTAGCTAACAATTGTGACATGGTGCATTGTTTTGGTGATGGCCTTCTCTTTCTCAAGATAGTCAACGAATAAAATACCAAATATCTCGCGAAATCCGGAGGCCAAAACCTGTCAGCTATCTCACGCAACTTCAATACGCAACGGTTGCTTTCGATGGAGCTGAGAACTAACCATGCCTTTGCTTGAACGGTATTTTTTCATATCAAAAAACAGTTTTAATCAACACACGAAATTTATTTTTTCCATTTTATGAAAATAACAAAAGTAGTTACTAAACGTTACTAAAACAACTGTAACTTGTAAACTAATGATTTGTAGTTAGTACTATTTTTCATTGGATGCGAATGTGTCAGCCTCGGGCCGTATAGGATGTCGCAATATTACCGCAGTTAATCGTAAACGACATTAATGTTGGACATTTATTGTTTTTTAGTAAACAGCATAATTGTATGTCCTTTTCATTAACAACTTAATCGTAGGACCAAAAACGAACGAACGAAAAAAAATTCGGATAAAATAATATCAATTTTTTACGGCTATTTTAATCTGCTGTTTAACGTAGAGGAAGGTGGCCGCGCCCCAAACCTTCGCGATTCTACAAATTTCATTATTTTAAAGAAACACACATGAAATTGTTTTGATATGTGAATAAAAAATTGACGACGTAAATGTTAAATTATCCTGATCTATTTTTCATTTCTTATCCTCAATACTAGAATAATGAACTCCCCAAAGCCGCTAAGCATTGGATTACTTTGCGCATGAATGACTGAAAAACGAATTTTAAAATTCATAAATAGGTCGATGTTTTAATTTGAGATAATTTTTTTTACAAACAAAATATTTCGATTATTTTATTTTCAGATATACATTTTTCGACCAAAAAAGGCAATTGATATGTATTATTTTTCGGTTAACTAGGGCGATTCCTCTCAAAAACCTGTTTTTAATTGATATAAATGGATTGTTTTAATATTTGAAATAAAATTGACTTCTTGTATGTAAAATGTTTACTATGGATTTGGCATAGATGGCCGAAAAAGATATGCTCAGAAATACCGATAATAATTATCTCTTTCATCAGATTCACTGGTCTTACGATTAAGTGTCTTTCCGTTTAAGTGGTCTTACGACTAAGCGGTCTTACGATTAAATGGTCTTACGATTAAAAGGTCTTGCAATTAACTGGCCTATGCAACGACAATTTAGAATTTAAGCATCATTGCATAGCAATGGATGGTGAGTTGCACCCCAACAATGCACGTACTTGTGTTTATCATCTCCAATAATAATCGAAAACAATTTATTGTATCGTGCCCTTGTTGTAACTCGAACCTTGTTTCTTATAATACAATGCTTACGATTCATTCCCATTTACGTATAAACTAATTTAGCTGAGGCGAAATTTGAAAATGTAATTCGAGAAATTGTTTTTGTGGTTCTTGTAATTCTCGTCCAAAGCTGATACTTATCATAAGAAAATTAAATGTACACGCTTACACAAAAAGTGAAACAATTTTCAAGAATTGATGTGTAAACGGCGGTTTTTGAAAGCAGAGTCAAAACGAAAATATTTTTTCCTATCTTTCCTTTCGAATGATGTGTGATGTTTTCACACAAAGTAGCTCGCTGTTGGCGGTGCCGGAAATAAAAAACACAGAACTGTCGAAGGTATCATGTACTGGCCATAAGAACAACTCGATCTGACGGGTTTAAATTTGTTGTATCCACAAATTCATCTTAACGAAAAACGTTAAAATCTACTGCAAAATACTCATTGTTATGGAAATCAATATTCAAATTCGTTTCTGTAAAAATACTAACGGAACCGTTTTAAAATTTGATGTTTAGGTAGGAAATCCTGAACAAAAAATCTAATTTGGCTTTCGTATCCGGTTTATCTCTTTCACCTCTCTCTTAAGCAAGAAACAGAACAAGAGCGACGACGGCGAGCGTCGACGAATAAATAAAACATATCGCCGCGATATCGCTGTAGCCTACAGAACAAAAGCGTCAGCATATGGCGATAAAAAAACAACCAAACGGCATAACCTTCTGTGTTTTTGACACATGACGTTGTGGCATTAGGCTACTAAATTGAAAAAAATGGTTAATAATATGACGGTTAATTGATGCCAACTAAAGCTATAACCAGCGAGTCTGTAAGAGTCAGTAACGAAACCTTACAGAATTTAACGAAAATGTTTTATTACAGAATCTTTGACAGTTTGACCAGCGAATCTGTAACACGATTATTGTCAATTGAATTTTTAAATGTCAATTTATTATACATCCTACAAAATGGCAAAACAAATTGAATAGATAATATCCATTTATAAATAAATTATTGATAAATTACAAATCAACCATGCCACGATGGTATGACATTTATATTAGAATTGTTTTTATATTAGAATTGTATTCAATTTTGAAGTTTCCTTCAGTTTGAGCGATAATTTTCGCTCTTGTTACGGATTGCTAAATGACAATTCAAATTTAACGAAACTGAACGAAAAGTACTTTGGGTTTCGCTGGTCAGTAATGTCAAAAAACATACATTTTTCAGATGTCGCTTTGTTACTTAAATTTCTTACAGACTCGCTGGTTACGCCTTTATACATATATAATAAATAGTTGGCAACATTGTTTCGTCGGCAACAAAAATAGAAATAGACTCTAAATTTTTTTCAACGAAAAAATCGTCGTCGCCTGGGTTGATGGTTGTGTTTGTTTTGCATGATTTCGGTGTTTTCTAATATGACAGGCGATTTCGCTCGCCGCCTTCGCTCTTGTTCTGTTTTGAGCTTTATGCTAAACGAACTTCGAAGTAAGTAAAAATGTCACTGTACATATACACATTGCATTTACTCGAACAGTCGGACATAATTTAAGCTATTGATAGTAACGTATTGATAGACAACGGAGGGTAAAACTAATTTTTAATTCTGTGGGACTCTGTAAAATACGAAAGGGAACTTTATAACGACACGCGTAGACCTGTATCGTTCAATACGGAAAAATGTAAACCAACGCCCTCTATAGAATATCAATATCAACCTGGAAACCGAAAAAATTGTCGTTACCTTTATCTTTACTAAATTGGAAAAAAGAATTTTTGTTAGCATCCCCGTTCCATCTCTCAGATCGAATTCAATTCAAAATTGATATTTGTTATTTCTCCCCAACCAAACTTGAATATAATCGATTAATAAAAGGCAAAGTTTCATTCTCCATGGCTCAAATTTTAAAACTACGCCCCAGGTTCATGCAGAATTTTAACCTTACCTTTAGAACGTATTTTAGTAAAATCTGATAAGACATTGCCAGGCGCTATCCTTTGTTATGTCTAAATTCAAAAAATTCTGATTTAAGGGTCATGAAACCAAAAACAACGCACTTTCAATTCCTCTGAAATCGATGGCAAAAAATGGAAGTTACTTGGTTGATAGTTGTTTAATCTATACCTCATTACATTTGATATATTCAGTTATTACAATTAACATAATATGTTACACCTTAGAGATAATTACCTAATTCGATAGGTAATGAAGTTCATTGGAATTTAAAAGAAAGCGTGTCCAGTGCTCTAATAATTAAAATTACTTAGCAGTCGATATGCCACTGAATTCCGAGTGAACATGTGTGAGCCACGGTAAGAGCGAATAAGTTTGATGCGAGTCGGTTGATTCGACCTGTTTTAATGAGCTCTCTTTTGTGTCAGGAATGTTGATATCCCAATTGTATTAACTTGGAAACCCAAACCCGACCAAAAACTTTGATGTGTTTGAACCAGTTGTTTGTTGTTTCTTTGCTCAGTGTGCGGGACCATGATCGTTATAGTTGATATTAAAGTGGACTGCATGCAGAACGAACGGTTTGTTATACGGTGCACCGTTGATTTGGCATAGTTGTTAAGCCGGTGCCGGGATCATATACTTGGTTGGTTTGTCATTTCGAACAACCATGTAAAATCTAGTCCAAAATATGTGGTTTATATCGAACTATTCAATATATCGATGAATTTACAAATTGCTTAAAAATTTGTAGTTTGCTGTACTAATCAAAAAATACAGAACGTGTGCTGCAATGTTATTTGTGTGGTTTGCCAACTGAGTTGGTTTCTTTTAGTAAGGTAAAAACAGTAGATTCACAAATTCCACGTATAAATAGAAAGCAAATACGAAGACTTACATTCATCATTGTTAAATTTCAGAATTCCCGCCAAACTTTATTGTTAGTATTTTTAGTCAGTCAGTGTTCGGAAGTTTCCGAAATTTTTCAACCTCACAACGAATTTAACTGAAATAAGACTTTGCTTACAAAACTTCAAAATTTATAATAATTCATCAAACCGAATTTGATAATAATTTTGTTAAGAAATGTTGAAAACCGGTATGGTAATTATAATTGAAAACCGGTATGGTAATTATAATATACCTATGTACCTTACCAGAGAACATATTGTCTAAGTTAAGTAAATACTAATTCCGAAATGTCAAAATCGAAACGGGTGTCCTAGGAATATCAGCTCAAACAAGATTCAATTTTATGGTTTATCGTCGTTATCATATTGAGGATTGGCACTCTAGCTCTCTCCGGTCAATTGCGCCGATGAAATAGTAGTCGATGGGAATAATAATCCAGGGTATCTAGAACTTTTGGCTTTTGTTAATTAAACTTTTTTTTGGTGACAATTTCAGTAATTATATATAGGTAACCCAATCTATTCAACCGGGATAATGTGGACTAAAATGTATGTATATTTCTGATAATCTTCCACATAAAGGATATTTATTATTCAGAATAACAATAAGGTCGAATGCAACGGATTTATTAAAATGCGTGAAACAGTGGAACGCTTTCATGTTGTCCAGTGCCGACATGTTAATCACATTTTTCACACAGATTTCGATCAATAGAATTTATTTAAGACATTTTTAAGCGATTTGTTCGGAAATAGATCAAAAACATTACATTCAACCATAGACTGAGATACATATAAGGTTTCTACAGAATGAAGTTTTTGCTTTGTTTTAAAATACTGAAAAGCTGTAGGATCCAAATAATGCTCTTTGGCCCATAAAGTTAAGTTCGTGTTCCTGTAACCAATTTTGATTTATACGTTGTCAAATTTCACAGAAAATTTTCAGACCTTATAAGTCTGACGGACAACTGGTGAATTTAATGATAAGAGCTACTACAAAAGTGCAATGACTAATATAAGCTTAGATCTTCTCAGAAGAATATAATTTTCCCGTATAGTATATCTGATCGGCTTATGAACATTCCAAGTGCAATAATTGGGTACAATTGTTCTGGTGGAAAATATAGGGAAACAATTAAAAACCGCTTTGCCCAAAACTTTTGGCCTATCGTATTAATTTTGATCCCAAAGTTAATGCACTAGAAGTTTGTATCAGGAAACTTCCAAGATTAGCTTCTTGTTAGCCTTGACCGATCGGGATAGAATCTAAACTTGAAACTATTTTGCGATTTGGGAAAGGCACCATATCAACGATAAGGTACTTCGACAACTTTAGAGAATACTGAACTTATTTTTCCAGTCAAATTCAAATCTTATTTAAGGTACACAATCGATATTATCTCAACCATTTCTTCGTAAAACCTTTATCTTATTCAATGCCATCTTGAACAAAACGCACAAATTTAACGCCAATTGCATCCATCATTAATTAAAAACATTGATTTCTATTTCCCTTTACGCTTTACCGTCTATCTATATACAGTACCAAAATAGTTTTGCCAAGACATTTTACCGATTCGAATGATTCAACTTATTTACTGTTATTAACTGTTCACAGTTAAACAAACACAAGTAATACTCTTACCTAAAACGGTAAAGAAATTTATCCTTTTATGATTTATACACATATGCCACACACAAATAATAAAAAATTCCAAAAATAAATTTATTGACTGGTAAATAAATAATTTTGAAAAATTCACAAGAATTCAATACGCGAGGATTCGACTCACGGAAAAAACTAAACATGAAAATGATGGGATGAAAATTACAGAGTGCCACAAAATATGATTTTGCTATGGAGCACGCGCTCTACATAGCCACAATATAAACAAAAATACGCAAAATAATCATTAGGAATTTTAATTGATGAATGCGTTTTTTACATCAACAAAAAATGACTGCAAAGGAATTTATTCAACAAAAGGACGCAACATTTATTTTTGTATAGCATAAAGGTAAAAATACTCACAAACTCTCCGTTTAAATCTTGATTTATTTCTTTTAGTACGGTTGTCTCGTTCAAATCCATATTTTGAAAGATCACTTTTAGGAATTTTTGAAACACTTTATTAAAGTAAATTAATTTTTATTTAAAATATATAAAATTAGTAAAAGTATTAATTGTTTGCACCAAAAACGTTCGGGTTAAAATGTTATCGCAACAAACTATTTCGGTTGTTTATGACAATTATTTGTTTGTCAATTTGCTATTTGAAAAAAGACCGAAAAAATTACCTTAGAACAGTGACATCTTGAATGTAACACTGAAAACACGATTTAAATTTCGTTTATCGATTACAGAGAGCTTTTAATTTTATTAAATTTAATTATTAACCAAATGTAATCAAGGAATATTAATTAAAAACTCTTAAATTGATACGTATGTAGTTTAAAGAACAAATTTTATTGTTTTTCCTTGGGCGAGTGAGTTTAGTACTAAATGTATAATTTCCCTTGAATTTAGTACATACATAAACAAAAAATAACAGTGTAAAATAATATTTTTTTTTGTAAGTAATTCGTTGTAATTAGCAGTGATTTTAAATTAATATGTATAAGAATTTAAATATTAAAATAATTAATAATTTAGTGTTTTAGTTTATTTACATTAAGCGTATTGCATTGGTAAAAGTGGATTAGGATTTAGTTTTAGATTTATAATGTTCCAAATCAACAGCCATTTTCGGATTTAGTTTTTGGCGGCAAACTTTGTAAGTAAAATTTTTTTTTTCCTATGTATATTTAAATATTTCTTGGTTTTATTAATTTTGGATTTAGATGAATCCATTTTGGTTAACTTTTAATGCGATTGTGTTGTAAATGACCAATGTAATACTCTAATTATTTTCATTATTCGTGCATTGATGATATTCAACAATTAGGGGTAAAAATAATTTACAAAATGCAGCGCGATAAAAATATCGTTTCTTTTTAAAAGACAGAGTCGAGTATATACAATGTTAAAGCGAAATAAAATAATGTAAAAATATAACTAATTCGAAGAATTTTCGTCGGTTCTATGGTGTAATGGTTAGCACTCTGGACTTTGAATCCAGCGATCCGAGTTCAAATCTCGGTAGAACCTGAGTAAGGTTTTTTTTTTATTTTCTTTAGAAACTAAATTACATTGTTAATATTAGCCGTATTTTGGTGAGAATTAAAATATTAGAGGTCAGTAATGTATTAGAAGTGTTTGTATCTGAATTTATAATAGCAAAACAAAATTTTTCATCAAGTTGACTTCTTTATCAACAGTAATTATGATTCAAACTCGATTTATATAAACCTTCAATTTTTATTTATTTATATAAATTAAACTCGAATTTTATTACTACCGATAGATAAGGTTTAAGATCAATGAATTAATCACTCATTATCCGAAATGAAATTATGATTATGAAACCTCATTTGAGGCGGCCAAATCCCTTGATGGGATGTATAGTGCCAGAGAGAGAGAGATAGATAAGCCAACTATGTATGATGAGCAATTTTCTTTTACTATACCGGGTGATTTTTTTAAGCTGAAACTTGCAAATATATTGGAAAATAAGCACTTACGAAAAAAATGTTCATTATCAAAATTTAATCATTTCGGGAAGGACCTTAATTAGTGCTAAAGTTAGTACCCCTCCTCCCCTTCTTGTAGGTGGGTGGGGGTAATTTTGAAATTAAAATATGAACCCCTATTTTTTATTTCAGATTCGGATTCTACAGCATAAAGTACGTAGGATGTCTTTGAAACATTTTTTTCGATTTCTCCTACTGAGAACCTACAGATGTGGCCAAATTATTATCACATTAAATATTTGGAAGATTATTGATTTAAAAAACTAATTTTTCCCATAAAAGTTAAAAAATTTATGATAACTACATTTATTATAATACTTGTTGAACATTCCTTTAGCATTTTTGAATAATTTTATCCTACGGGGTATTTCAATTATTGTATTTTTGGGTTTGGTGAGTAGATCGGCGTCATTTTCCTAGACTTCTTTCATCGCTTCGATCATTTCTGATTTGGTGCGCGGGCACTGTTCTGCTAGTTTTTCTTTAAGAATAGCGCAGATATTTTCGATGGGATTCATATCTGGCCTATTCGCTGGCCAATCAAGGATTTGGATGCCGTTAGTCCTTAAATATTCGGTGATTTTTTTGCCGTATGGCATGTAGCTTTGTCATGCATAAAAACTCCGTCCCCATTGAATAGTCAGTGCCAGTTGTGATTGCATAACAGTTAGATATTGATTCGCGTTCAATATTCCGTTTACTACGTAAAGTGAGAAGTGTCTTTTGATGATATTGCTGGCCAAACTTTGATCTACAAACGCTCCAGGACATTGCTGGTGTCAAATTCATCATAGTCTCGTCACTGAATACAACCTAATCAAGAAATACAAAAAGATAAAGTTGAAAGAAACATTTATTGAAAAGTGTATCCTTAAAATATTTAGCGTGTTTTTTTTATTAGCGCCCGATAGATTTATCCGGAGCAGCCAATTTTCTATGTCAAAAATTATATTTAGCGCGCTATTTTTGATGATTAATGCATGTAATTAATTTATTTAACTCTAAATTAAGATTTTTCATTCAACTTTTTAGTTCAAAATCGACATACAAATATTTTGCTCTACATATTTATCGGGAGCCGCTATCGGGAGCGCTATCCATTTCAATGGGAAATTTGAAAAGGATTTTATTTTGTAAACCCCTGAAACCATTAGAAACTAAATCTTACAATAAAAATTTAAAACGCAGCAAGTTGAATTCTTGTTTATAACGTAATGTAAAAATAAATGTCAATTAGTATATTTCAGGTGATAAATGTTTGTTTTATTGATGAATTTAGTTTTAATTTTTATAGTACAGCGACACCAGTGAATAATAGCTGCAGTTTCAGTAGAAAATTGCCATTTGGTTCCGGATAGTGCTCCAATATTAAAACACGCTTTTATTAAAAGAAGGACTTTTATTATTTGTACCTTTTCCCAGCCCTCTTGAAACCATGTAAAATGTCCATTTGCCCATGTTTTTCTTTGTTGTATAACCCTATCATTTAACCTTTGCTTCTTGCTAGGTCGTCTTGCACATATCCCATATTGAAAGTCACAGTTTCACTGTTATCTCCAATATTTTCGCACCAACGTTACGCACTGTACCCCTCAGAGACTTACTGGATAACGTTCGATCTTATTTAGCTTTCCGCATTAAAAATCCGTCCTGCCTGACTGTGTTTTAGGATTGCCACAACATTTTCCTCTTCTTCTGGGACTTGTTGCAGACTGAGCTGTTAATTTTTGCAAAAATTGCAAAAACGAATGATCGGCTCACTCCTGTTTTCTGGGCTATCTGCGCATGCGTATACTAGCCTACTTCCAAATACGACGAAATGTTGGCTCTGGTTACAGCACTGATGTCCTTAGCTTTACCCATAATGAATTTCACTAATATTACAAAAACCACTTTCACTTTTCAAAATCACAAACGAGTCTGAAATTCTTCAGTAAAATACTAATTCTTAAATACTACCTAGTTGTCATAAAATCAAAACAATTCGGAGGTCAAACTATTTAACAGGGCAATAAATACTCGGAATTCATATTTTGTCGAAAAGGGTTCACAGGTACTAATGACTCATAAAAGGCGTATTTTCTGGGTATATTAAATTTTTATTGCACGAATTCCTTGAATTGGTCGATATCTACCGTAATGACGTGCCAACTATACAATATATGCAGTTCGAACTTTGAAAATCACATTACCATGAATTTCGTATGAGGTGATAATAATTTGGCCACATCTGTATATGCGTACAATTCTGCAATACGTTTGAATTAAAATTAACTATTATCGTAACCCAGGAACATTCCAGATTGTCCGCGAACATCTGCTACAATCTGCAATGCCACTAAACTGCTGTAGAACTACTTCTAATGCTGCACCAAATTATACTGAATTATGTCCAATAGGCGAAATCGTAACATTATTGTATCAGAATTAGTGTGGAATTGAACCGAATGTTCGAATAGAATCTGGAGTATTCATCCCCGTATACGGGTGAAATGAACACAATTGGTCACCCATTTAGAAGATGGAAGTGACAGCATAAAGAGGAACCTGGAAATGCTGGTCGTAAAAGAAGTAACAATATTGATGGATGGAACCAGCGGTTTCGGAAGTTTTACTTTATTTGGATCATTTAACCGAGTGGTAAGGGATTATGGGCACTAACATTTTTGATGCCAGTTGTTTGCCAAAAATCTGTAAAATGTTGTGCAGACGTTTTTGGTTTCTATGTGTCAAGATTGGTACTATCGCATCGCACGGTCAGCCAGCTAAGCGATCTTTGTGGTACGGTCCATTTGTCACATTTGAATCCCTCGTTGGATTGGCACAACAATAAAATAATCTAATTGACGATTGGTGTCTTTAACTGTGTAATTTCCTTAATTTCCAGTTTTCGTAATTTTACCGAGTCAGTTATGGCTTTGGCTAGCAGTTTTTGTATTAGATAAACGATTTGTGTTTGAGATAAATCCAAGACTTTGCTTGTGTTATTTCTCAAATTAAATTTCAAATGGTCGTTTTCGAGAGCACTGTAGAAAATCCATGGTTAATGCCTTCCACACTGCAACAGTGTTGCCGTCAATTTCTTCTATATAATAGGCGACTCTGCAGGTCTTTGTGTATTTTACATTTTGTGTCCATGTTAATGTTTTCGCTTGCAGCGCTGTAGTAGAAAACTTTAAAATCTGGACGATCCATGTTGATATTTAAGTTACACCTTTACTTTGTCTGAATATATCAATGAATTGATGTATGCTGGTTAAATTAGCTGCTTTACCACAAATGTGATGAATGTTACGTAGTGTTACGAATATACCATGTTAAATCCGGTTCGTGTTACTGGGTTGTGAATATCACTATAAATTTGACGGTTTACAACTACAACTGTTTTACTTTACATTACAATCGGAATTTTCCCGAAAACACCAGAAATATTCTCACAATAATTTTCCTAATACCACTAATGTCACTATAGTTTGTCCGTTCCTATAACAGTTTGAGTCCGAAATGCTCTCTCTTAATTCAAACATTTTTTATTTGAATCAATGTATAAAAAACATAATTTTTTATTATAAGAATACTAACAGGCATAATCCAAAAATGTCTGCCTAGATTCATCCTTCGATATATTTTTTAAATTTTTAAGCGAATTAAAACTTTTTATCAATTTGATTGTTTCAGAGCTTTTAAATAGACACAGCAACACACGAACACAAATAATACCGAAACAAATACAAAGTACATTAAGTCGGTTAACAGAGGATGTCACTATAGTCGATGTGGATTGGATTGTGATTTTTATATCATACTCATTTCTGGGCCGCATGGAACTCGAAACTGAAATTTTTTTGTCACACCAAGCCCACCACACCAATTAAGTTTCATCAAGGAAAATTGACACCAACAGGAGTGATGCGAATGGCAAATTGAGAGAATAAGACAAGAACTGCAACGCCAATGTCCAGCAACCTTTGCTTGCATTGGTATAAATTTTGGTGGTCGCTATAGGGAACACATACATAGAAATTAACAAATGGAACGAGATAAAATCTTGTTTGGGGTTCAAAAACTGTAAAAAAGAAAATTGAGGAGGAAACATTTTCTGTTCTATAATTCATAATATAATTTAAACAGAACTTCCATAGGTAAATATTACGGTAAATTTATGTTTTAATAAAGGTGCTTATCGAAGGTTCTAATTTTGTATTTCAGTTATTTCCTTATCGGCCGGTCATGCTTCTATTCGAAATTATAAAATTTCATAAGTAAAGCTAATATGGAAGTCAGCTCAGTATAGAATTCATAGAATCGCGTGATCGGAGAATTTTATTTGCACATGTGGGTTCCAAAATGGGATAGAATTCGGCCAACGGATTCACCACAAGATTGACTTGGTTAAATTTTAGTTAGTGATTGTGAACCGTAGAAATATTAGTTACCAAATTATGTCGTAAAATTTGTTCAACCGTTTCTTTTAATTTTAACGGGTGCCAGTGATAAATTTATTAATTGTTATTAAAAGTGTAAATGATATTCTGGTGAAAATAATAATATTTCATTGTGAACATTTTCAGTGTGTTATGGATTTTGTTTCAAGATGTAATTGAACGATTGCTTGATGGTAAGTTTTTACATTTCTAACAAATTTTACGCTTATAAATAGCAAATTAATAATAATTTTAAAGAAGTACAATAAAATTGGTTTCTTACTTATCTTCTAAATTAAACAACTGTTGCTGAAGCAAAAAATTTTCTTGTGATCTTATTTTCATTTAATAGCTATGCTTTACATTACTACATAGAGCCTTGACTAGCATCGATTCTTCTTGCGTTGTTTCGAGTTGCAAAGAATCTTTGCCGGTATTTTGGGATGCGAGATCAAAATGTTTCTTTTACGATCAATTTTATGTAAAATGTTTGTTGTTTTGGAAAAATGTTTTACGCTTGAATGACATAGGGATGCACCATTGCTGAATTTAAATAAGTGTTTTTATTTCATTATGAAAATGATTGAAGACAAGTTGATAGTAATGAAATAATAAAAGTTGATTTAATATGTGCACTTCTTAATTCTTTTTCAAAATATTTTATGAAAAGTAAAAATATTGAAATAAAATATATTTCTTTAAAATTGTTTAGGAAATGATTTTAGAAAAGTATTCAAAAATATGTAAGTTTATATTCATTTTGAAAAGGTAATACTACAATTTAAATACAATTTTGAATTAAAATTATCATATTATTTTTCACATTTCTCTCTATACAATAATTCACATTAAAGTGTCATATGTTAGTATTCCCAAAATTTTCATACTAGTTGCGGCGTTTGTCCCTAATAAAAATAAAATAGTCACAGGTAATTCTCATACGAGTATATTTTCTTCTTCATTAAACAACGAGATCTCTATATATATTAGGTTACTGTTGCTTACTCTGTCACTGACGGCGATAACTTGAATTAAGGACATCGTTCACGTCCTCTTTATGTCTCAAAAAATCGGTAATTATAATAGCTCGGCTGAGTTCGAAGCATCATCCGACGTTTGACCTCCGAGATATAACAGAAAAGGTAAAAAAAATGGGTTTAGCCATGTGGTTTTAGGCCGACGAGCAGAGTTGCGAAATTCTCTTTTATACTTTTTAATAGAAGTCTTTAGGCACGTTGGGCGATTTTTCGGATGGGTAAAATCTTATGATTCGCTTCACCGACATGCTAATTTTTGTTATTAATAAGTTCGATGTACGTTTATATTTCAATAGCTGTTTATTAGCAGTGAAAATTAGTTCCCAATTGTGGCAAAGTGTTAACGCGAAACGTCGTTTACACAGAAGTTCTTTCGTTAGTTTTCTTTTTACGAATATGTTTTTCTAATTCGGGCGTGGTCCAGAACATCAGGGCCGCATGAGTGGTGGGTGCTCTTCGACACAAAAATGTGTCGAATTTTCGCTTTAAACAAATTCTTTGAGCGTGTCTGTGGATTAACGAATTTGTTTTTCTAATTTGAACGTGGTCCAGAACATCAGGGCCGGATGAGTGGTGGATGCCCTTCGACACAAAGATGTATCGAATTTTCGCTTTAAAGAAATCCTTGGAGTGCGGTTTTGATGTTCCGTTCAAAACATCAATTTTTCATTTTCTCGAATTCTTAAAATTTTTAAATTTTGAAACACTGCGTAGCCCTACACCCAGTCATGTTACTTTCCCATTCGTAAAACGGGTGAATTTACTGGTAATATTAATACTGGTAATATAATCTTATCTATCTGTCTTATCTATATCTATTATCTATAATCTTCCTCCATTCATTTTGAAAATTAATTAAGAAAAGTGGAGAAAACGTGAATTAAAATAAATGTATTTTAAATCAATTTGAAAATAAATTAAGATAAATTTACAATAAAATGAAATAAGATATGCATTTTTTAATTCATTTTGAATTTGTTTTTTTTTTGTTGAAATTACTATTTTAAATTCAGGAAATTTGTATAAAATACGAATTAAAAAAAGTGGAAATTTTTCATACAAATATCACTTTTTTTAATCCACTTTTCTTAATTCAGCTTTCCTTAATTCGGGTAGCCATACACCATATCGATTTCGATACATTAATACGAGTATAAATATTAGTTGAATATAAAGTCAACGCCATAGAATTACGAAAACTAGTCAATTCGTGTGTTTTCCAAGAAATGAGAAAATCAGTTGCTTTCAAATATCCTACCTAAAAGGGTTTAATTTAAACAATTTCTGATGAAACGATGGTGAATGTTTGATCAATTAGCTCATATTTGAGTAATTCGACGAAATCGATTCCAGCAAATTTTAGAAAAGGGTAAAATACACTAACTCCGACCGTCAAACCCAATTCCAAGGTCATATTCTTCCCAAATTCGTAGGTACGAATGTTTCATAGAATGTCTGAAATGTTTTATTTTCGGTTATTCGGTCGGAAAACGCAACCAATTTAAAGAGTGCAAAAAACGAGAGCGCCAATTTATTCAAGCAGAGTATGAGTCCAATGAAATTATAAAACATTGTATGGCTCACAGGGCATTTTCTGAACATTTATTCTTTCCCGATCGCCTAGCTTTGGCGGTCTCTAGGAATCTTTGGTGATAGCGTTCGAATTCCAAATACGAAGAATTGTATCAGGAGTAATCCCAACTTATTTATAATTACACACATTAGTCGTACAAAGTGAAGGTATCCTTAAGTTTTGAAAGAGAAAAGCTATAAATTCTCATGAGTAAATCATAATACTAGCTGTCAATTTTAAAACACGTCTACATCATCCAGATGGCAGACTTACAAAATAAAACAAAGTATTGTGATCATGAATATTTTCAACTTCGAGGCCTTTGAAGATTTACCAGCCCCAAACACAAAAATAGTAAATTTTAAATAACTCTGAGTATGTGTGTAGACTTTTTGAGTGACCTCTTCCGAGAGCAGTTAACAAATATCACCATGTTAACACCATGTGAAACTTCATACTTTTTACATAAATTTGGAGGTTGTATCATGATCTTTGGCTGAAATCACCTCAGTAAATTGGAAGATGCAGCTTCCATATGAAGTTTTTTGCATATGTTATGAAATTCTTGGCATTTGCACATACCGACTACGGTTTCGTTAAATTTAATACTGTATTTTAACAAAAACTTATATTCAGTAAATAACAAGTGTGTGATTGTAATTTTTACCCAAAATATTAGAAGTGTTTCTATTAGAGCACAACGTCCCTACTTACTATAAAATTGGCGTAGTGATGATGCACTTTAATTTATATTTTTTGCGCCCGGCAACAATGCACTGAACCTTGAGGGGCCGGTTCAGCTAATTGATAACTAATCATCAAAGCTCTGGAAATATTTAAAATATATTTCCTATTTCACACACATTTTAAGCGGTTCTTCACTCTACTATTCATGTTTCTAACTTTTCCGCTAGTTCATTTAGTGGAGACAAAAACCATTTAACTAGCGGTTGGTAATCTGGAAAGCACTTTATAAATACAGCACGTGAAATTCGCAAAACCGTACTTAGCGTCATTAAAGCGGTTTCTACAAGAGTATATAAAGGAAATTTGTTGCAATTGCATGACGCTGTTATTTTAAGGGAACGAGCCTAACACAGAATTACACTGCATTGTTTCATTGTCACATGCTACATTGTATCAACAAATAAATGTTGACTATTTTAACTGTATAACTTTTATTTTCATTTTCTATAACCAAATATGTCAAATAAATTATACGGCAATTACCATTGAGTACTACAATAAGTAATCCGATATGTAATTGCTTACACTTTGGTGCAATTATATTTAATTTTATAAATTTCGTTTGTTTGACCTAAACTTGCCAACGATATTCGCATTTAATTGATTTATGTGGTTTGGTTACCAAATAAGACATAACAAATGTGCACAACTTGTAATAATATTTTGTATAATAAATATAATGATAAGGAACTGTCATCTTGCTGGGTTTCTAATCTATATACAAATGTATATTCTATATACGATTTCAGCGAAATCTTTCTAATTTAAGATACATTTACTGGTTTAACTTGAATACTGCTATCATCAGCTGTATGTTGTACATTCTCCTATATGTCTATCTCGGACGAGATTACATTACTCGGATTATTATCATGACTATTATAGCTGACCCGGCAAACTTCGTTTTGGCCAAAATATATATTTTGATTCAATTAATTTCGAGCATTCACGATTCCACCCGAAATTTGTTTTATTGATCGAAAATTATCGATCGTTAACAGATGACGTAATAATATAATTTCAATTATAGATTGAATGATACACTTTTCGAATTAAATTGAATTCAATATCCTAAATTTATACTGAAAGCTGACCCGACGAACTTCGTTCCATCCAATATTTGGTGAAAAGAGAATAAAATCAAGTATTAATTTCATCGAATTCTATTTGTTTTATTGAAATCTAATAAAAAGAATAGAACAATGATTGTATTCAATTTAAGGCTGTATAATACTCAACATATTTTGTTTTCTGTTTCGGAGCGTAAATAAGCGCCACTATACCTGGCCGTGTGAAAATCATGTCATTTCCATATTTATGCCGCACACTTCCAGCGACTGCCCTTGTAACTTATTTATGGTCATCGCAAATGCAGTTTCACTTTGAACTGAATGCATTTAAACTGGAACGGAAAATCGGTTGAAGTCAAGGGAATTCGCGGAATTAGGCATTCTTCTCCCTTGAACGGCTCTTTCAAAATCCTTGCCACTATATCACATTGTTCATTAGCTTCGTCACAATCAGTCGGGTTCCATTGCACAGTTTCGGGGCATGAAGATTTCGTAGCATAATGAAGATAGATCCAATTTTAAGACGCAAATGATGAGGCGGCCGGCATGCCAGGTAAATCCAAAGAGTTTAGGGATTCCACTGGATGACCACTTCGTCTTCGTTTTCAACGCGATCGATCGATTTGTATGAACGCAATTCTCCCGGAATTTGATTTTGAATTGTCCAATTCAAGTCATTGACATCAATATTTTTCGCTGCCAAAATTGAGATTGAGAGAATTAGTGATGAGTTCATCTTTCGTTGAATTGAATTAGCAAATTTCAGATGGAATCGGTATTAAACCACTGGAAGTATCTACCGGAATTTGTCCATTTCCGATTCTCAGCAGTTCTTTAACATTCGCATATTCATACTCAATGGAATGGTTTTCACGTATCGCCACAAATACGATTACTTGAGACATGCGTTTAATTTATCCGCCGCTGTTGATTTCGGAATCACGGGAAGTGTTTGTCGGAAGTCGCCCGCCAACAGTATCATCACGCTACCAAGGCGACGATTATGCAAATATATCATAGTTCGATCGAGTGCTTCTAATGATCGTTTATGCGCCATCGTGCACTCATCCATATGATCAATTTACAATTTTTCAACACTTTTGCTGATTTGCAAAATCAGCCGTAAATTTGCCGATTTTTTCGTTGATTTGCAGGTTTAACGGAAGCTTCAGTCCTGAGTGTGCCGTTCTTCCACCTTCCAACAGTGTTGCAGCAATTCCGGTAGATGCGAGAGCTAACGCAATGCCACTTTGCGTATTGCTGCTAGTATCAATGATATCAGGACCTTTTTCCCAGTTCCGCCGGGCGTATGAAGGTAAAATAGTCCACCGTTTCCATCATCGGCTTTCATCAGTTGATCATACGCACTATTTTGCTGTTCATTCAACAGTGTAACACTTATTTGTACTTGTTGTTACAAAGTTGTCGTGTCGTAAGTACGCTCGCGTTCCAATTCACAATTCAATACATCTCTAGTTTGAAGATTTGGCGCTGGTATATGAATTTCAGTAAAAAGTTTGCCACTCATAAGCAAACACAAATCTTCAATCGGCACTAACGCTTCATTGTAGATATCATCGTTCATTTGTAATTCGAAATTCTCTGTAGCGACTCGAAAGCAGTGCAAAATGTCTTCTGCGATGTCATCGTTGTACGTATCCCATAATTGACGTGGGTTTGAAGGCTGACATGTCGAAATGATAATAGCGAAAAGTGTACGAACTTGATTGGCAGGCGAAGAACCTATTACATCGTCTAGCGTTTGATTCCAGTGATTGTCGTGTTCAAGCAATTATAACCTTTGACGTGCTTCTCGAAATGTTGCACACATCATACCATTCACAGTCTCCAATGACTCAAATGAAGTTGAACTGCGCACATTAACCAAAAGCAACCGAAAGTAGAAGCAATTGTCGTTCTTTGGATGGATTGTGTAAATTCGTCCCAATGCATCAGTTGAAAACACACCTGTATATCCATCTACTGGTTGGCCTTGCTTTCTGCGTAACCATTTTTTTGACGATGTATTCCATGTGTAATATCGAGATATATCCCATGTTCTCGCAAACGGATTACTGCCGCAAGTTAAAGACAAACTCGTTAATGTTGGAAGTCCAATTGGAGTGACTTGATGAACACATTTAAGTGTGGGTGTGACGTCTGGGGAACACATTTAATTTCTTGCTAGTGTGATCCGCAATATAAGCTTTCCACCCTTTTGGAGTATCACCTAACCAGTTTAATAGAAAGGCAAACTGCCGCAGCAAATCGCTGGCATCCGAAAATCCGTGGATTAGAGTATTACTATGTATATAGAACCTAACCATCTCAAAATTTTGATATTCCTAATATTTGGTATCTCCTGCCTTAGATTTATCCATTTGGTGGTAAAGTGGTGGTAAAGGCTCATCCCAAGCTAACTTAGGATACCACAACTTTTGGAACATTACATTAATCTGTATGGCAAAAAGTACAATAAGTCCCAATAGATCGGACATTCTGCTGAATTCAGCCAACATATTGCGTTTTGTAGGTGAAGGCTTTTCAACTAATTGAATTTGGTATACCTACATCAATGAATCGGCCTCCGGTGACCATTGCAAACCCAAAAGCCTAGTTACCTCTGTCCGATTTATATCAATGGTTGGCTGGTCCCGCAAGTTTCATAACTCATTTTCTATATTCATCTCGGGAGCCCCACTGTATCCTTCATTTCAAAATGTACTGTTGATAAAACCCATCTTTTTAGAAAAAAAAAGAAAAAATACTTTTGAGTAAATCCATCTTTGTCAAAATCCATCTTTCCTAAAATTTGTACTCAATTTTGTTAAAATCCACTATTGAGAAAATCAATTATTTACGAAATCCGTTATTCCCGACACGGACACGGACACAGACACAGACGCAGACATCAGGTATCAAACATCAGACCTCAGAATCAGAATCATACATCAGACGTCAGACGTCAGACACCAGACATCAGGGCATGTCTGTATCGTGTCTGATGTCTGATGTTTAATGTCTAATGTCTAATGTCTAATGTCTAATGTCTAATGTCCAACGTCTAATGTCTAATGTCTAATGTCTGATGGTTGTGTCTGTGTCTGTGACTGTGTCTGTGCCTGTGTCTGTGCCTGTGTCTGTGTCTGTGTCTGGTCTGGTCTGTAATATGTGTCTGTCTAATGTTTGATGCCTGATGTTTGTTGTTTGATGTTTGACGTCTCACGTCTGATGTCCGATGTTTGTAGCCTGAAGTCTGATGTCTGATGTCTGATGACTGTATTTGTGGTTGATGTCTGATGTCTGTGGCTGTATCTCTGACTGTGTCTGTGTCTGATCAGATATCATACACTGGAAATCAGACATCAAACATGACACAGACATCAGACACAGCACAAACAGACACAGACACAGAAACATGCGCAGACACATACATCAGACACAGACAAAGATACAGACACAGACTCAGACACAGACACAGACACAGACACAGACACAGACACAGATACAGACACAGACACAGACACAGACACAGACACAGACACAGACACAGACACAGACACAGACACAGACACAGACACAGACACAGACACAGACACAGACACAGACACAGACACAGACACAGACACAGACACAGACACAGACACAGACACAGACACAGACACAGACACAGACACAGACACAGACACAGACACAGACACAGACACAGACACAGACACAGACACAGACACAGACACAGACACAGACACAGACACAGACACAGACACAGACACAGGCACAGGCACTGGCACATGCACAGGCACAGGCACAGGCACAGACACAGACACAGACACAGACACAGACACAGACACAGACACAGGCACAGGCACAGGCACTGGCACATGCACAGGCACAGGCACAGGCACAGACACAGACACAGACACAGACACAGACACAGACACAGACACAGACACAGACACAGACACAGACACAGACACAGACACAGGCACAGGCACTGGCACAGGCACAGACACAGACACAGACACAGACACAGACACAGGCACAGGCACTGGCACATGCACAGGCACAGGCACAGGCACATACACAGACACAGACACAGACACAGACACAGACACAGACACAGACACAGACACAGACACAGACACAGGCACAGGCACTGGCACATGCACAGGCACAGGCACAGGCACAGACACAGACACAGACACAGACACAGACACAGGCACAGGCACTGGCACATGCACAGGCACAGGCACAGGCACAGGCACAGACACAGACACAGACACAGACACAGACACAGACACAGACACAGACACAGACACAGACACAGACACAGACACAGACACAGGCACAGACACAGATACAGACACAGACACAGACACAGACATAGACACAGTCACAGACACAGACATAGACACAGACATAGACACAGACACAGACACAGACACAGACACAGACACAGACACAGACACAGACACAGACACAGACACAGACACAGACACAGACACAGACACAGACACAGACACAGACACAGACACAGACACAGACACAGACACAGACACAGACACCGACACATATACAGACACAGACACACATCAGACACAGACACATACACAGTCACTGACACGGACACGGACACAGACACAGACACAGACACAGACACAGACACAGACACAGACACAGACACAGACACAGACACAGACACAGACACAGACACAGACACAGACACAGACACAGACACAGACACAGACACAGACACAGACACAGACACAGACACAGACACAGACACAGACACAGACACAGACACAGACACAGACACAGACACAGACACAGACACAGACACAGACACAGACACAGACACAGACACAGACACAGACACAGACACATACACAGTCACTGACACGGACACGGACACGGACACAGACACAGACACAGACACAGACACAGACACAGACACAGACACAGACACAGACACAGACACAGACACAGACACAGACACAGACACAGACACAGACACAGACACAGACACAGACACAGACACAGACACAGACACAGACACAGACACAGACACAGACACAGACACAGACACAGACACAGACACAGACACAGACACAGACATCAGACATCAGACATCAGACATCAGACATCAGACATCAGGCATCAGACATCAGGCATCAGACATCAGACATCAGACATCAGACATTAGACATTAGACATTAGACATTAGACATTAGACATTAGACATTAGACATCAGACATCAGACATCAGACATCAGACATCAGACATAAGACATCAGACATCAGACATCGGACATTAGACATTGGATATCAGATATTATACATCAGACACAGACACAGATATACACATGTACATGATTAGTAACATAATTGGAGCAATCAATTTCACAATTTTTTTTCGACATTCACAAATCCATGTAATCTTCTAATCTTCTAATCTAAAAATTTAAATCCATGTAATCGACCATTTTTGCTTGTTTCGAATTCATTCTTAATTAGTTCCCAAAATCCATTAAAATGGATTTTTCCTAAAATGGATTTTAACTAAATGGATCTTGTCAATAATATATTTTATGATAATGGAAACCGGAAAAGGGTGGATTTTATCAAAAGAGTTTTATGACTAAAGTGGATTTTGTCAAAGTGGATTTTAGAGAAATTGATTTTGATATAATGGATTTCGTAGGTAACCCATTCTACTCACAACTCAAATATAAGACAGAAGAGTCTAGCTCGTTTGACGGTGTCCTTCAGACAATAGGGACCTGAATTGCTCAATTCCGATCAAAACATCTATGCGAATGATATTAGCTGGACTTAGATCAGCCATCATCTCTCTGTTGAATATTTTTAATACTAACTGCACTGTTGAAGGAAATCTAGAATTGGTTATACGAGTATGGTACGGTTTTAGTTTAAACTGCGTAATTTTTTTGATTTAACCGATACTTTAGTGCTCTAATATGGCTTCTGATTGAGCAAAAATTAAGCATTTATAATCGCAAATCCCATCAAAATTCAAAGAGTTCCGGGTTTCTCCACAATACATTTTGGTATTGAATCTCAGAAATGTTATCAAGTGTATGGGTTTTTATTTTCTAATAGGGCACAAAATTAGTTATTTATAACCATAAAGTTCTTTTTTCCACTTTTAGATGACATATGCCTATAGTTGGCAAGATTTCTGAGATTCCTAGACGGGTCGTAGCATAGGAAGTAGTTTTACAGCTTTTTAAGTTTTACTATATAATTATTGTCGAGAAATCTAAACCCTATTTTATCTAGATCAGGTAATTAAACTTGGTAATATCTTTCAGTATTTCGAGAACGATAATAGTGTAGCATACATTTTTTGCAGATATGTATTTAATGATCAAGTTTTAGTGATACATATTTAAAGAAAATACCTGCAATATAAGTTTAACATTAAAATTAAATTTTCTCAATGCTACACTTTTTTAGCACGTACATTTTTAGTTAATTTGTGTAGCTGCACTTTTCAATAAATGTTCAATTCGGTTTATGATCACCCCGCATATATGTATATCCTGATACATGTACGCGACATAACCATATCGTTCAAAGTACGAGGTCATATATACATAATTGAATTGTGTAATTATTACGAATAATTGACCCGGCAAACGTCAAAAACATTATGAAAATATTTCCTTGATCTTAATTCGACATTATAACGAGCCAGCACACCACGTTAACTTTTAACCAGGATGTCTACATACAATTTTCAAGTCACCCAAATTAATAAGGCTACACATTTTCCAACCACCCAAAGATATGCGATAATTTTTTAAAGTTTTTGTTTTATTAACTTTTACTTTTTATTTATTTATAGTTTTTTGTGGTCATAATTTTTTTATTCTATTTTGATTTTACTTTATAATTGAGGTTGATTTACAAAAGAAATAATATGCTGAATATAAAAGAAAACAAAAAGCGTTTTAGTTGAAGGTCCCTTTTATTTAGCTATAATTCGTTTTACGAAATAAAATGTGAATCATCTACAAAATGTTCGATTCTATACGAAATGGAATCCCTGACTTGTTATGGCTCAGAAGAATGCACCAAAAGGTGTTCCAATAAATTAAAAGTAAATTTAATTGGCTTCTAAATATCGGTACCATATTTAGTTGGTAACAATTTTAATTAACACAAAACATATTTTTCTTAGATATTAAATATTTATCTAACCTAAAATTTAATTTCATGTCTCTTGCTCGTTTAATTATTAATTAATCATATGCCAGAGTGTATTAGATTGAAAAATGCGACCGAAAAAATTTAGGGCAATCGTGCTTACTCACAATCTATGTGAATTATATTTGAACAGTTAATTGAGATAAAAAGCAATCATTTCGAATTTATCATACGTGCAGATAAATAATCAATTGATTGATGAAATACGTGTGACGGTGATAGTTTAAGGTGGATAAAATGATTGAGTTTATTCCCAAGGCATTACAAATTATGCGGTTTGGGTTTGTGGTATAGCTTGATCTTTCTTCCGCCTGCAGTAGCCGCATGTTACTTGGTCTGTATTTGTGCAAAAGTATGTGTGCTTGATTTTTATGTAAGCTAATATTTGTTTAAGATATTAATAAACTAAAAGGGATATTTTCATAATTATAGCCAAGGTTTAATGGTCTGGATCAGTTTCTTCATTTAAACACATAATAGCAAGATTTCGAGATATAGGTACTCGTATGCTTTATTCTATAGGCTGAGAATTATACCGTCGTCAAATGTTTAATTTTTAATGTTTGGTTCAATTCTTTAGTTATCTGAGACTAAAACTGTCTGCGGAGATCAATTAAACTTTTTTCTGGTACTCCAAAGTTTTGTATCCACCCCGATATCAAATTGGTAGCAATAGTTTCTACTGACATGCCAAAAGATGGAATCGCTAAAGGCCATCAAGCGAATCATTATATTACTGTTAAACAATTAAATCAACATTTATGTGTTGAAAACTGTCGTTTGCCGGTCGGTAAACTAATGTTCGTTGATATTTGCCGTGTTGTTTTTATTAGCGCACGATAGATGTACGCGGAACAGTGATTGTTCTTTAAGAAAATTTGGATGCAATATGTAACGCAGCATTTTCATATCATTGTTAATTTTTTGAAAACTTTCGCACTTCATCCAAAAATTGGATTCGTCTAAAGACGTGGTGGCAACAAAATTTGAAACCGATGTGGAAACTCGCAGATGATAAAAATTGAACTTTAACAAAATTAATGTACCAGAACATTATCCTCCTAGGTTTAGCAAAGAGAGATAATGCGATAACAACTTAACCATCAATGGTTGCTTAGATTAATACAAATTTAGATGACCGTATGGAAACAGGGCAAAAGACATTGAAAAACATTGAAGAAACAGGAATTGTGGCGATGTTTACAAATTTTAATGTGTAAAATCTAAATTTTTTGAAATTATGACAAACTCCCTTAACGTCAAACCAGCTAAACATATGATCACACATTGGCTGGAAACTTTTTGACAACCGGTTTCCTGTAAAACTTGACGTTTGGTATCAGATAAAATAACGCTCGCAAAACGGAAACTCGATAATCTGAGTAATAGTGCATGGTCTACTCCTTTGCACCTTTTCTTGTAGAAAACTTGAGATTGGAGAGCATGTGGAGATTACCAAGGTCTGAATCGTGTTGCTATTCCAGATCGTTATCACATTCCACATCATCAAGATTTTTCGTACCAACTTGAAGTATGTGTTGTCTTCTCTATCGTTGACTCGGACACGGTTGGCTTATCATCAGATCTCTATTGAACCGTCTGATATTCCAAAAACAGCTATTGTGTCTCCCTTCGGTTTAATTGAATTCACCAAAATGACTTTTTGTCTCAGGAATGCTGTGTAAATTTTTTAGATATTAATGCACTTCGTATTGTTGGGTCTTAATTTTTCATTTATCTACCTAGATGATATTCTGATAGTGTCCAAAACTTTCGAGGATCATCACGCACATCTCGAAGTGATTTTCAGAAAACTATCACACAACGGTTTAATAATCAATCCTGGAAATGTGCTTTCGCTTCACCTGAAGTTAAATTCTTAGGACATTTTGCTAATTCAAATGGCATTTTACTCAAACCAGAACGAGTTGAAGTCATCAAAAATTAATTAACTCATAAGATTTTTTGGGGATGATTAATTTCTAAAAATAATAAAATTAAAATTAATTGGTCAGCACAGTCCATTGATGCCTTCGACAATTGTATAATCAGAAGTTGTGTAAAGCAACTCTTCTTACTCATCCTTTATCTACAATTAAACTCGCTATCATAGTAGACGTTTCGGACATATAGCTATTGGTGCAGTAGTTCAGCAGTATTTCGACGATATTTGGCAATCATTCAGCTTCATCCTCGGTTCGTCTTAATGAGACGCATAAAAGATATAGTGCGCTTATGACAGATAGGTGTTAGCAGCGTACTCTGGCATCAATCATTTCAGGTAGCTTTGGGAAGGAAGACAGTTTACGTTGTTGTCTACGCTTTTTTTCAGAATCCGGAAAAGGCACCGCATCTATTTCGACATTTGGATTTCATAACCAATAATAATGTTGTCGCAGATACACTATAGATTAGGAACAAATTACGGATGCCCAAGCCAATGATGTCGAGCTAAAATATCTTATGCGCGAAAATTTAACTTTAAAGTTTGTACAGAATACTGACGTAATCGACATATTATTCGATGAACTCAAAAGTGATTTACAAAAATTGGACTTTAATGTTCAATACTAAGGATGAATATTGAAGGCAGATAAAAATAAAATAATAAACTAATCTAAACATTGGTTTTGGAGACAGTCATATGACAAAAATCGAAGTAAATTACGAGACACTGACATAGTTGGCCTCTCATTCAACGAATTCCGAGGTTAGTTTCATAAAATTGGGTTGGTGGTTAGTAGTTCGATTGAACATTGAAGTCAAATTCAGGAAACTGTAAAAAAATGCTAAACGTTGACTTCAGGGTGGAAAAAGTATCAAATAGTAGGCTTAAATGTCACTACTAAAATAGACATACATAGTGAGAATTTCTAGAAATTTCTGATTTTGTGATATAATTCGCCAAATCGATAAGTTCTTGCTTTGTACTATAAGTACTTAGCAAGAGTTAAATTTTTGTAGTTTGGTCGTTGCAACCCGATGAGTAGACTAACTTTTTATCAGTACGAAACCAAGCTGCCAAGAAGGGACCTAAGGAAGTTCTCATTTTTGTAAGGGCTTGTGTATCTTTGTGTACACAAGTACCCTGGGGCTAAAAATGGGGGGGGGGGGGGGAGGAGTGCATTTTTCTACTTTTTGTGGTAGATAAATTGTGTGTAAATGGTCTCTTTGTTTCTTCTATGACTAGAAAAGTCGTAAACATTGTGTAAATGCCATTAAAAATAATATTTTTTCCGAAAAAATATAAAACGTTGTCGTCTATTTTAGGAGTGACTTTAAGCTACTTTACAATTTGATACTTTTTCGCGTTGGTATTTTGTGTACTGTTAAACTTCATCTAACGTCAGACATGAACGATTTGGCATCAAGGCCGGATATTTAATTATTTTTGAAGTTAGGGGTTAGTATACTATTAACTTTGTCTAAAGTCAGACTTTGGAGTCAGAAATATAATACACTTAACGTTTTAGTTTGGTTAAGCAGTTGATTGACATCAAAGTGACTTCTTGCACTGGTGAAAGTCTGTTATACGAATGAAGCTGGCCTGCTTTTAATAAAGGGTGGTTAAATTTTAAGGGCCGATGTTGATTTTGAATAAAACACAAATTATTTAGGAAATTATTGTCAATTCTTTTTATTATGATAATATGGTATGGTTCAATTATGTATGGAACAAAATATCGGCCAAATGGTCGCCGCGACCTCGGCGGCACACCTCCACCCGATGGTCCAAATTTTCGATGATGCTTAGGCATAATTGAGGTTCTATGCCCCAAAATAACCCCAAAGAAAGAAGTCCAACGGTGTCAAATCACATGATCTTGGCGATCAATTGACATCGCCACCACGTGAGATAACACGGCCATTGAATTTGTCGCGCAAAAGAGCCATTGTTTCGTTAGCTGTGTGGCAACTGGCACCGTCCTGTTGAAACCACATATTGTCCACATCCATATCTTCCAATTCGGGCCATAAAAAGTTCGTTATCATCTCACGATAGCGAACACCATTCACAGTAACTGCCTGACCGGACAAGTGGTGCAGTGGTTAAAGCTTCGGCACTTGGACCGGGAGGTACTGGGTTCGAATCCCATCAGAGGCTAGATGCAAATCGAATTTTCATCATCGATTACAATCGGTGATGTTAATAAACACAACTAAGACCCTCTGATGGAGTGCAGAATTCAGCGCCGACCCACCTTCCATGTCAATGTACTACAGGTTGACATGGAGCTTGCAATGTGCAGGTGGTATACTGTAGTTGTGTGAGTAGGTGAATAGGTGAATGGGTTAATGATGTGGCGTGAATGCGTGGTATCACAATGGGACAAAAATGGCCTAAGTGTCAACCACTGAAACCTAAACCTAAACTGCCTGACCGTCCTCATTTTGGAAAAAATACGGCCCGATGATGCCGCCAGCCCATAAACCGCACCAAACAGTCACTCTTTGTGGGTGCATTGGTTTTTCGACAGTCACTCTTAGATTATGATTCGCCCAAATGCGGCAATTCTGCTTATTCACGAATCCACTGAGGTGAAAATGTGCCTCATCACTGAAGATGATTTTCTTCGAAAATTGATCATCCACTGTTGCCATTTCTTGCCACCATTCTGATCATTGACGACGTTTGGAATGGTCAAGAAGCTTTAGTTCTTGAGTCAATTGCACCTTATAAGCATATAAATGCAAGTCCTTATGCATAATGTTCATCAACGACGAGCGTGAGAGGTGCAATTGTTGGGCACGACGACGAGTTGAGGTGGACGGCTCTTCGGCCACACTATCGCGAACAGCAGCAATATTTTCTGCAGTATGAGCTGTACGAGCATGCACTGGTGTTTTAAAATCTCCTACAGACCCGGTTTGCTCAAATTTTTGCACGATTTTTCCGATTGTACGCACATTTGGACGACTAAATTGACCGAAAAAATCACGAAGTGCACGATATGCATTTTGATTTGAACACCCATTTTCATAATATGCCTGAATAACTTTAACGCGTTGCTCGATTGTGTATCTTTCCATGGTTCAAATTGAGTTAGTCTGAAATTGAGAAATGTCAAATTAAATGCAGAAAAAAACTTGACGTTTAGGTGTGGTTCACATTCAACGTCGGCCCTTAAAATGTAACCACCCTTTTTATCCTTATATATGGCGTGCCTGTATCATTTTCCGACTTGGTTCGTCGACAATTGATATTTTAAGTTTTCTAATATCTCGGCGAATAAATGGCTTTTGGTTTACCGGGTAACTTAACTCGGAAATATTTATTTAAATGTACCTGTACTATATAGACTGTCTTTGGAACTAAAAAATAGGAGTCACTAAATTAAAACTTAAGCGTATGTGTGTTGATTTTCACTAAATACATGTAATTAAATAAATTTAAAAAAAAACTCGGAAAGTTATACTATGCCAAAAAAATTAAAAATAATAAACTATTTTGGCAAAGAATGCAGAAAATCCAAATGTATATCTTTCTTACGTCGGTAGATTACAATTGTTTCATTCAGAAAAAAAACAAAATACGTTCAAGCATGCTGATATTATACCAGGACCATCCAGCCTACTTGCATCATCGACAGATATAGGTTTTTTTCTTCATCAGTGAATTTCCCAGCCTCCAATTGATTATCCGTTCGATTTCAGCATCTGACATATACGATTTTGGTTGATAGTAATGACAATATTTTCTCGGTTTATATTTCCATTATGTTCGGCTGATGTTTGTATAATAAAAATAAAGTTTGAAAAAATACCCCAATTTGTGGGATACCGTTAGATGGTAGTTAGTTGGTTGTCGCCGAGTTTACCATCGCCGAGTTGACCGTCGCCGAGTTTGTCGTCGCCGAGTTGGTTTCGCCAAATTGGTTTAGCCGAGTTGACCTGTTTCGGTTCTACACTTGTTTTGAAAAGAGGCCACGTTATTCTAATTTAAGAACGAGGATCCCGTAAACAATTTCTGGTATAAACCATACGAACGTAAAATTTTTGTTAGCTGTGGCCGCTTATACCAGCCATGTTTCGTATATAAGATACCTCAGTAGTATAAATATTCATAAGAACCTACACTTACTTTTCGATTTATAATTATCTGTTAAATTCAATTTTTAATTTAGCACAGTATTAACAATATATCGACATAACATTTCAATTTAATGCATGATAGATTTATGCTTGTTCACTTAGTTGTAGTATGTGCGGAATTTTGCAATATATATGTATACGAAAGCAAATCAAAAGTGCTTATGTGTTCATTAGAAATCAATGCATAGAATTTTTGCAATGCATCAGTTATTCTTCCGTATCGGGCCCCTGGATTATTTATACTTCATTTGGTGCAGAAATGTGTATAGCCACATAACCTTAGTAAACTTTCTATCCGCAACATATAAAAATAAGTTACATAATTTATGTATATGAAAACATGAAAATAGACATCGGTATCGCCATTAGTAAAACAAACATTGCCATATACATATTTCATGAGCATACAACAAAAAATTCGCGATATTATTTGTGATAAAAAATGTATAAAATGTTGTCGAAGGTGATTTAACGGTCCAATAGAATGTCAATTGAAATTTTATTTGTAATTAGTACATGTAGTGCATGCAGCTGCTTTAGAGGTACAATATTAAGAATTTTGGAAGTGATCTCGAATATGAACCAATAAAAGTGAAATGCAGTATTACGTCATACTATAGCTTAACAACCAAGATTAATCCTACGCATTGGTTATAAAAAACTTTATTTTGCATTTCTGATTTAGTTCATTGTTACAATAAACTTATTACCTTTCCCAACCGCTTTTCAATAAAGGTACATATACTATATACACACATTTATTACAGCTGTACCAATTTATCTTATTTTTTGTATGACTTAACTTAAACCAACTTGCATATGTATGCTCTTATATAACAATACCTTATGAGTGTGCCTCACTCGAACTGTTAGTCTCTAGGTCAATGTTTAGTGTAAAATAAGGCACTCTATATTGTCTTACTTTGGTGTGTAAACAACCTGAGGTTGCATTTATAAATTTCTTTACGCTTTGTAAAGCGTATCGTACATTGTATACGGGGTACTGTATACAGGGTACATGTAAATTAACAAATCTTTGTTTATATTTAAACATTTTGCATAATCTAAATATTGCAAACTCACTGAATACAACACTAAACTCCATTAATACTTAATAATTAGACCCCAACAAAAAGTTGTTTTGTTGTCTTGTGTATCAAACTATAGCGAGTTAAATCAATTTTGAATTGAACGTGTTTGTGTTATACTTTCATCTCAAATTTATTAACATTAAGATTTGATTGTTATTTTTATAATTGTTGGATAATTATGGGAAGTGTCTGTCGAAAATTTAATCATTTTATGAAACCGGCTCACCATAAAATTGTATTTATATACTTTGGACATCCTAATTTTATATGGATCTTTCGCAAGATAAATAAGTGTAGTGGAAATGTATATGGTATCTTGAATTTTGAATTTCTCTTACTCGTTGATCTAGGTTAGGTTTTAGTCATTGCTATCGCACACTTAGGCCAATTTTATTATTATTTAGTATTTGCCCAAGTGATCATGTCTTCTGCTGAACAAGAGTCCCCTCCCGTTCTCGTCTTTGCAGCATCTTCAGCCTTCTCGTGTTGTGAAATCATCCGTATTCATTTCACACACACAAATACACGATTAAACCATCTCAAATTCATATCAATCATTTCATTCAAACAAAATCATTTCATCTCAAACTTACAACATATACATTCAAATCATCTCACATAAATTCTGGTCATTCATAAAATCATATCTTAATTTCATACATGCAAAAGATAAAGCGATTTCGTCATCACCAAATACGTACGAAAATCGCGGCCTTTAAAATCAAAATATTGGCACTGTAGAGTTACGCATCTGTGGCGATTAGATTAGGTATGTTGATGCGTATGTTGGAGATCATGCAATACTTACCTGGAACACTTACCGCATCAAATAAAACTCTCAACCTGAAAAGAAATGATACGAGTAAATCAGTTTCGTCGATATACGTATCACTTAATCAATAATTGAAATAATTTAAGATTTGTATTTCCTCACAATGTTCTTTAGTTTTACAAAATGTAATATAAAATATTTCTTTATTGTCACAAAGTTTATTTTCTTTTTTTTTGTATTCACAAAGTTATAGGTTTTATATGTAATCACAAAGTTATCTATCCTCTAGTTCTTTAATTACCCTTTTATTGTTGTATCCAGATGTGTTCAGTAGACTCGCAAAAATTGGAATGAACGAGCAAAATCATTTTTTATTACGAACTCCGTTAAAATTCATTAGGTAGCGATAAATTCTTGTTTTCTAGTAGTTTTATCGTTGACAGTGTAATTTGGTTGGAATATCGGATAACGATCGATAATTGGTACTAAACAAATGGGTAATTAAGTTACTTGAGGTAATACATAAAGGCCTTAATAAATACAGTGAAACCTAATAATAATATCATGATGTCAATAAACTGTCAACAACATAATGTAAGTATTAGAATTCAATTAAATTTAAATTAATTAAATTTTCTTTTACAGATACATACTATATGAAATGATTTAAAATGAAGTGATATAATTCAAAAGGTTTATATAATAATATTTATATGAAATGTATTCTAAGCTATAGGAAATATGATATCGGATTTAAGTTGCTTGTTTTCTTCTATTTAACGTTTATAGATATGCATCTGCTTCAACATACTCCCACCATTAAGGTTTCCTTAATCTACTGAAAGTTTTACCAATTTATTTATGTGACGTTTGAAAGTGTTCTTCTGTGTTTTTATGGTGACTACTCGGACAAGACCATCATCTCCTGGATATAAAGTGACAATTTTTCCCATCGCCCAATGACACGGAGGTTGGTTGTCATCCTTCAATAAAACCAGTACACCGATTTTGAAGTTGTCTCTAGTTTCTTGTGCCTTGCGTCGCTGCTGCAAATTGTTAAGATATTCAATGTGATATCTTCTCCAAAACATGTTAACTCGTTGTTGAATCTTTTTCCAATAACTGACTGGATCTCCGTCTTCGATGAAATGCTGTCCATCAGGAATACTTAAAATTGGTTCTCCAATCAAGAAATGAGCTGGAGTAAGGGCCACATATGATGAATCATCTGCTGACATTGGACATAGTGGTCGTGAATTCAAGATAGCTTCTATTTGACACAGAAGAGTCGACAACTCTTCCATTGTGAGATGGGTTTTACCGGCTTCTCTGACTAAATGGCGCTTGACTGATTTAACCGCGGCTTCCCACAAGCCTCCAAAATGTGGCGTAACTGGAGGATTGAAATGCCACGTAGTGCCGTTTTGCGATATAAATTCTGCTACGTCGTGGAGAAATTCCGAATTAGTCAAAATTTTGCTTATTTCGTTTAATTTTGCAACTGCTTTGGTCGCCAAGGTTTTTAATTTGACTTAAGCTCCCACAAAATTCGTACCATTGTCACTGTATATGTTTTTGGGAATGCCTCTTCGTGCGATGAATCGTCTTAGAGCTGCGATGAACGCTTCCGATGTACAGTCTCCTACTAACTCCAAGTGTAACGCCTTTGTCGAAAAACATACGAAAATGGCAATGTATGTTTTAATTAACCTTGCTCCTCTCCCTCTTTTCGTCGCCATCATGACCGGACCTGCGTAATCAATCCCAACATTTGAGAATGGTCTGGATGCACAAACTCGCTCCTTTGGCAGATCTCCCATCTTCTGATTATTCTGGCTGGTTTTGTATCTGGCACATACCGTGCATTGATTCACTAGCTTCTTGATGGCGCTGCGGCTGTCTATGATCCAAAATGTCTGTCGTAATAAAAAGAAAGTTAAGGATGGACCTGGATGTAGGAATTTTTTGTGGATGTACAGGATTATAAGTTTGCCAAGTGGAGAAGTTTTTGACAAAATATATGGATGCTTAGTGTTGTAAGCACAATCAGCATTTGTTAATCGTCCTCCCACCCTGAGTAAACCATCATTATCAACAAATGGACTTAATTTTTTCAATTTACTGTGGCTAGACACAGGGCATTTGTTTCTTAATCTCTTTATCTCGTCGGCAAAGTCCCGTTCCTGGTCCCGTTTTATGCAATGCTGTTTTGATTTTTGTAGTTCCACCGATGTTAGAAAGGAGTAATGTATTTTTTCGTTTCGCTTCGTTATGTTATTTATGAATCGTCTTATATATCCTACCACCCTGATTAATTTAGTATAGCTGGAAAACTTGTTTATCAAACTGCAGGTACCTAGCTTGTCACTGTCTACAGAACACTCTGTATTGTAACTTATTTGATAAAGTTGCTTAGTTTTTCTTCTAACTTCTTCAGTTGTCGTTGTTGGGCTCAGTTGTGTTGGCCAATCTGATTCAGGTAATTGTAACTATCTTGGTCCATTCCACCACAAGGTTTTGTTTAATAATTTTGATGGTGCGATGCAACGGGTTGCTAAATCTGCGGGATTTTTAAATGATGTTACATGGTTTCAACTTTCTCGAGGTACAAGGGATAAAATTTCCGATGTTCTGTTACCAACAAAAGTTTTCCATTTACTTGGGTGGCTGCTTAGCCATGATAAAACTATTGTTGAATCTGTCCAAGCAAATAAATTGTATGTTGAACAACCCATGGATGTTGAGACCTTAATTAATAGTTTCGCCAGTAGTTGTGCTGCACATAATTCCAATCTCGGAAGCGAAACCTGCTTAATAGGTGCAACTTTAGTTTTACAGGTTAGTAATTTTATTTCACCACGCTGATTGGTGGTTGATTTTAGGTAAACAACTGCTGAGTACGCTTGTTCACTGGCGTCCGCAAAGCCATGTAGTTCTAAAACTCCTTCATGAGGAACCCAACGCGAAATATTTAATTGTTCAAATAACCTCAGTTCATTTCTCAATTTCTTCCATATAGTTGATATATCTGAGGTTACTGGATCGTCCCATGATAGTTTTTGTAGCCGTAGTTTTTGTAACAGAATTTTACTGATAATAATTGAAGGAGCTAACCATCCCAGTGGATCAAATATTCGAGCTATTTCCGATAGCATTATCCGTTTGGTGACTTCTTGAACTGGCTCTCTATGCACCTTAAACCCAAAACTATCGGAAACTGGATTCCACTGTATTCCTAAAATTTTAATGATTTGATCTGATGAACTAATTTTTACCTCTTCAATGTCGCTTGCCAATACACCATTTGACACCCATTTTCTTAACACAAAACCAGCCGATAATAATACGGCATCAACACGAGTTTTTATACGTAGCAATTCACCAACAGTTTCCGCCCCAGTTAGAAGATCATCCACATAAAAGTCATTTGTAATTATTTTGACAATTGTCGGTTCTTTCTCTCGTATATCATATCCAAGTTGATTTAAACATCTTGTAGCTAAAAATGGGGCAGAAGCAGTACCATAAATGACGGTCGCTAATTCATATAGTTGGATAGTTTGAGTTGGATGATCCCGCCAAACAATACGCTGATACCTTCTATCTTCCTGGTCCACTAAGATCTGGCGATACATTTTCTCGATGTCCGCGGTTATTGCATACTTATGTGACCGGAACCGGAGCAGTATCTCCCACAGTGTTGGTTGAATGGTAGGACCTACCATCAATATGTTGTTTAGTGAAATACCACTCGAATTAGTACATGAACCATCGAAGACAACACGAACCTTCGTAGTGGTGCTACTTTTCTTTACCACAGCGTGATGAGGCAAATAAAACCCCTGAGAATTCTCGAAACTTGGCTTAACTTTATGCATATGCCCTAATTGCTCATACTCCTGAAGAAATTTAGTATATTCGTCCTTTAGGTAGTTGTTAGACATAAATCTTCTTTCAATGGAAATTAGCCGTTTAATAGCACAATTTAATGAATCTCTCATCATCACTGCTCGTGACTTCATTGGTAATTTGATAATGAATCGCCCATCGTCGTTTCTTTTGAATGAATCTTGAAAATGGCGTTCAATTTGGGTTTCTTCGTCCGAATATATATTATCTCTCGTTATTTCCTCGAGCTCCCAAAACTTCTTGAGCTGTGAATCAACATTCTCAGCAAGAGTTACATTCAAATTTCGAAGCTCACATTCTCGTTTACCGCTACCAGCTAAAATGTATCCAAATAAAGTATTTTGAGCTACAAAGTTAAGAAGAGTTCCAATGCAAAACTTCGGAGTTACATTCAAATTTCGAAGCTCACATTCTCGTTTACCGCTACCAGCTAAAATGTATCCAAATAAAGTATTTTGAGCTACAAAGTTAAGAAATTGTGTCCGACCATCTTGCAAAATTTTGAAGAATGCATCTGCTCCCAACAAGATTTCAATATTCCCACCTTCACTGAACGTTGGATCGGCTAATTCTAGTTTCTTTATTGCTTTTAGCTCATCAGGAGTAGATTTGATTGATTGCAGTTGAATTGGCAGTTTCGATAAAATTAATGCGTTTGTGGACATAACTTTGTTCCCGGTTCTAGAGAACAATGTAAGAGCAGTAATGCCCTTTGTCACAATATTGGCCGTTGCAAGCCCACTTACTACCACTCGAGCAGCCGTTCTACGAAGATTCAGTTTTCTCACCACCATTTCATCAATGAATGAAGCTTCTGAACCGGAATCCAATAATGCTTTGCATTTATAAAATGTCCCAAATCTATCTTTTATCTAGACTAATGTGGTAGGTAACATAACGCGCACACTTGCTGTCTCTTCAGGAATATCGTGCGGATCACCATCAAATTTCGTATTATACATTTTAACTTCTCCATTTTGATTGACTTCTTCTAAGCGGCTGCCTTCCTCTTTATTGTTTGTTGTACTCTCAATTAAATGTAGTAACGTGTTGTGTTTCCTCTTGCAATGGCCACATCGGTGTCTTGAACGACATTGATATGCACTATGACATGACTTCATACATACGAAACATAACCTTTTCTCAGCTACAAATGCCCGACGATCTACTGGACTCATATTTATAAATTTGCTGCAGTTGAATAAATAATGGTCAGACGAACAATGTGGACAACTGATACTACTATTCGGCTCTTCTCTACTGATTTGCAAGCTCAGTGGTTTTCCTTTGCTACCAGCTGATCCGACGTCACTGCGAGTGGGCTTTGACCGTTCCAATGCAAAACTTCGGTTAGTTAAAAAATGCAAAAATCGTTCAATTGTTGGGAAGGACTCATCAGCTGTTTCCAGTGCCCACGTCTGTCGAGTTTTATCATCACATCTATCTAATAGCATATAAATGAGCCAAACGTCCTTTCTCGCTGCCTCTGCGCCTAATGCTGTTAAAGCCCGTAAAATTTCATCCGTAACATCCGCTAGCATGCGCAGCCTTTTAGGGTCGCCTTGCGAATTAGGTTGTGCAAAAAACTTGTTCAATAATGTGTTTGAAATATGAGCCACATTGTCGTATCTCTTGCATATTTTCTCCCAAGCATCTTTGTAGTTAGCACTGGTAATTGGAATATTGGTTATTAGAGATGCAGCTTCTCCAGTCAGCATACCTTTTAAATATTTAAATTTATGAACATCTGAAAGTCCAGTCTTGTGTATCGATACTTCGAAAAGATCCTTAAATGTAGGAAATTGTGAGAAATCGCCCGCAAATGGTTGAATGTTAACCTTGGGTAGTTTTACTTCATCCTTCAATTTTTGATGGATACTGATATTATGTAATTCATCTACTAATTCCCTTTGATGCTCCGTTAATTTACCGATTGAGAAATTTAGCTGTTCTTGAGTTTTTCGGTCTGTGATTTGCGTTACCGCTTGACGGAGTTTACCTTTAGCATTAAAATAACGTTGCTCAAATTCCTTCAATTCAGATGCTGTACCATGTGCTTGAATGTCTTCGTCAATGTCAGAAAAATTACTAAATATCTTTTCCAAATATTCTAGACGGATATTTAAGTCCACAACCGTAACTGACTCGTCGGTCAATAAGGCTCCTAGCGCGCCTTCCAATCGTGTTAAGGCAGCCTTTGCTGCTCCCCGCCGGCGCACTAAATCTATTACCTCCTCGGTCATTTTGTAACTTGTAATGCGTCAGTGAATTTCTTATATTACACAAAAATTTGATAGTTAATTCACGATAGTTAATTATTCACTTAATTTTTAAAATTTATCACAAAATTTGTAAACGACACAAAATGGATGTAAGATCCGGCTCGAAGGACCATGAAAAGAAATGATACGAGTAAATCAGTTTCGTCGATATACGTATCACTTAATCAATAATTGAAATAATTTAAGATTTGTATTTCCTCACAATGTTCTTTAGTTTTACAAAATGTAATATAAAATATTTCTTTATTGTCACAAAGTTTATTTTCTTTTTTTTTTGTATTCACAAAGTTATAGGTTTTATATGTAATCACAAAGTTATCTATCCTCTAGTTCTTTAATTACCCTTTTATTGTTGTATCCAGATGTGTTCAGTAGACTCGCAAAAATTGGAATGAACGAGCAAAATCATTTTTTATTACGAACTCCGTTAAAATTCATTAGGTAGCGATAAATTCTTGTTTTCTAGTAGTTTTATCGTTGACAGTGTAATTTGGTTGGAATATCGGATAACGATCGATAATTGGTACTAAACAAATGGGTAATTAAGTTACTTGAGGTAATACATAAAGGCCTTAATAAATACAGTGAAACCTAATAATAATATCATGATGTCAATAAACTGTCAACAACATAATGTAAGTATTAGAATTCAATTAAATTTAAATTAATTAAATTTTCTTTTACAGATACATATTATATGAAATGATTTAAAATGAAGTGATATAATTCAAAAGGTTTATATAATAATATTTATATGAAATGTATTCTAGGTTAGGTTAGGTTAGAGTGGCTGCTATCGCACACTTAGGCCAATAATGGCCCATTGTGATACCACAGGATCCATTCTCCCCTTACTCCCGCTGAAACCAACCAGAGCTACTGATGTAGCGTAAAATATCTCGCACCCTACAGTCCGCGAGTTCAGAAAGGCTGTCCATGTTGTACACACCCAAGTACTTACGTCTTTTGTATGATAGTGCCGGACATGAGCATAGGAAGTGAACTAGCGTCTCTTCCTCCTCTTCGTCCATACAACTTCTACAAAAGTCATTCGTCTCTAGACCCAGCCTTCTCGCATGTTCCCCAAAAAGGCAGTGTCCTGTTAGTATCCCTACGACCAATCCTAAATCTCGTTTTCCCAGGGATACAAGTGCCTTGGAGCGCCGCAGATCCAGTTTTGGCCAAACCTGTTTTGCTACCCTGCACGTGAGAGTGTTGGTCCACCTCTCATCTGTTAAGGCGATTGCCTTTTTACTGAGCGTCAATTTGAGCGCTGCTATAGGCCTCCCCAGACCTGCCCTTTCCGGTTGCATCTGGAGAGTCGTACCGTACCTAGCTAGTTCGTCTGCCCTGCAGTTTCCCGTGACATCCGAGTGACCCGGGACCCTGGATACTGAAATACTCGCTCATCTCATTAAGAGATGATCGGCAATCCAGCGCCACCCGTGACTTCAGAGAAACCGCCTCTAGTGACCTGAGTGCCGCTTGACTGTCCACATAAATCGCGATATCCCTAACAGATACCACGTTATGCTTCAACCATGTCACGACTTCCCCTATCGCCACCACTTCAGCCTGGTACACGCTGCAGTAGTCAGGGAGACGAACAGAAATATTAACATTGAGCTTCTCACAGAAGACTCCAGCTCCTACTTTGCCGTCTAGCTTAGAGCCGTCCGTGAAAAATGTCAGTGCCTCGTTTTCCCGTATTGATCCGTTCCTCCAGGATTCGCTAGAAGGACAGATGATCCGGAAACCTATTGTATATCGAAGCACAACGTTGGTTTAATATAATCTAGATTCACCAGTTCTTCCCTTAGTGATCGAACTATCGTCGAGTGTCCCACCTGAAGAGACTTCCACTGAGAGACAGCCGAGAACCTTGTAGCCACATTGGCTGCCATCTGCTTACCAAAAAATTCGATTGGAATAAGGTGGAACATAACCTCTAAAGCGCGTGTAGGTGTTGTCCTAAGCGCCCCGCTTATAAGCATACAGGCCGTTCTTTGCACCTTCGCAAACATCCTTATGAAGGTTACCTTTTCCAGAGCTGGCCACCACACGCCCACCCTGTACATCAGCACAGGCCTTACCACTGCGGTATAGAGCCAGTGTACCAGCTCTGGTTTTAAACCCCATTACTTCCCTATTGCGTTTCTACACGAGTAAATGGCTACATTAGCCTTATTCACCCTTTCTACAAGGTTAGGCTTCCAGCTGAGCTTACTGTCCAAGATTATGCCCAAAAATCTCGCTCTGTCAGCAAAAGCCAGTCTAATGCCGTTCACAGTAGGAGGGCTAACTACCGGAATTTTATATTTCTTAGTAAATAGTACCAGCTCAGTCTTGGACGGGTTGATCCCTAATCCGCATTTGCTGGCCCATTTCGCAACGATCAGGAGTGCATTCTGCATAACATCCCTAATCGTATCCAGATATTTGCCTGAGACAGCTATCGCTACATCATCTGCATACGCTATAACCCCCATCCCCTCTTTCTCCAGTTCCAACAGCAATCCATTCACCACTGCACTCCAAAGAAAGGGGGACATTACTCCCCCTCCCGCCTCCTCTAACCACCCGCCTTCTAATGGTGGACTCTCCCAGTTCCGAGATAATAATCCTGTTAACCAGCATCTGATTTATCAACCTACTTATAGGATAATCCACCTTCAAAAATGACAATCCTTCCATGATCGCCTCCGTTTTTACATTATTAAAGGCGCCCTCAATGTCGAGAAATGCTACCATACAGAACTCTTGCGAGTAAATTGACTTCTCAATCATGCGTACTAGATCGTGCAGAGCTGTGTCCACCGACTTTCCCTTACAGTACGCATGCTGAGACATTGCCCAATTCCTCGGATCAACTTTTATTCGAATAAATACGTCTATCAATCTTTCCAAGGTTTTCAACAGAAAGGATGATAGAGTTATAGGCCTCAGGTCCTTTGGATAAGCCTGTGAGCTTTTTCCCGATTTCGGGATAAAAACCACTCTGACCTCCGTCCATTTCCTGGGAATATAGACCAATTGCAGACATCCCCTGAAGATAACCTCCAGCCAGGGGAGGATGACTGCAGAGTTCCTTTGGATCTCTGCTGGTATAATCCGATCCGGGCCTGCCGATTTGTAAGGCTTAAAACCGTTCAGTGCCCACAGGATTTGTTTCCTGTTCACGATGCCATCTACATCTGTTAAACGTGTTCCTCGATGAGCTCCAGGCTCCATCGAGTCATCAATGCTTCCCGGAAAATGGGTCTCAATGAGAAGCTCCAATGATTCCGCACTTGAAGCTGTCCATAACCCGTCCGGCCTAATTAAGTAACTAGGACTGGTTGGGTTAGTAAATAGAATTTTCCTTAGGCGAGAAGTTTCGGAGACCTCCTCCATTCTACAACAGAAGAGTCTCCAATACCCCCTTTGTGCCCTCCTCAACTCTTTTTTATATTTTCTCAGGTCTTCCTTATAGGAATCCCAATCTCGATTTTCCCTGGTGTTCTTAGCCTTATTAAAGGCTGTCCTACACGCTCTCCGATAGGTTCCCAACCCCGTGGTCCATCATGTCGGTTTCTGCCTGCCCCTAGGCTTTATTAGGGGGCACGCAGCATTAAATGAAAGATTGCATGCCTTTGTGACAATATCAACCATGCCATCTAATTCCTCTACTGTCGCCGGAAGTCCAGGAACCTCCAGCGGCAATAGTTCCTTCAACACCTCCCCATATTTGTTCCAGTTTGTCCTTCTGGGATTCCTGAAGGCTTTCCGGGCAACAGGTTTGATGTTGAGGTTATATGTAATATATCGGTGATCAGAGAATGAGTGCTCTTTCGCCACTCTCCACCCACTGATCATATCAAAAATTGTTTCTGACGCACAGGTTACATCTAGAACCTCCTGTCGATTTCTAACAATGAATGTTGGTTCACACCCAATATTGCAAACTACAAGGTTAGTATTTAATAAGTAATCAAAAAATAACTCACCCCTTTCATTAATGTCTGTGCTTCCCCAGATTGTGTGATGCGCGTTTGCATCACATCCAAGTATCACACCTACCTTTTTCTGACCTGCTTCCCGGATCAGTTCCTCCAGGTTGTCCGGTGGAACCTCCTTCTCGTGATCCATGTAGGCTGAGGCTAGCCATAGTTTTTCACAGCCTACCTCAGCGCTCACCGCCGTAACGTCCCCGCTACTAAATTGTGGAAGAAGAAAAATATTCAAATTATTTTTCGCTAAGATACATGATCTGATCTTTTCAGAGTTGCTTGAGTATAATAATTTATACCCTTTCATTCCGAGGCCACAGATCCTGTTATTATTAATCCAAGGTTCTTGGATTAACACCAAGTCCTCATCTGACTTAGTCAGTCTGAGCACGAGAGCTGCCGAGGCAGCCTTCGTGTGGTGCAGGTTTATTTGTACAATGCTAACCATTGTAATCTACCTTACTCACCACTTCATGCACTCCCTGCATCAGGATAGTGTCATTTGGCTCGTTGGTTTGGTCGCAAACCCCCTCTCGTCGTGTGTTCGACGGGTTGCCCCCATCGGAATTCAGAGAGAGGAGGCTGCCTCCCATCACCAACTTCACTTCGTCCGAAATATCGGAACGACTACTCTGGTCGTCCTCAGCCCGCTTGACCGTTTCCTGCCGGGTCCGTTCTACGTCGCCCCCAGGCTGGTCTTCCGCGCCCTTATCGACCTCGTCTTTCCTATAAACTTTAAGAGTGTTCGACCCGAAACCGAAGTTGATCACTCCCTTAGATCTAGCAAGGGAAACCAAGGATTCCTTATTGATCAGCATGATTGCCAATCTAAAGCCCCCCTTGGCCTCCTCCTGCTTCACAATTCTCCATCCTTCCGTTGGAAGATCGGGATTACTGGCCCGGATAATCTCAATGATCTCCTCTGGCTTATCCGGCTCGGTTGGTAACCAGACGCGTGCTCGCGGCCTGCTCGGGATTTCCCCTCTGCTGACTGCTTCCAGCCTCGCGCCCGGCCACACCTCGCCTACCTCGGTCACTGCTCTTTTATAGAGATCGACCGATCTCTGGTCTGAGCACGCAGTTAGCTTAACGCGCCCTTGGTGCCATCCCGCATCTCTGCAGGACGGGGGGGATCCCGGATTTTCCCTAAGGATCCTCAAGAAAATGGAGTTTAGTGCATTATACACTACCCTCCACTTTTCCGACGTGATGCTCCCATCTTCCTGACCTTTGTCAATGACGGCTAGCACCAGCACATGCTCCTTCAGGATTTCACTGAATAATTTCAGTTTCTGTTCCTTAGGAGCACCCGACGTCATGCCTGCTTGCACTTTGGCCCGTTTACTGCCACCCGCTTCAAGCTCATCCTGGGACCTCTGTCTTTTAGACACAAGGACCCTCTCCGAGCTATCGCAGCCGACAGTTTTCTTAGCCCATTCTACAGATTCCTTCTCCGCAACTGTAAGCTGCCCCTCAGTGGTCTCAGCCAGTTTCTCCAGAACTCTAAATGCCGACCGTCTCTCTCTGTACCGTCGTTTTGATGGGGGGATATCTCCCGGTCCCCCACTGTTCTGTTTGGCAGTTCCGCTTCCACCTGGCTTCGATGTCATGGTGTTGCTTACCCTTGCCTCAGTTGAGGGAGCCCCACCTTTCTGGTTAGAGTTACTCCCCTCTATAGTACTTTCCGGTTTTTGGTGGGTACCGGTCCCCTTGTTTTTATTATTTTTTAAATCTTCCATTTATTCCCACGAGTATCGGAGAAATACGTCCACCTGCGCAGAGATCCGTATACGCAGGTAAGGCTAAATACAACTGGAGGTCGCCAGGTATCCAGAGGGCTCCGTTCACGACTGGGCTTTGTTAAATGGGCCCCCAGTCTAGTCGATCATCAGCACGGGTCGCATAACACCTTAATCCAGCCCATTGGCTCACCGAGTACCCCGCAACTATCGGCGGTTAGATGAACTGACACATCGTAAAAATTTACTTTTACGTAATAAAATATTTCTTTTTCAATTGAGACCACCAAAGCATCTACACCAATTTAATAAAATATAAAATTGTGAATTTAAACCAGTGGAAAAGACTTGTGTTTAATCTCATCAACTACCCATTACCAACACTAAGTTTATGCCACCTTATGTACCAACACCCAGTTTGGTACAAGGTAAGTCAACATTTTTTTAACTTTTTCAGAAGGATTTCCATCCAAAATCATTTCCTTTAAACTATATATCGATAAACTTCAAATTCAAACCTCAAATCGTTATCACCATTACCAATCAAATTTCACATCAAATCTCACAGCCATTCAATTCACATAGAAATATTTCTGTTCAAACTTCATAAATATAACATTTATACGTATACATAACTAAATCCATTAATATTAATCATGCAAGGAGAGATCGGACACCAATACAAAAATATTCTCAATTAGAGATACCAAAACACAAAAAAATTTATAAAACCCTCAAATTTTCTTAAATCAAATTGGATAAATCCAAACTATTCGAAAGCATAAATCTCATTCCAGAATTTATCGGAGAAAACCAAAATAACTCACAAGATCTAACAACATTTTTAAAAATTACGGACCAAATTTACGACACATTAACAGTAGAAACAAAACCATTATTCGACAAATTAATTAAATGTAAATTAAACGTCAAAGCATACTTCCGAGTATCTAATAAAGACCCATGTAACTAAACTACCATAAAAGCTAAATTAATAAAGATTTATCACAAAAATATACAATACAAGAATTAGAAAACAATTTTAGAGACATAAAACAAACACACGGTGAAACAGTTAGAGATTATGGATACCGTCTATTACAAGCCCTCGAACATTCAAAAACATTTATAAACTAGCAAAAATCGACGAAACATATTCCAAACACCTCGACACATTATCTGTACAATCATTCAAGAAAGGATTAAGCAACCCTCTCCTAAAACAAAAAATAGCGACAAATAAAACTACATGTACATATATATAAAATCATAAATGAAACTGAAACAATTGAAAAAATGCTGGAAATGTTCATCACAACTGCAACAACTCAAACAACTTCACAAATACCACCACACAACTCACATTTTCAAAATTTTCCAAACAACTATAACTCAACTGAACCACAACATTTCAATATATCACACACTTCGCAAGCGCGACAAAATTCCTCAAACAACACACTACCAAACTTCAAGTACTATACAACTCAATTCAACAACCAGAATATATCCACATACCATACGCTTCGCAAAAGCGACAAAAACTCTCAAACATACCCCCAAATTTCAAGCGCAATCATTACATTACGGATCAGCAACAAACTCAACACAGTCCAAACTCCCACTCAAACAAATTCTATCCCAAATATTGCGCACATTACAACACAAACAATAGGCATATCATTGACGAACGCCACAATAAAATTTTCAACATAAATTCAAATTATCCAAACAATCAAACAGAAATTAATCACAATAACATTCGCGTTAACACAGTATTCCCCAGAGCAATTTAAAATCATATTTCATAAAGGCCAATATTAGAGCCGCCTCCTTCAAATACAAGAAGTAACCAAGTTAACAAACCAGAAAACAATCAAAATCCCAAATTGTCTCTCTCAATACCACAAATATATCTTAAAACAGAATCAATTCCAACGTGCCCAGGCGCACACCAAAAACATACGATATCAACCCCTCAAGTTAATTTATCAAGAAAAACGCTTTCTCAAAATAACCGACAGAGTGAGGATGACCATCATCATGTACATATTAGCAATTAAGAAACGAAATTTATCAAGCCCAAGCGATTATAATCAAAAACAAACCCCTAATTTTAATCAAATCAATTCAACGTGCCTTAACACACATCAAAATCGTACGATATCAATCCCTCACGTTAGTTCACTGAGAAAAACAAATTCTCGAATTAGACGACAGAGTGAGATTGACTATCATACATTAGTTTAGTGAGTCAACGAGTCCAGCAGATACTCACCATTCAATTAATCAAAATTAAATCAAACAATTATCAAAGCACACGAGCCAGGACGCTCTCTTATCAAATTTAGTTAGTAAGTTAATAAATCCAGATATTCATCATTCAACTAATCAAACACAAAACATCATTTAATAAAACATACGAGCCCAGACGCTCATAATATAATTAATCCCGCAAAAACTAATCAATTATCAAACAAACATATGAGCCCAGACGCTCCCTTATCAAACTAAGCAAATAAGCAAACGAGTCCCGACACTCAACAAACAAATAATCAAAATCATAATAAAAGCATATCAAATTACACGAGCCAAGAGGCTCTCTCACCAAATTAAGTTAGTAAGCCCCCAAATCAAAATGAATATCACCCAACAATCAAAAATAACATTTTTATAAACAATATTATTATTATTATCTTATATCTAATCAATACAATTTTCATGCCATCCTATTACAAAATACAAAACGGAGTACATAAAATTCACAATAATATCCAAAGATCCCTTAGACCAGTGGTTCGTAACCTTTTTTTACTCGCGGCCCATCAAATAATTCATAGTTTATTTGTGGCCCCCGTTTTTTAATAATAACTTATTTTTGTTTAATTATCTATAATACCAGGTATGTAAATATGAAACCGGAATTTACCATTAAATGGCGCCACCTGTACCTTTCGACAAACCACGGAAATGGTGCCATTGTTTTCTTTTGACATGTGTCAATAACATCCAATTCATAACCTTACAATTTTGATATAACAACGCATGTTTTTTACATATTACTATTTGGGGACATCATTAGTTTTTTGTTATCATTTGAAGAAAACTGCTGCAGAATCATATAGAATGCTTGTCAAAACTTACGGTGAGCATGTTCTTGGTTTATTAAATTCAAAAGTGGTGACTTTGACGTGAGAAACGAAGAAGTGGAAGACCACCAAAAAAGTTTGAAGGCAGTGAATTGCAAGCATTGCGGATCAATTGAATGTTTCACGAGAAGCCGTTTCATATGTTTAAAAGCTTTAAGAAAGATCGAAAAGCTTGGAAAATGGGTTCCGCATAAACTGAATGAAAAGCAACAGGAAAATAGAAAAACCACTTGCGAAATGTTGCTTGTCAGATACAAAAAAAATTATTTCTAAATCGAACTGTGACTGGCGATTAAAAATCGATCTATTTTGAGAATCTAAAGCGCAAAATGTTTTGGGTTGATCCAGGACAACCATCGACATCGACTGCAAGGCCAAATCGCTTCGGACGGAAGACAATGCTCTGTATTTGGAGGGATAATAAGAGTGTGATTTATTTTGAGCTGCTAACACCTGGCGAAACCGTAAATATTTCGAAGGCTACCAACAATAATGCATGAAAAACGACCAGAGTATGATAAAAGGCAACACAAAGTGATTTTGCTTCATCGCACAAAGCAAAACCGGCCATGAAAATATTATAACCACTTAATTGGGAAATACTTTCACATGCGGCTTTTTTGCTAGGCATGTCTCCGTCCGATTATCACTTATTTGCATCGATGGAGCACGGGCTTGCTGAAGAGCATTATACTTCCTACAATAGTTTACGAAAATGGCTCGATAACTTTGGTTTGCCTCAGAAGAAGAACAGTTTTTTGGCGTATTGCCAGAAAAATGGGAAAAATGTATAACTAATAATGGGCAATAATACTGTTAATCATTATCATCAGGAAAGTCGTGAGGTCATGAGGCTGGTGATATAAAAGATGAAAATCTCTTTTTATTTTGGCGAAATTTGAAAAAAGAAATAGATTTCGCAGGCAGAGACACAAGCAAAATTCAATCATTGATTGACAATGAAACAACGCTAAATGTAAATTTATAGCCGGAAAATCAAATATTAAATTGCATTGTGGATAATGATGGCTCGGTACATCTTTACGAAGATCTTGATTTGAATAATGTTCCGGAGTTGAATCCCAAATTACATCCAGTGCTGTAGTTATGAGTACGCCAATTAAAAATATTGCTGATCAAAACAATAACAACGCAGTAACCGGGTTGATGTTATTTGTCGTTTAAAGAAGATTTTCCTACCCCATTCAAAAAATCTTTTTATTATCCTCTCCAATACTGAAAAGAACAAAATTATTAAAAGGAAAATTACTCCTGACGCAATTACATCAAATAAATATTTTGAACACTTAAAGAGAATTGAAATGGATAAACAAAAGGCATTATCTGAAAAACTAGCGCGGGCCAGAAAGAGAGAGGAAAACAAAAAATCAAAAGAAGCAAAAGAGAAAAGAAAGGAACAGATTATAAAACGAAATTTCAACCAAGGTGATAAAACTAATTTTCACACAGATCGAGTATAAAATAAATTATATTAAACATGTCCTGGCGATTATGTCATAGTTGCATACGAAGCAGAGTATTTCCCTGGGTCTGTACTGGAAGTAAAAGAAAATGGAACATATGTACATTAAAACAATGCAAATGAGTGGGCAAAACTGGAAATGGCCGAGCAAAGACGACGCTATTTGGTATAAAGAGGTAGAAGTATGTAGTGTTATCAGCCCATCTTCTCTATTAAATGCCAGATGAGGGCAGGTTCCTGAAATCGAAGCTTTCCAAAAGAATAATTTTAAATATTTTTACTAAAATTATTACTTATTTTTATTATTTTGTAAATTGAGTATCTGAATTATTTTTGTTATCGTCTGGTTTTATTATTTTTGATTGATTTTCTAAAGTTAAAGTCCTAGCTGTGAATTAGAAGGACATAATTTGATTATAACACTTAACGTTAAATAGAAAATACGAAAAATAAAAACTTCTTTTATTGAAAATTAAGTTTTTGTTGTTTCAGTCTTGAATATCTTCCGCTTAAACTTTACAGTACCGATAATACGAACAAGAGCTGCCGGATATTCGATCAAAAATAAATCGCATATGCCGGTAATAAGAACATCAACTTGAACAACAACTTTATGCAAAGAAATTATTTAATTTTTATGATTAATATGAAAGAATCATTGAAACTTAACTTTTATAATATTAAAAAAAAAATTCAATCGAAAAAAATATCTTAGCAAACCATCAACGAGATTCTTATACTGTCGGTAATTGGTACATTTACCTTATACATCAATTTTATTGTATTTTATATTCTGAAGGAAAATTTGCAAACTTTGGTGGCCCCCCTGCAGGCTCCTTACGGACCCCCAGGGGGCCGCGGCCTCCCTGTTAAGAATCACTGCCTTAGACTAATAAAGTAATAAAGCTAGATAAAATACTCAAATTCAAAATAATATACCACAAAATACAAAACCATATAAAATACAATAATAAACAATTGAGCATCACTAGCAAACAGAACCAAAATAACTATCCAACAATGAGTAATGCAATAGATCGTGTTCTTACTCAAAACCCACCTTTCAATAGTTTTTAAAACCCTAATAAGAATCGCCTGAATAATATTCCACCATCCTACATCCCAGATTCAACATACCAATACACGAATTTCAAAATTAGAAAAAAATTCTCTTTAAACTTTTCAAACAAACTACTGTTAATCGATTCTTAAACTAACAAATCCCAAAATTAAATCTTTTCATATCACTATTAAACAACTCCTAAACTAACAAATTTTAAAAGAAAAATATTATAACAAATCTCTTTAAACCACTATTAAATGACTCCTAAATTAACTGACTCCCAAACTAACGAATTAATTCCTAAAAATCCAATATTTTTTTACCGCTTGCATACTTACGCAAAGCAAACTTTTTTCTTCTCACGATCATACGAACAAATACACTTACAAACTTGAGATGAAACAAGAACATTTCTACTAACATATTAACCAATTAACAAATTAAACACCGCAATCGAGATGAATCAAAAATGTTACAACACACAATAATCAGTTACCAAAATGAAGCAGAGATAAATACACCACAACAACAATAAGAAAGTCCAACTATCATCAAAAACACACCATCATTAAAACTGACATCAAATGAACATCGAAACAGCATGAAAACAGCATCAAAAACGCAGCGAAACTAGCATCAAACCAGCATCAAAAGATTAACGAAAACCAGCATCAAAATATCAGTGAAACCACATCGAAAACGAGTATTGAAACACCACTAAAACTACTTCAAAACAGTATCGAATACCACATCAATACAGCATCAAACAAAATCGAATCGAAAAAATTAAAACAACAACATCAAAACAACATAAAAAAAAGAATCAAAATTAAATCGAAAATTCATCAAATACACCAGACAGATACTCATCACACAGTATTATAGAACGATTTATCACAATATCCAATACCAGGCGAAGACGTCAACACAATACACATTAGTCGAAATTATATCATATCAAAGATTGATCAACGTCATGGGAGAAAGCAGCAGCTCAAAAGAAAACAAATCTTGCAATATTTAGTATCTAAGTAACAATCAAACAAAACAAACAAAGCCAAGCAACACAACAAACAAAACAAAAACAAGATCAGCTCTCACAATTTAGTGTATAAGCAACAAAACAAACACAAGCCGCCGCTATACAATTCCGACATACAATCATCAAAAAAGAGCCATTGCTACAATTCTGGTGTGCTATGTGCAACATAAATTAAACCAGTAATCGCCATCAACTAAAAACTGTCAAAACAAAGCCGATACACAACATAAATTCAACATCAACCAGATCTAAAATTACAAAAAGATGCACAACGCCAAAATCGCGACGTGGAAACACAAAATTAATCTTCACACATTCATCATCAAGCAAAAACATTTATTACAAATCAAGATGCACTCATCCTGAAGCAAATTTATCAAAACACAAAATTCATCATCAAACAAAATTTACCAAGATGCACAACACAGCTGAAACAAAATTTATCATTACAAAGATTCATCATCAAACCAATCTACAAATAAAAATGCATCTCGATTTGCATCTCGACAAAAATACAAATACAAATCACGATGTTTAACAAAAATTCATTTTAAATAACGATGTACACACAAAAACTTCAAACAAAACCAGATATGTAACAGAATCCCAATCAATAAAATAAATGACAAATCACCTCACAACGGATAAACATAATATAGAAACCGTATCAAACCAAGACAGAGATCGACCGACTACAACATTTTATTATGTTTTATTATGACATCATTGAACATCAACACCATTAAAGATCATACTAATGAAAACATATCAAATAAGGAATTACAAGCAAAAACAGACCAATAGTAACACAGAATCCTGACTTTCAGCTCAACCCTCAACATTCATCTTTATCATCAACCAACTTCAAAAGCCAACTTCTTCTTCCTAAACAAAACAAATAAAGTACAAGGTAACGTTAAATTCGAATTATACAATATAACTTTTACTAATCTCAAATTTTTAACAATTGAGAAACATAAAATAATCTAATTATCATACAACTAAAGAAGTTTCTTCCGAAAACTTCTCTCCCCCACGGACGAGATGTTGTGAAATCATCCGTATTCATTTCACACATAAATACACGATTAAATCATTTCAAATTCATATCAATCATTTCATTCAAACGTAATCATTTCATCTCAAACTTACAACACATACATTCAAATCATCTCACATAAATTCTGGTCATTCATAAAATCATATCTTAATTTCATACATGCAAAAGATAAAGCGATTTCGTCATCACCAAATAAATTTCGTACGTACGAAAATCGCGGCCTTTAAAATCAAAATACTCGCATGATCTCCGAAAAGGCAGTGTCCGGTAAGTACCCTTACAATTTTACCTAAATCACGCTTCGTTAGTGTGATTAAGGTCTTGGATTGCTTCAAGTTCAGCTCAGGCCATACTTGCTTCGCTACCCTACCAGTGCTACTGGCAAGCCACCTAGCATTTGCCAAGGCAACGTACCGTACCTTCCTAATTCGTCTGCCCTGCAATTTTCTGAACATGAGAATGGCCCGGAACCCAAAACAAACTGGATCGTTAAGATATGTATGACAATCCAACGCCACCCTTGACGTCAGGGAAACTAAATCCTGAAAGAATGGCCACCCGACTGTCCAAACAAATAGTGATATCAGTCAAAGATATTACACTATGCTTCAAACAGTTCATGATCTCTTCAATCGCTATAACTTCAGCCTAGTACACGCTGAAGTAATCAGGTGAGCTGAAAAGATAAACTCACATTGAATTCCCAACAGAACACACCAGCTCCCACTCTACCATTGAGCTTGGACCTGTCGGTGAAGAATTTAACTATCCCAGTCTCCACGATGAGACCACCCTTTTAATCCTCCCTAGAGGGTACAATCTCTTAAAACGCTTGCAAAAGCACATATAATCCAAATTTTTCCAGGTCATGCCTCACAGAATTGACTATAGTTGGGTGCAAGAACTTGCACCACGACACCGCTCCGAGCCGGGCGGCCCTATTGACCGCCATTTGCTTACCGATGATATCCAACGGAAGTAGGTACAGCATGACCCCTAGGGCACTAGTGGGTGTCGTTTTCAGCGCCCCATTAACGCGCAAACAGGCTGCCCTCTGCACCTTCCCCATCATATTCCTGTATGATAACTTCTATAGAGCTTGCCACCATACACTCACACCATACAGCACAATAAGGGCCTTACCATTGCCGTGTAGAGCCAGTGCGCGCCAGCTCCGGTTTTAAACCCCATTTCCTTCCGATGACATTTTTGCAAAAGTAGAGTGCCACAATGGTCTTCTTCACTCTTTCTATCGTATTTGGTTTCCAACTGAGCTTACTGTCCAGAAGTATCCAGGCATTCTTCTAGGTATTTCGCCTTATCAGTAAACGCTAGCATGGTACCTTTCAAACTTGGTGGAACCAATTTCGGAATTTTATATCTCCTAGGGAAACGATCCGGCTCTGTTTTAGATGGGTTGATCCCCATCCACATCTGCTGGTCCAATCCGCAGTGATTGATAACGCATTCTGCATCACATCCCTGATTGTACCCATAAGCAACCACTCCTATTCCTTCCCCCTCTAGTTCCAATAGTAGTTCATTGATTACTATATTCCAAAAAAGGGGAGAAAGGACACCTCTCTGTGGTGTTCCCGAATAACCTAGCAAATCCTGCTTCCTAGAAAGTGTTTAATTAGCTTGACTCTTAATTAGCCCATTCAGTCTCCAGTGGCAAAGATCCTTCTCTAACTGCCTCCGTGCCTTCATATTGTTAAAAGAGAAACACCACCAACGAGAATTCTTGAGAATTCCAGTGACTTCTCAATTTCCCGAACCAAGGCACGTAGTGCCGTGTCCACGGGCTTACTCTTTTGGTACGCATGTTGAGACTGTGCCGAGTTTCTGGGCACCATTCTCGACCAATTATGGACATCCAGCAGCCTTTTCATGATTTTCTGCAGAAAAGATGACAGAAATATTGGTCTTAAGTCCTTAGGATTGCTGCTCGAACTTCTACCCGTTAGAGGTATTGCAAGCCCTAGTAAGAATTACACCATTGAATCCAGATCACTATCCGTGTCGAGGAGTACACATCAGTCCATCTAGAGACTACTTCCCTCCAATCCTTCATATATATACGCACCATACTGTCCTTCTGAAATTTCTGAATTGCTCGTACTGCTTTGTAATTTGAAGATTGAGCTAAAACGTTAGATACCGATGGTCAAAGAAGGAATGCTCCTTCGCCATCCTCCATTCCCTGATCATAGGTGAAATAAAATCGGAGACCAGAGTAACATCCAAAACCTCCTGCCTATTTCTAATAATAATGGTTGTTTCCTGACCTATATTACTAATATGAGGTTAGTTTTTAAAAGATATTCAAAAAGTGGCTCACTCCTATAATTGATGTCCGAGCTACCCTAGATGGTATGGTGCGCATTTGCGCCGCACTCTAGGATAACTCCGACCTTCCTCCTTTCTTTCAGTATATCTGGCAGCACTGGCTTCTGCCGGTGCAAACGTAGATCAAATATTTCCGACGAGTACGTTACTTTCCATGAAAATAGTCTAGGCAACCTTGCATTGACTTACGCAATTTTCAAATTACTTTCGAAGGGATGAAACCAATAACACAATTTCGTTTATTCTGTACGTTTTCAGAATAGTTGTCATAACATTAATTATTATTTCACAACAGTTCCAGAGGTATGTGTCGTTACCACCCCCAGAAGCTGATTTAAAGAAGTGAGATATCATAGCTTAGCCCATCCATTAAAAGTTTTGCCTGCCCCGCTAAATTAAGTAAAAAAATTTTCAGCACCCCCAAAAGTCTAAATAGAGCTATGCCTTAGAATTGTCCACATTTTGCTGATATTTTTGCCCACCCATTGAAAAGTTTTACCCAACACGCTAAATCTTGCTGGACCTTCTAATTTTTTGATAGAAAACTAGTTGAACCCTGCCCGGTTAGCCGGTCGTGTATCAAACTTGAATTGACTGACCTTGTGCTTTGTTAATGGTCATAGGAAAAGCTAGATGTATTGGAAATTGAATGGCATATCTGATGAAATTATAGGAATGCGGGGGATTAAAACTTCTTCACCTTTGTATTTGCCAGTTAAAATGAATGCTCCAATTAATTTTGTCATTAATTTTTTAACAGCAAGTCGTGTACCATTACAAAGTTTTGGTTGGTTAACACTTCGTATAAAAATGATTGGCATGAATTGACACCAATTTTTAATTCAAGAATATGTTGTGGTACACCAGGCAAATCTAATGATTTGAATTTTTGAGTTATAGATGGCTAATGTGTAAGAATCACAACAATCAGTTTCGAACAGACGAGATTAATGATTTGAAAAAATCAGTCTTCTCAACAGGTCGCGACGACTGATGTTGTTTATTACAATGAAATATTGTCTATCTATATAGAGCAATACCATGTAGTTGTACAACTAGCGAATTACTGCGTAGCGTACGAAATTTTTTTTTTGATTCTTTTACATTTCCATCTATATTCTATTTTTAACAATTAACTTTTCGAATTCACGTTTTTTTTTTTATATTTTACTTTGGTTTTTATCAATTGTAATGGTGTATTGTGATTGTTCCGTATATTGGTCTATTTCAGCACTCTCGAATTAATTACACATAATCGTAGGAAATTCTTCCATTTGCGAAGTTGATTGTGTATAAGTAGGTGTCGATTATCATAGTCGTTGTCATACAGATTGACGCAAATGGAAGAATTTCCTACGGTTATGTGTAATTAATTCGAGAGTGCTGAAATAGACCAATATACGGAACAATCACAATACACCATTACAATTGATAAAAACCAAAGTAAAAAATAAATCTAATGAATTTAAAAATTCTGTAGGCTAATTTAGCACTTCGACTTGATCTATTACACAATCAATTGATTTGTACGCAAATGTGTCCTGTTTTTTGCTGCCAATATTGCTCATTTACTTAGCCAATTATGATTTTTTAATTGTTGTATAATATTTGGGTATACTCTTTCAATTAATTCTTCTTTTAATTCTTTTAAAACACGAACATTTTGTGGAAATGTATTTTAACCAGTTGCAATATCAATTTGTATTTTGACGTTTCCAATTTTTTTTAAAGAAATCTATTCTGTGGGTACGATGATGATTTCAAATTAAACCCGAGCATTCAGTTTAAAACGAAGATTAAATTAAAACTTAAAAATAAAAAAAAAAAATTAAAAAAATTTTAAAAAAATTGAAACCAATAAAAATTAAACAAAAAATAGAAACAAATTTTAATTTAACATTTAAAAATTTATAATTTTTCTGGATTTTTGGAGTTGTCCTTTGATAAATTAAAGTGAAATGGGTCATCGATCATGTTGAATGATTTAGAGACAACCTATTAATGGGGTTTTGTTTGCAAGTTTTTTAAACGTTTCTCCATAAATTAGATGATTTTAACACTAAGCTTACCATGAGGACTCAAATGACCTTTGTTAGGATCAAACCATTCCTTAATATTGCCTCACCTCCGGACTACTTTTTTCCCGAAAAAAAATCAAATTTGGCTTAACTGCCGCAAACCGTCATTTGACCCTTAGGTGAATTTATGTTAAATTATGTTAAAATACAAACAGCTGATGAACAGCTGAAATACATAATTAGGAATTGCACTCTACTCTAAGCGAGAATTTTAGTTTGAACATTTCAGGCTATTTTGCTATTTTGTGAGTCAAAAATCGTTTTTTTTTTCAATATTGTATTGATATTTTTTACCTAAAAAATTTCTGCCTAATTCAAGATATTTGAAATAATAAATAACATAGATGAAGAATGTTCAGAATTCAGTGGAGAGGAACTATCTAAAAGTGAAGTGAACAACATAAAAAAAATGATCATTTATATGACAAAACAAGTGAAAGTGAGTCATTAAGTAAAGAAAGTGAAGAAGAGAATAATTTGAATAGACGCAGAGAACAAACGAGAAAGAGGCAGTTATTCAGTTCAGAAAGGGAAGAAGAAGAACAATGCATCGAAATTGCGGCCGATGGTGCAAAATGGCAGGAAATAGAAAAAGATGGCCGTCAATATTTTTAGGGAGGTTGCAGGCGCGACAGGATATGCCAAACAATATTATGAAAGGGAAAGTGAGAACTGTATTTGCTCTACTTATTGACAACAATGTAATGAAACACATAATAAAATCAGACAAAAAATTTGAGCATCTGATATTTATGGGACAAGAAATGGGGTGCCGCTTTTTTTTCAAAAACCATGAGCAGGAATACTTATGTGAAATAATACGTTTTATTCTAATTTAAAAAAATACAACGAAGCCTCTAATCTCCGAACTATAGTACAAATTTATCCAAAATAGTCAAAATCGTTATAAGCCATATGTAACTATCGATGATTAGCTTTTCCCAACCAAAGTGAGGTGCAGATTTATCCAATATATCCGAAACAAACCGGATAAGTTTGGAATCAAATTCTGACTAGCATCTGACGTCAAGACCAAATACATTATAAATGGATTTCCATATTTCTATAAGGATGAGAACAGAGATTCTTAAGCTCTGCTTGGGAAATCCGTAGTTCTTAAAGTACTAGAACCGTTTACAGAGTGAGGAAGAAGCGTTACCACTGATAATTTTTTTACGAGCGCATCACTAGCTACAAAGTTACTAGAAAAAAAAGAATATTATTGTTGGAACTATCCGAGCAAATAAAACAGAATTACCAAAACTCGCCAAACAGGCAAAAGTTGATATGCCACGCTCCTGAACAAAACTATATCGCTCATTTGCTACAACAGTGACACAACTCAAAATTCACTCATTTCTGTGATATCCCTTTTCCTGCCTGTCACCACAATTGTGTGGGTATCGCAAAAGAATCATCTCAAAAATTTATTTTTGCATGTATTTTGGACCAGTATACACATTTGTGTATTCCTTTTAATTCGTTTTAGTCCGAAAAATAACACTATAACCATATATTAAATAACTTATATATAGAACGTTCGTGTTCTTTTTTCTCTTATCTTATCGCAGTAATAAAATTTTCATCAAGGCGTCACTTTTGTCGTTTTTTCGAACTTCGAAAAAAATTCGAAGTAAAATCAAGTTATCAAAAAGTTTACAATTTTTGGTTGTCAAAGAAAATAATGAAAGTTAAAAAAACGTGTTTTAATTATCATTTATTCTTGAAATTACAAAATGGTGTTCCTTATCACGTAAGAATCGTCGAGGTTAGCCTCATCAGTCATCACTTACGTAATTTGGATCAGAATTTTTCAAATCTCCTGCGTTGCCATAAATATCGATCGTAATGGTTTTTTTTAAACACGAAACTTGATTTTCTGAAAATTACATAATGGTGTTCCTGGACATTACGTTTACATTGAATTTTAATTTATTTTTCATGTTTCGAATTATTATGTCGGTTAGATTTCTTACATTTCTCTTCTAGTGCAACAAGCAATACTAAAATATAACAAAACAAAATTTATTGAAAATTGTTTAAAACATAAGGGATCAATTAAATTACATAATGATTCCTGGACATTACGTACCCCTCCTATCATATACAGTTCATTAAAATCACATGTAATATGAACAGCAAAGCTCGGACACGGTAATTTTCGAAACGAGAAAATTCCGTCTCAAATTGTCCAGTCAGTCGACCGTAAACAGAAAACTACTTGCCTAACCTTCTATAATGTATTGCCCGTCTTTCTCGTCTGCAGTTGATTCACCACTTAAGAGCTCAACATTTACATCGTAAATATTTCCTATGGAGTAGAATCGAACATAATGGCATGGTCTATACTTTTAAACGGGACAGCATGTACTTACCACCGGCAACCAAAAATTACGATGGCTGAAGAAACCATGATGGACTTTAGATTTTTAATGAGGAACTTCCAATATACATCGTTTCTAGCATTTTACTAGCATAACTACACTAAAAATTAAGGCTATGTTTGACTACACATGCACATGACATTTACTTTTTTATTTTGACACACAGTTTTTTTTTCACCAGCTTTGTTGATTTTCGAATTTTTTCGAACTTGTACTAAAACACCTAACTTCACTCTTGTCTTATTGAAAAAAAATTTTGGAACACGATTTTACATGGTCTTATATTGATACTATTTAATATTTGCTATAACTATTAATAGTGGTAAAATAATTAATATGTTGTCGGAAACAAATAATTAATATGTTATATAATTTATATTTTATCAAATTATAATGTTATTTTAAAAGTAATTCCGATTTAATTGAGATCGTTAAAGTCCGGAAGACATTACAACCTGTCATTTTTTACACACACATTTGAATGGGGGTGATACTTAAATTGAAGCAAACAAAAATTTTGTCTGGTAGGAAAAGGGATATTCAAATCAAACGATTCCCAATATCTACAATTCAATGTTTATTATTTTGTATCAAAACATGCTCTCTTATGCAGTTATTTCTAGCAAATTAGTTAAATTTTTATATAAAAAATGACTCAATAAAGAATTATAAAAATTAAGATCCGGTTGAGGATGTAGGAATAGAAAAACTTTTTTTTACTAATCAGAATGTATTTTTATTTACTTTTGAAAACGCAGTTTTTCGTTTTACTGAAAAATAAAAACTTTTGGATTGTGTCACTCTTGCAGCAAATAAGCGATATAGATCTGAATTATTGACTTATATGGCCTCTGCAGATTTTCTTCAATTCAATTTCTTGACCTGACTGTAATCAACTCATGAGTGTTATAACAACCGGCGAAAATTTTCTAGACAACAATTTTTATTACAATTAGCTGAAGAACTATTTTTGTGGGTGTGGGCTATTGTAAAAAATTCAGATCTCAATGACCTATACAGAGAAATATTGTTTTAAAGAGCTGCAGTTTTTAGAGGCAGATTTTGGCAATTAAACTATTTCAATATATTGTAATTTATTTTGTAAAAACCTCTTGTATCAATTCCAGTACGATACAATGATTTTAAACGGATGCTCCCATTTGGAGTAGTTTTCTAGAGGTTTAGTTCTGCCATTTTATTGTAATTAATTTGTAAAAAATTACCACCCAGCATTATACAACAAAAATTCACAGAAATGCAAAAGGCTTGGTGTGACGAAAAATAAGGTTTTTTAAAAATTGCACTCCTTAGCTGTGGTGTAGCTTCGTCTAACGCCAGCCCGCACACGAATTGCAGGATAACCGGACCTGTGGAAAAATTTTCTAACTGTGTAACAAATTTGTAATTAATTTGTAAAAAAATTCAGTACCATTTTCATTGGATTGTGCTACAAGTGCTGGTGCAGCATTAGGGTCATATTATTATGTTGTTTGTTGTTATTATTTTGTTATTGTTACAATACTTTTGTCATTCCTGGTGTTTTTGATGTTGGGGTTTCAATTATTTGCATATTTAATGGGAGTTTTAGTGCTGAGAGAGCTGTTGTACCGCCATCTAATAATGTTGCTGCTATACCTGTAGAAGCAATTGCTAATGCTATGTTGTTTTGAAATCTTATATTCGCCAAAAGTAATGATGTCAAAAATGTGTTCCCAGTTCCCCCGGGAGCATAAATTGGCCTCCATCAGCTTCATGATTATCAGATGACATTTTCTCAATTGATGTTTTAAATAATTTAATTAATCCATTATGTTGATGAAATACATTTTGTAATGATTCTATTAGTTCCCTTCTTGTTCCTGAATTAATTTCACAATGAACATTTAATTCATCTTCAGAATTTCCAAAAAAATAGATTTGTAAGTGGTAATAAAGAACAACACTAACAATTGTAACAATTGTATTTAAGCTATAATCAATGATCATACATAACGAAAAGCTATATTAAATACTATTTGAGATTGGAGTGCTTGTTTTTTGTGGTCTATATCCAAATCGATTTGATTCACTTCTTCATTCAAATTATGCAGCCTAATAAAGTATTCAGTACCAGAAAATGAACCCATATCGGCGTTATAGGTAGATAGTAGGTAAGTAACAAAACACTCCATCTCGACATTCGAAAAATGAAAGTCAGTAATTTAATCACCCCCGTTAATCACCCCCGAGAATGACACCCATGCCAGCATTATAGGCGGAGTCAATGTCGACATCTAGATAGGATCTAGAAGTCCACATTGACTCCGCCTTCTTTCATCTTACCTTGCGAAAAACGAAAGTCAGTAACGTTATCAGTAGCTCGGAAATCTCGAAAATTATACGCATATCGGCATTATAGGCGTAGATATTAATAGATATTATTATAATTTCTCCATCTCGGATCTTAAAACGGATGATTATTCCTAATTAGCATTCCCAAAAACCACGAAAAGGACATCATTCGAGAAAACGAAAATCACGGGCCGATTTTTTGTTGAAAAACAATTTCTTGTCAAAATTCGTCATTTCCGCTTAAATGTTGAAAACCCGATCTGTATCGGACCGGTATCGTTGCAAAATTAATTTAGAATCTTTTGGTTCTTAGTCGTATCTCTTGTAAATGATATCTTTACAATATAATTGCAAACATCGAAAAAGCTCCCATGGAAGCTGCCACTTCCGATGGACCGCTTTCGCCCAAAAATTACAGAATCACTCCTCACGGCCCATAGAACATATATGTACATACATTTTTATTGAAATCGGTGCAGTAGTTTTTCGAAAATGCTCCTATGAAAGCTGCAACTTCCTGTGGACCATTTTCAGCTAAAAACCATTCTCCTGATTCATAGAAAACTAATTTTCATCAAAATCGGAACTTAAGAACTTCTGAATTTTAATGTTACAAACACACACGTCATTTTTATACATATAAAATTTAAAAAAAATAAGTTTCAACTTGTTTGATGAATTTTGCCACCCTAATGGGGTTTAGTTTTGTCAATCCCTTTAAATGAATTTTCAGAAAAGAGAAGTCTCTGAGAAGCTTTTTAATTAAATTACTTGAATGTTCGTTCTCTCAATTGTCAAATTATAATTTCGTGTTCAATAAAAGCAGATTTGACTATGTGGTAAAAATTATTATTTTTTGAAGTCCACATGCACCAGATGAGTCGGCCCATGTGGCAAACTTGATAAGGCTGATGCAGGAACAGCCGCAAATGTCAAACCTCTAGGTAATCGTAGGTTACGCACAAAAATCTTTAACGCTTTTGCCACTTTGGTCGCTTACTAGTCTGTCGTACTATGGCTTTCTTCCGATGTTGTTGCTCGAAATCGAAAGTGGTGACATTCTATCCAATGTGGTACTTTTTTCTGTATGCCTTAATTGGAACCTTTAAGCTTCATAATCCATATTTAACTGAAATTGTTGACCATGGTGAAACTGCCCTCTTTCAAACCAACCTGAGAGATATCCATTGGCTGTAGCAAATATTATTTGCCAAAGGCAATCGTGTCCGATAAATACATAATTTTTTTCATTCATCAATTTAGTGCTTAATGGGTGTCCTAATATACGGAAATATGTTGTTAAGCTTATTCAAGAGAGCCTGCGGAGCCCAAAACTGGATGGTATTGGAATTAAAGCTATTGGCTGACGCGAGTCTTGTCGATCGAATAACCAGCATTATTGTAATCGTTCAACATCATCATCTATAAAATGATGAAGTGGACAAGCCTATGTGGCAAATAAAAACAATAATACCTTTAGTGAAGAAAGAATTTGCTGAGAAAAAAAAATCGGATACCATCGTTTGTTCTTCGAAGGAAAATGGCAAGGTGATTGCCACTTGCCCAAACCATTATTAATCTGTGTTTACTGGTAGTCTGAAGCTCATCAGTTTTATAGAAAGCGCTCCTACCCTGGTGGGGTTGGGGGGTGGAGAGAGGTGTACTATTTTATATACCGGTGTAGTATGGGATTCTAACATAGAAATTGGGAGAACATTTCTGCTTCATATTGAATGGAATATTGAATTTTTTTAACCACTCCACTTATGTAGGATTCTAATTCACCTTGATTCACAACACACAATTATTTTATGCATACTACAATGTTGTACTAATGTGGAAAAGAATTTCCCTTAAAAATTAAAAAAGCGGGCTTTTGGGTAATCTGGATTTTGATTTCCGGATCTTGAAAAGCGAGCAAACAACCCCTACCCAGATTTATTTGACCACCCGCACGTTTTTGTACTTTAAACCAAGTTAAATGTTAACTTACACTGATAACATTTATATTCATTTATATTCTCAATCAGTCTTCAGATATTACAAATATCAAAAATCTGGCCACTGGCCTCAGCTATACACAAGAATATAGTTTATTTCAGGAAACACTCAGTTTAAGAAGGGCAAACAGTTTTAAAATATAGTGACTGGTGATAATGAAGCAAGTATCAGTTTTTATGTAGAACAACATCCAGGATTGAAGGGTGGACAAACAAGCGCTCCACATAATTTTAAAATTGCTTGGTCTGCGAATATTTCGCTCTAGCGCTAGACGAATTTCGATAAGGTGTTTATTAGGCCAGTTTTTATTTCGTTATGTTCTTCTGTAGGAATCGTTTCAACCTCTAAAATGCGGAAGATGAGCAATACAACAAAATAATTCGACGATTTCAGAGTAGTACAGAGTAGAAACGCGTCCATAGAGGCAAATATTTTTGCCTATCAATCGATAGATACTGTCGATCCAAGATATGCAAACTTTTCAATGCTTAACAAAAATTAAATATGTTCTCGTATATCCAAAAGTGAAAACCAGTTCGAATCAGTTTCATTACGATTACACTTTGTATTAGTCATCTTAGTTATATAAAGTTGCACCAGTATAGATTATTAAAAATGTAAACCATTTCAATTAATACTCGTACTTTCTTCAAAATGTAAATCGATTTGATTCAATTGCACAAAAATCCAAAAACAAATAAAAATAAGACATTTCAATTTGGTCACACGCTCATTTTCAGTATTGTTGTTGTTGTTTCGCTGAATAAATACAAGAAACTATTTTGAAATGATAAGGAAAATTTGTAAAAAAAAAAAAAAAATTACAAAAAAAAATTCAAAATTAGAGAAATTTAAATAAAAATTTTGATTTTGAATTAATCATGCATATAGAGGTAAGGTAGACTCTTGTGGCAACTTTGATAATTGCTTCATGTACATTTTATGAATGGTATAGTTTTACAGTGGTGTAATACTGTGCAGCACACCCAGTCAACGTCATTTATATGCATTCGGACATCCAAAAGCTACTTTCTCAGAATAAAACTACAAATCCTTTCATTTTTGGTTTATGGTGGAAAATAGGAAATTGTCTTTATAAAAAAAAATTATGTATGATATAACGGACTATAATTGGTGAATTGTTATATAAACCGCATATGTGGAGTTCGTGGAAAAACCTGAAGAAATTTTTATTACCGTGGTGTTAAATAATATTTTGTTTTAAAAATAAATAATTTTATCGCTCTAGATAACAGGCTTTGGATTATTGGCGATATAATTGGCAACAATTAACCAGGGTCGAATAAAAAATGTGAAATTTAGCATTACTGTGCAGACGGTTTCTTTTCTAAAATAATAGTTTTGGGGTAAATATTTTGTAGTGAGGATTGCCGAAGCCGGTATACCGGTTCAATTTTTTAATTATATTAAATAAATTATTCAACCCCTCGCTTTTCATGGCGAGTAGTATTCGTGTTATCAACGTAACGCGTTACACAGCAGAATCTTTTTAATTAGCCTAAATTTTTTTTTGAATTCTTGAAGAAGCAATGCAAAGCAGTTCTGTAGGGTGGCGCATAAACGTTATGATTTATTTAATGAATAACTTTTTTGTTTCTGATTTTATTTAACGTTTGCATTTATTAAAATTTAGATTATAGTTTGGAAATATGTTCACATTATGTTTTGAAAATAATATCTTTCAAATGGAGCCCCTTGTTTGCTTCGGCCTGACGTGCTCTTTCCAGAGCATTTTCCATAACTTTGGCCTTAAGCTATTGGACGTTCTTGGCTTATTGGCATACACCTTACTCTTTAGGTAGCCCCAAAAGAAAAAACTCGGGCGAAAGCGGTGTGAGCTGTGGATCCATCTTTTTTGTGGAACCACAGTTCTGGATTGTTCTCTACCTCTGGCCTTAAAAACTTTTTATTCCTTGTGCCCGGTATTGAATGCCATATTCACATTAACCGCAACTTGTTCATCGTTTTCGAAAAAATATGGTGCAATGATCCTTTCTGAAGTTATTCCACACCATTATGCTTTGATTTGGGGTGCCCAATATATTCTGCAATTTTGTTTATTCACGTGACCATTGAGGTGAAAATGAGTTTGTGAATAAACTCGTTGTTTTCTAGGCACAATTCTTGAAAACGGTGACTATATTGAATGCGTATTTATGCATCATTTGGTTTTAACTCGTGATCCAATTGAATCTTATATGGAAGAAGGTGTAACTTATATGCAAAATTCTTTGCAAATACCGCCTATAGACATAACCAACTGCTGAGAACGTCGCCTGGTGGAAGTTTTGGGGTTTTCCTCAATACTTGCTTGGACCCGAGCAATGTTCACATTATTTCGAACTATATGAGGTTTTCCAGCACGCGGAAGATCATAGACAGCCCCTTGTTGCCGAAATCGGTTAATCAATCGGTAAATTGTTGGAGCGCTAGGTGCATTCCGACCTAGAAAGAAATTTCGATATGATCTTTGTGTCTGAATAATCGAATGCTGCCTTTCAAAATAAAATTGAGCAACTTTGGTTCTTTGTTTTGTGCTGAGTCTTGCCATCATAAATTTCCCAAGTTTTTCAAAGTTAATTCTAAAAAAAACGAAAACAAATACGTAGACAAAAAATTTATTCACTAATTAAATTATAACGGTACGTATGCGCCATCCTTTACATAGTTTTCTTCTTTCTTTACATATGATTTTTATGAACCGTACGGTTCGAATGTGATACAATACCGAATGACTTTGGAATATAGTCATTCAAAGTAATTTCTAGGCATTTAGTTTTAACTTCAGAAATCAGAGCCCTTTAGAAAATCACGTTTGTAGTTACCTAAGGGCAATCCTTTGGGTCCAGACAGACCGGCAATATTACTAAAGTTTATGTTACATGTTCGGAGAATGAGTTTGGTATGTCTCTTAAACCCATTCAGAAGTTATAGTTTTAAATTTTCTTTAACACAGTTACTTACTTACTTACTACTACGGACAATACAACGTATTATGTAATAATAAAATAGTTGACTCGATTTATAATATAAAGAACTGCGCTGGGCATATGTTTAGTTGACGAATAACATACACCAAAAACAGGTTAAATGAGATTTGGGCAATTATGTCCACTTGCTACACTATCGAAGTGTATTTCGAAGGTCTTCGAAAATTTGACTTCAGCTGCCACCCCACATTTTGATGAATTCATTAACCAAATAGATAGTCGGTATTTTAACTGGTACTTTGTTGTTTTTCCATTTTCGATGACTCTTCACGTTGCACACTTTGTGGTGGAATCCACTCGATGTTAATATCGGACTAGTAGCATACTGTTCGCTCATCAGGGGGTACATTATCGAAAGAGGATTTCGACATAGTTCGAGGATGGTCGTTTTCATCTGTAGCTCTCCGCAGGATCGTTGGAAATCACAATGCTACATGAGTAGTAGTATATAGCGTTGTTTCTTTTCACAACGATATCGATCTCTAATGTTCATCTTTTCGATGTTGTTTGTTCCATTCCGACTTTTCCGTCTGCAAAAACGGTTGAAAAATCGCCTCGCGGTCATGTAGTCTTGGTAAGATCACCTTGTATTTTGACATAGATTTCGCTGAAAATAGGCACTGAAGCATTTGTTACCGCTGTTTTAATAATAAATACTACAGTATTCCAAGAGTCGGTTCGATTGAAACATTTACTGTACGATGTAGATAGACGGAGGAAATATTTCTCAATGTTGGCTCTACGTTTCAACAAAATAAATTTCATTTGGACACAAGATCCATCCATTTGATGCCGTTCGCCTCCTCATCTTTATTATCATTGCACATCTTCGTATTTGACAATCTAAACAACAAATATCTTGAGGAACCTACTATTATTCATCAGTTTGGTTTTGATGGCGATCACCTAGTTAAATATTGTGAGTCCACAAACTCTTTTTTGACATCTCAAAGGTATATTTTCTGCTCCGCTGGCACTGAAATTATGCTCGATCTCCTGACATATTCAAATTTACAACATATCTATGCAATAGACAACATCATGCGTCCTATCGTTACTGGTGTCCAGGGTGTTCCAGGCTGTGGAAAATCTACATGGATCATAAACAATCACAATTTGATTGTTGAAAAAATTGAACTTAACTATAAAACGATTGCTTCATACCTAATTAATGGAACCCGACGTTACGACTCAGTGTTTATTGATGAATATATGATGATACATGCAGGTTATATTGGACTGGTGGCCATGCTCAGTAAATGTTCAAAAATATATCTTCTTGGTGATAAAAATCAAATTCCATTCAATGACAGATTGCACCATGTTAATATTCAATTTTACGATGCTAATAAATTTATTACGAATTCAGATCAGCTAAACATTACATTTAGATGTCCTGTTGATGTTACATTAGTACTAAAAGAATATTATCCTGATATCAGTACCAAAAACCCTATAGAGGTATCAATGGGATTCTTCAAACTACCACCTGATTTATCATCCTTGCCTGTAATTTGATAATACATATTATCTAACTTTTACCAAGGCAGATAAGCGCTTATTAATGGACCGGCTTACCTTACCATCTTCTAGTAAAGTCTTAACTATTCGTGAGGCACAAGGACTAACGTCGCCAAATGTTATATGCGTCAGAACAAACACTCATCCGATTAAACTTTTCAGTAGTTTACCACACGCAATAGTTGCAATATCGAGGCACACGGGTTCATTTAAATATTTCGCACCTGTAGCAGATGATTTACTCCATTCGTTAGTGATGAAGGCGCGCCATTTTAACAACAGTTGTCCTGCTATTCATGAATCACCAAATACTACCAAACCATTTACAAAACCGTGTAAAAATTCAAGCAAAGATGTGAGTACAATTTATTATCAGAATGTAAATAAAATGGCATCAAAAGCATCCAAATTCTATCAATTTGTTCATCAAACAAACTACCCTATATATGTAATTGGGGAAAGTAATCTCAACCCAGGTATTCATAGTACAGAATTCTTTGGGCAGAATTATATTGTTTACAGATGTGATCGCACTCCTGAAACGAGTACGAAGGAGGCAGGCGGTGGCGTATTGATAGCTGTACATTATAATCTAGAAAGTTCTCCTGTTACATTAGTTCCATCAAGACTTGAACAGATTTGTGCGAAGATAAAAATAGGAAAACGATATCTATTTATATATACAGTGTATATACCGCCTCGGTCAAATTGCGACTGCTACGCCAGCTGCATCGATGCAATTGATGAAGTCTTTAAAACATCTAATTCATCGGATCTTGTTCTTATACTGGGCGACTTCAATCTTCCGAATATCAACTGGAAACATGACATTGAGTTTAACTGCATTCTTCCATGTAATATCAATAGCGATGCAGAGTCCCTATTCGTCGATGCCATGCTTGGTTTTAACCACAACCAAATTAATATGATTGCTAATAGCATCGATAGGTTTCTGGATCTGGTATTCACTACTGAGAAGGATGCTTTCAAAGTAACTGAATCAATGAATCCATTTGTTGTAAACGATATCAACCACAAACCTTTGGACATTGTATTTGATACAACCTACTGTAACCGGAAGAAATCTGAGCACCTTCCAAGAATGAAATTCAACTTCAAGAAGGCAAATTACGCCGGTCTGCAGAATTATTTAGAAGCAGCAAATTGGGATCTAACTTTAAATCTTGACAATGTTAACGAAAATGTTGATAAATTTTATGACTTCATTTACCAAGGCTTTGAACTCCATGTGCCTTTTTACAGCGTGCCTTTTTTACAGCGCAGTGATGAATTTGACGTCTATTTCAATTTTAAGTACAGGTCTTACCTTGCAAGTATTGAAACAAAAATTAAATCAAATCCTAAAGAATTTTGGAAATACTTTCGATCCAAACGGGAAATCGAGGGATATCCATCCAATATGACTTATAATAATACCAGCTCTTCGGACGCAAAAGTGATAGCAGACATGTTTGCAGCATTTTTCCAATCAGTATATAGCCCTTATGATAATATAGAATACCACTGATAAAATAGGCAACAGCAATACTTCTATTATTACCCCTGTCATACATGAAGATAATGTTATATCAGACTTAAAAGAATTTGGAGATGGCTGTGGACCGGATGATATACCCGCCTTTATATTAAAAAGGTTTGCGAGAAGCTTCACAAATCCACTCTGCAAACTCTTCAACCAATCGATAACCACAGCCGTGTTTCCTGATAAATGGAAAATTTCAAAAATAACACCTATTTTTAAATCGGGTAAGAGAGACGATGTCTCATGTTATAGAGGAATTTCAACATCTTCGTCAATTCCTAAATTATTTGAGCTGATTGTGTGCAATGCTTTTAAATCTACATTGACACATCACATCTCTACTTACCAACACGGGTTCATGCCTTGAAGATCGACATCTACCAATCTGGTCGAATTTACCTACAAAGTATTAAATGAGGTAGAACATCATCATCAAGTAGATGTACAAACCGACTGCAATATGTATTAATGTATTAATATGTATTAATTGGGAATGAGAAATCCAATGTTATCAAAGTGACCTCTGGTGTCCCTCAAGGATCGCATATTGGACCCTGGATTTTTATTGTGTTCATCGATAGAATAGCCAAATCAAACACTCAAATGTTCTAATATTTGCTGATGATGTAAAAATTTTTCACACAATTAAACATGAGCATGTTGTTGATAAACTGCAGGATGACCTCAACAGACTTAGTGAGTGGTGTGTCCGAAATTCATTACACCTCAATATTACCAAATGTAAAATTATGTCGTTTCATCGGAAAAAATATCCAATAACTTCGGCATATAAAATAAATGGTGTGGAAGTTCCAAGAGTACGTGAGATTATTGATCTTGGAGTCACATTTGTTGAAAACGTTAGTTTTAACCGTCATATAGATAATTGTATTGCTAAAGCTAACTCCATGTTTGGCTTTGTCCAGCGGTGGACTGGGGAATTCACAGATATACATACTATACGCACCGTATATTACGCTTATGTAAGATCTCAAGTAGAGTATGCTGTAACGGTTTGGAGCCCCTCTTACGCTGTGCACTTGAACAGAATCGAAAGCATACACAAAAAATTTCTTATATTCCTGTTGAAGAAAACTGGCTGGAATTATGATTACTACATACCATTCTACGAAAATGTCGCTCGTTTACCTCCTTACTCTTCAAGGTGCATCACAGGTGCATCACAGGTCTTCACATGTGCACGCTTGAAAACAGGCGTCTACTTCTGGATGCCGCTTTTATCGGAAATGTCTCGGCCACATTGATTCATCCTTCATCCTGGAAAACATATCCATAAATGTCCCAAGCAGGACTTTGCGTAATCATCAATTTTTGGCGCTTGAACACCATCCAAGCAACTATGGCGACAACAATCCCATTAATCGATCTGCAAAATCTTTCAATACCGTAATTGATCAATTTGATTTTAATTTATCAAAAACCAGTTTTAAAAAAAAGTTAAAATCGTATTTTCTAAATTTTTAATAAGTAATTTGACAGTTTCATATTAGAAGTACTAATTGTTAATTTAAATAATTGTTTTATTTATAATTCTTATTTATTTACAATCTAAGTGTGAATAGATTAATTTTTTTTATTTTCTATTTTGAAAATTCTATTTTTAGATTTAATTTTTTTTTTTTCTCTATATTTTATATTTTACTTTTGTTAATTTGAAATCATAATTGCAATGTATTAAATCGATTTCCTTTAATATTTAAATAAATAAATAAACAAGAATGTGGTCAATTTGGTTGACGTTACGCCTCGTTTTATTTCCATGGATTACCCTGGCAGGCCCGAAAAATCATGTTACTGCCTAAGGGCAATCCTTTAGGTATGAGCAGTCCAGCAATGTTTAAAGTTGCTTAATGCTACGCTGTATAAGAGAGCGGAAATTTACAGTGGAAAATTAGAGATTAAACTACTCGCCGCAAGTGGCAGCGCTATCACTATAGAGAATTAATTCACAGCGGACATTTTTTATTCATTATGTATCTCTTTTTACACTTATTTACATCTCAGCAGAATAAAATATTATAAGTGATCCTCAAAATAATATTCCGTTTTCCGTCATTTCTTAACGAATTAGGAATTTTAAATTAAGTTTTGGACACAATTCTAGGATCTATTCGTGCTAGACTAAACTGGCCATTTCATAACCAGTCCTTATGAAAAATGGTATCTATACATTTTACACGATATAAATAAATTTAAAACTGGAGGAACTCGGCTATTTCTTAGTTAAATTTTGTAAAATTTGCATCGCATACAGGTACAATACGGAAAAAATTTATGAATTACAATTTTCACTACAATTTTTTGATTTTCTGCGGCCATAAACGACACAAAAAACGCACAAATTTATTTCTTTTTTTTTCAGTGATAGTCTCTTATTTAGATAGATCTTATTTTCCGCTGTCAAATTTCCACTATTTTATTCAGCATCTTAACGCCTATACCTGGATTGTACAAAATATATTTTTTTTTTTATTATTATTATTCTTTATTTTAGCCTTATATTATTGAATACATTATTGTTGATGAAAGAATATTTAAAGAACATCAAAATCCATTATTAAATTTAATGTAACCTCTGCCCAACATGCGGTTCTCATGTTAGTTCCCTAATAAATTATTATAATTTTTATCTATCCTTAAATAATTTAGTGTTTATAATTTTAAACAATACATTGTGTTATTAGCTGGCATAAAACTGGCTTACTAGAAAAATTGCCATTACTCATTTACCTTAAAAACAATTAAAACTTCATCTAACAATTAACCTAATTGTGCTAAATAAAACATTTCGGTTATTGTAACCACCAATATTTCATTTTTCGGTTTTGATAGCTCTCTAAAGCAGTGGTTCTTAACCTTTTTTTACTCGCGGCCCACCAAATAATTCACATTTTTTTTGTGGCCCCCATTTTTTAATAATAATCTATATTTGTTAAATTATCTATAATAAATTTTTTTTTTTTTATATAATGCTAGCTGTTGTCCGCGACTTCGTTCGCGTGGTTTTCAATTGAATGCGATAATATATTTAGTACAAATCCCGGCATGCATTGCAATGCCACACAATGAAAGAAACGTATGTGAAGTTATCCCAGGATTCTATCCCAGAAAATAAATTTTTTTAATCAGGCAACACTAACATCAATAACCAATTTGCTCTTGTGTGAAGTTATCCCAGCCCAGGTTTTGATTCATTTCATTCAAATATATTATATTTGTGAAGTTAGCCCAGCCCAGAAATTTTCTCAATTTTAATGAAAAAACGAAAAATTATCAAGTTTATTAAATTCGATTTGTTTTTAATATAATATAAAAAAATTAAATGTAACGTATAAAAAAACTGTGAAATTCTAAGTTGCATAAAATAATGGTAATATTCAGCTAAATTAGAAAAAAATCGTTCCGTGGCAAGTTCCCGAAAATCAACTCTGGGCTGAGAATTTCATTGATTTTTATATAATTTTTCGTCCCGCTCGATAAATTAAAAATTATTTCGTCAAAACTAAAAATGTCTCGGATCAGAGCAATATGATTTTAAAATGTCTACACCAGTAGCTAAGTTTCAGCTTAATTAGAAAAAAATCGTTCCGTGGCAAGTTCCCGAAAATCAACTCTGGGCTGAGAATTTCATTGATTTTTATATAATTTTTCGTCCCGCTCGATAAATTAAAAATTATTTCGTCAAAACTAAAAATGTCTCGGATCAGGGCAACATGATTTTGAAATGTATACACCAGTAACTAAATTTCAGCTTAATTAGAAAAAATCGTTCCGTGGCAAGTTCCCGAAAATCAACTCTGGGCTGAGAATTTCATTGATTTTTATATAATTTTTCGTCCCGCTCGATAAATTAAAAATTGTTTCGCCAAAACTAAAAATGTCTCGGATCAGAGCAACATGATTTTAAAATGTCTACACCAGTAGCTAAGTTTCAGCAAAATTAGAAAAAAATCGTTCCGTGGCAAGTTCCCGAAAATCAACTCTGGGCTGGGAATTTCATTGATTTTTATATAATTTTTCGTCCCGCTCGATAAATTAAAAATTGTTTCGCCAAAACTAAAAATGTCTCGGATCAGAGCAACATGATTTTAAAATGTCTACACCAGTAGCTAAGTTTCAGCTTAATTAGAAAAAAATCGTTCTGTGGCAAGTTCCCGAAAATCAACTCTGGGCTGAGAATTTCATTGATTTTTATATAATTTTTCGCCCCGCTCGATAAATTAAAAATTATTTCGTCAAAACTAAAAATGTCTCGGATAAGGGCAACATGATTTTGAAATGTATCGTCCCGCTGTTTCGTCCCGCTCGATAAATTAAAAATCATTTCGCCAAAACTAAAATTGTCTCGGATCAGGGCATCATGATTTTCAAATGTCTACTGGTGTAGATGATTTTAAAATGTCTACTGGTGTAGATTTAGCTACTGGTGTAGACAATTTAAAATCATGTTGCCCTGATCCGAGACATTTTTAGTTTTGGCGAAACAATGTTTAATTTATCGAGCGGGACTAAAAATTATATAAAAATCAATGAAATTCTCAGCCCAGAGTTGATTTTCGGGAACTTGCCACGGAACGATTTTTTTCTAATTTAGCTGAAATTTAGTTACTGGTGTATACATTTCAAAATCATGTTGCCCTTATCCGAGACATTTTTAGTTTTGACGAAATAATTTTTAATTTATCGGGCGGTACGAAAAATTATATAAAAAATCAATGAAATTCTCAGCCGAGAGTTCATTTTCGGGAACTTGCCACGGAACAAATTTTTTCCTACATTACCTGAATATTACCATTATTTTATGCAACTTAGAATTTTACAGTTTTTTTATACGTTACATTTAATTTTTTTATATTATATTAAAAACAAATCGAATTTAATAAACTTGATAATTTTTCGTTTTTTCATTAAAATTGATAAAATTTCTGGGCTGGGCTAACTTCACAAATATAATATATTTGAATGAAATGAATCAAAACCTGGGCTGGGATAACTTCACACAAGAGCAAATTGGTTATTGATGTTAGTGTTGCCTGATTAAAAAAATTTATTTTCTGGGATAGAATCCTGGGATAACTTCACATTCGTATGAAAGAAAGTATTTCTATCTAAGCTGATAATATCTTCTCAAATGTTTTAGTGTTCCATGAAGCGCTTCCAATGCTTTTTGTGTGCCGATGGCAGTTTCGGTACTGAATGAGTTATTCGACCACCATTCAAAAAAGTAAATTCTAGATTATGCGATTGAGAGAGTAATATCTTTTCGTGATTGTATAGTTGCCAAAATAAACGAAATGAGAAAAGTACAGCTTGTGACCTCGCGCGCATCTAGGAAATCCAATCCGTCACTTTGGCTTGTAATAACATGCATAATTCTAAAATACGCTAAGCGTTGTTTTGAAACCAAGTACATACTGTAGGTTAGTTTGAACAAACATGCCCATTCTATGACATGAAAATATTTTTCTTATTGCAAATCACTCGGCCCAGTCATTCTGAATTGAATCAGGGGTTCTATTCTTGAGCTATTACGAATATTTTCGGTACCTAAAATTTTCGTAACACTATTTTCGTAATCGTAATGGAGAAATCATAAATTGATATTCTTGAAACCATTACGAAAATAAGAAAGAGGGGAATAAAAAATAATAACATTTCGCAATGAGGTGATTAAAAATATCATTCCAATTGAAAACGTTAAGCGAAACGGACGTTTTTTTAAATTATTATAGTGTATTTTTGTGCTTAGTATTATTAAATTTTAATATTTTTATTATTAAATTTTTAATATTTTATTTTATAATATTTGTATAATTTTTTGTGTTATCGTGTCTTGGTTAAGTGTTAAATTTAATAATGGCTGGAGCTGACCATTTAGAATGGCTTTTTCAGTTGTCTGAGCTGGAACAAGCTGAGAGGAGTATTGGGGATATTCGGCAATCAAACCAGTTGGTAGACTGTTTTGAATTGCCGGATAAACTATTTAAAAAGTTGTTTCGAGTAAACAAGCAAATTGCGGAAGAGGTGGTAGAAACATTGTATCCACATATGATAATACCAAGTCGGGTGTCTGCTCTAAATGTTGAAACAAAGGTATGTATAATAAATATATAGGCAATATATCTAACATTATTTTAAAATATGTTAATATTTTGTTAATTTTCGATAATGTGTGGTTTAAGATTTTTTGCGACTGGCAGCTACCAGCAGGATATAGGGAACAACAAAAATGTTTCACTGAGCCAGCCGTCGGTTAGTCGCTCATTACATGAAGTGGTAGACGCTGTTCATTCAAGCGGACTCTTCGCATCAAAAGTAAAATTTCACCAAAGTGTCAAACATTTAAATCGAATTCGGCAAGAGTAAATAGAAAATATTACAACGAGTTATATCTTACTACTAACAATATTTTTTGTTATCAACTAGGTTTTATAACAAATATCAATTTCCAATAACAGAAGATAAAAGTGGTCAAACCTAAAAGAAACTCATCCCAAATTACCAATTGTAGATATTCCCATATTTTTAAGATAGAGGCGGGTATAACCAAAAATGTCCTTTGTTTTAGAAAATAAAATGTATAGAAAAAAATAGAATGTTATCTCGAACAAAACATTATTTTGGACATCAAATAGAAATAGAGTTCTATTTTAAAAAACATTAAAACCGGGGTAGTTCTAAAAAATGAATCCAAATTTTCCAAATGACCCATTGTTATAAAGAAAAAAATGAAATCACCTTTTTACTATCTAGGTAACAAAATGTCCATTACATCTCAAAATAAATAATTTGGGATATCAAACTGTATGAAATTATTGCGTTTTAACTACGAATATTTAAAAAAAATCTAAATAATTTTATTACGAAAATGAAATAAGGAACGAAAAAACCATTACGAAAATTTTAGTAACGTTCCGTTGCGAAAATTTTCGGAATCCAATTTCAAGAATACCATTTTAAGATTTTCGTTATACTTTGACACTAACTCGGTACCAAAAATTTTAGTAATCGCTCAAGAATAGAGCCCCAGAGCTTTGATAGTGATTGCGTCATTTTACACGTTTGACACGATTAGGTGGGTATACATCGTTTAAACATCGATGTAGTATACATCGTTTTCAAGAAGCTATTCTTGGAAGGGTGTCGGTTCATGTGCGTTTATTACACTGTGGTTAATGTACGCACGGCCTAGTACGTCGGTTGACTATAAGTTGGGATGTCAATCAACTGCTTTACCGTGTTTGCGACGTTAAAACATTTTCGTTGATGCATTCCATGTGTTTACTACACTTGGCACTTTAGAGTAAAAAAGCCCTCTAACTACAGCTTTGTAGTCATCAGCTGGCATTTGTTCAAAGGCAGTTCTAACCAATCGAATTAATTCTTTGTGTTGATCGAATAAAGTTTGTAAAGTACGACAATTTCTAGTTTAAAGATTTGAACAAATTTGTAATTTTCGTTCGGCAGTGATAGTGATGATAAATTTACCATTGCAAATTCCTTGAATGTTGGCATGCAATTCTTGCACACGATATTTGTAGCATCGAACAATGAAATTTGGAAACACGTTGTACTTTCTTATATTTACCAAGAAATTTTTCGATTGGCCTATACCACCTGATACCAACGTTGATAATGCTTCGTTAGTGAATTTAATTCTGGTAATTTCACATTTCCTACCGCGCAGCACATTCTTTGTGTTTTTCTTTTGAATTTGAAGGCACTTCGTGTATTGATTGCATAAATTATCCATTCTCTGGCTTTTCGTTCCTTGTCTGTTTCTGACAGCGAGTTATACTGTAATTATACAACAGACACGCCTCTTTCAATACAAAAAAGATGAAAAAATTGAAAAAAGTCTGAGATAGAAAAATCCGAGAGTTTTATCCGTCGTATGAACTGGCGGAAGTTCGTGATGCCCTTTTATATCGTACTTGAGGTATGTAACGACCAATTGCTTGTCGTTTGGATAAAATAATTGATTTGACAGCGACAGCAATGCTTTGGGCGACCTGGAGCCCATCAAGACTTTCATTTTACAAAATTCTGATAAAAGCTGTAATTATTTGCATAACAAAATCCAGAATTAATCAATTTTCTGTTTTAGTAAACAAAATAATAAATTTTTAAAATTAATCAAAATAAAATCTGTTTTAACTTGGGTACCAAATTATTTTAAACGTAAAAGTATGGTACATCCTGAATACAATTGTAACGATTACACACACACACACCATCGATTGTGTCTTGGTTATCACAATAATACTTATTTAAATGACGATGGGCTCTGTTTGATCGAGTCTTAATATCGTATTCAAATGTACCGTATCGCCTTCCATCGTATTCAATTGGATTGTACTTAACGATTTAATTTTAAAATTGATAGTCTGTATGATTATAAATCGAACAACACATTTCAGGCGATTAGGTATACCTGTATACAGGGGCGTGCCTCTTCATAAATACATACTACGAAAACCTGCTCATTTTAATATAAATTTCCTGTGAAAAATTTGGATCAGATTAGATAAATGGTGTGGACACTTAGGAGGGTTCCTTCATCCAGAAGATGGACCCTTCGGATTCAAGCCCGTCACTAGTTTCCTATGATCTTTTTCCCCATCCTGTACATGCAACTTACACATGGTAAAAATTTCATGATGATAGGGTGAGCGGTTCAAACACCCTTTCGGAACAAACAGACATTTTTGGGAAAACATTTTTTTGGAGCACTTAAGCCCAGGAGGCCAACCCCTATGAAAATATTACCAAAACGTGCTCATTTTGATACAAAATACTAATGCTATATTAGAATTCGATTGGATGAATGGCGTAGAGACTTATAAGAAGGAACCGCTTGATCCATGGGATGGACCCCTTAAATTTAAGCATGCCACTTATTTTATATAAACCGTTTTCTAAACTTACTCCTGTGGAAAAACTTATAACACACAAGTGTTCTATAACACAATCAATTGATTTGTATGCCAAAAATGACATCCATATCCACATTATAGGCGCAATTAGTATAATTAGGTATCAATTATCAAAATCCACTATCTTGACTTGCGAAAAACAAAAGTCAGCTATGTAATTAGTTGAAAATGACATCCATGTCAGCATTATTTCCCTGAAAATGACATCCATGTCAGCATTATTTGCGAAGACAGTAGATAAGTACCAAAATTGATACCACCCCCTCCACCACACTTTGGGAAAAGCCAAAGGTGAGTAATGGAATCAGTACCTCCGAAATTGACACCCACATTGACACCCACATCTCGAATTCAGAAAAACAAAAATCGGTAACTTAATCAGTACCGCGAAAACCCCTAAAATGACTAGTAAATAAATAGTATTAGGTACCAAAACAACATGGTCGCCCCTCCCTTCGTCACGACTTGCAAAAAACAATTCAGTAATGTAAGCAGTACCCCGAAAACCCCGAAAATGAGACCCATGTCCCAAGACATAATTAGAGAAAACCTAAATCACGGGCCGAATTTTTGTAAAAAAACAAAATTTTTGTTAAAGTTTCTTGTCAAAAATCGTCGTTTCCGAGCTACCCCTTCCGGCTGGACCGTTTTCTTCCAAAAAATACAGACTCACCCCTCACAACCAATAGAATACATATATTAAAATCGGGGCAGTAGTTCTTGTGCTTATCGATCGAAAATGATATTATGGATGCTGTAACTTCCGGTGGGCCATTTTAAACTAAAAACACTTCTCATCACCCATAGAACATAAACACAAATTTTTATCAAAATCGGTGCAGCAGTTCTTGATGTTTATTGTTTCACATACGTCATTTTTATATAGCGATAATAAATATAAAAAATACTTTATTATTTCAATATCTATTTTAACTTTCATACTTCACAATTTGGTGTTACGGTTAGCATATTTGCATTTATTTCTTCTGTACTGAACAAAGTTGTACTTAGGAAGAAATACGGAATAAATAAAAAATACTAAAAAACTTTATCTTTCTTATTTCACTTGTTAATACGATATTCGGTTGGGCTCTAAACTCCATTTCTTTTTCTATTAGCCACCGGTTAAGCCTTGTACCTCGAGGATTGTTTGTATTGTTGCCCCAGTTCATATGTCGTACATTTAAATTGCTTGCTACTATATAAAAATTCTCTCAGCGTTTCTCAGGTCTAATAAATCAAATAAACTATTCCAGTCTTGCTCGAATTGTGCATCTGTCGCTACGTTATTACTACCCGAACAATATACCGCAATGATGTATAGTTGTGCCCCATTATTAATTTTGATTTTAATGACTGTCATTTCGATTCCTTTGTCATTTTATAGTTCATTTAGATGGATGTGTTGAAAATTGATTTTGTTATTAACTATTTAGCTGTACCCCTCCTTGATGTGAATTAGGTCGGTCTTGTCTAATAATCTTATAATTTTTGAATGTTATTTGGTGATGTCTATTGGTTTGTGTTTCGCTTAGCATAAGTATATCGGGCTGATGCTGTTCCATAAATTTGAGCAGGTTAAGCCTTCTTGAAATGCTGACTATTGAATTAACATTTAATGCTATTATCTTGAAACTGTTCATAATTTATTTAGGATGTTGAGAAGTTGAGCTATTTGTTCATTTTGTTGTTCAATTACTTTAGCCATATTTTCAACTTTTTCTGCTAAACTGTGTACTGTTAAGTTCTCATTTGTTTTATTTTTTAGAATATTAGCGTATGTACCATTTTCAGCACTTACTGGGGTTGATTGTACCCAAGCAGGTATATTTATATTTCGTTTCTCACTTATTTTTTGCTTCAGCTTCTGCAGGGTTTGTTGATATACTGGGCAACCTTTATATGATGCCGGATATCCCACGTTTTTACAGCTTATACAGTATATTATCGTATTTTCTACCTTTTCTTTCAATGTACAATCACTCGGTTTATGTAAATTGAAACATTTCACACATATATATAGTCCAAGTTGCAGTTGGCTGCCGTGTGATTGAAACGTTGACAGTTTTTGCACTGTATAATGTCTCGTGTTTTTGACAGTTGTTCCCAAGTTTCATTTTGGTAGTTTATTATTCGAATATTGTATACTCGGCTCATTGTTGTATTTGGGTCAAATTGTTTAATGTACAATGGTAATTTGCGGCTAGTGGGTGTTGTGTGTATGGTTTGCATCCCCGGTGGTTTCAATTTCCTGATTAATATCTTCAATATTTTCTTCTCCGGATAGCCCTTTTAGCACTAAAGTTTTGGGTTTCTCGTCTTTCGGTGTATACGTAAAATATTTGGTGCTAACCTCGTTGAAAACCTCTTTTACTTTTCTGTAATTCTCCATATTTTCGAGATACACTGAATGTTTATCATTACTTATTCTTTTTACTTCAAAATTTGTAATTTACAATCCTTTAACCAAATCTAGAATTTTTCAGTTTCTGATTATGTGTGTGTAGAGGCGGAGGTTTAATTTGTTTTTGCTGAGTCATCGTCGTATTGTTGACTCTTTTAGCGGGCCTTACCAATGAGTTTTCGTCTTGTTTGGCTGTATACGTTCTTTTTAAAACGTTGACGTTATTCCGTTTTATGTCTTCGGTAGTTTTATTATACTGGATAAGTCCGTCTCGGGCTCTAAATCGTCCTCTATGGTCATTAAATGTTCGAAACTATTTTCACTTACGAAATTAGGATCTTGTCCTGTCAACACCTCACTGTTTGGATACCTTCTTGTTAGTTTGACTATTTGTGCTCTAAATTGTTCATTTTGGAGTTTTAATATTTTTATTTGCTTTTGCAAGCGATTTTCTTTTGAAAACAGATTCGGTTTCATGTTTTTATTGCGCCTTTTAGTTATTTTTTCACTAGTACTGGCTTTGTCGTTATCCATTTTAACCAACTTGACTTATAAAGTCTCCGCTAATTACAAGTTGATGTGATGGTCCCGTTACTGTTATCCCAAACACTAATCCTTCTTATTTATTTGATAATTCGCTTGATCTGTGTATACTTACAAACCACTTTAGAAATGTTTATTACTAGTTTGTACCGGTTTTCAGCACTGTTTATCCGATTTGGCACATGTGCCACACTCAAATTAAAGTATGCCTATTTTTCACATTCAATTATTTTTTCATTTAAATGTCACTAAATATCTTTTAATTTATTTTTTGGATTTTATCCACTGAATATAAAGAAAGTCTGTATATTTTAAGTGAAACACTATATCTTTAACACTTTTTCAATTACGAACACAATTAACTATTTATTAATTAACTAATAATTAATTATTTATTTAAAAATCGAACTTGCTTCCTACATTTTGAGCGATGTACCGTACAAAATGTAATTGTTGGTAAACTCTTCATTTTTGTTGTTTGAATTTTTACAATATGATTTCGCTTGAATGTTTACTTTCATTGATACTACCTAGTACTTACGTTGTTAGTATTGTGGTTTTGTGGGGGTCCCATTTGAAACGCGATATTTTAAAACGCGAATTAACAAAACACGATATTTCAAAATGCGATAATTCAAAACACGATAGATATGGTACAAAACGCGTTATGGTACAAAACGCGATATTTTAAAATGTGATATTTCAAAACGCGATATGGTACAAAACGCGATGTGGTACAAAACGCGATATGGTACATAACGGGAGTTTAGGATCGGGTTATATCATGCGGGTGAAGGGGAAATTTAATTTCAGTTTATAGGAATTTAAAAATCGATAGGAGCGATTTGTACCATATCGCGTTTTGTACCACATCGCGTTTTGAAATATCGCATTTTGAAATATCGCGTTTTGTACTATATCTCGTTTTGTCATATCTCGTTTCGAAATATCGCGTTTTAAAATATCGCGTTTCAAGCGGTTGCCCTTTTGGGTCCCATTTGAAACGCGATATTTTAAAACGCGAATTAACAAAACGCGATATTTCAAAATGCGATAATTCAAAACGCGATGTGGTACAAATCGCGTTATGGTACAAAACGCGATATTTTAAAATGCGATATTTCAAAACGCGATATGGTACAAAACGCGATGTGGTACAAAACGAGATATTTTAAAATGCGATATTTCAAAACGCGATATGGTACAAAACGCGATATGGTATATAACGGGAGTTTAAGATCGGGTTATATCATGCGGGTGAAGGGGAAATTTAATTTCAGTTTATAGGAATTTAAAAATCGATAGGAGCGATAGTATATAAAATCGGTATCAGGCGAGTCGCTACGCTCCCGCCGCTTCGCAACGCATATTCTGTACCATATCGCGTTTTGAAATATCGCGTTTTGTACCATATCGCGTTTTGTACCATATCGCGTTTTGAAATATCACATTTTGAAATATCGCGTTTTGTACCATATCGCGTTTTGTACCACATCGCGTTTTGAAATATCGCATTTTGAAATATCGCGTTTTGTACCATATCTCGTTTTGCCATATCTCGTTTCGAAATATCGCGTTTTAAAATATCGCGTTTCAAGCGGTTGCCCTTTTGGGTCCCATTTGAAACGCGATATTTTAAAACGCGAATTAACAAAACGCGATATTTCAAAATGCGATAATTCAAAACGCGATGTGGTACAAATCGCGTTATGGTACAAAACGAGATATTTTAAAATGCGATATTTCAAAACGCGATATGGTACAAAACGCGATATGGTATATAACGGGAGTTTAAGATCGGGTTATATCATGCGGGTGAAGAGGAAATTTAATTTCAGTTTATAAGAATTTAAAAATCGATAGGAGCGATAGTATATAAAATCGGTATCAGGCGAGTCGCTACGCTCCCGCCGCTTCGCACCCCATATTCTGTACCATATCGCGTTTTGAAATATCGCGTTTTGTACCATATCGCGTTTTGTACCATATCGCGTTTTGAAATATCACATTTTGAAATATCGCGTTTTGTACCATATCGCGTTTTGTACCACATCGCGTTTTGAAATATCGCATTTTGAAATATCGCGTTTTGTACCATATCTCGTTTTGTCATATCTCGTTTCGAAATATCGCGTTTTAAAATATCGCGTTTCAAGCCGATCCCCTTTTGTGGATACATTTTATTAATATATCGTGATCGTCAGAGATATAGAGACGAAAAACGAATACACTAAAATGAGCCAACATCACATTTGGGAATATTATTGGTGCTCCAAACATAAATTAGATATAACTCTTTCTGAGCTACTGGTCTATCGCAAATAGACCAGTTTCGGCATCCATTACAGTACAGACACACCAGGTGTTAAAGCCCGTATGGATTGGATGAGAAAAATTCGCTAACGAATTTTATCCAGGTGTGATAAAAAATGAATAAATCTTGTATTAGGTGTAGAATCAGCAGGGTCCATAGCAGTGGTTTTGAATGTTTGCTTTAATTTTAAGCTTTTGAATAAGTTTTATCAATTTTCAAATCATATCAACTTTCAAGGTACCTTTATGTTTTTATGTACTTTTCGTTTTTTGTCTAGTTTGAAGGTAAAGTTACACAAAAAATCGCAACATAAATGAATAAACATAATATTTACCTGTGCTACAAATACTAGTCGGTTAGGTTGGACCAAATTTAGACCAAGAGCTTTACACAAATAATCGAAATTAGATTTGTGGTCAAATTGTTTCAATAAGCTTTCGATTCATATTTTTTACCTACATATAATTAAGACAAATAACTTACTATTGTTTGTTTCTGAACTGAATATTTGTATATTTCCAATGTTATGCAAAAGGAGAATGGAAATGTTACCTACACGTTCGGGTTTAATTTGTTTTATTGTAAAACAACCAACATTTAAATGTGTTTAAAAATTGTTAATAATATTACGTATATGTGATTTATGCTGTATATACAGGTCTATATAATGGTCATTGTAAAAGCAATTAAACCGTGTAATTAAGCATTAAGCGTACTTATACCCGTATTATATTGCGCACAGGTTAATTTGAATAAAAAATTTCGCTCACGACCTAATCCAGGTAAATATTATATACTTGACATTTCCGTCATTTTCAAGGGTACTTTAAATCCTGGTGTGAGTCAAGTATGTGTCACGCCATCATTTCAACCTCCTGAATATTGTTAGAAAAAACGAACTTACTATAAACTTAAAACTTTACAATCACCAGTAATAATTAATGGTACGAGGGCAAATCAAAAAGTCTTGCAATATCATATGAAAAAAAAGAGTGAGTGAGACAGCCATATTTTTATTTTTCGACATCATCTCCTTTAAGGTTTATACATTTGTCATATCGATCAATTAACTTGCCTAAACCCTCTAAAAAAAAAGATTTCTTTTGCTCCATAAAATATTAATTTACAACAGACTGTACTTCATAGTCACTGGAAAATTTCCGGCCCCCTAGTATTTTTTTCAAATTGGGAAACAGAAACTAGTCACTGGGTGCCAAGTCTAGATTGTACGGTGGATGCGGAATTTCCACGAAGCCGCAGTCTTTTAATGCAGCTTGAGCAATATTAACCTTGTGCACTGGTGCATTGTCGTGAAGAAGCAAGATTTTTTTCCTAACTTTCCTTGGCCGTTTTTCCCGGATCGCTTTTTTCAATTTTCGGAAAACCTCTGCGTAATATATGCCTATGATTGTGGTTTTCGGTGGCATATAATCGATTATCAAAATTCCTTCAGAATCCCAAAAAATTGTTGCCAAAACCTTAACAGCAGACGGTTGAGTTCTGAATTTCTTTGGTGGTGGTTCACTACGTTTAATCCATTGCATCGATTCTTGTTTGGATTCCGGATCCCAGTGATGAAGCCATGTTTCATCGCCTGTTATTATGTTATCCAAGAAATTTTCTGGATCTTCTTTGTACATATCTAAAATCGCCTTTGAAGTTTGAACACGCATTTTTTTTTGTTCTGCATTCAACAAACGGGGAACCCATCGCGCACTTACTTTCGACATGTGAAGGTGGTCATGTAATATAGTATATGTGGTACCGTTTGAAAGGGAAAGTCTCCACGCTAACCCTGGAACAGAAATACGCCGGTCCTCCAATACAATAGATTCGGCCAAAATTACGTTTTCATGGCTAATAGCATCTGCTGGCCGACCCGAGGGGTTGTCGTCTACTAATGACTCCCGACCACTTTTGAATAATTTTACCCACCTTGTTACTGTGGCATATGATGGTGCAGATTCGCCGTAAACTTTTGATATATAGTTGAATATATAAATTGCATTTCGTCCATCTTTACAGAAAAATTTAATAATGGCGCGATATTCAATTTCATTCATTTTAAGAAAAATTCAAAACACGTGTTACTAAATTGACAAAAACAAACGAACTGTAAAATTTACATCGAAATGTTCTTCTAGAAGTTTCATCGCGACAAAAAATGGTTTTGAAAAATATATTGTTGTCTCACTCACTCTTTTTTTTCATATGATATTGCAAGACTTTTTGATATACCCTCGTAGGTAATTAGTAGAAAGGTTTGACCTCATCAATGCTGTAAAAGATCTTATCAAGAAGAGTGAAACCAAATGTTTTAAGGAATCAAAACATTGAAACATTGGGCATAGCTATCAGGATAATCAGGACAAAATTAATACCTCGAATAGTTTTTGGGTGGTCATAAAACTAAATAACGAAACTACTTAGTTATGATAGTCTAATTGGTACGAATATTAAGGAAGTTCATGTGCGACATTAATTACATATAGATTTCAGTAAAACCGGTTAAAAGTATTATTTTTTAAAAAAAATTTAATTGCTAAATATCTGGAGATAGCAGGCTTTCAGATTGTGTTTTTTATAGAAAGTATTAATTGTCCAGTGGATTTAATGTCCCTTGAAGGTCAATTAATACTCCTCTTTTCATTCACGCACACATCACCTATTCACACCTTTACAGCCATCTGCACATTGCAAGCTCCATGTCAACCAGTACATTGATATGAGCGGTGGGTGAGCGCTGAATTCTGCACTCCACAGAGGGTCTTAGTTGTGTTTATTAACATCATTGTCGTAATTGATGACAAAAATATGCTTTTACATCCAGTCTCTGGTGGGATTCGAACCCAGTACCTCCCGGTCCAAGTGCCGAAGCTTTAACCACTGGCACCACTTGTCCGGTTTTAGATTGAGAAAAGTTGACCGGAATGTGCACTCGAGTATGTAAATTCTTTTCCTTTTGTTCCTCATACGCTTTTCTGAACACCGTGTTATTAATAATGACCTTGGTGGTGTACGAATCAAACCGCTTCTGAAAACTTTGACCGATTTGAGTACTTTCAAAACTTCTAAGCGCAAACATTTTTATTGAACTAATTTCATTCTTTTGTATAGTAGTTCAGAAACAAGTTAAGGAATCTTGAAACTTTGACCAAAACTTTATGTTGTCAGGGCGAAAATTATTACGAACTACCTAATTTTAATATGTGGAAATTATTTCTTTATCTTTATACTTAAAATACGTTGTAATCCACAACTTTTAATATACTGGACAATGTTGAGTTCATCTCGTGCTTTTAATTTCTTCCCTGGTCATATTTATCTCTTATTTCTCTTGTTGTTCGATCCCACGGAAGACCGTGATTGTATGTGCTGGTGTTAGTTATCAAGAAATTAACGGGAAAGAATCCGGTCAACAGTTTTAATTAGATGCGTTAGATGTGCTGGAAAACATCACGTAAGCCACATCCTGTACACTAGAGAAGATGGCAAGTAGCTAAAAAGCTACAAAGATTAAGAAACAAATCACGAAATCAACATCCAGAAATAATGGAAAGAGTTAATCAACCTTTCACAAAAGAGGAACCGAAACCAGATGCAAATAGTACCGGCGATTCAAAACTATATTAGCAAGTAGCAATGCCAAAACCAGTTATTACTGCTGAAGATATAACAGTGCTTCAAAAGAGACTAAAAGCAAGGATGCTCTTAACGATTCGCTAGCTAAGAAAATGAGATTATTTGAAGCTCTAACCACCTGGTGAGATAAGCAAGTCCCTTCGAATGCAAACAACTACAAATAAAATATTAAGAATTGAAACCCGGAATGCAAATGGGCTAATGCAACATATTCCAGAACTAGAAATTTGTCTAAATTACGGAAAAATAAATATATGGCTAATATCAGAAATCAATTTTACAGCAACTTCTTATCTTGAAATTTATATGGCTACATGTCAATTGTCTCCAAGATATAACACAATTAAGGGAAACTGTTGCACGTTACTTAAATCACTTGGACCAAGTTTGAAACTAGTTTCACAAAATAACTACTGGGGATCAAGAGTGACCTCCAAAAAAAGGAAGACGACTATGCAGTTGTGAGTTGCATTCTGGAGATCAACCAATATATTAGCCTACGGGTAGAAACAAAATATAGCCGATCTCATAGACTTCTTTAGCCACAAACAACGGGAGTATTATAACGGATCACGCTCCTGTTATTATAATAATCAGAGCAACGATTGTTAAGAAAACTCGTCCCTCGTATATTTAGACCAAAATATTTAAATCACACATATCGCAAATATATCATTTGACCAAATTCATCGCTAACTCATCACTCAAAACTCTATACGTACAAACAGGGTGAATGCGTCAACGAAGAACAGTCTCAAAAGAAAGAACAACTTCGAGTCGGGGTCAGAGTCAGTGTCAAAGGGTTAGAGTCAAAGTCAGAGATAAAGTGGGAGTCGTAGTCCAAGGCAGAGTCAGAACTAGACTCAGATTTAGAAACGGTGTCGGAATCAGAGTCACAATTGAGTCAGAGTTATAGTCAGAGTCAAAAACGGGGTCGGGTTGGGAGCCGGATGTAACCGCCTTTTGATTCGGGTTTTCGTTTTCCAGGCTGTATTTGCTTCGGTGCTCAAGCTTCCGAAACCAAATATGCTACCTTATGTTCCGTAGCTGAAGCGGCTGATTACTTGTAAGTGCCTGGATCCAAAATACTATTATCTTTCTAAACGCGGTATCCCCTAACTTCTGTCACCAACACTTACCAAAGCTTACCAAAGTTAAATTGTTGTCAGAACAAAACTTTTTTCAATTCATCCTTGTCCATAAATTCTCTCGGCAATACTAGTTTATTGTGTCGAATTATCCCAATGATCGTTGTTTTTTCTGTAAAATTTGTTCGGCCAGGATGCAGCTAGTAAAAAAATTGTCCGTCGTCCGTCGATGAACTAAATTTAGTGAATAATCAACAGAACGAAGTTCATTTGGTTGTTTCCTCTCGTATACTTCGGTATTCAAAGGGTAGGCATTTTTGGCATCGCATATCCAAAATATTTTTATACCATATTTCGCTGGTTTGGTTGGAATGTACTGCCTTAACGAACATCTGCTACCAGTTAACACTAACTGCTCGTCGATTGTTAAATTGGCTGATGGCTTATAAGGTCGTCGAACATTCGCTAAAACATGTTCCACACATCACGGAATGCCGCTAGTTTAGTTTTTATTCTCTTTTGTCTGGTTTGGTAGTTATCAAACCGTAAAAATCGCAATAATTGCTGAACTTTCTGTAACAACATAACCGCTCGTTAGAAAGGATGAAATGCCAACAGCGGTGTAGTTAAAATTTGTTGGTATGTACCTTCTTTTTCACTTAGTATCACAAAATCACGCCTCCTGGTCAAATCAGGCGGATTTCGCCTCCATTTCCAAGTAAAGTTTTTATTTTGCGCATAAAACTATATGTTTTCCTCTGCCCGTTAACAGCTGGTTCTTCTATATTCTCTTCCTCGTTTGCTATTAAATCTTCATCGGAATCTTTCGGATTTATATCTCGTCAACATCGCCATCGCAATCGGTAAAATCTGTTATCAAATCTTCATCTACGGAATTATTTGGATTTATATCGTCAACATCGCCAGATGGTTCTGGGGTGTTGATACAAGAATTCCTGGAGTGAGGAAATATACGAATAATAATACACAGTAAATAGATTTTTGTTGTTATAATTTACAAAATCGTGCAAGAAACATATGGGATCATTTTGACCCTAGTGCACAAAAATGTGCTTGCTTTGTTTTAAAATCAATTATGTTAAATAGCGATTATGTTAAATAGCGTCAAATTTAACAAGCTTTCAATTGGATTGTATGTAAAAGCTTTTAGTTGAGGCTACTTTGAATATATATCACTACTATCAGAGCCTCCTAAATATAAGGGCCATAAGATTCCGCCATTTTTTTCATGAGCTTTCCATAGAGGGGAAGCTTTTTGTTCTTTTTCATACCAATCAGTTTATTTTAATATTTTTTTAGAAGCTTTTTTGTATATAAAAACATTAATGCTTCGTTTTAATTTTTAATTTGAATGGTTAGTTCAATATTCAGGAAAAGCATATTTTAAAATTGAGTCATATTATGTCGAGTTAACGCAATAATATTTAAATTAGTCTATCACAAAAGTTTTTTTTTTATTGTAGAAATAAGAATTTGTTTATATGTGTATGTAAGAAATTAGTATAGAGTGTTCCATCAAAAATTTCAGCATTCTTTCCCAAAACAAACGTTGGTTAAAAAATGCTTTTTGAGTAGCTATGTAATATGGGGATTATTGTGTTCTGGATTCTATTATGTACAACATTATTGATGAACAAACTTCGAAAACTGTTTTTTCGTTATTTGTTAAAAATTTCATCGCAACAAATTCGCATGCTATACTGTTTCATCCTGTAGTATAAATAAACCGGAGCTTCATAAAATAAAAACATTATATTATAGAGCTTTTCGCAATTAATAAACCAATCAAAAGATGTCGCTAAGTATAAATTAAAGCTAAATATTAAAACCTAAATGTTTGTTAACTAAAATTTAACAATTTATTATGTATACTGCCTAGTTCAATAGATTATTGAGATCTCCTGGAACTGAAAATAACCGAATACGAGCGAATTGAAATAAAAAAAGAAAAAAATTTGGAAAAATGTGACATTTTTCTATTATTGTTTTTCAGCGCACAGCAACTACGATGGTAAATATTTTGCGATGAAAAGCTTTATTTATGCCAACCGTATTATAAATAAAAATTATAATTGTTTTGAGTTTAATTAATTATGTTAAATTATTATATTAAAGATTTCGCGCTTAACTTACAATAATAATGGTTTATTTTCGTAAATAGTTATTTAATTATTTTACGCTTTTCTGTAATTTCAAGTAAATTAATAACAGAGACATCTGTAAACGGATTTTCAAATTACAGAAAGCTCGGTTTTGCAATCGGATAAAATTGAAGTTTTTTACGTTTTGTAATAATATTTAATTAACAAAATCATGACATCGTTGATTTTTTGTATACAAAAATTATTCGTAATTAGTTTTTGAATTAAAAATTTTATTATATGAATAATATTATTGTTTTTACATGGTGATTCATAAAATTTCGTTTCAGCTCACGTTTTCTCTTTAATTTTGTTATAAATGGGGAATGTTTAGATTGCTATTAAGTGCATCGTTCATCTCAAAAATTCTGAGGTGCATGTGACCAGAATTTACCAAATAAGTTAAATTTTTATAAAACTAAATTTTAAATTGGATGTAAGAGGAATCCGCGGCAGCACCCTTTATTATCTTACTTTATAAACCTACACAACTAAACAGAAAGCTCATTTTTATAGAAAATCAATAAATTTATGCTCTGCTTTAGTTTAAATTTGCCAAATAAATACTACATTATGATGGCTGATTTTCAAATATGTGTTCTTTGAATAGTTTATTAAAAATATAAAATTAAAATTTAGATGATTTGTTTAATTTTTTATTCATAAATTCATGTTCAAAAATTTTCCAATTACCACGGTTTCTTATAGTAATTCAATAAAAGCTTCCCCTCTACTGCTCTCCTTTTAATATTACGGGTCTTCAAAATCATAGATGGCTCTGCTACTATCCTGGCACGAATTATTTTTTCCAAAACGTCCAGTGGATTTCATCGCCAAAAATTACAAAACACGCCACACCCTTCATTCAACCAAAATTTTGTTTGGGGGGGGGGGGGGGGGGGGGGTCTGTGGGGCAAAATGCATAAACGAGTTTTAATGTTTTCAAAAATAAAGTCCGTCGATCGCATTGAACAAGAAAATATAAACAGAGTGACCCATAGATAGATCGTTACAGTCGGAGCCGGACAGGTGAACGAATTTTAGATGCGCATATAGTATACCCTCAGCTTTGTTAGAGCAAATGCAACCGTGCAGTATTCCCTTAGGTAAGGTCTGTGTTGCTTGATCACACGTGTTGCTTGATCTAATAAATCCATTTTAGAAATAGCCAATATTCTTGGTTTTTCTAGTAACGAACGGTTGTGTTCTTCCAGCTCTCTGAATAGCATATCTTAAACCGTATTATACTAATGTTGTCAAATTTTGAGCTAACTATAAGTACCAAAACAGGATTCTGTTCTATATGTCATAGTAAACGCGTGCTTTTCAGGAGGCTACTCCTTGTATAATACCAGGAATACCTACTATTACAAAATAATGGTCATCTCTATAAGCTACTACCAAGATTGGGCGTTAATGTTGTGAATGGATAATTATCGATTCGTGGTGTAGCTGCTAATACAACGGATAATAATGTGGATTTTCCAGTTTGGTTATGTTAGTATAAATAGAAAGAAGAAATAATTCCACAACACTTCAAGTACCTTGTTGAGGTCCATTTTTATTTCTATGGTTACATTCCGTTGATAAGTATCCGATGTTATTGCCATTCAATATTTGCATCCGTCTGGTCAATTTAAAAGTTTCCTCGCGGTCGTAGAATGCTTGAGATGCTTTTATTTTTATATTTGTGATGTGTAACGCTACTATACCTCAGTTATGAAATCCACGTGCAACCTAGTTTTAGTAGACTATAGATTATTTTCAACCCAGAGTAGACCCGAGTTTTAAATTCTTTCAGTTTCAAATGACTCGCAAAGCGATTGCTTCTGCATTACACCACTTACAGTAATCTTGTTGTCTATTGTTCTTAGACTCGGCCTCTTTATCGTTTCTTGTTTACTTCTGCTATGAATGTGCCTCTTCGATAGCTAATATTGCTATAAAATTGAGTTTTATTGGGGAATACTGGAACGGCGAAAGCAATTTTAACCAGCGGCGTTAGCCATCATGTGGAATACTGGAAGCAACAACGGCGTTAATCTATACGAAAGTTGGAAGAGTAGATGGCCGGAATGTTCGCGATTACGACTACATATAATAATATTTCTAAAAAATTTACTCGATTTTACTTTCTGTACTGAACAGTGTACATATATATTATGAATTGAACGCGACGACAAAAAATTTCAGTTTGGGTAACGTAACACTCCAAAAAAACAGAAATGACCAAAATCGTATAAAAAATGTTAATTTTTATTTTGTTTTAATTGTTATGTTTTTTATTTTTGAAAACGTTAAACATGATTAAAATTATAATTTGTCATAAATTATAGAAATCGATATTTCTAAAATCAATATGCACACAAATAAATTGGTATAGCAAGTCACTCGAAATTTACAACAAAAAAAGATTTCAAATGAAATTATTTAGAACACTGGACAAGGTTATTTATAAGCTGTTTAGACACAATGTGGCGAAGTTGAAAATTGCTTTTTAATTCAATAGATTATCATGCATGTGAAATAACTCATATCCGTGCGAATATAAATATGCATCGTGCAACGAAAAACTCATTACTCCACGAATAAAATTTTGCTATGTGGCTTTTATAACGAAAACTTTAGATGATATTGATTAAGATTGACGTACAGGCCAAATAAACAAGCCCTCAGCTGTGATTGAACGAAAAACAACGAGTTGTCGTAATATACTACATCCACATTTACATGAAAGTTAGTAGTCCTCTGCGGTTTTCGCTAATACGAAATTATCATCGCTATAGGTTCCAGTTTTTTACGTGAATATGAAAATGATCACGATATATTCACCAAGATCAGTATGCATCTTCAAATACCGAAACGATGTTGTATTTCAAATCATACATCTCTCATAGCAATATTTCTCAAGCAATGCATTCAAACATTATGGAAACTTACATGAAACGATCATTAAAACCGGACATACATTCTCGGTTTATAGCCCGCTCTGTACAATTTCGACATCCGTTTATTCATCGGCAACGTTGCCTAGTCATCTAACTCGGTTGAATTTAATAAATCGAAAATTGCCACTGTATGTCTAAGTTGTTTAATTTTGTTATTTATTCGAATTCGATGATGAATATTCGTTACGTTAAACTACTTTGAAAATAGTAAGGGTTCATTTTTCGCTTAAGAAAGTTAAAACATGTCTATAACGAGTACTTTGTAAAATGCGGGTCTACACGTCTACAAGACTACGAATACTACTACGCCTAGAAGATTTGATATCCGGCTGCTATACGGACTTTCACATCAGCTTGTATATCATTGGTTGAATTATCCTTGATATCATTAGGTCACCGACCGAATAACATGATACCATCTGTAAATCGAATAATTTGGCCTGCCTTATAAAAAATGAAGCGCGAAGGTTCTATACCTCTTTTCCTTACTATGTGCTCGAGCGTCCGAATATACAGCCCAAGCGTGAATATATCTGCTTGTGGTATACAAGATTTTATTTTGAAGGGATCATACTGCCCCTTCCTCTACAATTCTAGACAGAGAAACGGATGTTGTTAGCTTGCAGAGTGACATTTGCTTTTTTGAATTATTAGGACATACGAGCAGCTCGGTTACGTGGTTGATGATGTCATGTCAGTTGCCTGTTAGACCTTCGACAGGTTCTTCATTTAGAGTCGACAAATCGTTATATTGTACTTAACAATAGTTGGTTATATGGAATGGCTGGTGATAAATCATTAGGTAGATTTCTTCCTTTTATGCAATGTGTCGTTACAGCCAGTGATTATTCAAATTAATTAAAATTCATTTTTACCGAATTTTAACAATTTTATTTACCATCGATATTTCGGGCTCAATGCCCATTTTCAAGATACTAAAAATTACCTTTATTTGCATAGCAGGGAGAACTCTACCTAATGTTATATTGTACTCCCAACATTTTTCCAAGATCATGCTTGCTCAATATGAAACACTCTTCTTAGTGGTTGATCTTTTGCAGTGAAAACCATATTGAATGTCACCCGATAATATTTTCGGTGAGAGATATCAGAGCCATCTATGATTTTGAAGAGCCGTAATATTAAAAAGAGAGCTTTAAGTAGAGGGGAAGCTTTTATTGAATTACTATAAGAAACCGTGGTAATTGGAAGATTTTTGAACATGAATTTATGAATAAAAAATTAAACAAACCATCTAAATTTTAGTTTTATATTTTTAATAAACTATTCAAAGAACACATATTTGAAAATCAGCCATCATAATGTAGTATTTATTTGGTAAATTTAAACGAAAGCGGAGCATAAATATATTAATTTTCTATAAAAATGAGCTTTCCGTTTAGTTGTGTAGGTTTATAAAGTAAGATAATAAAGGGTGGTGCCGCGGATTCCTCTTACATCCAATTTAAAATTTGGTTTTATAAAAATGTAACTTATTTGGTAAATTCTGGTCACATGCACCTCAGAATTTTTGAGATGAACGATGCACTTAATAGCAATCTAAACATTATCCATTTATAACAAAATTAAAGAGAAAACGTGAGCTGAAACGAAATTTTATGAATCACCATGTAGAAACAATAATATTATTCATATAATAAAATTTTTACATCTAAATCTATTATTATTTTTGTATACAAAAAATCATCGTTGTCATGGTTTTCTTAATTAAATAATATTGCAAAACAGAACAAAACGTAAAAAACTTCAATTTTATTAGATTGCAAAACCGAGCTTTCTGTAATTTGAAAATCCGTTTACAGATGTCTCTGTAATAAATTTACTTGAAATTACAGAAAAGTGTAAAATAATTAAATAACTATTTACGAAAATAAACCATTATTATTGTAAGTTAAGCGCAAAATCTTTAATATAATAATTTAACATAATTAATAAAACTCAAAACAATTATAAATTTTATTTATAAAACGGTTGGCATAAATAAAGCTTTTCATCGCAAAATATTTATCATCGTAGTTGCTGCGCGCTGAAAAACAATAATAGAAAATGTCACATTTTTTCCAAATTTTTTCTTTTCTTATTTCAATTCGCTCGTTTTCGGTTATTTTCAGTTTCAGGAGATTTCAATAATCTATTGAACCAGGCAGTATACATAATAAATTGTTAAATTTTAGTTAACATACTTTAGGTTTTAATATTTAGCTTTAATTTATACTTAGCGACATCTTTTGATTGGTTTATTAATTGCGAAAAGCTCTATAATATAATGTTTTTATTTTATGAAGCTCCGGTTTGTTTATACTACAGGATGAAACAGTATAGCCTGCGAATTTGTTGCGATGAAATTTTAAACAAATAACGACAAAAACAGTTCTCGAAGTTTAATCACCAACAATGTTGTAATAGAATCCAGAACACAATAACCCCCATATTAAATAGTTACTCAAAAAGCATTTTTTAACGAACGTTTGTTTTGGGAAAGAAATGCTGAAATTTCTGATGGAACACTCTATATTAATTTCTTACATACACATATAAACAAATTCTTATTTCTACAATAACAAAAAATTTTTGTGGTAGACTAATTTGAATATTTTTGCGTAAATTCGACATAGTATGACTCAATTTTAAAATATGCTTTTCCTGAATATTGAACTAACCATTCAAATTAAAAATTGAAACGAAGCTTTAATGTTTTTATATACAAAAAAGCTTCTAAAAAAATATTAAAATACACTGATTTGTATGAAAAAGAACAAAAAGCTTCCCCTCTATGAAAAGCTCATGGAAAAAAATGGCGGAATGTTACGGCTCTTATATTAAGGAGGCTCTGGAGATATGCCTCGATAATTTTTTAGCGCTCGCTCTTGCGAGCAAGCTTATACAAAGACTTAGGCCGTCTGTCTGTTGGCACTATCACAGCAAAAACTATACATATCAGAGAGCTCAAAATTTGCACACAGATAGATACTACTCTAAAAAGGTCACATTTAAATTTCTCGGAACTCTAGGTCAAGTAGTTTTCGAGATATTCAACTATTTCTAAAAATAGAGGTCACACAGATGCGGCTGTCTAGTTTTTTTTTTAAATTTTTAATTATTATGCTAGGCTACTTATTCAATTATTATTCTTTCCTATAATAAAAAGAGTTTTATTTCAAAACTAGTTTCTGTAATTTTTTTTTTGATTTGCTTAAGATTCTATTCATTTTTTGTCTATTGGGCTAATTTGTTGTATTAGCACCTTAGTTGTTTCAGAGGTTTTACACCTCTGTCTGTCCGTCTGTTGCATTTTTCCTATTTTATCGAGCGCTTGTCGGACAATTTCAGTTGTCCGCTTCTACTAGTTACATTTGAGACAGTCGCCTTTTTGGAGCAGCGAAGATAAGAGTGTCTCGATGAGGTCATGACTAGTATGACAGTGTCAGTGTGTTGACAGTGTAATAATTCTATGGGGATTCCTCCGAAGCCGAGTTCCTTTCCATTTTTAATGAACTAATAGTTATGCCTACTTCTTCGTCTGTGCGATATGAGACAAATATCCTTCGCTTGGTAAAGCAATAGCTTTGACTAGGGGTTATGCTATCGTTCCGATTTAGTAGATTATGATAGTTTTTTCTCCGTTCTCTGTCTATTGTGGATGATAGTATGCACTTATGTTATAAGTGCTCGACACAACCAGGTTGTACATTACAGTAAATTGTATGCAAGCTGTATGGACCAATAAGTGATGTAATTTCTGCCCGTTTGCCGAATTTTGTATTACAGGACAGTCTCCCTCGATGATTTTGATATTATGGTGCAGATGTTAACGGTGATGTCCGATGGATGTAATCGTTTGTGATAATATTGATCCCACTCCTACCTAAGCTTTCGAAGAGTCAGTACCTAAATTGTGTAAATTTTCGTTTGGTTCGAAAGGTTTTGGAGATCTCCATCATACACATTTTCCGAGGTCGTTGTTATGATGAATCCGATAACTTAATCCGGATGCTTCGCATGGGGTTCGTAAGTTTGTGCTATTTTGTGATAATAGTTAGCTGGCTCATCGCTCAACCGATCTTGTTTGTGGGTGACGTACTTACGATCTTAAGATATCCATAGTCATATACATAAAACACCAGAATTCCTTGAAACAAGACAATCTCACGTTTCAAATGCAGCTAATCCGAGGATGCATTTTAGCAATGCTACTGAAGTTAGCCTAAAATTTCAGCCGAAAAAAAAACTACATTATCGACATATTTTGTATCAGGTGGTAATAAAAAATTCTGTTGTATGAGCCGAAAATTACATGTAATTGAAGTTGGTAGTAAATTTTCGCCGAAAAAAAAATTGAAAAAATCAATATCACATAATTCGGATGTTTAATGGTAATATGAACTAGGTGAAGTTTGACCAATTCGTAAACTGTTGGATAAAATATATATAACTTGTTTGTTAGGAGGCAATGAATTTGAGTTGTGGCACTAACAATTAACACCTGTGCCAAAAATCAGGCCATATTTTATGTAACATCACCCATGATTGAGCAACTATGATATCTTACAATTTTTTTGGGAGTATCAATTTGAAATAAATAAAAACAATTTTTATTGGTTCACATTACTATTTATTTATATAAAATTAATATTTTGTGGGTCCACCCTTTGCTTTAATTACGGCAGAAATTCTTTTGGGTAGAGAGCTTACAAGTTTTTTACATTCTGCAGGACGTATGGTGCTCCATTCTTGGTGCAGACAGCGTTTTAGGTCTTCTTTGTTATTTATTGTGTAGCGCGTGACTCTGCGTTGTAATAAACACCATAAATGATCTATTGGGTTCAGCAGGCCATTCTAGAGCCTCAATGCCATTTTTCGAAACCATGCCATTGTGCGGGCAGGTTTATGACATCCTGCTGGAATTTAATGCTATCCATATTTGTATCACCAAAAAGTGTTAAAAATGAGGGCAGCAACGCAGATTGTAGGACGTTTATGTATTTTGAAGAGTTCATGTGGCCCTCATACACGAACATTTCGTCAACTCCAGAATTAATCATGCAGCCCCAGATCAATATGCAGCCTCCGCCGTGTTTTACGGTTGGTACCACACACTCTGGACTAAATGCTTCGCCTACCCGGCGACGCACAAAAGGCACACCAGGTGTACCAAAAATCTGAAATAAAGAAAATGTAGAGACTTCGGAAAACTAAAATATTTGTATCGTTGAATTTTATTTTAAAATCATATTATTTAATATTATTAGGGCATAGAATTGTCAACTTACTTCAAAGTTTGATTCGTCTGAGCACTCGATAATGGAAATATCTTCTTCGGTGAAACTTTGGTATTTTAAGGCCCATTTATACCGAGCCTTTTTGTTTTTTCGGAAAGCCAGGGTTTCTTCCTGGCTTTACAGCTTTTCAAACCAGCTTCCTGAAGCCTTCTGCGAGTGGTGCGAGCAGAGATTAGTTTCTTAATTTCTACTGACAACTCAGCAGCGAGCTTTGAAGAAGTTTTTTCCTATTTTTTAAAGCTTCTCTCACTAATTTTCGGTCGTCACGGTATGTGGTGAGGCGTTTGCGCCCGGTTCTGTACCTATTAGTGTGTGATCCACTAGCGGTGAATCGCTCAAATATTGGTGAATTGCTCAATATATTGCATAGATCGGCGTGAACATTTCACAGTTTTAGAAATCTCTACTTGTGATTTCCCTTGCTCATGCAGAAACTGTATCTGCATACGTTGTACTAAAATAACTTTTTTTGTTTCGGCATATTTCAATAATATCACTAAATTTAACAAATCAAAACACCAAAAGAGGACTTAATCACTGGATGTGTATACCATGAGCAAAAATAGCGAACGGAAAAATAACAAATTTTATTGCACCAGATGATTTATTGCCACACCTGCGGTGTCAGGCCTTGTTTTTAGTCCTTTTTAGATGACAAAAAAATAATAAACAAACAAAAGGTGTTGTTTTCTGTTATACTTATCATGTATACGCCCCAATTTTATAGGGTGCTCAATTTTTTTGGCCAAGGCTGTATTTCATGGAAAAAACAGAAAAATTTTGCTGAACATCTGACAAAGAGAAGAACTAAAATTTACATTAGAGCGACTGAAACAAAACAATTTTCTTTTATGGTAGAAAAATTGGAGAGTCCAATTTTTCCACTAAACATGCGACCAGCTTTTAATTTATTTCACTATGATGCTACGTAAAATATGGCCTGATTTTTGGCACAGGTGTTAATTGTTAGTGCCACAACTCAAATTCATTGCCTCCTAACAAACAAGTTATATATATTTTATCCAACAGTTTACGAATTGGTCAAACTTCGCCTAGTTCATATCGGAGCCGCTCGAAACGCGATATTTCAAAACGCGATATTTCGAAACGAGATATGACAAAACGCGATATGGTACAAAACGCGATATTTCAAAACGCGATATGGTACAAAACGCGATATGGTACAAAACGTGATATTTCAAAACGCAATATTTCAAAACGCGACATAGTACGAAACGCAACATGGTACAAATCGCGATATTTTAAAACGCGATACTTCAAAACGCGATATGGTACAAAACACGATATGGTACAGAAGAATATGCATTGCGAAGCTACAGGAGCGCAGCAACCCGCCTGATATCACCCGGTCCGATACTCCCGCTTTTATCGATTTTTAAATTCCTATGATGTGAAACTTTTTCCAAGGAGCGGAGCGACTGGAGCGCAGCGACCCGCCTGATATAACAACGGGCTGTCCTCCCGTTTCTAAAGATTTTTAAATTCGTATAAACTGAAGTTATTTTTTCCTAACTAAGGAGCGAATTGCTTACCTGATATAACCCGATCCTATACTCCCGCTAATATCGGTTCTTAAATTCCTATAAACTGAAATTAAATTTCCCCTTTTCCAGAATGTACATTATGAAGCGACGGGAGCGTAGCGATTTTCCTGATATAATCCGGTCCTATACTCCAGCTTTTTCGATTTTTAAATTCCTATTGCCGATTTTCATCGAATGTAGATAGCGTTGGTTTCTACAAGGGGGACGAGAATTGTCAAATCGATTGTTATGACAGTTTTGATCCCCCTTGCTTCATAGCAAACTGCGATACACGTTTTGTTCACCAGATGTCAGATACTTTGTTGGAAATCGCGAATAAACTGAATTTTTTTCTAACTAAAGAGCGACGCGATTGGAGCGCAGTGACCCGCCTGGTATAATTCGTTGCTGTACTCCCGAACTGCTGAAGTTTTTCTTTCTAACTAAGGAGCGAAGTGCTCACCTGATATAACCCGATCCTATACTCCCACTCTTATCGATTTTGAAATTGCCATAAACTGAAGTTTTTTTTTCTAACTAGGGAGCAAAGCCCTCACCTGATATAACCCGATCCTATACTCCCGCTAATATCGGTTTTTAAATTCTTTAAACTGAAATTAAATTTCTCCTGATATAACCCGATCCTAAACTCCCACTCCTATCGATTTTTAAATTCCTATAAACTGAAATTAAATTTCCCCATCACCCGCCTGATTTAACCCGATCCTAAACTCCCGTTCCTATCGATTTTTAAATTCTTATAAACTGAAATTAAATGTCCACTTCTCCAGAATGTACATTGCGAAGCGAAGGTAGCGCAGCCACCCGCCTGATTCAACCTGATCCTATACTTCCGCTCCTATCCATTTTTAAATTCTTATAAACTGAAATTAAATTTCCCCTTTTCCAGAATGCACATTGCGAAGTGACGGGAGCGCAGCGATTCGTCTGATATAACCCGGTCCTATACTCCTGCTCTTATCGATTTTTAAATTCCTATAAACTGAAGTTTTTTTTTTCTAACTAGGGAGCGAAGTGCTCACCTGATATAACCCGATCCTATACTCCTGCTAATATCTGTTTTTAAATTCCTATAAACTGAAATTAAATTTCCCCTTTTCGTAGAATGTACGTTGCGAAGCGACCGGAGCCGACCCGCCTGATTTAACCCATTCCTAAACTGCCACTCCTATCGATTTCTAAATTCCTTTAAACAAAAGTTAAATGTCCCCTATGTGGATTATAAAAAAAAATTGAAATAAAACAATTGACATAACAGTAAATTTTTTTATTTGTATAAAAGTTGGGATTTGTGGCGGTAGTCCTCAATCTTAAGGTATAAAATGATTTAAAATAATCATAAAAGCATTTGTGCTTCGAAAAAAGAAAATATTTTTTCGCGTTTGGGTTGTCTTTAAGACCATTTGGGGCATTAAGGGCCACTTGGGATCATTGACAGCTACTTGGGATCGTTTCTGGATATTTTCATGGCCATATTCGTAATCAGCATTCTAAAGTACCTTAGTATACCGATTTCCACAGTTTTTGGAGGTATATAACCTATTCGGAAGTATAACCAAGCAGTTAAAATTTTCGGCCGTCAATTAATATCAGGTGCAAATTGAATGAAAAATTGAATTTTATTAAAACCTTCAATGTTGGGCATTTCTGTATCTTGGACACTTTCATTCAGTCCCTTGAAATTTCATATATTTATTTTTTCAAAAATGGTAAAAATATTCTGTATATTGACAACCTCTTTATATTGTAACTTGGACACATTGAAAATTTTCGTCTAATCTTTAATAAATTACCCTTTATATATTGGACACGAACATTTTTGTTCAATATCAGTAATTCGATTTAATGATAAAAAATATCACGTTTTGTACCATATTGCGTTTTGTGCCGTATCGCATTTTGAAATATCACATTTCGAAATATCGTGTTTTGTACCATATCGCGTTTTGAAATATTGCGTTTCAAAATATCGCGTTTTGTACCGCATCGCGTTTTGTACCATATCGCGTTTTGAAATATTGCGTTTTAAAATATCGCGTTTTGTACCATATCGCGTTTTGTACCATATCGCGTTTTGAAATATCGCGTTTTGAAATATCGCGTTTTGAAAAATCGCGTTTTAAAATATCGCGTTTCAAATGGGACGCAGTTCATATTACCATTAAACATCCGAATTATGTGATATTGATTTTTTCAAATTTTTTTTCGGCCAAAATTTACTACCAACTTCAATTACATGTAATTTTCGGCTCATACAACAGAATTTTTTATTACCACCTGATACAAAATATGTCGATAATGTAGTTTTTTTCGGCTGAAATTTTAGGCTAACTTCAGTAGCATGGTTTAGCATTGAATAAACACAGAATACCTGTGATTTTTTATGAAACGTTTCTCATTAATAAACGTGTTTGGCGTGTGTAGTGGAACCTGGTGACATCGAGATTCCACTATCTTCTTGTGAACAACCTCAACGTCATTTTCAGTGACTTTATGATATTTGGGGTCGGATTTTCGATTGGCTACGGACAAGATGCTTCGATCTATAGTAGCCTCGAACGACGACAAGGATCCAGAAGATGTTCCGGAAGTTAATTTTTCGGTTGGCTTACAGATATTTTAACAGCCATTCTGCGGGAGTTTTGAATACCTACACGAAAAGTTACAGCGCACCGATTACCTCTTCTAACAGATGCAATAATCTTCACTGAAAGGATACGAAAACTGCGTGTAAACATACTATGCACAGAAACTAGTTGAGAAGTATCCGGTCGCCGTGAGCCGTCACTTCATGATTTGAGTCAACTCAAGGATAGTTTTGCTAAACTTGCTAAGTTGGTCGATCTTTGGTAACGCATTGAATTTCATAATCAAGGCTTGCCTCATCTTCACATATTTTTTGCAAATGCAAATTCTGGTGCAAAGTACTCAATGACATCATGACACCGCATTTCGAAACGCAAATTCGAGGGAAATTGTGCAATGTACATAACCAGGTACTGCTCAGAGAATGAGCTGACAGGGATGTCTTTCGGTTTGGGAGAAGCCATTCAAAAGATTCGACAAGAAGTCAACAGCACCTCTTCAAAGCTTTTCCCGGGCTGCAAGAAGATTCTGCACGAGTGACAAGTTTTTGCATGCGAGTGCGTTTATCGGCTCTGCTATCTCCCACTGAAGCAATATTCTCATTGATGTGTCTTCCTTAACACGCACACGCCTGAACAGCGCTACAAAATTCTCCGTTTTGTGAATGACGACACAGCCGGCCACTCGACCTGCATCCGATGTATAACTTATTATAAAGGTCGCTGATGGAGTTCGCTATGCTGTTTGAACGAACCTCATTATATCAATATAATTGTTAACGAAGAGGTTGGAGATCAAGATGCATAGACTGAATTTTCCTTAAAATGCCCGTTTGCTGATTCTGTTAGACCGCACAAAAATGAAAATTAGAAGCCGCTCTGTTATCGTTTGGGTGCCAATCTCCAGAGTAGTTGACTATTCCGAGAACTACTTCTACAGCCTTCTTACCCAATATTTACCATTCCGCGATGTTAACGAAATATTGGCAGGCTACGAGTCACTTAAGGAAGCATTCTTGGTGAGAGGAGATCAGCTATGACAGAGAATCATCGGAGCGCATGAGAATGTTCATCACCGGGGAAGCTGGAACTAGGCCACTGGCAAGACATTCACTCTAAACTCGACCAAGGAGCAGATTCAGTGGTGTTACAATGGAGAAAAGGATTCGGTAAAGGATTGGGCGCTACTGATGTTGCGGCTAAATATATTTCTGGCTACACTCTACACTCAATGTTCAAAATACCAGCTCCAGGCGATGGAAAGCTGCTTAAACTGACAAATTTTCTCACCGGCGTTTACTAGAGATAGTTGCGACTGCATTAGCGCAACACCTGGTTTTTTATCGTCACCGAGATTTGCATGGTTTCATACGAGAAGCTCAAATATTTAAACTCCCGCTTCCAACAACTAAAAGAGACAGCACGGAACTCTTTGGCGGCATGAACATTTTAGTGTTTGGTGTAATGCAACTTCCCCTCAGCACCGTCAACCCATTTAGGCGAATTTTGTCATTCTGCGAACTGATGCTTCGATATGCGATGGGTGACATTGTCGAAACCTCTTTCGTTGAGCTCAAATATATGCTGAAGATTTGTCAAATTGAAGATAACTTACCTTGAGATCGGAGAACACATCATCGAGTGGCGGACATTTGCATTTCTTGCAAAATTTTCAGCTGGGATTGCAGAACTTCGAAGGCTGCGCTGTGATCGTGCACAAAATGCAGGAATCAAAGGTGGACCGTGTATGAAATTAGGCTCGAAAGTCTTCGCTCCAGGTCAAGCATACGTCGCATTGAGCTGCGTAAAACGCTTACCGAATTTTTTGATTGCGCAAACATCTCCGGCAAACAAGTATGTAACGCAAAAGCGTTGGCAGAAATGGAGTAGTTGCGACAACTGCCTAATTACAAAAGGACTGAGTAAAACAATGTTCCTTGTTTTCCTTAAATGACTCTAATTTCATTTTGTTGCTATATTTAAGCATTTTTTAGCTTGATACGTAAAGGCTTCATCCAGCATATAGTTTTTAGTTATAGTTAATTGATCTGTTGTCAATAATTTCCCAAATATTGTTTTTTATTAATTTTATTGTTTGGTTAAAAAATTCACATTCGTCGTTTTTCGTGGTTTGTTGTTTTCGGTGAATTGTCGTGTAACTACAATGTATCGCCTATGATCAATATAACATACATATAGAACTTAGCGGGAGTAGATAATCCTGATGATGTCATAACAAGTCGAAATCGATCGAGTGATTTTTTTCAACTTTTTAAAAAGAAAATTTTTTTAAATTAAAATATTCCAAATTTAATTTTTGCGAAATAAAAAAAACATGTGCTAATAAAAATTTGTTTATAACATCATACATATCCTGTATAAGAGAGCGGAAATTTGACAGAGGAAAATAAGAGCAGAAAACAAAACATCCCAGCGGAATAAAAAATTAAAAGTGGTCTCTAAAATGACAAATTGTTTGATCTCCGAAGTAAAGGAACTCGGTAAATAAAATCTTGAAATTTAACAAGGAGTTTTGGATTTAAGTTAATCTAGGATCTGTTCATGCTGGACTAGACTTGGCCATTTCATAATCAGTCCTTATGAAAAATGGTATCTGTACATTCTACACGATATAAATAAATTTTAAATTGGGAATTCGGCAATTTATTAATTAAAATTGTAAAATTTGCATCGCAAATTCCCTGTATGGAAAATTCGCAAAAATTTTATGGATTACAATTTTCACTACAATTTTTTGATTTTCTGCGGCTATATAAGTTATTTTCAGTTTTTGGCCAATATCTCAAAAATTTCCACTTATATTAGTTACTATACTTGCGGTTGTTTTTCTAATAGATTAGGTCAAACTGAGACTACATGGAAAATTTGAGGAAAATTTATGGATGAGGATTTTTACTATAAGTTTTTGATTTTCTGCGGCTATATAAGTTATTTTAAGTTTTTGACCAATATCTTAAAAATTTCCACTATGGCCGCAGAAAATCAAAAAATTATAGTGAATATTCTAGTTCAAAAATTTGTTTCGAATTGTCCCTGTGTATGCGATGCAAAATTTACAAAATGTAATTAAGAAGCAGCCCCTCCAGTTTAAAATTTATTTATATCGTGTAAAATGTACAGAGTATAAAGAGAGTTTAACTTTCGGCTGAAATAGTCAAGACACTATTTGCATTATCTTTCGGCTGGCAAGTCCAGCACGAACAGATCCTAGAATTTGGTCTAAAACTTACTTTAAAATCCCTGATCAATTTACTACTAACCAAATTTTATCGTAATTCGTTAAGAAATGGCTGAAAGATGGAATATTGGTAATTTTCAAGATTTCATTTATTGAGTTGCTTTACTTCGAAGATGCTTTGATATTTTATTCCGCTGGGATGTTTTACTGTGTGAAAAAAATAGAAACAAAATGATTAAAAAAATTCCACTGTTAATTATATAACAAAATAAATTCTCTTTTGTGATAATGCTGCCACTTGTAGCGTACTCGCTTATTTTCCGCTGCCAAATTTCTGCTATCTTATATAGCATCTTATGCCTCTATGCTTAAGAATGAGTATTTTAACTTCCTGAGTTTTCCAGGTTTTAGTCTCTTTTATTACTCTTAGACAGATAAACATCATGATCACATATAGTTCGCAACTCACCTTCGTTAGTTTGTATCCACAAATCTAATAATTAACAAATAAGCATGACAAATTGTTAAACTAAAATTATATTCAAATCAAGGTGATTAAGACCATTTACCATTTCTATCGTGCTGATTTGATTGATTTTTTTATTACTTGTACTTTATATCTTGGGTTTGTTTTTATTGCCAACTTTATTCATAATAATATGTAATTCTGTTGCTGCTTTGCTGCTTACCAAAACGCCTAATATACGCCTTTATAGTTCAATTGATTTTGAAAGTAATTCAAATTTTGTGTTTGTGTCGAACTCATACTTGACTTAAGTCACTTCTAAACAACTTGTCAACTTTTGATTAAATTGATAATATAAGTATAAACTCGATCGATACATGAAATGAAAGTTTAGTGATCAATTATACGAGTGCAGTTTATAGAAATATTTAGTTCGCAGAGACCGATAAGAAAATAACTTGACCGAGCATTAACGTTTGAGTATTTTAATCTGTGTGTTACACAACTGCACGTATAACCAATAAAATGGTTTTACATGGCCCCAATATCAATCCTTTAAAATGTAAATTTCTTCACGAATTAATTTTGTCATAAATATTCTTCGCGGCAAGACGTTTCAATTTCTTTTTGGTTTTTGCCAATGTGAACCGTAACATTACGAATAAATCCAATACATTTATTATTTACTTCTTATATTTATTAGAAAATTACTATTACTGAATATCAATGTTATAGTAGCAAGTGAATTATGTATACGTCCAATCCAAGAGAAAACGAAAGTATGACATCATCAGCTGTGTATTAGATATTTTTCTTTGCTCCGCGTCGCTAAACATCGCGATGACATTCAATTAACGTACCGAGATAGACAAGTAGACATCAAGACAACGATTAACTATTTTGCTGCAGGTATGAATGAAGTTTTTTTTTTCAGTGGAATGAACTGTGTGGTTGATTATATTTCTACCGAGATAAAATATATGTATCACAAACATGATTTAATTAGTAGTCTTAAGTGTTTAAGCATTTCGTAATTTTAAAATCTAGACATACTCATATTTATTTTTTATGATTAACTAGATGCATTAAATTGCAATAGGTTGAAACATTTATAAGATTGAAATTAAAATGACATAATTTATTACGGGCATATAAAAAATGTGTATAATTGAGAATAAGTGTACGCACTTAACTAGGGCAGAAATGTTGTAACCGTATATACCTTTACTACAATATCGTTGTGGGCGTAGTTCCTATATTTCTGGAAAGTGCATAATATCATTTTGGAATAAAGTAACCATGACCAGAATTAGTATAGGAATCCTAAAGTTTAAGCACGGCCACCCAATTACGGATACTCCATTGCATTTGTATATAGTTCAGATTATATCGGGTTTTCCATTTGGGACTTGACAACTTTGAACTTTCACTGTGAACTCGGTTGGTCGAACTGCCGAGATTACTGCTGCCGTTCAAGCGTATGTCGCAAACGAACCAAAACAGTCGATTCCATGGCGCTCTCAAGAATTGGGCTCAGACACAATTTAACGAATTTTGCTAAAAGGAAAAGTAAGCTTAGCGATTGGACGTGCGGTTGTGTTTTTTTTCCTGATTCGTAAAATAATAAAATAATTTATTTTAATTGTATATACTATAAGTTTTGTTGTTTAATTTTTATTGTGTGCCAAAATATTGATAAGTGTTTGTATATATTATATATTTGTATATATTGTATACATAATTGTGTAGTGTACATATAAGTGTATATAAATAGACATTTCGTGCTACCCTGAACTATTATACGTGTAAGCACATCTTTGTATGTAATATGGAGTGCGGTAAATGTAATTTAGTATTCGCTAATTGTGCACCGATTAGTTGTTCCCGGAATTGTGGAAAAAAATTTCACTACGACTGTGTTAATGTGAGTCGTGTGGCATGCAATTTACTGAATAAGTGCTCTAACTTTATGTGGTTCTGCAATGATTGCAGAGACATTGTTAAAAATCACACCTTTAACAAAATAATAGGTGTGAATAGTGTTTCTAAAAGTGATACGGTGCAAGCTGGGTTTTCAAAAATTATGGATGTGCTAACTTCCAACAAAGACCAAATTGACATGATTCTGGATTGTTTGCTTGGGGGTGCAAAGCCAATCACTCCATCTTCAGTACCATCTTCATCATCTGCTGTTATTTGTAATTCTGGACCAACTTTAAGTGAAACCTTGTCATCAAATTTGGCTTCAACTGTATCTGATGAGTCTATATCATCTTGTGCTGTACCTTCCAAAACTGTCACTTCATCGTTTTCATCATCTGCGTCAATATGTACCATGTCATATGCTCAAGCTGCTGCAGCTACTAGTTCTGCGATTCCAGTGATTTCTTCTGGTACTTCGACGACACCTTTATAGGTTCCGATGGTTAGTCGTCCACAAAATGGTGACAAATCTTCGATTGCTCACGTTGCCAACAATCATGACCGAAGAATTTGTGGGACTGGTAACTTACCGGTCGATGTTAGTATTAAAACAGTTCCTCCAAAGTGTTGGTTACACCTGTCAAGATTTGCCCCGGAAACTGATGATCGTGATGTATTAGCAATGGCTAATGCCTGCTTGGGAACGGAGTACTGTAGTATTTCTAAACTAATTCCAAAAAATCTTAATCAGAATAGTTTAGAGTACGTCTGTTTTAAGTTGGGGATTAATGAACAATTGCGTGAGAAGGCGATGAATCCTGATACTTGGCCAATTGGTGTTTTTGTTCGGAGTTTTAATTCGTCTAATTTTCGAACACTTGGGCCTGTACGAGCCAAATTTTGGAATCCACAGTAAAAGTGGTAATCAATACCACTACAACATAAAGAACCTTATTTTTTATGATAATCCTGTTCCAATTAACAATTTACGGGTAAATATAAATTATTCTTTAAAATTTGGCCATTTAATGTACGCAGCCTAGTTAAACATTTTTATGACATTACGATTTTGTTACATGTGCATCAATTTGAATTTCTCGCTTTATCTGAATCTTGGCTTCACAATAAAATTACAAACAAGTCGCTCCATATAAATAATTATAAGTTATTGAGAGGTGATCGAATTAATGATCGTTGGGGTGGTGTTGCTTTATATTTTCGTGCCTCTTTAAATATTAAGAAGTTGGTTTCCGGTTGTTTTGGTAAGGTTGAGTTTCTTGCTTCTGAACTTATAAATAATTTTGGTAAAATCCTTTTGCTGATTATTTATAATCCGTCGCCTGTGGTAAGTGTTGATTCTGATAATTTGAATATCATTTTTACCCAGTATTTGTCGGAGTATAAAAAGGTAGTGTGCTTGGGTGATTTTAACTATAACATGTTAATTAGTAATAAATTAAATACTTGTTTTCAAATACATAATTTATATAGTTTACCATTTGGGCCAACCAGAAATGATAATCTTTTAGATTTAATTGTTGTGTTTGAGCCTGATGCTCAAAATATTTTATCTTATGGACAATGTGCAGTTCCTGCTATTTCGGATCATGATTTGATTTTTGCATACTATAAGTTGTGTCATACTAGGGATAAAATATCTTATACTGTTGTTCCTGATTATAATGGTATTGACTATGAGCATTATACTAAATGTTTCTTTTCGTTAGACTGGTCGAATCTATTTAATTATACTGATGTGAATGATATTCTTCAAGAATTTAATTTGAATTTCTTAGTTTTGGATAATATGTGTGTGCCCAGAAAGATAAGTATTAATAAATGTTCAACAGCACCTTGGCTAAACGCAAATATCTTAAATTTAATGGAACGCAGAGATTTGGCATATAAGAAGTTTAAAAAATATGGTTTAGAATTTGATTTTAATTATTTTAAATTTCTAAGAAACAAAACTAACAAAATGATTAATCTAGCTAAAAATAATTTCTATTTTGGTAATGCGTGTAACTCCAGGATAACCTGGAAAAATTTGGAAAAACTTGGTGTTTTATCTTCCACAGGCAACGCAAATATTGTATTTTCTGCTGAATACATTTTAATTCGGTTAAGCAAATTTGGGGATTCTGTATGTGTTCTACCTTTACCTGATTTGGATTTTTGTGAATTGTTTTGTGTTTTGTTTTTTGTTTGACTGTGTAGATGAATTTATGGTGTTGAATGCTATTCGTGCTGTGAAATCAGATCTGAATGCCTATGATTTAATTGATTTTAAGATAATAAATTTTTTTATAGATTTATTTCTTCCGCATATTACATTCATCATCAACCAATGTTTGACAAAATCATTTTTTCCGGATGTATGGAAAGTAGGCTCTATAATTCCTCTGCCTTAAAAGATAGTATCTTATATTGGAGACATTCGTGCAAATGCAATTGCAAATTCAAGAGCATCTTAAACACTTTGATTTTTTATGTAAGTACCAATCAGGATATAAAACTGGCCATAGCTCAACTACAGCTTTAGTGCATATAATTGATAATCTTTCTGCTATTCTTGATAAGAAAAATTCGTTTGCAATTTTGGTTTTGTTAGACTTTTCAAAGGCTTTCGATAGTGTGAATCATGCTCATTTGTTGCAGAAACTTTACTTGTATTATAAATTTTCTAAATCTGCCGTAAAATTAATACATTCGTATCTGAGTAATCGTAAGCAGTTTGTAAAATGATATGGTTACTGGTGTACCTCAGGGTTCTATTTTAGGTCCATTGCTTTTCTCCATATATATCAATGATCTGTCATGGCGTATAAAGCATTGTAGATTCCACTTTTATGCTGATGATTTACAGCTTTACATTGGTGGGGATGTTCTCAAGATAGATGAGACCATCTCATGTCTTAACAATGATCTAAAACAGATTTCTTTTTGGGCTAAAAATAATTCACTTTCTCTTAATCCTGTTAAAAGTAAGGCGTTATTTCTTTCTAGAACTGTTTCGCTTAATTTGACTCCTACACTTCTTTTGGATAATGATGTTATTTTATTTGTTCCTTTGGTTAACAACTTAGGATTAATATTAAATTCGAAACTAACCTGGGATGATCATGTAAATTCTGTATGTCAACGTGTTAATTATAGTTTGTATAAACTTAGATTGATAAAGAAGTTTTGCCCAAAATTGATTTACGCATACTATTAATTAAATCCCTAGTTGTGCCAATTTTCACTTACTGTGATGTAGTTTTTGGTGTATGTGATGGTTCTTCTAAACGTTTGCTTGAAGTTACTTTTAATAATTGCATTCGTTATGTTTTCGATCTGAGGAAATTTGATCACGTCTCGGAGTATAAATATTCTATTCTTGGATGTGACTTGTTTGAGTATTATTATTTCAGAACTGCTCTTTTTATTTTCCGATTAATTCATTCGGGTTTGCGTATTTGCATGAAAAACTGAATTTTTCAAAATCTCTGCGCACGAGAAATATCAATCTGCCTATTAACAGAACTAATATATATAATAATTCTGGTTTATTGAACGCAATTGTTACTTGGAATGGTTTATCTATGGATTTAAAACAAATAAATTCTTTTGAAAAACTTAAAATTTCAATTTTTGATGTAATTAGACAGAAACATGGTTACGAGTAATTATTATGTATGTACATATATATTATGTAAATATTGTATATAATATGTAAATACTTTTACTATGGTTTTGTGTAATTTAAATTTGTTTGTTTTTGTTTGTGTATCTTGTAAATATGTCTGTAACATAAAAGCTTAGTCTTAAGTTATGGTTTAATAAATATTATATTATTATTATTATTAAAAGGAAGCTTGAACCCTTATAAGACCAAGGTAACACAAGAACTAAAGCCTCTCGAGCATATAAAGCGCAAGCGACGTATGTTCTCGGATTGGGCACTGGAAATGTTGTAAGAAGATGACCAGTTTTATCGCAAAATCATCTTCAGTGATGAAGCGCATTTTTGGCTAAACGGCTTCGTCAACAAACAGAATATGTATTACTGGTATGGTGGAAACCCTCATGTGCTTCAAGAAACACTAGTAATACCACTTAATTCACAAAAAATAACTGTATGGTTCAGTTTTCATGCTGGTGTTGTCATTGGGACGTTTTTTTTGATGAAAATGACCGTCACGTTACAGTCAATGAAGATCGCTAGATCATAATGATTTGTGGTTTCAACAAGACGATGCGACATGCCGCACAGCAGATCTAACATTCGACTTATTGAAATCTAAATTCGATGAACGTGTTATATCCGGAAATGGTCCTGTAGATTAACCGCCTAGATCGTATGATTTAACAATTATAGACTTTTTTTATGCGGCTACGTTCGGGCCTATCGAAAATTGGGTTCAACAAATCGACACCTGCAAACATGCCCGTGGTGGACATATGAATGATGTCAAATTCCATACAAAAATGTTTTGACTGTACTTTTTTAATAATAAAATTTTCGAGATATCTCAAATGGTTTGCGTTTTATTTAAAAAAAAAGTTGTCAAGTCCTTACTGTAAAACTCCTGGAGGTTCAAAAATATTGCGAAATTGAATTATATAACATTCCATGGAGAGATGAATACTAGAATATTGAAAGCAATTAACAACAGCGTTAATCATCAAAATCGCACGAAATTCGTAAAAAACTGTTCGGGGATTTTTAAAAACGAGTCGTGGAAATTAATATGTAAGTTTGCAATCTAGAAGAATCTTGAGGAACTCCACAATTTATACGACTTGGACTACTTAGTGTGTTCTTTATTTCAACGATCTGCTGACGATTATGCCTACACAAATATGATTGTTTCGATAGCAGTATATGGTGGTCGAGGCATTCGATACAACCTTAGATATATCGACGGAATAACCCTGATAGAAGAATAAGCCTCATTAATTTCTCAAAATTTGTTGAGAACGTGCTCCAAAGCGAAATTGGTCTATAATTATTTAATTGTAATTCGTCATCTTTTTTATAAATTGGAATCACATTAGTTGTTTTCCAAATTTCTAGAAATTCAGCAGACTCTAGTCTTAGGTTAAATAAGAATTTCAATACATCGATTATAAGAAACAGGAGCGTTTTTAACAGAAGTATTATCCACTAGATCGTTTGTTTTTTAACTGCTTGATTGCAGACAAAATCTCGCTAAAATTAATAGGTTCAAAGAAGCAAGATGCACTGCACTGTATTCTGTTTGAACACCAAAAACAAAACGTTTAGATTCAATTCGAATAATTTCGTTAGAAGACCTAGAAAATTGAATGGATAATTCCTGCGACACGTTTATAAAAACCTTGTTAATTTCGCAGAGATTTCTTGCGGGGGTGTGTGTACAGTATCTGATTGAAAGCAGTAAGTTTCAAGCATCGGCGGGCGAATTTCACCCTATAACATCATCAATCAATAGTTTGCCACGTAAATATGCGTATTCAAGTTTGCGTTTTTTTTATGTTTAAATCTATGCAATTTGTCGGGGGCCAAAGCACTCTTAACTCTTTGCTTGCCAAACCGAGAACGTACTGCTATAGGTCCGATTTTATCACCATCTGCACATTGCATAGCTCCATGCCAGCCTATATTGACATGGAAGATGGGTCGGCCCACGAGTTTTGCACTCTGACTGGAGCTCATAGTTGTGTACCATTTCATCACAGATCGTAATCTGTCGATGAAAATTCCCTTTTGCATCCTGCCCCTATCGTTATTCGAACCCTGTACCTCTTGACGCCAAAACTTTAACCACTGTGCCGTTTGGTCGATAAGTTTGAGTTAAACCAGCTCTTTTGCAAATCAAACATCTGCTTTTTGTAAGTTTGTTTTACATACTTTTCTAGTTTTTCATTGTATGGATAATATTTTTAATTTGCGTAAGAAATATTTTAGTTCGGTACTCTTGCCGGAGTAATCGTATATTTCGATGATTCAACATGCGAATTTAAGATGTTAATGTAATTATGAAATATAGAATCACAACTGGGTCAACGATAAATGGGTTTCCAATTTTCAAATTTTAAGAGAATGTTCAACTCAGTTGAAAAAGTTGAAAAAAGTTGAAAAACTTGAAAAAGTTGGAGACTTTTGATTTCAATTAAATTGTAGTCCGTTACAATAATGGAAGATTATTAACATTGTAAATGAATCAGTTTTAAGAAAAACATTTTTTTTTATAACAACTTTATTGATATGGCTACTACAATCTCAAGCATTATTAATTCATTAGTAAGGTTGACATTAGTACTTATGAGATAAGCATAAACTTGTGTGGGTCTGCTGGACCAGTATCCAGTTCCCTTGGTTTATAATTTTCATAAGGTTAGCTCATGTGGTTTGATTCGTTTGAGCCGCCTTACTTCGTTTGTACTGTCCAGTAGTTGTACGGCCTCAAGATTGGTGTGGGTAAGAAGTCTCTTTTCATGTTTTATGGCACATTCGCGGATAACGTCGTCTATCAATTGTATTTCTAAATCATTGTGGATTTCCTTGTTAGTCACAAATCGGTAGGCGTTGGTGACCATTCGAAGAAATTTATTTTGGCTTCGTTGTATAATGTCTCTATTGGATTTATGTGTACAACCCCATAACTGCGCACCATACATCCATATTGGTTTGAAGATAGTCTGGTATACCAGTCTTTTGCAATACAGGTTCATTTTGGAATGATGTCCAATTAACCATTACATTTGACGTTGTTTCAACCGTATCTGTTCAGCTTTTTGTCTCACGTGATGTTTCCACTTGAGCCTTGAATCTAAATGCAGACCAAGATATTTTGCCGATTCAGCCTGCGGCACTTGCACCCCTTTGAAGTATATATGAAGAGTGTTATTTTTATGTCGGAGCGTAAATGTCACATAGGTTAATTTGAGCTCATTCAGTGCGATTTTCCAGTCAATTGCCCATTTAGTAACGTTGTCCATTGCTCGTTGAAGATTTTCCACTGCTCTAGGTTAAGATTCGTCTACTGACATAATTACAGTGGCGTCAGCGAACGTGCCGATGAATGTTTTATTCGTCGTAGGTATGTCCGCAGTTTAAAGAAGGTAGAGGAGGGGACCCAATACGCTTCCCTGCGGAACTCCCGCAATCGCTGGATAAAAGTCCGAACATGTTTCTTTATGAATGACTCTGAATTGGCGATCAGAGAGGAATGATTCAAGCAGCTGGCAATAGTTTTGTGGTAGCATTTTGCTCATCTTGAATGTCAATCCCTCATGCCAAACCCTATCAAAGGCCTGGGATACATCCAGAAATACGGCGGGGCAATATTTCTTTTCTTCTAAAGCTTGCTCTATTACCGCAGTTATTCGATGGACTTGATCTATTGTGGAGTGGTTATTCCTGAATCCAAATTGAAAATCAGGAACGTTTACCATTGGCTTTAGACGTTTTAGTAGAAGTTTCTCGAACAGCTTTGATAAGGTCGGAAGCAGTGAGATTGGTCTGTATGATGTTACTTCTTCATCTGGTTTACCTGGTTTCTTTAGCATAATTATTTGGGCCATTTTGAAGCATTTGTTTACATACTTCAATCTCATACAGGCATTAAATAAGTATGTGATCAAGATGATTGCTTTACATGGAAGTTCCTTGAATAGACCCGGTGATATTTCATCAATTCCTGGTGCTTTTTTATGATTAAGATTTTTGTCGATTTCTTCAAAAATATTCATTGGCGTGACCCTCTTAAAGTCCTGATTTGGTTGATAAACATGTATTGCATCAATGTTGCATTGAATGTCATGGGGTTGGAATACTGCTGCTAGGTGTTGAGCAAAGAGTTCCGCTTTTTTTTTGTCTTGTCGAACCCAACTGCCTTGAGCATTCCTTAAAGGTGGTATTCGAACTACAGGTCGTTTAAATTTTCTGGTTGCTTTCCATAACGAGTAGTCCTTATCCATTTCTGGACCTAGCCCGCTTAAGTAGTTATCGAGGCAATTCTGTTTGAAATTTTTGATTAGCCTATTGACTTTGTTACTTATTCGATTAAAAGTTGTCTTATCAGCGAGATTTCTGGTGAGATGCCATATTCTCCTCGCCCTTCTTCTTGCCTTGATTTGTTCCCTGATTTCAGCCGGGTATTTGACTTCAATCTCCGCTTTGTCCTTTAATTCAGGAGTAGCTAATCTGGCAGCTATTCGAGTGTATTCAATGAAATTGTTTGTTTGTTGTTCCAATTCTTCGTTGCTTTTAATACTAACTTTTAATTCAACTAGCTCTTCCAATTTTTCTCTGAAGATGTCTCAATCCGTGAATCTATTAGTAAGGTTTTGTTTTTTCTGTTTCTTTATTACTATAGCGTTTACTGACAACAGTACAGGAATGTGGTCAGATGTTAGGTCGTTAATTCCTTCGACTCTAGTGTAACTTAGAGGAATACCTTTTATGATGAAGAAATCCAGTAGATCTGGTATTTTTCCTGTATCCGTTGGCCAATACGTTGGCCCCCCTGGGGATAATATATTCGCATTTGTTTTCATGAATGCAATTGAACAAGTTGTTTCCTTTCTCAGGAGAAATAAGCCTGGAACGACAAGCTGTATGTTTTATATTGTAGTCCCCACCAATAATAAATCTTGGACCGAGCTTATTGAAGACGTTATTAAATTGTAACTTCGTTGGTGTATGCCGTGGAGGACGGTACGCTGCTGCAATATTCAGATCTGCGCCATTATATTGGATTGAGATAACAGTTGCTTGCAAATAGTTTTCACGAATATCCTCTTGTTGATTATGTTTGATATTATTTTTAATTAGTAGAGCTGAACCACCTCTGGCTCTTTCACTAGGATGGGTTGTCCAGTAGGAATTAAAACCCCTTATTCTGATAAAGCTTTTGTTGGAGAAGTGCGCCTCTGAAATCAGCGCAATATCAATGTTGCTTGTATGGAGAAATATTTCCAGGTCTTAGGCTCGTTGGTTGAGCCCATTAGCGTTCCAAGCTACAATGCGTAGGAACGAGTTAATCATTTGTGAGTATGTTGACTTTTCGCTTGGTGGATAGATCTAGATTTCCAGTTTTGCCACCCTCTCTGCTAAATGACCAAGTGACTTTTGAATTTGGCTAAGCATTTTAATAATTTCAATGTTATTAGACTCTTTGGTGATTTGCGCATAGGATAATCCAACTGTGGATGGTGTGATTGTTGTTTGTGGTTTAGCAACTTTGGTTTGTAATCGCTGCACTGCGCTTGTTCTATTATTCTGTTGACTTTTAATTTTGTTCTGATATACTCAGCATCCTTTATAATTTGCAGTATGCCCTTGTGGTTGACAAAGAGCACAAGAAGGCGCGATATCTAGTGTTTTATTGCATATTGTCGTGTGGTGATTTCCCCCGCATTTAACGCATTTGGTTTGACGATAGCAAAAGCTCTTAGTATGTCCAAGTTGTTGACAATTCGTACATTGTGGAATTCCCCTTTTCTTGTTAGGTGGCTCAATTTTAACTATACAGTACGCAAGTTTCTTGATATTGTATACTTCTTTATTGTTGTCTTTTTGTTTTAAGTCGATGTAAAACAATGGAAAGTGTTTCCTGACTTTTACACCATCAATTGTGACCATTTTGTATATGTTGGTAATACCTGCGACTTCATGTCCCATTTTTTCTAATTCAGCTTTAATTTCATTGTGACTAATAGAAGCCTCTGATAACCACTCTATAGGCCTTTTCACTCTTCAGCTGGTAGGTGTGATATTGAATATTTTCTAGTTGGTTACTAGATTCATTTTTTAATTCTTCCAGTAATTTTTTGACATTTCTGTAATCATTTTTATTTTGAAAGGTAATTCTTATGTCACTGTTTGAGAGCGCCTTAAAATTAGTTGATTCACTATAGTGTTTTTTATTATTTTTTGTCGAAAAAGTTCGAAATTGTTGATATTGCTCACATTAATGGGTGGAGGCAGTGGTATTTTTGGGTTTTCTGTTCAGTGTTACTGTTCACACTTTGTGTATTATTTTTTGGAGAAGTTTTCGTTTTTGTGCGCCTACGTTTCTTAGGATTTCTGTTATTAGCTCTGGAAACTTCTTTTTCCAGTTCTTCCTCATCTGTGAAATAATCCTCTATACTCAGAGCATTAAATCTATTTTGTTGAGAGACTGGAAATGGCTGCAGCAGCCAGATGGAATTATTTGAATGATGTTGACTGTTGATGGCTGAATATGGTGAACAGGCAGGTTGTTAGCTCGTGCTGAATCCTCAGCTTTTCTATTTTTAACCTGTTTTTTATTTTTTAGTGTAGAGTTTTCTCTCTTCCTATGACAGAGCTCTGCGTTATCATAGGGAGGCTATGGGTTTAAACCGAATGACGCCAAATTCGGAGTTCACATACTAACGACTAAGCACGGTGGTATGGAGTACCACCTTAGCTTTGGTGTGCTAGTTTTTGGTTCCCGAGTATTTAATTTCCCCGGTACCTACCCTGGCAAGCATTCCCCTATCCGCCACCCGGGGAGGCGCGTGATGGGGGTACTAGCAAACCCCACACAGGATCAAGAAAAACATGATCCAAGCATATTAGCACCATAAAAGGTTTATTTAGTTAGAAGACTAGCTAGTCAATATGAAAGTACAATGGCTTAATAATTATACGATTCATTTAAGTTTAGATGCAGAGCAAAAATTGATCTGATTACAGCAAAACAATTTTCTCTAACTTGCAACACTGTTTCGGTGTAATGAACTATAAAATCAATTCTTCTTTGACTTATTACGCAAACATTTAATTTAGATACTGCTAATAGGGCAGACACATGACTAGTTACGTAACCATGATTTCGGGATCATGATCTGCCAAATGGGAACGCAAGACACACTACAATTTCTTTTGTCTTCTTCACATTTAGTTCTAAAATATTAACGGTTCACCAAAATGCTATGATTGAAATTTAATTGGCTGTTAGATTTACAGATATGACTTATCTAACGACAAAACCCCAAAAAATTTGTTCCCTCCAATTGTGTAACAGAAAACGCATAGAAAACTAGATTTGTTGTCTACTATTAGTCCCCAATCTCCGTTTTCGATTTCTTCGGCATTGTTAGCACTAAAATGCATCGAAATGAGAAAAAATATCTAATTTCGATGCTGAGTTCAAATTTAGTTTGAAACTATGGATAAACATGACACACTAGCACGAACTCATGATTTCGAGTTAATCATAATTACGAAACTATCGGGTCGTATCGACAGACGTGACAACGACTTTTAGCCTTATTCGCGTTGTTTTCGAAAATGATGTTCGCTATTTTGAAACGCGGCTAAAATCGCGAATTTATTGCTATTTTTAAACGCAACTAAAAGTACAACTTTTCGAAAACAAGAAACCAACATAATAAAAAAAATTGAATTATCTGTCAAAAACAAAACCATCTATTTAGATTGAATTAAGTTTTCTATAGAAATAGAAGTAACATTTTTGGAGAAGTACCATTTTTTATTAAGGAAATTAGAAAAAAGTAAAAATGAGAAATTCGTAGTAGAAAATAAAAAATCAGATTCTACGTCAAACAAAGAAAAAAACGACTGTTGGGTCACAATATGCCGCGAATATAATGCGGAAAGAGCAGAATCTGATTACAGGAGACAAAACTCGGCAAAAGCTTAAATCAGCCTATAAAAATATGAAGGGGAAATTGAAAAAATCTATTGCTAATACAAAACATGGTGTCAAGTACTGATGGTGGTCCAGCTTCAGCTCCTCTAAAGAAAGACGATGGTCTGTTTTATAATTTAATAACGCCCACGTCGTAATCGGTACGACGATGATGACGTTACCGAATTCATCGAGTAATGCTCGTGCTAATTTTCCTCGATCTATATACCGTGGGACTAAGAAAATAGATAATTTAATAAATCCTTTTATTAAATTATCTATTTTCTAATATTTACTGATTGGCAATAATAAACAAAATACTAATGGTCCTCGGCACATAGTTTTCGTTTCGATTCGTTTCGTTTTCAATAAGTTTTTCTAAATTCGTACACACATAGCTTTTGAAATCGAGATCGAGAATTGGGATTTATATAAAATGAATTTTTGGTTTCTAGGTGAAGGTGGTTTAGTACATAATTTTACTCTCCAAACTTTAAACTTCCACTTTTGTGCAATGATAATACTGAAAGTTCAGTAATAAAATTTTCTTCTATTGAGTGCATTATGGCTATATACAAATTGACAACGAGTGCTTACAGTTTTCTATTGACCATTCAGAGGAATGAAGTACATGTTAACGTAATAATGTACTAGGTTATGCTTAGTAAGTTTTGTCGTTCTACTTCGTTCTCAAATGGTATAACTTTTTTATGAACTCGTGTGAAGTTTCAAGTAGAACTTTCAACTCATTCGTATATTAACAGCTGTTCAAAGTTGACGTGTCACAGCATTTTTTTCACAATGAAAATTTGAATATCGTGCAGCAGTGATAAAATTCTTTTTTTTGGAAGGTGTAGCACCAAAACAAATTCCAGAACGATTTTTAAAAGTGTATAACTCTTCACCTTTAATTAGAACAGTAGAAAGATGCGTTGCTGAATGTGGTCGTACAAATTTTGAAGTGCATCAATACCAGAAATCGTACCAAAAATACAGCATACAGTTTTTGAAGATCGTCGATTAACCGAGAGAGAATTAGTAGAAGACCTAGGAAACTCATTATGCAGTGTGAGCAATATTTTGACTGAAGTTTTGCATTTCAGAAAGCTGTGTGCACAATGAGTGCCTCATTCGCTAACAATGGAACAAAAACACATTCGAATGCGACTTTCCCAGCAACATTTGGAGCATTTTAGAACCAATAAAAGGATTTTGAGCGTCGTTCCATCACTATAGATGAGACTTTGGTCTACCACCATAATTCTGAATCAAACAAAAGGCTAAGGAGTGGTATGAACCCGGTACTTCGGCTCCGAAGCGGGGTATGGTCCATCGGCAAAGAAGGTGTTAATATCAGATTTTTGGGATGCAAAAGGAATTTTGCTCGAGGATTACCTCCAAACTAGTAAAACAATAAACTAAGATTTTATTGTAACCTTTTGGACTAGCTGGATGTATAAATTCGTTAGAAAAGATCTGGTTTACAGAAGAAAAAAATAATTTTTCTTCAAGATAACGCAACCTCTCACACAGCTCATGAAACGATCGCGACAATCAGTGAATTAAAGTACGAAAATTTGCAACATGCACCCCATTCGCCAGATTTAGCCCCCTCTGACTTCAGGCTGTTCTCACATCTAAAAAAAATCATGCGTGGAAAATGATGTTCACCGAAAGAAGAGATAATAGTCTTCCGGATTATCACTTCAGGGATGGAATCCATAAACTAGAAAATCACTGGAACCAGTATATTGAAGTTCAAGGAGATTATTTTGATCGAAGTCTCCGACGGAACAAAGGAGGAAATAAAGTGTCGCTCGTATGTGTTCAGCAAACCGGGCAAACTCTCAATGACTTGGGTCCCGTTCAAGCACCACATCCAGGTACCAGCCTGCGTTACTACTATTTACAAGCCTTGGTTCTCATTTACCGAGATCGTTTACAAGTACTCAATTCAGAAGCAACAGCAGCTCTTCTATGTGGCACTTACCAGAGTTATCAGACTACACGATTTGTACATAGCTATCAACAATAATATTTAATTCCGATTATTGCACGGAAAAGAAGTAGCGATGTATGATTGCACAACCCAACTTAATTGCCGCACCTCAACAGTCGGTGGAGCCTCTGGAATGGCCATGTACAGCGGCGTCGTCGCGAAATCAACTTGCAGACGACTGAACATCCGCTTCAGCAACCAAGAAAATGCAAATCTGCTTAATTGGTGATATTTGTTTCGCTATAATTTCCATGGTCACTGACAAGATAAAGTTCAACTTCTGTTTCGGCCCATCTACCAGCCGTTACCATATAAAGTCAATGGAAACAAGTCGGACTATTGTGCATTAAGCATTAGCCGCTGTAGCTGACTGTGCACTATCAACCTAAACTAGATTTTTATCAGCAGTAACACTCAGAACTTGCTCAATGAATTTTAGAAGGTTGTGCGGTGTGTGTTTAGCCAGAAGAGATTTTCGCCAGAATCGTAAATACGTTAGTTGGAACCGCTAAAATGCTAGGTGGAAGCAGCTGTCGGAACTAGTATCGCAATTTCACGTAGAACTATAATTTCTATCGGAACCATAAAAAGCCATCGAAAACCTTTTGAACTATCGCTCAAGGAGCCTGAAACTTAGGATGTTCAATCATATGAAATCAGTGGGAACCAACCGGTTCGATATGTAATAAGTACAATACCTTAGATATGAACTCCAAAATTTCAGCCGGAACCAGATTTTAACCAGCCGGAACAGTTTAGAGCAGCATACTACTTGTGTCACAGATGATGCGGTTTCAGCAGAGTGACAGATACAGAGAATAAATTGCTGATTTGCTGAGATGATTATATATAATGGTTTGCATAGTACGATTCAGTCGTGTTTAGAGTTCGTGAGGCAAAATGGATTGTTCTGTAAGTTATTCTTTACTTGAAATAATACTGTTACTACAGAGTAGCCTGCTGTATTATTGAGGTCAGTATAAACGGTTTGGAGAAACCTGCATACCCAAGTATTTGATCGGTGTTAGAATTAACATAACAACTTACATAGCTATCGACTAAAACTAGACTAAGGTAATTTTACAATAACTATGTATACCGACAACACGTTGTCGCAAGTAAAACTAGTTCTGCGACTATCATAAGAGTATGCCTTATCGACTTAGAGCATGTCCTTAGTATCCCACTATCCCAAACTATTCCTTCCCTTAGAAGAAATTAGAAAACAAGAATTAAGTAGAAATAATCATTGTTTTAACAATAACGTCTTATAAATCAAAACTCAAAAAAACTCCAATGATCTAAAATAAACAATCCAAAATCACTTATGTTTAACACAACAAATTAAAATCGAGGTAATGACATTTTGAAATTGAAGATACCCGCACGTATAACCTTAAAATGTCTACATGTAAAAACAAATTTGTATATGTCTGTTTTTCTAACAGAGAAAAACAAATTTTGCTTTAATTTAAGTCCAACCCACACAAATGTGAGAAAAAAATGACAGGTTGTAATGTCTTCCGGATTTTAACGGATCTAAGTTAAATCGGAATTATTTTTGAAAAAGGAACATTATTATTTGATGACATATAAATTATATAACATATTAATTATTTGTATTTGCGAAAACGGACGAATTAAGTAGAATGCACAAATGTGTATGATGGTTCCATATACATACAAAAATAAATTTTTGGCATGTTCTTTTGCCTTACCGACACAATTGTGTGGGCAGGCAGGAAAAGGAATATGTTTTAATGTATTGTGTAATTTCCTAGTACGGAAAACCCCGCACATTTTACACATACAGGCTCAAACTTTTAATAAAGGCGAGGCTTTTTTCCCCTATGCAAGATAGGGGTAAATTACTTATAATGAAAATTGTTTAGTGTTAAGGGGAGCTTTTAGTAGTGATCTTGAATAATCTTGAAACTCATTAGTTTGGGAGAGATTGATGAAAGTTATTTTTTTTTAAATTGGAACCTATAATTTTGAGTGCACCTTTAGATTAGATACAATTAGATAGGTGACATAGATTAGATAGATTAGATAGATAAGATAGATTAGATAGATTAGATAGTGTTATATCAGTGTTGATGTTTGATATAGCTTTTCGATATTTTAGTGAACTGTTATCCGCTTACCACTGGTGAGGGCTATGACAATAACAGTCTGAAGTGTTGTTTTAAACTACTTTATTTTTATTAGATTCTTTTGGTTTATATACAAAATTAATTCATATAATTACAACTATCAAGTTGCTGAGCTTACAATTTTACCTAAATTAAAAAATATGTGTTTATGTTATTCATTATATGGACAATACTTTTGCTGATCTTATGAAAATAATAAGTGTATGCGCGCCGGAGATAATGGAAATATAAGCCGTCAAATAATATTTAGCTATTCGCATACTTATTGTTGCTGATTCGACACATTTGTGTCGCTAATGTTATGTGCTTGAACATATATAATAAATTATTCCATGTTCAAACCCGTGATTGAACATACTGCGGGGCTGTACAATTGAGAGACCTTGGCCGTGGTGTTGGTCGTGGTGGTGGTGACATGTCTTCGGAGGAAACCCGGTGATTTGTCTTGCGTCTGCAGAGATATAACAAAATTATGACCAGTCCTATGATCACCATGGTGTAAGTCATCACGTAATGATGAATGTGATGCCCTCTATTAGAAGAGTCCATTGATTTAGGTAAGGCCGTTTCCTTTAATTTTTGTTGTGCAATGGCCGTTTCAAGATTAATTATGTCCTTATTTAAACTGAGGTCCGCTGAATTGTTGGTGCCTCTCTCTGATGGAATCGTCGGTAGCTCCGATAAATATGATGAGTTTTTCAGTTCACTCTGAATCTTTATTGACGCAGCAAAAGACGAATTAATCATATAGGATTTTTCGTCGATAGTTGTGAGATAAAAATGCCCGTTTTTTAAAGTACATTTCCGATCCAGACTGAGTATCCCAGAATTTTGCAGCTTCATTGTGGTTATCTGACGATCACATATTAGATCAACGATTTTTGGTGATGTTACTGAGAATAGCCATTTGTTTGTGTCTACTGGCATCCAATAGTTCAGTTGGTGCAATATAGTTGTTGTACAACCGTTCAAATTCTGCGCTACATGTCTTAATAGATTCATTTCACATTGTGACTGATTTGATTGTATGTTGTAAATTGGAGAAATGGTACATAAATATCCAGTATTTTTAATTTGAACGCATTGTTGTAGTTCATCGTTAGTTAGAGGAGCGAAACGTTCTCGATGCATATTTACTATGAGGTATTCTGTTGTTCGCATTATTATGTGTAATTGACCATTTTTGATTTTTGGGATTGGTACTATGTGAAATAATTGATACGTCTCCGAATATGCTAAAGGCATCTGGATGAGAAAGAGGATGTGATTATTCGTGACTCTTGTCTGCACGGTTAGCAGGTTGTAAATGTGCCCAAGGCTATTATCGTCATCGCCTTCAGGGATCATCATGGTTGGTGAAATATAATCCTTAATTCGGTTGATTTCCTCTTTCAATTGTTGAGGGGCCAACAGGGCTGGATGGATATGTCCTTGATGGGCATTTATAATAACATCGATAATAACTCGTTGTTTATCTGCTATTCGCCTCATGATCATCATTATTTGAATAGTATATGTTGTAATAGATTGTACCCTGTCATAATGATCACCATCTATGGATAATTGTTGGATTTTTCCATCGAGATATAAGAACTGCTGGGCGATAATTTTAAAATGATTAGCAGTCGTCTCTCTGTCGTGTTTAAATACATTTATTGTTGAGTCTATGATTGACGTTTGATTTTGGATTAATGCCAATAAATATTCTTCATTATCTTCTGCCTTTTCCAGTTGATTCTCTATATGTGAAGCATCTCTTTGATTCATGATGCCGAACGCATCACCGAGAATGTATCCTATTGTATCACCTATGTCACGTTTCCTCAGAGCGTGGTCCTTGTTCGTTGACCTGAGTAGGGCATTTTGCGATGTAATTTCCTGCATTTGTTCAGTTAGCTGGTGTACCACTACATCACAGAGTTTTGGTCTCTTCCCCCCGTCCACCCCGTCTGACAAGTGTTATTTAGATGACTGATGTAGTATTCTATAGAGCTGATGTCGTCCCAATATCCTGATAGGTTGTAGTTTACAATTATTTTCCACCGCAATGCCATCAGGTTAACAGTTCCGGTGTTGTGGAAATATATGCCGGCGTCCGTTGGTAGCGGTTCTACAGTGCTTTCAGATGTTCCAAGGGAGAAAAGCCCTTGCATCATGCCGAGCATCAAGATTATTAGTCTCATCGTTAGTCCTTTTTTGAATATTACCTTATTGTGATATACTTGTCTTTTCTTTTTAACTTCTCGGGGAGGTTGAACACGTAAAGGTATCGTTGGTTGTTGAGGTTGCTCGACCGGTGAATGTGTATTCGTTTGGTTGGTTTCGTTCTCATGTTCTATTGGTAGTCGTGAAAGTTTGTGAATCGGTCTTTTTATAAGAGTCCCTCCCGGGCCACGAAGTGAGACTACTCGAACCTTTTGGTCTATGCCTGGATGTATTTCCATCACTCGACCAGTTAGCCACTTTAATGGAGGAATTTTGTCCTCTTTGATGAGAACCAGGTCCCCTATCTTCATGTTTGGTTGTTCATCTGACCATTTTCTTCTATGTTGAAATTGATTTAAGTACTCGCTATGCCATCTTCTCCAGAAATCTTGTTTAATTTTTTCTACAAGTTTCCAATGTGTTATACCGTGAATGGTTGTTTCTGCTATTGCATCTTGTGGAATTGCTTTTAGAGGTGCACCGATTAAAAAGTGTCCAGGCGTTAAGAAGGTAACATCTGTAGGATCGGTTGATAGTGGTGCCAGTGGTCTTGAATTTAAGCAAGCTTCTATTAGTGAAGTAACCGTTGATAATTCTTCAAAAGTCAATGTTGCTTCTCCAATGACTTTTATTAAGCATCTTTTTACTGACTTAACTGCCGCTTCCCATAGTCCCCCAAAATGTGGTGCAGCCGGTGGTATAAAATGCCATGTTGTTTCATCATTTGCTAATAATTGCGCAATTTCCTTATTTGAATTACGAATTAGTGCAGCTAATTCGCGTTCAAGTTGATTTTTAGCACCGACAAAGTTGGTACCATTGTCGCTATACAAATCACTGCATAATCCTCTACGTGCAGTGAATCTTTTGTATGCCGCGATGAATGCTTCACTAGTTAGATCACTGACTGGCTCAATGTGTATGGCCTTGGTTGTCATACAAACAAAAATCGCTAAATAACCCTTGTGTGCCTTGTGACCTCTTCCCTTTGTTGTTCGAATCAGAAGAGGTCCCGCATAGTCGACTCCAGTTTTCAAAAATGGTCTTCCGGGAGTAATCCGGGCGGCTGGTAAATTACCCATTAGCTGTGTTCCTGTTTTTGCATTGAAACGATGACATCTTGTACATTTCGATATGAAATGTCTTGTTAGATTCCGACCGTGGATGATCCAGTACCTGGTGCGAAGATGAGCCAGGGTTAATTGTGTTCCTCCATGCATTGTTTGCTTATGTGCTTGTTCAATCAATAGTTTAGTAATGGGATGATCTCTTGGGACAATAATCGGATGTTTCTCGTCGTAGCTCCAAGAGGTTGTGTTTTGGACTCGGCCACCAACGCGTAAGATATCATCCTGCATGAAAGGAGACAAAGATTTAATCTTACTTTTATTTGCCACTCCTTTCTGGTTTGTAAGATCGTAAATTTCGTTCCTGAAGCGTTGCCTCTGTGCCAGTTTAATCAATACTTGGGTAGCCTTTTTTAGTTCTTCTGTCGTGGGAACTTCTTGGTTGTTTACAGTATTCCTTCGGCTTTTGTCAATAAATCTCAATACAAATACTAGAATCCTTTTTATTGTATTAAAATTGGAATGCCTTCGATATAAATTCTCAATCGGGTTATTTGATGTCACTGTCGTGGCCCCAATAATCGGTTGTTTCAGCTCCAATTGATCTGGCGTTCCTTCTAGTTTCATTGGTGTTAGTTGGATTGCCGTTTTGAAGACGTGTTGAGGACCGTTCCACCATAAATTGTATATGATTAATTGATTGGCTTCAATACCCCGGGATGCACAATCTGCGGGATTGTCGGATGATTTTACATAAAACCATTGAGATGAGGCAGTTAACTTCTGGATTTCCGAGATTCGATTTGCTACGAATGTTTTAAATTTGTGAGGCTTGTTTTTCACCCATCCCAAAACAATCATAGAATCCGTCCAAAAATAGGTTGGTGTTTTATCGAATTTCATGTCCTGTTGTACCTTGCTCATTAGATTAGCAAGCAGACTGGCTCCACATAACTCTAGCCTTGGTAGCGTTAACTTGGTTGCTATTGGTGCCACCCGGGTTTTTGATGTTAACAAAGTTGCCTTATTTAACGATTTATCGTAAAAATATATTACTGCTGCATAAGCCGCTTCTGAAGCATCACAAAATCCATGCAACTCTCCTGGTAACGTAGAGTTGAAGTTGATCCACCTTGGGATTTTGATCGCCTCTAGCTTCGGGAGAGAGACATAGTATTGGCAGCATTTATTTTCGACGTCTTCAGGCAGCTTCTCATCCCACGTAACGCTTGAGATCCATAGAGTTTGCATTAAAATTTTGGCTTGTATTAAGGTTGGAGACAACCATCCTAATGGATCGAAAACCTTTGATGATTCGGATAACATCTTTCTTTTTGTCATGATACCATTTTTTCCGTTAAGGTTCACCTTGAATTCGAAGGTATCGGTTGTAGGGTTCCACAGCAATCCTAATGTTTTTACAGCATCGTCGTTAATTATGATCGGCTCGAGAGCTCTCGACTCTGAACCGACAGCTTCTAATAGTTGAGGATAATTAGACGCCCATTTTCTTAGATTAAATCCTCCGGTTTTAAGTGCACTGATAAGTTGGTTTTGTGCTTTTTGAGCTTCTTCGAGGGTGTTACCTCCTGATAATACGTCGTCCACGTAGAAGTCGCTCATTATTATGTTGGCCGCAATCGGGAATTTCACTTTTTCATCTGTTGCTAATTGCTGCAATGTCTTGATAGCCAGATATGGCGCAGATGACATACCGAAAGTTACGGTTGTTAGCTGGTATGATTTTATAACTTCATCTGGCGTCTTCCTCCATAATATTTTCTGATATTGTTGATCATCGGGATGTACTTTTACCTGTCTATACATTTGTTCTATATCTGCTGTGTACGCCACCTTGTATTTTCTCCATCGAATTAAAATTGACATCAGATCTTCTTGTAATTTTGGACCCACGAGTTGAGTTTCATTTAGGCTAACGTTTTTATCGGTCTTAGCTGATGCGTCAAATACTACCCTTAATTTTGTTGTAGTGCTGGTGGTTTTGACTACTGCGTGGTGAGGAATGTAATATTCGTTCTGCGTATGTCCATTACTTTCAATGAGGTGTCCCTGGTTGAAATACCCTTCTATACACTCTCGATATCTAGTAGAAAATTCATTAACTACTGACAAACGTCGTTCTAGTTGAATGAACCTAGCAAGTGCTCGTTGTTTGGATGAACCGATTGATGTTATGTTTTGTTGAAACGGAATACGTACCATGTAGCGGCCGTCGGTGGTTCGACAGTAATTCTGTCGATAATGTTCTTCACACATTCTTTCTTCTTCTGTCATAAAGTTTTTGGATGATATCTCTTCCACTTCCCAGAACCGCTTTAACTGGTTTTCAATATCTACCAGAGTAACCATGGATTGGACGCTCGGAGATTTTTCGTTTACAATATTTCCAAATATGATCCATCCTAGCTCCGTTTGTTGGGCGATTGGTTCGCCTTGATTTCCTTTTATAACTTGGTTCATCAGGATATTTGGGTAATAATCCGCACCTAATAAAATGTCAATTTTATTTGGTTGGTTGTAAGTTGGATCCGCCCACAGTAGATTATTAAATGTGCCCATCTTTGATTATCGAAATGTTGTTCAGGTAGTGGCCGAGTTATATTCGGCAATACTAATGCTTCCATTTCCATGGAGAAGTTTGAAGAAAATCGTGCTCCTACTCGTAAAGTGACTAATTTTGTGGCAGTCGTGATATCGCTATCATTTAAGCCACTAATCTCCACATGCGTTTTTATCGGCGGTTGTTTGATTTTCTTCGATGCCTCGTTGGTGATAAATGAGATTTGTGAACCGGGATCTATTAACATTCGTAACAGGGTTGGTTGTTGCTTTTCATTTTGTACCTCAACCATTGTTGTGGCCAATAGTGTACCAGATGATTGTTCAAATTGGTTTACAAAATGATTAGTCACAATGCATGTTTCGTTTGCTTCCTTTTTTGGATTGTCATCCACCCTTTTGGTAAGCATTGTACGTTGTGGGTGATTATTAGAGTGTAGGAGAGTGTGTCGGGCTCCTTTGCATACTAAACATCGTGTTGATTTTAAACACGGTTGATGAAATTTTTCCAAACATATTTTACACAGATTGTGTTGATTGATCAATCTGCTACGTTCCAATGTAGACATTTGTTGAAACTTCAAGCAGTCTTGAAGTTCATGTGTCTGCTTGCAATTAATGCATGTCCGTTGAGCTTTTACGTGTAGATTTTTAAGTCTTGGTAATTGTGGAGTGGTGCCTGGTTGTTGAGTTGGTCCGGAATTGCGAAAGGTGAGTGATTTTGGTCTGGCGGCTTCTAAGGCTTGGAATCTGCGTTCCAAAAATGCCAGAAATTCCTCTATTGTTGGCATCTCACGAGGATCAGGAATGGTCATCTCAAACAGCCTCAAACTTTCATTATCTAGTTTTCTGATTACAATTGGAATTACTATGTAATTCCAAGATATGGTTATTACGCCCAAGTTTTTGATGGCATGCATGCTTTCCGTTAATGTATCGTATAACGATTTCATAGTTGTTGCTAATTCTGCATGCATGCTGGGGAAATTCAAAATGTGGTTGATATGTGTTGTTGCCATTTGCCGCTTATTTTGGTACCGATTTACCAATAGCTTCCAAGCATCTTGGTAATTCACCCCTTTTGCTTCCAGATGACCAATGATTCTAGCTGCACTACCTTGGACTGTTGTTTTTAGTTGGTGCATCTTGACGGTGTCGCTTAAATCGTCATTTTCGTGAACCAACTTTCTAAATAAATCGTAGAAAGCTGCCCATTTCAGAGTTTCTCCGTAAAACTGCGGTATCTCAATCCGTTTTAATTTTATCTTGCTTTTTTCACTATCGGTTGTTTGTTGTCCGCGTTCATTTTTAACCAATTTACAACGTAATGTTTCACTTTCGTTGACCAATGCAGAGTAATAATCGTCGGTAAAGTAAGTTGTACGTTCTTCTTCACCTGCATTTGCGTGCACCAATATGTCTTCGTGCAGTTGTTCTATTTGTGCTATCCTTGCATTCAGCTGTTGCAGCTTATGTTGTAGTTGGACATGATTGCCCTGCTTTCCTAACAGCTCATTTGTATCGGCTATTAACTTATAGCAAAGACGCATTTTGACCTCTTGTGTTTTGTACCGATGTGCTTGTTCTGGTTCAAGCGAGTAGTTGTTCGTGGTACTGCGGTTGCTGTTGGTACTACTATCGTTTGTAGCACTACTATGGTCGGTTGTTAATAGTTTTTTTGTTGATGATCCCGTTGGAATTGCCTCTCGTGTTGCTATTTCGAGTTTCCTTTCTATCTCACGTTTGAACGTTGTGTACAGTTGTTTTACTGTGTCCCGCTCAGCCCAGTAACTATGCGTTGGATCGTTGTCGAAGTGTTGGTCTTTCATTTCGTTGTCTGCATCCGTGTAACTGGACCACCACTCATCTAGTTTATCTAGTTTATCTTCTAAGTAAACAGTTGTCCGTCTACTTTCGGAATCCTTGCTGTAATTGGTTTTTAACCGCTGCAGTTGTTCGACACGCGTACATTGCTTTTTGTATAAAGCATCCATATTTTTATTGTAATGTGGCTCGAAATGATTATGACCAGTAGCTCGAAGTATTTTGTATACCGCCTGTTTTTGTGGTTGTTAGGTTCGATGCCTGTTGGTTGTTGGCTCGAAATTTATATAGTCCGCCGGTTGTTGTTTTGGCGTCGAAGGACCAATGTTATATCAGTGTTGATGTTTGATATAGCTTTTCGATATTTTAGTGAACTGTTATCCGCTTACCACTGGTGAGGGCTATGACAATAACAGTCTGAAGTGTTGTTTTAAACTACTTTATTTTTATTAGATTCTTTTGGTTTATATACAAAATTAATACATATAATTACAACTATCAAGTTGCTGAGCTTACAATTTTACCTAAATTAAAAAATATGTGTTTATGTTATTCATTATATGGACAATACTTTTGCTGATCTTATGAAAATAATAAGTGTATGCGCGCCGGAGATAATGGAAATATAAGCCGTCAAATAATATTTAGCTATTCGCATACTTATTGTTGCTGATTCGACACATTTGTGTCGCTAATGTTATGTGCTTGAACATATATAATAAATTATTCCATGTTCAAACCCGTGATTGAACAGATAGATTAGATAGATTAGATAGATTAGATAGATTAGATAGATTAGATAGATTAGATAGATTAGATAGATTAGATAGATTAGATAGATTAGATAGATTAGATAGATTAGATAGATTAGATAGATTAGATAGATTAGATAGATTAGATAGATTAGATAGATTAGATAGATTAGATAGATTAGATAGATTAGATAGATTAGATAGATTAGATAGATTAGATAGATTAGATAGATTAGATAGATTAGATAGATTAGATAGATTAGATAGATTAGATAGATTAGATAGATTAGATAGATTAGATAGATTAGATAGATTAGATAGATTAGATAGATTAGATAGATTAGATAGATTAGATAGATTAGATAGATTAGATAGATTAGATAGATTAGATAGATTAGATAGATTAGATAGATTAGATAGATTAGATAGATTAGATAGATTAGATAGATTAGATATATTAGATAGATTAGATAGATTAGATAGATTAGATAGATTAGATAGATTAGATAGATTAGATAGATTAGATAGATTAGATAGATTAGATAGATTAGATAGATTAGATAGATTAGATAGATTAGATAGATTAGATAGATTAGATAGATTAGATAGATTAGATAGATTAGATAGATTAGATAGATTAGATAGATTAGATAGATTAGATAGATTAGATAGATAGATAGATTATATAGATATATTAGATAGATTAGATTTATACTGAGTGCTGAGATATCGGTGTGAAGTTTCCGCCAAAACTCAAAAGTGTAGCTACACTAATTGTCAAAAATGTGATGTGTTCACGGTTTTTTAAGCTTAATTTGAATTAAAAAAGCATTATCAAAGTAAACATAAAGTTCAGATATTAATTAAAATTTATTGCAAAAGACAAATCCAACACGACGGGATACAATTTGTTTAATAAAATTTTATGAAAAAATTTGACACACATTGCTGATGATGTTCACTAGAATTTGAAATGTCTGGATTGGTGAATGCGATTACCGCAAGAAGATTTAGGATCCTCTGGTACAATTAGAAAGTGATTAAGAAACTCACATCAACTCGACCTGTTACATATTTTCCAAATTCGCATAAATTTGTTCATCTAAGGTTTAGAATTTTACTAACATTTTTTATGAGATTGGTGACATCTGGGGTTAAGTAGTGGCACTAAAGGTGGTTTTATAACATGATTGTTGTATAGCGGATAATAGTAGTCTAGAACAAAATCTAGAATAAATAAAGGCGAATCTAGAATATTCGGTAGATGTATAAATTCGAGTGCAACAAACAAAATGAGTCAGCTGTATGAGGCTTGGTGTGGCATTTGGGAGCTTCGGTACGCGAAAGATAAATAGCGAAAGTGAGGGGCGGGAAAGTAATAAGTGGTGTTAAGTGAAAATAATGGTGTAATTAAAAAGTGTAATTGTTGTATTAAGTGAATTGATAAATAATTGTGGAAATTATTTGTTGTTGTAATTTAATGTTGGTAAAAATAAGAGTGGGAAAGTCTATAAATTACGTCAATTGTTGTTGTAATCGTCAAATTCTATAACGATATTCACAATCCAGTGAAAAGACCGGGTTTGCAGGGCAAATTCGTAACACTATTCACTCGTATCGCTCGACTTAATAGATTTTTTCATAATTCACAAAAATTTAAAGTCTGCACAAAAGCGCTAGTATTTATGAAAACGAGCATCTAAACCTTTTTAAATTTTCACATAATGTTAAAAAAAAACGATTAAACATCTCTGGCAAAAATGGTTGGGCTCTTCTGATATAATTTTAAAGTTATTAAGACAACAACTAAAGTTAATATATATTTTTCCTTTTCAAAAGACCTTGGCCTTAGTAAATTAGTAAGACTTGTTAAAAGAAAATGGATGGGTTTCTCTGGCACAGGTTTTAATTTTTTTTTCGATTATGGGTTTAAAACCATAGGTTTCGTGGCGTGCGCAAAATAGTCTTTGACTGGTTGTAGTAGATATAATAAATTTCTAAGAAATTCCACTATCGAAATATTGTTAAATTACAGTTCCTTATTCCGTCAGGCTTGATACATAGAGGCCTATCAAATTGCCATATTCAAATCAATTCGAAACTGAATTTGTTTATTTTCGGCTGGTAAAAGTGAATGCCACTACCTGCATTGCCATTCTGTTACTTTAGGCTAAGTTTAATATAGTAATATTACATCATCGATATCCTTGATTTCGACCCACACGTCATGAGTAAGATACCTTATATTTGTTTCTTGATCAATGACGGTCTCGAGCTTTTTATTCGACACTGTTATTTTTGATTGTCGATTTTCCATACCACTTTGTCGCTTTGCGAATGTGTTTATTAATACAAGTAGACTGTGATCTTGTTAGTTACTTCCAAATAGCGCTGCAATACAAACATCCAATTAAATACCGGGGTTGTACTAACAAATTTGATTAACTATATTTAATTAGAATGTAAAGTACCCGCGATACAAATCGCCATAATAAACAAATAACTTTTTTGGGTGGTGGCAGATCTATAAAAAACATAAAGGTAAAACATAACAGTTTCAATGTCATCCATTCGATTAAACAAGAGTATATAACACTCTCACTTATTTGCAACAAAAGGATTTTAATAATATTTTAAGTGTATTTAAAATATTTTGTTGTTGTTGTACGTCTTATACAATATTCAATTATGGACTTTCATACCTCAAAAAATTCCGCTATCCGATTTTCTTAACAGATACGTATATTGTATATGATGTCGCGTTGTGTTGTTGTTGGTAACAAACCGACTGACCGACCGAACGAAAAAAAAACAAATCGCGGTTACGCTAAATTACATTCTACTTGTGATTAATAATATTTTTATTTTCTTCTTATGTACATATCTTATAATTACTATTATCCAATAATGTTTTATTCTCCGAACAAGAAAAAAAAAATACTTTCTCAAGACAGATAGACTTACATACTAACAACAACAAAATAGTTCAACTCGAGACAATTTAGTTTTCATTCGAATCAGTTTGATTTCGGTCGTTTAAGAATTTTGTCGCTTTGGGCTTAGTTGCAACTAACAAATTATTATTATTTTTTATATTACTATCATTTGGTGTAAGATCGGATTATTTATATACTCAGTGTTGAAACCTTTTAGATAAAATAGTGGTTCAAATAGTGCGGATATAAAAAAATATCAAAATCCTAGGATTACACATAAAATAGGATTATTAAAGTGTTGTTTTATAGTTATATCATAAATGTTCTGTTATTAAATTAAATTAAATTAAAAAAAAAATATTAAAGAAATATGAAAATTATAATTTGTGTGGCTTTATGCCTTACGGCAATAAGCACGGTGTCCGGGACACCGTCTGAATATAACGACTATAAAACAAAACGTTTACCTGAAAATATAGAGCTCGAATTCTCATCACCTTCATCACCACGAAATAAAAGAACAATCGGCATATTTACATCATTTTTAAATGCTTTTACTAATACACTGCAAAGATCCAATCCACCACCACAACCACCACCACCACCACCACCCGCTAGACCCGCACCTAGAAATAACAATAATGCTATTAATAATAATGGTAATGTGATCGGATATAGTGTGTTTGCCGGTTTGCAACCCATCACCGGGGTAATTAGTATAAATCCTCTCCCAAATCCAACACCAGCTCCGCCAGCACCTGCAGGTATGGGAGCTGCTGCCGCTCCACCACCTCCACCAACAAGGCCAATGGCTCCACGTGGACAACCTAGAAATAATATTCCATTAGCAATAGCTCCAGCTCCAACGACAATGCCACCACCACCTCCACCACCGCCAACAACAATGCCTCCACCACCACCAACTATGGCAGCAGCTCCGCCACCAACAACAGGTGCTCCACCAACAACAACCGATTTATTACCAGGCGGAGAGGAAACAACATTGGGAGGAGATAGCGCTCAAAGTACAACATTTGGAGATGAAGGTGATGATGATTATATTGATTCATCGACAGAAGTTGAGGATGACAATGAAAATGCCATTTCACCAAAGGCAGCTGCACGCACCCAATCTTCATCCTCATCTTCTGAGTTCGATCAATCATACAATAATAATAACTATTGGATAAATCCATCTCCTCCTGCTTGGTTTAGAAATGGGGCTTTTTACAGTGACTCCAGGGAAGAGGACACTGACTCTAGTAACGGAGTCAAAACGGTCGGAATTAAATATTCGGAACCAATTAGGCAACAACACAATAAACACAATCGAAATTATAACACAAAATCAAACGTCGGAAACGAATTCGAACGGCAACAATACTACAACCCGCAACAATATCAGCAATTCAAATCAGTTAACTACCAACCCTTCGCCGCCACCACCGGTACCACCGGCGGCGCCACCAGTGGCACCACCTTCGGCGGCTATGAATTCAATGTTCCAGATTACAGTGCCAAGCAGCCCGAATACACAATGCCTGCCTCTCACAGCAGAGTCAAGATGCACGATAATGGATTTGATCAGTTCACTTATCATGACCACCGTTTCGGGGCTCAGCCGTCTTATCGGGTCGAATACCATGGGAAACGGGATTGGGCCTAGATAAAATTATCGCGTTTCGTGTTCCTCAACACAAACTACTATTATATAATTATAATTTTATTTATTATTTTATAATTTTTTTTATTTTATAAAATTACATTTCAGACCATAAAAAATTTTAAATTTTCCAAATTTCCAATGTTTGAGATATTGTGATATATGTAAAAAAAAAAAAAATGAAATTATTTAGAAAAATTACCTATTTTATGTTAAGATAAAATCTATAATTTTTCATAACTGTGTGTGTATATATAATACTCGATCGAATGTAAATCTGTAAATTAGAACAAATTTTTGCCGAAATTATTGAAAATTTGTGAGGATGACGTAAAACCGAAAAATATTATTTCGCGCGCGATTAGCCACACATTTTCAATAATTGGCGGGGGATTATTTGTACAAAAAAAAATCTAAACCTTAATTATTTTTTACTAGAAATTTGTAATTATTATTATTATTATTATTATTTTAATTAAAATTTAAACACAATAAACAACAAAATTGAAAAAAATTGATCCATAGCATAATTTTTGTTCTATGTATAGACAACAACGGCGCACAGCAATTAAGTCATACGTAATGTAATTATTGCATTGTCCGGAACTAAACGTATCTATATACACATAAAACTGGAGAAAGGTAAAGTGGCTAGAAAAAAAAATTATTTCACCTAAAATTATAGGTAAGTAAGATTTTATTGCACCAGAATTAAATATTTAACTTTATTGTACACAGCTAATCACACTCTCGAGATAATAATTTCCGGAGTTTGCAATTACCGACCGTGCTGATTGATATTTTGCAATCGACATAATTGTATATCAAATATGTATATGGTGGAATTGGAGCTGGAAATTTTTTTATAATTTCCATGGCCGTGGATAAATTGTGATACGTGCGAATATTAATTTTAAATTACATATAGTAGAAGTTCGAAATCTAGGTTAAATATATATACGTGTAAGAATAATAATAAACTATCTTATAATCAATCGTTTGTGTTGAGATGGCCAATCTAACTGCGAGCTAATCAAAAAACATTTACGATTTCCCAGATTTCTGGCAGAATCATTTCTGGGAAATCATTTGTTAATTCTTAGGTATTTTACAGAGTTAGTATGTGATAGTGTGGTATTTTTGGATACCGCGGATAATTGATTTAGTTTTCTGTTCGGTCATCAGTTCGTTCATTCATTCATTTTGTTCATCGCATTTTAAAGTTTATTAGTAGCTCATCTGCAAAAATACTAATTATTTTATTCTGTATATCGATTTTGTCCCGTAAGTTACTCATGTAAAATGAGTGAAGAAAAAATAATCGAATACGTACACAGTGTATAAATTATATCTTTGTATTTGTTTTTCTTTTGTTCATATTTGTGTCATTTTTAGGATGAACAGTACTAAAATAACGCGATCCGGGCGAATCAGTTTAATTGCTGTGCTTATTTCCTTTTATCAACACATTACGTCCGCTCTCGAGCTGTGTAGTGTCATTATTTAACATGGTAATATATTTTATCATTAATATTTTTTTATCATAAATTAATTTTATATGTACAGGAACCCTCCAAGAACACGATTAATTCATCTCGTGTTCTTTAAAACCGTGTTGTTCGAGACTACAAAAAATAAATTAAAGAAATGACGGGAAAGGTTCGGAGCCGAACTCTATAAGCATTTTTGTTGCCTGTAAAGCCTACCACACTCACCAACGTCCACCAACACCCACCTAACCCCATCTAAACCCAGCCCAACCGAACCCAATTCACGATAACTCAACTGACCCCAATCAACCGCAATTCCCACACCAAACCTAAAACACCTCATCTCACCCCTCTCCACCTCCCATACCTTCACTCCTACCACCTCTATAACTACACCACCCACATCCATACGAGATATATTTTTATTCCATACTCACATGTTCTATGAAACCAAAATAGAATAGGAAATAAAAAAAAATTCTATCAATTTTAAGGAGGGGGGTTAACAAAACCCTACATATCTCCGAACACCCTAAACAAAGAAATGTTCAAATAGGGCTCTATCCCATGAATTGTTTAAACTTTTAGTGAAAAAATTAAGCTGATATCTCGATCCTTTCTCAAGTTATTGTTGACACAGACGAACAGACACACAGCACACAAACACAGCAGACCACAACCATATATGCTGTATAAGATAGCAGAAAATTTCCAGAAGAAAAAATGTGTTTTGCTATTCACCGCTAGAGGCATCACTATCACAAAAATGAATTTTTTTCTGCTGATATTTTTTTACACCAGCAGAAAATTGTTGATGTTTTTATGCAAATTAAAAATTCTCAGCAGAAAGTTTTATGAAAAATCAGAGAATTTATGAAAAAGAAGAGAAAATGTATGTTTAAACGTTTTGAAGCGATGAAAGTTAATTTTCTTTTAAAAACGATTTCCGAATGTATAGTGTAAGCACTCTCAAAACATAATTAAATTATCATAATCATCATTATGCAAACACAGGACAACATCAAAAAAATTGCCATTGTAGAGAGCACTCCATATATTTCTGAAGTCATTTTAATATGAAATGTTTTCAGTTTTTTAATAAAAGTGTTAGAAAACCCCCCTTGTAACTACCTTGAATCTTATGTTGCTCATGTATATAGATTATGATCTCAGCTACCATAAAAACATACACCCAGGGTAGTTACAGGGGGGTTTTTCTAACACTTTTGTTAAAAAACTGAAAACATTTCACATTAAAATGACTTCAAAAATGTATGGACGGCTACTGACGCCAGGTGTAAATCTTATGTTGCTCCTGTATATGGATTATGATCTCAGCTACCATAAAAACATACACCCAGGGTAGTTACAGGGGTGTTTTTCTAACACTTTTGTTAAAAACTGAAAACATTTCACATTAAAATGACTTCAGAAATATATGGAGTGCTTTCAACAATGGCCGTTTTTTGATGTTGCCCTGTGTTTGCATAATGATGATTATGATAATTTAATTATGTTTTGAGAGCGCTTACACTATACATACGTAAATCGTTTTTTAAAGAAAATTAACTTTCATCGCTTCAAAATGTTTAAACATACATTTTCTCTTCTTTTTCATAAATTCTCTGATTTTTCATAAAACTTTCTGCTGAGAATTTTTAATTTGCATAAAAATATCAAAAATTTTCTGCTGGTGTAAACAAAATATCAGCAGAAAATATTTCATTTTTGTGATAGTGATGCCTCTAGCGGTGAATAGCAAAACACATTTTTCTGCTGGAAATTTTCTGCTATCTTATACAGCATAAAATTCGCATAATAGAAAACGCTCAGCAAGTATAATGCAAGACAATGAATGAAGCTGGGTTTGAAATATTCTGTCAAATACAAAAAGTTAAATAACTACTCTTCTACTAAATTTAAAATCAATTTTGAATGAATAAAGACAATATCTCCAGGATTGTACTCTGATAAAATTTCATGTCCTGGCATCATGTCGAAGATCTTACGATTCATCCTAAGAGTCTGTTGATTTGTCGGTGCAACAATGATGCGTTTTGTAAACTCCTGCACAAATATTTCAGAAATATTTGTGCCAAAAATACTTTTAACCAGATCTCCAGTTTCGATCATTTGCTGCGGAATTTGAACTGTGCAGTCATTGTTGATACCTTTGATAAGAGGATGATGCGACAATTGAAGAAAGTTTCTCCACAGATTGCTCGATTTTATATAGCACTCGATGATGTCAGCTTGCTTTCCCCTCACAACAACTGGAAGTATCTGCCGAAAGTCTTCACCAACAACGAAAACCTTTCCGCCGAAACGCATTTCGCAACCCATTAGTTCACGCAATGACGCAACAGCTTGTGGATGCAGCGGAGACCGTGCGTTTTGTCAGCATTGAAATCTCATCGACAATAATAAGTGAAGCTTCTCGCAAAATGTTTGCTTCGAGTGATCCCAATTGCATCGCAGAGACAGAAGTGTCAATCAGCGGCACTGGTAATTTAAATCCGCTGTGAACTGATCGACCACCCTTCAGCAAAGTACCTGCGATTCCCGTTGTTGCAAATAGAAGCAAAGTTTTCCTTTTCCCCGGATGAAGGCCATCAGTGTTGCGTATAGGAACGTTTTGCCAGATCCTCCTGGTCCATCAAGATAGAAAGACAGGAGACGCCAAGAGACATTTTCATTATCCACTGCGGCAGTTATTTTGTGAAATGCATTCAACTGCTTTTCGTTTAGCAGTTGAATTCGTAATTCAGCTTCTTCGGCTTCTCGAACTACATCTAAGACTCGCACTTCTACGGGACTTCCCGATGGAGTTGGTAAACCAATCATAGGGCAAAGTCCGTGCTGTATAAGAATTATGTTGATATCGTGGAGAACCATGATATCAACATAATTCTTTTTTGCTACATTTTCAATATGGTGTTGGCTGTAATCGAGAGGCATGCCATCTGGATACTTCATCCAGAGATCAAGAGGTTTTGAAGGTTGACAAAAGCAACAAATATAAGCGAAAGCCTCTCGATGGTATCTTGGCATTTAAAAGACTGCTGCTTCTGTTAAGCAGTGATCCCATTCATCATCGTTTAGCAGAAGGCCCCGTGCAGCTGCAGCTTCTTTGGAGGTTTTGTAAATAACACAAATTCAAAGCTGGTGGTACCTCGAATATGTAGCAAAAGCAACCACAGAAAGAAACGTTCCTCATCTCTTAAGCTTACTGTATACATTCGTGCAACAACCTTCTCTCCACCTCTTTGACGAAGTTGCCATTTACCGCGTACGTACACGTATAATGGTGGGGAATGTCAGTATATAAGAAATGACGTACGTTTTGATGAAAGTTGAGTTGAAACCATGACTCAAGCTTCGTTCGGCCAGTTTGTGCTGCAAGCTATGCTTCATCTTCATTACCTTCTCCGAATGTAATTATTTGTTGATTCGGTAGGTGCACAGAAGACGCATCACGGCATAAGATCGATCATGCATTTTCGACTCGATAAAAAATAATCTGATACAAATTCAGGGTTTTCATAACAACGCAGGCAGTCAGGTTAGGCTATTATTTATATAGATGGCAAATCAGTGGACCTATACGTATACCTTTTAATAGAAGTACCCATCCCAGACTAATTTTCATTGCTCAAATTCGTTAAATATCATAATACTCGTACACTGTTAAATTTAATTATAAACATTGTTGCTGGTTTTAGGTCAAACTTCACATCCGTCATACATGAATATCGTAGGTATTAATTTTGTAGATCACCATTTTCTAAATTCTGCATTTTCAAATGACAGAATTTCAAGGATGTTTGCGAATGAAAATAAACTCAGTAATCTGCCCAGCGAGTCAGAAGCAAAATAGTGGATTTAGAAAATGGCGATCTAAAAACTCATCCTGGCTTTACATTTTTTACAACATAATGATGAACCTCTGATGTATTTTGGGTAATTTATGCTATTCTAAGCTGTCGATTATATATATGTCTATTATAAACATTTAATAAAATGTTAAATATTGGCGAGAACATTACAAATTACAGGCTGATCTAATTTTTCAAATGAAGCTTTTTATGTTTTATGTATAACTGCGCCAATATTGTTATTTGATATTATTGGACATTATAAATACTATACCTTTCTAGCTCACCAGACTTGTTCAAGAGAAAAGCAATTACAATACGTACTTAGTGCTGATTCAGAAATAATGTAAGTTTTGTTGCCTGAACTTAAGTTAATCTGAAATCAATATATAAAATCATAAACCAATCTCTCCTCTTTCAAGGTTAATAAATTGGCAAGAAACCACTTTAATTTTAAACTTCTATAACATATCTTATGTGTTACACTACAACTTAAAATTTCACCTTCTGGCCCGAAAATAGTAACTACAAATTATCTCAAATTCAAAATCGATCTATTACACGCGATTCAAGTCTACACGTCGAAAATTGTGATTAAATAGTTTACCTTGAATTTATAGTTCCATTCATAAATTTTTCACGATAATTGTGTACGATAAATGTGACTGTCTAATGGCTAACACGTCCACCCCATATAGCTGATTGGGTAAAGACCAAATTTCTTAAAGTAACATAAAATGAAAGTAAAATTATTGCCCATTCTAATACTAATACGAGTGCTACAAATATATAAATCAAGATCAAATCAATTATATCATGCAGCAAGAAAAGAAAAAAAAATTACGAACCGAATTTTAGACCACAACAAACCAATCGATCGAAATGTATCCGTCTATGTAACACGAGAGTCAATGACCAATCAACATACTCGTATATATAGTATGAGCTAATTTACGAAAACTACATTACGAGTATGTCGATGTAATTCTTCGACATGTACGAAATTAATGGAGCGCGGTGCGATAATCGACCAAATACGATAGACAGCTAATTTTTAATTTTTGGCAATTTGATTATGTGGGATATCATTTTTTTATTAACGCGTATAAGACGTACATACATGAATTAAGTATTTTACTTTATAACCAAAAATTAAAAAAAAATATAAATTAAGCCGCCGTCGTCGTCAACGTCTTATCGATTACGTATATACGGTCGCGTATGAAATAAAGGCATAAATGAAATTAAAAATTGCAACACCATATACGCAACGATCAGAGGTATGTCTGGTTTAAATTATACAAGAATTACGTAACACGTGTTTTTTATGATTTAAGTGAAATAATTGCGATGATTCGCGCACGTGAATAAGATGTTGAATGAAGATCATGATTGTTTACCAAGCGGTAATAATAGTAATTACAATTCTGGTTTGTGTTTCTTAGTTGATCTTCATTTTTACCATGATTTACCTCATAGTGTGATCTTCATATTTTCTTTCATTGTCATTGAATTGTATTGCAAAAATAATTCATGGTCGTCTTATACGGTGGGAATTTTCATGTTTTGACATCTTAACTACATGTTACGCGTATTTCGTAAGGAAACGATAAAATGTAGATTTTAGAGTTATAACTTCCGATCATCAGATTCAGTGAATTTGTTAATATGTGATTTTGAATATTTTTTAATATTCTGTAATAATTCTTCCTTTTGGCCTATCAGGACGTTATGGGGTACTCGTCGAATGGGCGGGTTCGTTGGCCAAAAGTACGCAGACGAATTGTTGCATATTAATTATAGTCCTGTTTCCTGATCTTAATTTAATTTGCCATATTTAACGATAAATTTACTTTATAACAAAAAGAAGAAAATAAGCAGATATTTCGTGAAAGAGAGCCTCATTGCAGAAAGTGTTCTTATGTTTTGCTTGTACATTACAATAGCAATTATCAATTTTAAGTATCAAAATAAATTACGAAATTGGAATTAAATAATCTTATTATGAAAGGTTATTTTAAAATTAGTTTTAGATTGAGCCGAATTAAAATTAAAAATTAATGCAAAAAAAAAATATTTTACTGATCACGGATTTACTTAATAAATATGAAATGATGCACTGAAAATACTAGCGTAATACAGTGAAATTCACTTATATAACTACCTCGGATATAACGACCATGTGGTTTGGCGACGGAATCACAACGACCCGATTGACTATACTATGCCTCCAATGTAAAGTGGTACCACTCCTAGGTGAAACCACTTTACATTGAAGGTATAGTATAGTCAATCAGGCCTTTGAGATTCCGTCGCCAAGATACATGGTCGTTATATCCGAGGTCACTATAAGTGAATTTCACTGTATATTTTTCTTTGTACTCGTTTGGTATACGAGTTCGTTGAACTCAATAGTATTGTAAACAGGAGAATCCCAAATTGACGTCACTTATTCAATTTGATACGATAATCCAGATGATATTGTTTTTTTTTTAAATTAGCAGAAATGAATCATTCAATAAAAGTATTGTTGGATGAAAACCATACATTGTTAGCAGGGTGTGGTCATTTAAAATTTTTGCATTAATACCGTTAACTCGATATTAGGCTGCATATGCAAATTGCTTTAGCCTTAGCCGATTTAATACACTGAACGTTAATGTCTTTAAACCGCGATTTGATGTTTAGTTGAAATGGAGGCGATGTTTTATTTTAGCTAGGTATATAACTATAACATGTCTCATAGTTTAATTAATTTGGTCAAATTGTTATTTAAATTTTAATATAAAATAATTTTTTTTTATTTCACTATCACCAATTTTATGTATACGAAAATTTACATAATATTATTTTATAATAGTTTTGTTACATAGATTTTTATAACATATAATTTTCAATTAGAAATTTTATTTTAATTTTACTTATACATGTACATTAATATATATGTATATGAGTTTGTACAATAATATCACCTTTATAAGTTGGTACACCAACTTTTTTCAAATTTTATTTTAAAATTAACTATTTCACTTCTCAGAGTTATTTTTATTGCCTTCAATTATAATTATTGCATAAACAAAACATAAGGAATCTTCTTTCTTTATAATTAATATTTAAGGCTTATCCTTGACTGACTGTGCTTTCAGCAACCAAAAACCACCCAACTATCTTCTTTCCCCCTTCCTTCTTTTTCATTCTTCTATACTTATCGATTATCGATAAGTATAAAAGAAACAAAAAAGAGGGTGATCCTGCATAATCGTTACAGTACAGATTCGAATAAGCAGTAACTCTCATTTTTGCACACGTAAGTCACAGGGTGTGAAGTTTTCCACGGATTCCACGGCTGTGTGTATGTATGTGTGTTACACTGCTAAACCAAAATCTAATAAGAAATATTAAGATTCTAATAGGAAGATATAGTGATAAGTTCGCAGTAAAAGTATTTATATCAAAAATTATTTTATTCAAAAAAGTTATTTTACTATAAATTTAAAAAAATAAAAAATGATAAAAAAATAAATTTTCTAAATTACAATAAAAATGCGTAAAAATTAAGAAACGACATTAAACATTCCGTAAAATGTACCTCTTATAAATCAAGGAAAACGGCTTGTAGCTAAAAACGGCTAGAACTGCCTATAAATTTGTTTAGTTTTCCTGAAAGTTAATGTAATGACCTATGCCCAGCATCAATAAAACCGGAATCACCATCTCTGTGGATGGCCGATAATGGCCATTCAACATTGCGTAAAATTTACCTCTTACAAATCAAGGAAAAGGGCTTTTAACTAAAAAACGGCTCGAGGTACCTATAAATTTGTTTAGTTTTCCTGAAAGGTAATGTAATGATCTATGCTCAGCATCAATAAAATCTGAATCACCATCACTGGGGATGGCCGATAATGACCAGTGATCTTCTGGTATAAATTGTAACTATTCAAATATATATTATTATAACTATTCGGAAAAAAGGCTTATAGAGAGAAAATGTATACGAAAACTTCTTAACGGTTTTAGTATTTCTGATCGGCGATTTTACTATCTATATGATGTTCTAACGAAACCTGAATCTCCATCTCTTAGTGCTTTTCTGTTATATTTTGAGTAAAAATGTTTCATACACAAAGAAATATGTATGTAGCTTGTAAAAAAATTTGTTCCGGAATATTTTTTTTAATTTAATGTTCCTTAAAGAAATTTAATGAGCTTTTTCATTTAACAAGAAAACTAAAGTGAATAAAATCATTTTATTAATAATGTGTAAACGAAATCATCTATTGTTGAATGTTGAACGTTATGTCAAACATTGAATTGAATAAAAAAAAAATTCTAATCATATTAAATAATTTTCAGGTTTCTAATAGGAATTGTACTAAAAGTAGTTCCAGCTGTTCATGTTAGATGTCACCTTTTGGTTATATTTTGTGGATGTTTTGCACCACTTCATAAATATATACACAGCCAATTCGAATGAAAATAAAAGTACACAGTTTCTATGTTTGCAGGCCCAAAAAAGTGAGATAAAATACAGAAAATTATTTGTCGCTTGAGCGTAATACTTTTTTCAATGAATAACAATTTTTAGCAAAAGAAAAGAGAGATTCAAAAAATGAATTTCAATTACCTACTTTTCAAAGAGTCGACAAAGATTTTTAAATATATCTCTGTTTTTGCAAAGCGATTTGTAAATGTTTAAGATATAAAAATCTTCAAAAAAAACAATTTTTTCGGTAATGTTCGATATCTCTGTACAATAACAATTTCATTGAAATTTGGTACTAGGGCTGCGGACCAATTCTCGAGTAAATCGTTTAGTACGGTAAATTAAAATTTTAGTACAGTTTACTTATCAAACCGTACCAATTCATTAGTAAATAAAATTAAGTAATTACGGCTTCAAGGCCCAAAATGGTTTATTGGATTATACAATATCTGGTTCGTAGGTACATAAAATAATGTCAAAATTTGACATTTGTTATAAACAAAAATCATTTAATGAAATGTAGGGAAAATTTTCATTTAAATAAGACGATATGAATGAAATTAAATAGGTTTGGTATTATTTGTGTAGTGGATGTCGCTGCTTTTTACCACTTTCTTGTTTGATGTGTAGATAAAACACGTAGTTGAAGCGAAAAATTTCACGAAAAATACATATTCGGATATTAAATTTTTTTATGAAATTGAATATTTTCAAAACAATTAATGGTTGCCAATATGTGTATTTTTTTATTAATGAAAAAAATTAAAATAAAATTTATTGTAATGCAATAATTTCATTATAAAGAAGTTTCTATTTCAAAAAAAAAAAAAATGGAGATTGCATTGTTCATATATAAAAAAATCATATAGAAAATCCGCCATATTATTGAGTTATTATGTTAGCAAAGTCACAAATTATCATTTACTTATGTGTCTTTGCTTTACCCACCTTTTTAGTATGGTATTTCAATTTACCGCATACACTGTTAAAAATGGCATTTGCCCTAGATTTACCTTAGAATTGGTCCACAGCCTAGGTAGAAAAATAGATGGTTAAAATAGAAAAGGGTGTTTTTAGGTTGTTCTTGCTAGAATCTATAGTAAAAGTAATTAGGGATTAACGACCAAGTGGTCAAATGACGAATTTTATATTACAAAGTATTTGTCGTTTAATGAAAAATTTCTTTTACTGAATATTTTCAAGTTAAAAAGTTATTTGATTTAAAAATCATCATTTTTTAATTAATTTTAAACATAAAATTAAATTAATTAAATTCGATTGTAGTTATTGCGAACACGAGGCGATTTTTTTTAACAAATAAGCGGCTTCAGTGTAAGTTTGAGAATGATGTGTAAATATTATAAATAAAGTTGCCACTAAATAGTAGCAACTAATTCTGAAAAAAAATTTCATTCCACCTAACAAGAATGCATGGTTCTTAATTTTTGTTTTTGCTTCTATGGGAAACAATTGGACTGAGTAAATCGATTCGAAATTTTCCCCTTAGTAGGAACGCAAATCTTAACAAACTTGAAAAGAACCAAATTATATTCCAATTGGGGAAATTTTCACCGATTTAAAAAATAAGGCCCAAAGGACTCTTCTCTCTTGTTTTTGTCCCATTCGCCAATGTTTACCCCTTTATTACGTATGAACTGATTTTAGGAAGCAAAAATAAAATATCTCCCAGGCCAATAAATCAATTTAGTTTAATTTACACACCTATGTTTATCTATCAACTTATATTAGGTTTTCCTCCGAAAAGTAATAAAATTCAGTACAATTAATTGAATTATATAAGTAAAATATTAATTACCCTAGTATCAACATTATAGATGGTCATTTAAATTTCGAGAAAAATTATTTTCGAATCATGGGGCAGATAAATTACATTCCATTTTAAAACACACAACAATAATACATAAACAAAAAGTGTATAGGATTAGTTAAAACCTACAGAAACACCTCATAATTACAATTTTTTTTATATTTACCTTTATGTATGTCTGTAATAAATATTGTTACGGTGACACCTAGATTAGAATAGAATAAGTTAATTTCATTAATTGTTCAATTACGTGTATAATTTATACTCAACATTTAGGCGTATTTCTATACTAACATATTTGCTGCGCATTTAGGATTATTCTAGAAACAAATATTTTGGTATATAAAGGCGCGCGTTGACGTGTATTGCTGAGTATTATTTTAAACGTGATTCAGTGAAGGTTAAATAAAAGGATTATTAAAGTGATTATTAAAGCGATTATTAAAGTGATAATTAAAAAGTGTGTTATAATTATAATAATTAATTGTGAAAATTGTGTTGTATAATAAATTGTGTTGTGTAAATAAAATTGTGTGAGTTAAAATTGAAGCAGTGTATTTATTCACAATCCAGTGATTCGAACCTTGATTGACAAGGCAAAATCGTAACAATATATTGTTACGGTGACACCTAGAGTAGAATAGAATAAGTTAATTTCATATTTATTGTTCAACTACATTTATAATTTATACTCAACATTTAGGCGTATTTCTATACTAACATATTTGCTGCGCATTTAGGATTATTCTAGAAACAAATATTTTGGTATATAAAGGCGCGCGTTGACGTGGAATGCTGAGTATTATTTTAAACGTGATACAGTGAAGGTTAAATAGAAAGATTATTAAAGTGATTATTAAAGCGATTATTAAAGTGATAATTAAAAAGTGTGTTATAATTATAATAATTAATTGTGAAAATTGTGTGGTATAATAAATTGTGTTGTGTAAATAAAATTGTGTGAGTTAAAATTTACAGTGTAGTACATTTTTATAATACAGTGTATTCATTCACAATCCAGTGATTCGAACCTTGATTGACAAGGCAAAATCGTAACAATTGGTGACAGCGGTGGGATTGTGAATAATAAGGAAAATGATTCTCTACGGATTAAAGCTTGCACAATTAAAGGAGCAACTGACACGGCGAGGTTTGGCCAGTGAAGGCACAAAAACTAGTTAGGTGGAGCGACTACGTGAGGCCATGGAGAAGGAAGGTTTAGATCCAGACGTGTATGATTTCGAGGAGGAAAAAACGGATGAGATCAGTATGGATAAGAAACAAAAGGACGTACAAACGGTGGTCGAAACAACACAAAACCCATCTGGAAGTTTCGATTTTTCACAGTTGATGGCTGCTATGAATCAAATGATGGGACAACAGTTGGAGGGAATAAAACAATCGAACCAGGACATGAAACAACAGATGTTACAAGTGGAGCAACAAGGGGCGGACATTAAACATCAAATGAAACAACAGATGGAACAACAAGGAGCGGACATTAAACATCAAATGAAATTGTCGAACCAGGACATGAAACAGCAAATGGAGCAACAAGGGGCGGACATTAAAAACCAAATAGAAGATGGCCAAAAGAAAATAGACGAGAGGTTTTTGGAATTATCTTCTACACTACACGGTAAAGTGGAAAAACTGCAAACAGAAGTACACGCAGAAATTCAGAATGTTAAAGGGACGGTTCAACAAAAATTTGAATCGGTTGAACAAGATTTTAAACGTCTCGAGAAGGAGCTCAAAGATGTCAAGGCGATTGGAACGACACAGCAAGTGATCCAGACGGTTAATGCAGTTAAGATAAAACCACCAACATTTGATGGAACAACATCCTTCAGTATTTTTAAGTTCCAGTTCGAAACGGCGATTAAGCAAAATCAGTGGACTGAAGAACAATGTGTTGCAGCGTTAATTGTGGCTCTTAAAGGCGAAGCGGCAGAAACACTACAAATCATTCCTGAGCAGGAACGGAACGTTTACATCGGAATTATGAAGGCGTTAGATCGAAAATACGGAAGTGACCACAAACGAGAAATCTATCGCATGGAATTGAAGGGTCGATACCAAAGAGCAGGAGAATCGCTACAGGAATTTTCATCTGTAATTGAGCGGCTCGCGCATTTAGTACATTCAAATATGTCGGCCGATTACATGGAGCGAATTAAAATAGATGCGTTTATTGACGGTATTCGAGATCCTGAGACGCGCAGAGCGGTGATGTTGTCACCTAAGGCAACTTTCACGGAAACCATCGCTTATGCGTTAACAAACGAAACTGTTCAGGCCATCGTCAAACCAGCAATGGAAATTCGCCGACTGGAGATTGATTCCAGAATGGACACCGAGCGGGCTACGCCAAGGTTCAGATATGGAAGTGGCAGGATTAAATGCTGGGTATGTGATAGAATGGGTCACATCTCACGGGACTGTTGGGAGATTAAGAAGAAACGAGCAAGGTCGCCATCTCCTATGAAGCGCAGATCAAACGAGGAGCAGGTAGAATCCAGGAAGGAGGGTCGGATGACATTGGAGTCATTAAAAAGAGACAGCTTGAAGGAGCAAAAGCTGACTCCCACAACCGATTGCCCCATAACGTCCATCCAAGTTTCAAGAGTAGAAAGAGGCGGTGACAGCTTAACAATTGAAGCCGATATTGATGGGAAGAAATGCATGATCACGCTGGATACGGGAGCAACTCATACGATTGTCCGTGAGGATATTATCGATGGAATTATGGAACCAGCTAATGGAATAAAGTTACGAACGGCGACTGGAGAAAATTCAGCAATAAAAGGGAAAAAGGTCGTAAAAATAAGGATTGGGCGAAATCACTTTCAACACGAGGTGCTGGTTGCAGATATTGTAGACGAAGTCATCTTGGGGATGGACTTTATGAGAACGAATGGCTTCGTGGTGGATGTTGGACGGGGTGTATTAACGTACGATAATATCGAGTTGCCACTTCACGTTAGCGCCGTTATAGGAGAAACGAGCAGGCAAATTATAATGGATCATCGGGAGAAGCTGCCACCGAACTCGGAAACAATAGTATGGGCAAGATTGGAGGGAGGTTCTGGGCCACCCAGGTTGTGGGTTGTGGAAGCCAATGAAGCGGAGAGCGGAGCCAGAGAAATTATGATCGGGAAAGTTTTAGTGAAACCAGACAACGATAATAAAGTACCAATTAGGACTCTAAATCTCTCGGATAAGACGAAAACCATCAAGAAAGGGACAATAATCGGAAAATGCGAAGAAATATCTGCGATTGTGAAGTGCGAGCAGAAAAATCCGATTAATACGACTAACTCGCAAGGGCAGAAAGAGGTTGTAGAACAACTCATGGAGAAATGGACCGAAGATCTTACTAAGGAACAGAAAAATTTGGCAAAACAATTGCTCGAGCGGTACATGCCAATATTCTGCAGTACACAGGACAATAATGGAAGAACCACAATGGTAAAACATCGAATAGATACAGGAGCAGAAATGCCGATTCGCCAACCACCCAGGAGATTACCATTGGCAAAGCAAGGAGAAGTGGATCGAATGGTAAAAGATATGCAAGCAGCAGGGGTAATCGAAACATCAAGCAGTCCATGGAGTTCACCAGTGGTGTTAGTCGAGAAAAAGGATGGTACCATGAGATTCTGCGTGGATTACCGGAAATTAAATGCTGTGACGAAAAAGGATAGTTACCCATTGCCAAGGATCGATGACACGTTAGACACATTATCGGGTGCTCGAATATTTTCGACATTAGATCTGCAAAGCGGCTATTGGCAAGTGGAAGTCCAGGAGGAAGATCGCGAGAAAACGGCATTCAGTGTGGGTAACGGATTATGGGAATTTAACGTTATGCCATTCGGATTATGTAACGCCCCTGCGACTTTTGAACGGCTAATGGAGCGCGTGCTAAAGGGATTACATTGGAGGACGTGCCTCGTATATTTGGATGACATCATCGTTATGGGCAAGGATTTCGACGAGCATTTAAGGAATTTGGCAGAGGTTTTGGATCGGATACAAGCCGCCGGATTGAAGCTAAGCCCAAAGAAATGCAAACTATTTAGAACGGAAGTAAAATATTTGGGTCATAAGGTAACAACCAATGGAATCCATACCGATGAAGACAAGATCGCAGCAGTGAAGGAATGGCCACGACCTAAAAACTTACATGAATTACGGAGCTTCCTTGGATTGTGTACCTATTATAGACGATTCGTGCCAGGATTCGCCAATATTGCAAAGAGTTTACACGAGTTAACCAGGAAGAACAAGGCATTCGAATGGAAGGATGATCAAGAAGAGGCATTCGTGGAACTAAGACGACGATTATGCGAAGCACCAATCCTCGCATACCCTATACCCAACGTTAAATTCATTTTGGACACCGATGCAAGTAATGATGGTATAGGAGGAGTATTATCACAGGCAACAAATGGTGAGGAGCGAGTTATTGCATATTACTTCAAGATGTTATCAAAACCGGAACGGAATTATTGTGTAACACGGAAAGAGTTGTTGGCTATAGTGGAATGTGTTAAGCACTTCCATAAGTATCTCTATGGCCAAAAATTTCTTCTACGGACGGATCATGGAGCTTTGCGCTGGTTGTTACAATTCAAAAATCCAGAGGGACAAGTAGCACGTTGGATCGAACGTTTGCAAAGCTACGATTTCCAAATTGAACATCGGAAGGGAACCGCACATGGAAATGCCGACGCATTATCAAGAAGGGCATGTCCCGTAGAATGCAAGCATTGTGGGCGTGTGGAGGGTAAAGAAAACATCATCGATATTCGACTTATGCAAGTGCTACCTGACGAGGAATGGACTGATGAAATGATCAAGAAGGAGCAATTACGGGATGCTGACCTGTCATTCATCATGCAACATAAGGAAAAGGAACACCGGCCCACATGGAGTGAGATAGCTGACAAAACTCCCATTGTAAAAGCATATTGGGCTCAATGGGATAGCCTCCACATAGAAAATGGTTGTTTAAAACGAAAGTGGGAAACCACGGATGGTAAAATAAAACAATTGTTGGTAGTGGTGCCAAAAGATCGGATAGCGGAAATCCTCAAGGAATATCATGGAGGAGCAAGTGGAGGTCACCTAGGGATTAATAAAACATTGGCCAAAATCCGACAACGTTTCTACTGGTCCGGATGTAGACAGTCAGCAGTAGAGTGGTGTCGAAGATGTGACCAATGTGCGGCAGTAAAGGGACCAGCACGAAAAAGCCGTGGAACCATGAAACAATATAATGTCGAGGCACCATTTGAGAGAATTGCAATGGATGTGGCGGGGCCATTTCCGACCACCGAGAGCGGCAATAAATATGTGCTAGTAATAATGGATTATTTTAGCAAATGGCCGGAGGTGTACCCCATACCCAATCAGGAGACAACAACAATAGCTGATGCCGTGGTCAACAATTGGATTAGCAGATTTGGTGTACCGATGGAAATTCACACGGATCAAGGAAGGAATTTCGAATCGGTGGTATTTCAGGAGATATGTCAGATGCTTGGAATCAATAAAACTAGAACGACGCCTTTACACCCACAGTCGGACGGTATGGTGGAAAGATTCAATGGCACATTGGAGGAATATCTAGCAAAGGTTGTGGAAAGGAACCAACGTAACTGGGATCGACATATACCGATGTTCTTGATGGCCTACCGATCAGCGGTACATGACACAACAGGAGTGACACCAGCTAAAACCATATTTGGGAACAATCTGCGATTACCAGGAGATTTAAAGTTTGGGGCTATTCCATCAGCAGCTCTATGCGGACAGGATTACGTCGACCGGATGAAAGAGGAACTCAATGAAATACATCAATTTGTACGGGAGAAAATTCGAATATCAAGTGATCGAATGAAAGCTCGATATGACATACGAGCAAATAATCAAGGCTTCGAGGAAGGGCAACTGGTATGGCTTCACAACCCGCAACGGCAGAAGGGATTATCACCGAAGTTGCAACCCACATGGGAAGGCCCTTACACTGTCATTCAAAGATTGAACGACGTGGTTTATCGCATACAGAAAGGACGGAAAGGTAAACCAAAGGTGGTGCATTTGGAGCGTTTGGCGCTCTACAGAGGAGGTGATCTGGATCCTGTTCGGGACGAACAGGCTTAGGTGGGGGGTAGTGTTACGGTGACCCCTAGAATAGAATAGAATAAGTTAATTTCATTAATTGTTCAATTACATTTATAATTTATACTCAACATTTAGGCGTATTTCTATACTAACATATTTGCTGCGCATTTACGATTATTCTAGAAACAAATATTTTGGTATATAAAGGCGCGCGTTGACGTGGAATGCTGAGTATTATTTTAAACGTGATACAGTGAAGGTTAAATAGAAAGATTATTAAAGTGATTATTAAAGCGATTATTAAAGTGATAATTAAAAAGTGTGTTATAATTATAATAATTAATTGTGAAAATTGTGTGGTATAATAAATTGTGTTGTGTAAATAAAATTGTGTGAGTTAAAATTTGAAGCAGTGTATTCATTCACAATCCAGTGATTCGAACCTTGATTGACAAGGCAAAATTGTAACAATATAGTAAAATTTTATACGATCTATTATGTGCTCTTTTGTCGATATTTACATTTTTTATACCTGTATATTTTTTTTTATTTTTTTTTTTTTTTCAAAACCATGAGCAAATATACCATGAGCGAGTATTTACTGTCTTCTACAAAAACTTGTCGTCATTCAAAATAATTTTTATTGTTCTAAAGGATGCCTGCGCCTGGGCGGATTTCTTCATCTTTTTAATAAATTTAAATTGAAGAATTTACAAATATTTTAATTATCTATACACATCAAAAGTGTAAATAGAACACATAGTTTTTAGGTTGCCATTACCTTGAATTTGGTTTGATTTTGGTTTTGTTTTCTGTTTCTAAAAAAGACATTAATTGCACATACTATATAATATCAAAAAAATTTCAGGGATAACGGTAAAAAAGGCTATTAAGTTATTATAATGGAAGAAAACATAATTTTACGAATTTTGCCCAATTCAGAATTTCTTTTATTTCTTATACATTTAATTATTACAGATATTTTTTTCCTAATAAGTGGTGTTGTCTCCTCTTGCATTTATGACAGATTGGTATAAAGCTAATCAACGTATCGAAGCTGTCTTGTGAAATTTGCATCCGTGTGTGATCTTAAAGAAGAGAGCATAGTTGCACTCGCGTTGTTACTGATGCTAAATGTGACAGAATAGTTTGTTGAAGTTGTTTCAATGATTGTGCTGACCATGGTAACACATTTATTTCCTGTGCTTTCAACCAGTCTGTTGTGATTGTTGCTGTTTGTGGCCTGGCATTACAATTCATTAAGAAGAATTTTGATCCAATTTGTGTTGATAATGGAAGTACTTAAGGTTCCAGGGTCTTATTGATGATAGTGGCTGACCATAAGCTATCTTTAAAAAAAGCATATTCTTCTGCAACTCAGAACTCCAGCCATAAAAGTGTTCCACTGTAACTGTGTACTTCTTATACAACTCTTATTAAAAAAACTAAACTAACTGATAGGACGTATCTCGGGCCGTTTTTTAGCTATAAGCCGTTTTCCTTGATTTGTATGAGTTAAATTTTACGCAATGTTGAATGGCCATTATCGGCCATCCACAGAGATGGTGATTCAGGTTTTATTGATGCTGGGCATAGATCATTCATTACATTACCTTTCAAGAATTAACAAATTAACACTTTTAAAATTGGAAAAAATCACAAATTAACAATTTTTTCTCCAAATTGGATCCCGGTCGAATTATATATTTAGATTTTTCAAAACGGTGTAAAGTTCAAAAATTTTAAATTTCTTAATGACACTTTTTAAAATAGGATTATGCAAAACGTTATAAGTCTAAAAAATATTAGTTTTACATTGTTGTTATTTTCGGGCATTTTCAAAATTATTGATTCATTTAGTGCATGATCACGAAATTTCTTATGAGGAGGAAGTTCGCGTTGGCGTTTATATAACAATTTCTGAAAATAAAAATTTTTCTGACATGTCCGTGAAACATTTTTCTTTCAATGTTGAATGAAATAATTATAAATAGTTTTTAGCAAAGAGTATGAAAATGTACACAGAGTAACGAAACAGAGGAAAAAATTTCATCAAAAAAAATGCATGGGTTACGCAATTTAATTGCGTTAAAAACACATTTACGCATTTTTATTTAAAGTAATTTTTGCCGTTTTCTATAAATAGCCAAGAGTATGACAATATTCAATACTCAAAAAATAAAAAAATGTTGCGTAAGTGTATTGTATGATCGATTTAAATTGCGTAACCCATGCATTTTTTGATGAAATTTTTTCCTCTTCTTCGTTACTCTGTGTAAATTTTCATACTCTGTGTTTATAGTCATTTTTGAATTAGATTTTAATACTCATATTGGATTTTTTTAACGTGTACTAATTGGTTTGTAACTTTGGTGAACTGATTGTCGTCTTTGCTTTTTTAGTATTATTTCCTTTAAATGAATGAGACAAGAAATAACAACAAATTTAGTTTATCGCATTTTTTATAACAAAAATTAAATTATTTTGCTTAAACTATAGTTACATTATTATTCAGCTATTAATTTTATTTTAATTTTACTTAAATCCGATAAATTTATTAAATTAAAATGCTGAAAATTGGAAAAATATTTTAATGTGCGTATATGTCTTATTCAATACAAGTTTCGTGATAGCTATATCTGTCTCTTGTTGCTATCTCAATTTTACATGTTCACATATTTGTGACTAAAAATGTTCAATTAATGATCTAGTTTCTATTAAAACATATTCTTTACTCCTATATTAAAATATTTGAATTAATACTTATTCGATTAATTTACATTTTTATTAAAAATTTTGTAAATTAAAAATCATAACAGTGTACAATACACTAATACTTATACATGCCATAAGAATTTAATTAGATTGAATGAAATTCCAATTAGATTTGTATACGTATAGCCGTGGAAAAATCCGTGGAATACTTCACGGGCTCAGTCACACTTCCAGTTTTCTGGTGAATCAATGCTTTTATATATTTAGGACAAAATTTTGCACAGATATTTTTCGCAGCGTCACTTTGGGGATGTTGCAATAGGTAAACAGTCTGTCCAGGAGTGAATTTAATATGTCGCGTGCGAAGGTTATAATGCTTTGAGTATTTTTCGAATGCAGATTTTAGAAGCTTGACTATTGTAGAATGCAATATCGAGACTCTATCAGAGGTTGTTGGTAACACGTCTATGTCATCTCCTAATGATCTCATGCAAATATAGTGATACGCAGCAAAAATTTATAAATAATTATAAAAAGTTTTTAGGATTTGAAATCCACTTATGAAGTTTTTGCATTGCATTTTATTGTTTTCCATAATCTAATTTTTGTTGTATTTTCCTACAAAAAAAAAAAAAAAAAAAACAAAAACAAAAAAAAAATGCCTTATGTTTACTATTATAATAATTATCATTATTTAATTTTTAAATTTAAATTATTATAATTATAAATTCGATATCGGATTTTACGAAAATGTGACGTCATAATCCAACTGTTCTTCAGGTGGCGAATACCGTATAGTGTCGATGTTGTTTTAAAATAAAAATTTTTTTATCGTGTTAATATATTCGGTCATCTATTTTTATATTTTTTAATCGAGGAATTTATTATTATTGCGTTTTCAATTTCAATAGATATATTTACCAAGATACAATTTGTAAAATAATTTACTACAAATAACGTATGTATTTTAATAATACATATATAAAATTGATTTGACAGATCCACAACAAATGCGACGATTCGCTTTTTTTTTCATAATAGCAATATTCGAAGCGTATCGAATTTTAGATATCGAATTTTTCGAAAGCGAATTATGTTTCATAATAAACCCCCCAGAGAAGACTCTCAATCAGGACATCCACCATTCTTGCAATATAATGAATTTATCAAATGAAGATACCTTAAAATGGAGGGGTTAATAATCTCGTATGACATTAGCACGTACTCAATCTAGTACGACATTAACTACCCCCTCCCCCCCGGACAGTACCCAGTTCATTGTCCTGCCAAGCCATTGCCCACCGCTCAGTACTCTCTACTCCGGATATTCCCCTTGCCCCTATTTCCCGGGCATTACTCTTCCTTCCATTACCCCACCCCGACAATTAAACCCACGCTTTACCCCCGGTCATCAGGGAAACCTGAGTTGTTCCTCCGATTATTGATATGGGACAATAAATAATTTCAGAAGTAGTAAAATTTTGTTTTTTATTTCTTTTTTATGACGGATTCGAGTTGAGCTTTACTCCATCAGTCGCGTGTGAGTCCAAATGATGCTCCAAAATCGAAAAATACTCTTAATCAAAATATTTCGCCTCATACAAATGATCATTTCCTTAAAATGCTCCACCTGATGGTCCAAATTTGACTAGTTTCCCGTAACTTTTGGCGAAAATGATTTTCTACGTAATTGCTCAGCATACCCATGTAAATTTTCATGACGGTTGAAGCGCATTTGTAGAAAATAGTTATTTGTAGCGGAAAATATACTGTTCATAATATATTGTTCACAATTGTACTATTTGATTTTGGACCATCACTAGACGAGAAAACCCATATCTTAGCTCCTTGTTAAAATATCAAGAAGAATCCCAGCATGACTAAACGGGCGAACGGACCGACACGTGACAGATTATTTGAATTTATAGAATGTGTGTGTATGTTATAGTTTTGGATTCAACTTTTCAAGGTGAACTCGATTCCGTCATTATAAAAAATTAAAAGGCAAAATTTTACTACTGACGAAATGGTTTTTGCCCCATAATCAGCTAATTTTTGCAGACTTTCATGTTTTGAAATTTTTTCAATTTTTTTGTCAATCATCATGATTCCTAGGATTTGACATGAAAACTCACGTAATCACGAAAGTAAATATATAATAAATTTTATGGCAGTAATCTGCTTTAAACTTTACTTAATATTGAAATATGTAGTTTTATTTCGATGAATCTTAAAGTCTCCATAGGAAATCCGTTGGAGACTCGAAAAATATGCGAAAACGAATTGTGTTAAGAATTCCTCAGCGATAATGGTGGGGATAATGTCCGGAGAGTAATGACCAAGGGGTAATTACCAGTGGTAATTACTGGGAGGTAATGGACCTGAGGGTGGGGAGTAGTTGTCTGAGGGTAATAACTGGAGATAGTGTCCGAGGGGTAATGGCTAGGAGACATTTTTTAAAATAGGTTAGTTTATGCTGTTATGTAAACAAGAATGTTCAAGTCCACATACAATTAACAATTTTAACCCCAGTGGCACTATTCTGGTTTTCCCTGGGAATAGGGAATTGTAAAAATATTTTCTTAGCATTTTTGTCAAATTATATTTTTCTGGCCTACTGTTGGAATTAGTATGGTGTAAATATTTTCGAAACAAAGTTGATTGGGAAACTTTTGTTCCACAAAATTTTTATAGAGAAAAATAATTCTCAATATATCATTGTTTCAAAAATATTTACACCCAATTAATTCCAACAGTAGGCCAGAAAAATATAATTTAGGCAAAAATGCTATGAAAATATTTTTCCCAATTTCCTATTCCCAGGGAAAACCAGAATAGTGCCACAGCAGCTCGATTCTGGTTATTCCTATAGGAAAAGGAATTAGGAAAAATATTTTCATAGTATTTTTGTCAAAAATACCATTTTCTAGCCTACTGAGAAATCATGTTTGATCTAAAATTTTATAATATAGGAATTATTTTTTCCGTATCGAAATTGGATAGGAAAAATATTTCCAATTTAATTTTGTTTTTGAAAAAATTTACACTAATTCTGTACCATAGTATGCCAGAAAAATAATTTTTGTGACCAAAATACTATGAAAATATTTTTCCTAATTCCTTTTCCTATAGGAATAACCAGAATCGAGCTGCAGGTGGGAGAAAAATTCCCAGCCTGTTAGGTAGCAAAAATAAGTACATATAGTTAATCATGAAAAATTGCGATCTCGAGATTTTTGAAGATTTTCCATTCCTTATATAGCCAAAGTCAAAATAGTAGTTTTAAAAATTTCCGTGTATATTTGGTGCCATGCAGGCTAAATGTCTGTAGCTACTCTACAGCCCAGACGGATCAATTAATCGGGAAAAAACTTCATACTTAACCTTTCCTCATAAATTGTGAGATCTCAATGATTTTTGGCTAAAATAGTTCCATCGGAGCCCAGAAGTGACAGCTACCATAGGAGCTTTTTTGTTTTTTGCAAATATTTTGAAAAATATATCATTCACGAGAAAAGCGGCTATGAACTAAACGATTCTAAATAAAATTGGCAACAACATCGGTCCAGATCAATTTTCTGAAATTGAAGCGGAAATGGCGGTTTTTGACACTAAATCATTTTTTTTTGTATAGTGCGACCTGACCTCGTGCGTGCATGGTGTCGTTTAGACTTATGTCTGTAGCTTATCTATAGCCCAGACGAATTGAATGATCGGGGTGAAACTTCATACTTAAACTTTTTAAGCCGAAATATATCTACGGGAAGCGCCATAGAAATTTTTTCGTTGTTTGAAAATATTTTGAAAATTATCATTTACGAGTAAAACGACTATGAACTAAAATATTTTAAATCCCGTGGCAAAAGGCTGTAACGAACTATTCGAACACTAATTATTCTTTAGACGATTACCGTCTTGTGATCTAATCCGGACCGCACTCTTAAATGAGAGTGACACTAATATTATTTGGCAGAGTAGCAGAATATTTTTATCATCTAACCATTTACAATATTACCTAATATCTCAGATTGATTAACTAATCATAAAATGTAAAAATTTTGATAAGAATCCAAAAAAAAAAAAATTTTCTAATTAATTAATCATTGCCAAGGACAAGATCATAATTTTGAGCACGCGATCTATCTACTTCCTTAAACAGACTGCCCATCATTCATTTCGCCGCATAATCACATTAATATGTAAATTCGAATGTTTTAACCCAAAATCAAAATTTTCTAATCCCACAACATTCCATACATATAGTATATGTCCGTCGTGTATCTGTGCGTGTTTACGCACATATGCTCGCATATGATATTTCAACAATTATGAATTTTAAAACAATCAGCAGGTACCCCACCGCAAAGGTATGTAACTTAACAATTCAATTGAAATGAAATTAAAATTGGATTTTATTGGTACGTTTTGATTTTCCAAGCACGAAATTCAGAGCTAGTGAAAGCATCACACAGTATTATATCGTTCGATGGCCGGACGTTTAGTGAATATTTAATTAATAATTATTGTAGTTTTAAGTAATATTGGATTTTTAGTTGTTATTAATGAATTAACGAAAATAGAAAAAAAAATTGTCAAACGTGTCATCCGTGTATTATAAATATAACTTGCTACCAAAAAGTCGCTTCATTCATTATCAATTCGATTATCGCCAACGGACGACCGGTATACGCGATATAGGTGCGGTTTATATGTGTTCGGTGATCTGTTCGACAACCAAACGAGTTTATACATATAGATAAATCTAGCTATTACAAAATTAATGGATTGTTACTAGTTGTGATTTTTTGTGAAAATTATATATTTGTGTGTGCAGTTTGTGATATTGTGCAAAGAACTCTATATAGAAACGGAACTAAATATGAAATTATTAAATATTGTGATATTGACCTTAGTGATAAGTGGTGTGTGTGCTATACCAAAATCCCGATGGATGAAAAAATCGAAACGTGGAATATTTGGTGAAGGTTTTGGTGGCGGCGGGCTTCACGGATTAAGCTATGGAATACCGGCGGCAGGATTTGGTTTACCTTTTGGGCTCCACCATAAACCTTATACGCCATATGCATTTACGCATGGTGACGCATCGGTTCAATCATTCCAAATCAACTATCCAAAATATAATTATATCCAGCAAAAACCGATTATAGCACAACCTGCACCATTCCCGATTGCTGCGCCGTTTACGCCACCACAACTTCAATTTGCTGCTGCTCACTTTCCGCAACTTTTTCAAGGTTTTGCGGGTGTAGCGCATGTACAAAATGTGCATCATGCTATTGCACCGGTTCCAGCACACGTTAATCCTACAATCAGTACACCAGCGCATGCAATTTCACCTGCTCCTGTATTACCGGTGGCCGCTAACCCTACACTGTTTTTCCACCAAAAACCAATCGTGCCGGTTGCAGTGCCAGCAGCCGTTGTACCAAAACCCGTTATTTTTACAAGACCACAACATCCGGTATTTACATTCGCCGCATTAACACCACAGTTCGTAACAATTCCGTATCCGAGCGAGGGACCAACTGAAAATCCTTCTACTACACCAAATACCGCGTCTATAATACCAACCAATGAACCACCATCGACACAACAACCAAATCCCGATGGCCAATCAGGAACAAATTTCGTCACAAACGTAAACCCCGACCAACAATCGTGGCAACCAATGTTTATCGGTTCAACAAATCATTTCTTACCGACGCCAACCACACCAACAACACAAAACGTGCCTAGGCCCCCGATCAGTCTATTACCACCATATCTCGGTCCGACGGGGCCCGGTTACGATTCAAACACATTTTTTATAACCTCAACTAATATACCGACGGGTAATAGTAACAACAACAACAACCAAAATAATAATAACGATATTAATGAGCAACAATCGAATCAAAGTGAAAATAATTTCAATAACATCCATCCAATTAATAATGGCAATGAATTTTCTCAAGGTAAGCATACCCGAACGAATTGGTCGTCCATCATTTGTAACCAGTTTGATTTTATAACCTCTTATCGTCTTTTCTTTTATATTTCATGTGCATTTCATAATCAGGTGGCTTTGAAATTCAACAGTCACACAACAATAACAACAACAACAACAACAACAATAATAATAATCACAATGGTTATCCTCATGGTAGTCATAGTCATCATAATCATCATAGATCGCGTAATCATCACAATGTGAATCAACAAGGTTATGGACCATTTAATGGGCAAGGGTACGATGCGCCTTCGAATAGTGGACGTTATATAGGCCCATCGAGTTATCAAGTTGGGTTACGGACCCGAATTAATTAGGTCAGATTTGATAAGTGCGACCGTATGCGGTGCATGTTGTTAATAGATGCATTTATTGTTATATTTCTATGACGTATAATTGTTATTAAATTATTTTTTGTAATTTTTTTTATATATTGATTTTATTCGTTAACCACCATTAGATACGAGACCGCCCCAAGTTTTAGTTTATATAGTGCAATTCGAGAAGGCAATGGATAAATGCACATGACAGGTATATAAAATGTTAGAAATTATTCGAGCTGATAAAAATCTCAACGACTTCTTAAAAATATTTTATGTATAAGGAAAAGTTTGGTTTGACAGTGTCTCGTAATAGATGTGTGCCAAGCCCAGTTTTGACCAGATCTGCTTTCTAGCGTCCTCTTGAATCAGTAATTTGAACGTAGCGAACAGTATAACTACATCCGCCCTGCATATGGTGGAATGTCAGCCCCAAACCCCTGATCAAAAAGTGGTGACGGAATGGTATAGTCAGTAGTATTTGGGATGTTCCTATTGCTTAGAATAGATGAGTGTCCTGTATTATTACCATTCCACATGGAGATGGAGTTGCGCCTTATAGCTGAGTCCGCTGCCATTTGTTCACCTAGGATATCTAGGGGTGTGAAATAAAAGAGAATCTACAGTGCTTAAGTGGATGTGCTCCTATAGAGTCCCATTAAAACAGTAACCCCATCTTAATTCTTCTGTAGGTGTGTATGTGACTAAACTCTTCCTAAACGGCTAAACCGATTTATATGAAATTTTGTGTGTGTGTTTTTGAGTGGATTCCTGGATGGTTTATATTTACAATTGGACTCGGTACGGGGCATTGCAAATCCGTTTTTGCTAAAATTTTATTTTTTTAAGATTTTTTGCCTATTAAAACAAATACCCTCAAAATTTCACCACCCCCCACCACACCAAAATTTTCTGTATGTGGTTTTGTAATTAAACTCCTACTATACGGCTGGACCGATTTTAATGAAATTTTGTGTGTATATGTTTGACTGGATTCCTGGATGGTTTAGATTCACAATTGGGTGCAGTAGGTAGCACTGCGATCGCGTTCTATACATTTTTCTTAATTTTTTTTTTTTTTAATTTTTCCCATATTAAAACATATAACCCCAAAATTTGACCACCCCCCCCCCCCCCAACTTTTCAGTACGTGTCTTTGTAATTAAATTCCTCATAAACGTCTAAACTGATTTAAATAAAATTTTGAGTGTATGTTTGAGTGGGTCGTTGGATGGTTTAGATTCACAATTGTCCCGGTAGGTGGCACAGCGATCGGATTCTAGGAATTTTATTTTGTATTTTTGCCCGAAATTTTATTTTTTTATTTTTTTTAAGATTTTTTGCATATCAGAACATATAACCCCAAAATTTCTATATAATAAAATGAGTTTGATAGTAGAAATTAACAGCCAATGTACAAGGTGTGGCTCCGACCCATATTTTTCTAATGGCGTTTTTACAAGAGAAAACTGCTATTGTAGTTTTCGTTATTCTTTTTAATATGTTAGGTTTTCAGCTTAATTTGCTGTTTATAATGAGGCCCAGATACTTTGCTTGATCAATGAATTTCATTTATGTCCAAGTTGCAAGGTAAAATCTGCCGTTGGCGGAAACACCCAGGCAGTCCGTTACAGCTCTGCTTTATAGCATTTGGTCTATCCAGCGCCTGAGTTCTTCGCCACGCACAGAGGAGGAAGTGCCTGCGTAACCTTCTATCTCCAGAAAAGTTATTATGGAATATTCCTTATGTTCAAGGGATTACTCATGGAGCATTAATCGAGTGGAGAGCAGTTTCCACAGACTTCCCCATGGAATATGCATGTTGAGATTTCGATACTCTCCCCATTTATCTCAATCAAACTCATAATGTGGGCTTCTATCTGATTTTCTAAAAGAGAAGAGACTAAACATATTGGCCTAAGGTCTTTGGGACTTTAATGAGAGCTTTTCCCCGCGGTAGGTATAAATATTACATTTTGTTCAGTCCAGAGCCTCGTGCATTTTTTTACATATGTTTTGAAGTCCTTTCGACCATTACAGTGGTCGTGGTTTAGCCAGAGGCCTGCTAGGAGAACACGCATCTAATATGGCCTTAAAAGACGTCGCGGTCTTAAGGGTTTTGGAACCGATACCGGTAGTGTATAGTTCTAAAAATAACACACTCGTTTTTTCCTCCTGTTTCTGTAGCTAGTTTTTTGGCGGGTTTTGTCTCCAATTCAAATTGGAGATAACAATGATCAGAGAAGGAATGGTACTCCGACACCTTTCAATTCACTAAACTATCTTATAAAAGTTGGTTTACAGCCAATATTGCATAAACATAGATTAGTACTACGAATAAAATCAAGCAGTAAGTCACTCGTTAATTTGTATCAGTGCTTGCTCAGCTGACTTCTTTTTTTTTTGTTTTGAACCTCCTTTAATGACCTTCCAAAAATGACAGGTGAGATATCTTCCCCATCATGTGCAGGTTAATCTGATATTAGCCAGAGATTTGTCAACCATCTCAATGCTTGTTGTAACCACTTCTGAATTACTGAAATTTGATAACAGAATGATAATCAGATAATTTTTTAGCAAAAATGCAGGAACGAATTTCTTATACCTCCCTCCTTCGCATATAGCAGTTTATATTTTGGAGCCCTAAGTTGAAGTACCCGGTCGCCATTGACCCAAGGTTCTTGAACTAGGGCAATATCTATCGCGTATGCTCCTAGTTCGAGCATGCGCTCAGCCGAAGCTTCTTTGGAGTGATGGAGGTTAATCTGTAGGAACCTCAATATTAGGTTTGCTCTTTACTTCAACCTCCACCACAGTTGCATCAGATTTCTTCTCTGACTGTGATTTCTTCAGGGATCCAGAAAGTAAACTCTTCGAAGTGGACATCTCCGTGTCTGTAGAGAGTGTTTCTACCTCCTCACTCATTTCCTTGATGTTCAGGTTATCAGCCGGGACCTCTATCGGTATCGGCACCCTCAAGATGTCACAGATGTGTATAATTAGCGTTTGGTACTTCAACTTGGCCCCTCTCGATTTGATGGTCTTCAGTTTAGAATTACCTGATTTGTAGCATTTCCAGAATTTCTTTTGGACTGCTGGGTTCCACTAGGATCCAAGCTCTCGCTCTAGGTCTGCTTCTCTAATGACTACTTCTAGTCTAACACCAGGCTAAGCTCTATATAGCCTTTCTGTCCAGGATCAATGACCGGTGGTTGGCACAACATATCAACTAGACACAATTCCAGTGGTATTCTTCGTCCCGGCAAGCCAGCTAGAGCGAGTCCAAGGTTTTCCCGCATCATTTTTGCCAAAGTGGCGGCTAAGGCCTTCTCCACTTTCCTGTGACTCGTCCTCCGATACCAGCGTTTTGGGTAGGGTATCATCAGGCGAACCCTCCTGCTTCATTACAGTAATCTTTTTAGCCTACAAGAGCGTTCCCATAACACTTATCGTTCTCTCCTCCAACGAAATCGCATTGGACCTACTAGAGCTTCCCAGGCTCTTCCAGAGTGTGTAAGTTTATACGAGGGGATCACCTGTGCGTGTGCGATACGAAGGGACCACCCGTTATTATTATTATTTATTATTATTATTATTATTGCCTTCGAGAAACCACTTGTTCGTATTTGTGTCCCATTTTTTCAGTACGTCTTGAGAGCAAGGACTAATGGCCATATCTGATGTTGGTTATCTATGCCTTGGAAACGAGGTCTAAAGGCCTAAATCCCACCAGCATTAGTTTCCGGGTTTTTAAGAGCGTCGGGCTCTTCTTTTTTTTTGTATTTTTAGTTCTATATCCATGTGTGAGATAGAGATGAGAAATAAATTTCCATCTGTGCAGAGATCCGCAGTACACACATAAGGCAGTTTGATCCGGAGTGTGCCAGGTATTCGAATACACAGTCGGAGACTGAATTTCTTTGCTTAGGCTTGCGAAAAAAATTGTACTGTTTATGGAAAAGATGTTTTATCAAAATCAGCAGCAAAGAAATGGTTCGCGCGCTTTCGTTCTGGAAATATGGATGTCAAAGATGCACCTCGCTCTGGTCAAACAACCACTGGAAAAGTCGATGAAATCATGCAGAAATTTGAAAAAAACCGGCATATAAGCAGCCATGCAATTGGTTAAGAACTAAATATTGATCACAAAACAGTTTTAAACCATTTGAAAATGGCTGGATACAAAAAAAGCTTGACGTTTGCTGCTGAAATGGAACGAAATCGAGCCATTTTTAAAGCGAATGATTACTGGTGATGAAAAGTGGATAAGATACGACAACGTTGTGCGAAAAAGATCATAGACGAAACGAGGTGAGGCTTCCCAAACGGTATCAAAGCCAAGATTGATGCCAAGAAAGGTAATGCTGTGTGTTTGGTGGGATCGAAAGTTAATCGCGCATTATGAGGTGCTGCCACCGGGCCAACCGATTGATTCTAATCTTTACTGTCAGCAACTAACGCGTTTAAGACAAGCAATTTAGTTAAAACGTCCAGAATTGATCAGCAGAAGCAGAAAGGGTGTTGTGTTCCATCATGATAACGCTAGACCACACACATCATTGATGACCCGGCAGAAACTGACAGAACTCGTCTGGGAAGTTTTGATGCACCCACCATATAGTCCTAACCTTGCACCATCCGACTACCATTAGTTCCGGTCCATGCAGAACCATCCTAATGGTTTGATATTAAATTCAAAAGAGGCCTGCGAAAATGAGTTGTTTCGATTTTTCGCCTCTAAACCAAAGAAGTTCTACTGTGATCAAATTAGGGCTCTACCAGAAAAATGGCAAAAGGTCATCCATCAAAATGGCACATATTTGGTTTAATAAATTTGAAATAAGAAAATTCTTTGTTTCAATATCACCCAAAAAAGGCCACTAACTTTGCCCTAACCCTTTAACTTGAAATACCTAAGAAAGATCTCAAATAATTCAGACTTTTTGGTTGCGATATGTTGACAGATATGTTCTCATGTTTTGGTGATAATCCTAGTAATTTGACTTCTTGGTGAAGGAAATCGCATTTTTCCAGCATTTTTCTTTTAGTGTCATAGTTACCCTATGCTTATATACACTTACGGATACACCTTAAAATATACAGAGAGGTCTACTGTAATTAGTATTTCACCTTTATTTTTTGTTGTACATGTTAATTATTTATCGTTTTCCTATTTTCGGCCACCGTTGTTAATACGTTGATCAATACTGTTCACGTTCTTTATACATTGTTGTTATAGTTGATTTACTAAAGACGCCTTTATGGTTGCCTTCGTTTCGTTCGTTTGTCTAGACCAGTGATTCTTAACAGAGGGACCGCGGCTCCCTGGAGGTCCGTAAGAAGTTTTCATGGGGGCCGCCAAAGCTTGTAAAATATCCTTCACTAATATAAAAAAATAAAACTGATCTATGTTTAAGGTAAATGTACAAATTACCGACAGTATAAGAATCTCGTTGACGTTTTGTTAAGAAATTTTTTCGGGTCTGCTTCTTTCATATATTAATCCTAAAAATTAAATAATTTCATTGCATAAAGTCTATGTTCTTATTATGCGAGTCATATGCGATTTATTTTTGATCTAATTTCCGGCAGCTCTTGTTCTTATTATCGGCACTGTAAAGTTTAAGCGGAAGATACTCAAGGCTGAAATAACAAAAACTCAATTTTCAAATTTTTAATAAAAGAAACTTTTATTTTTCGTATTTTTTATTAAACGTTAAGTGTTACAAACAAATTATGTCCTCCTAATTCACAGCTAGGATATTAACTTTAGAAATTCAATCAAAAAATAATAAAACTAAACGATAACAAAAATAATTCAGGTACTAGATAAGTAATAATTTTACTAAATTTAATTAAAATTATTCTTTTGGAAAGCTTCGATTTCAGGAACCGCATAAATTCCTCTGGCATTTAATAGAGAAGGTGGGCTGATAAACTACATACCAAATAGCGTCGTCCTTGCTTGGCCATTTCCAGTTTAGGCCACTCATTTGCATTGTTTTAATGTAGAGTATGTTTCATTTTCTTTTACTTCCAGTACAAACCCTGGGAAATACTCTCCTTCGTATGCGACTATGACGTATTCGCCAGGACATTTTTTTGTAATTTCTTTTACACTCGATCCGCCGTCTGTTTGAAAATTAGTTTTATAATCTTGGTTGAAATTTCGTCTTTTGCTTCTTTCAGTTTTTTCTTTTCCTCTCATTTCAATTCTCTTTAAGTGTTCAAAATATTTATTTGATGTAATTGGATCAAGAGTAATTTCCCTTTTGACAATTTTCTCCTTTTCAGTTGGAGCCTCCGGATAATAAAAATATTTTTTGAATGGGGTGGGAAAATCCTCTTTAAACGACAAATAAGAGCAACCCGGTTGCTGCGTTATGTTACTGTTTTGATCAGCAATATTTTAAATTGGCGTACTCATAGCTACTGCACTGGATGTAATTTGGGATTCAGGAACATTGTTCAAATCAAAATCTTCGTAAAGACGTACCAAGCCATCATTATCAACAGTGCAATTCAATTCTTGATTTTCCGTCCATACATTTACGTTTAGCGTTGTTTCATTGTCAATTAATTATTGAATTATGCTTGTGTCTCCACCTGCGAAATCTATTTCTTTTTTCAAATTTCGCCAAAATAAAGAGATTTTCATCTTTTATATCACCAGCCCCACCTCTCGACTTTCTTGATGATGATGATTAAAAGTATTTTATTCAAAGTATTTATTCAAAGTATTGCCAAATATACATTTTTCTGGCAATGCGTGGATGGCATGCCAAAAAACTGTTCTTCTTCTGAAGCAAACCATAGTTATCGAGCCATTTTCGTACATTTTCGTAGGAAGTAAAGGGCTCCTCAGCAAGCCCGTGCCCCATCGATGCAAATAAGTGATAATCGGACAGAGACAAGTCTGGCAAGTAAGCCGAATGTCAAAGTATTTCCCAATTAAGAGGTTCCAACGTTTCCATGACCGGTTTTGCTTTGTGTGGTGGTGCATTCTCATGGGAAGCAAAATCACTTTGTGTTGTCTTTTGCCATATTCTGGCCGTATTTTTCGCAAAGATCGATTCAAATTGATCATTTGTTGTTGGTAGCTTTCAATATTTGCGGTTTCGAGAGGTTTTAGCAGCTCAACATAAATCACATTCTTCTGATCCCATCAAATACAGGGTATTGTCTTCCGAAGCTATTTCGCCATGCAGTCGATGTCGATGGTTGTCCTGGATCAACCAAAGACTTTTTGTGCTTTGGATTCTCAAAATAGATCTATTTTTCATCTCCAGTCACAATTTGATGGAGAAATAGCTTTCTTTTGTATCTGGCGAGCAACATTTCGCAAGTCGTTTTTCTATTTTCCTCTGACCTTTCATTCAGTTTATGAGGAACCCACTTTCCCAGCTTTTGGATCTTTCACATGGCTTTTAAACGTTTGGAGACGGCTTCTCGTGACACATTCAAATGATCCGCGAGTTGTTTTTGCGTTTGAGCGTCATTCTCCTTCCAAAAATGCTTGCGATTCCAACAATGTCTTCAAACTTTTTGGTGGTCTTCCACATTCTGCGTTTCTCACGTCAAAATCACCACTTTTGAATTTATTGAACCGTGAACATACTCACCGTAAATTTTGACAAGCATTCTATGTGATTCTGCAGCAGTTTTCTTCAAATGATAACAAAAAATCAATGATGTCCCCAAATCGTAATATGTAGGCAAACAACTCGACATTTTTAACACGTAAAAACATGTGTTATTGTATGGAACTTGTAAGGGTATAAATTGGATGTTGTGGACAGATGTCAAAAGAAAACATTGGCACCGATGACGTGGTTTGTTGAAAGGTACATTGACAGATGGCGCCATTTATTGGTAAATTCCAGTTTCATATTTCCACACCTTCTATAATAGATAATTTAACAAATATAAATTATTATTAAAAAAATTGGGACCACAAAAAATTATGAATTATTTGGTGGGTCGCGAGTAAAAAAGGTTAAGAACCACTGGTCTAGACAACTGTTTCGGCCAATCATCTCTTGTGAAAAAATACATAAGAAAAAAATCGTCATTTTGGAGCAATATAATTGGTCGAAAAAAATTGTCTGAATGAACGAACGAACGCAACCATAAAGGCGCCCTTAGTTTAAAGAAATAGTCATATGTCTCTCATTTTTCCTATAAATACTTCTCGAGACTTTCCCAAATAGCCATTTCCGATTTTGCCTTTGAAACATTCCAAACAAGGCAGCATAAGAGAACTTAATTTTGTGCATATTAGGTTCGAGAAGGTTTACGAGTGAGTGATTGCTTAACTCAAGAATCAGACTGCCTCATAAAATGATCTTTCCATTGCTGCCAACATATGTAGGCATTTTTTCAGCATTTTCTTTTTCTTTTATGTATCCTGGCTCTGCACTTAGCGGTTGCAATTCTATGTGACTCTAATAGCTTTCTGTTAGTTGTCTCAACCCTCTCCTATTATCGCTTTTAACTCCGCAATATCCGTGGAATCTAGCTTACACAACGTCATTGTATTAGTAGCTAAATTTGCTGTGGCTGCCACTTATTCTAAAGCCAACGCCAATACTTCATTCGTTTACCTCTAGTATTGATTCTCAAATTAGTTTCAGATGGTTGTCCTTGACGTCACTGCGTCTTTCGGAGGGCCAAAATAAGTGTGTTGAGCTGCTTCCCTGTAACCTAAATATTATGCTGTACAGCCGCTTGGTACTGCACTTTAAGATTCTCAAATGGGATCTCGCCATCGAATCAAAGGTTGAGGCTATATAGTCAACTTCCTTAATTTCAATTTCCCTAAAGTCAACTTCCCTAATTTTAATTTCAAACTCCTTGAATCGACCGTCAACTTCATCAAGATTCTTTATCTCTCATTTAAGCTCTTGCATTTGAAGCTTTTAAGCTTGCTTAATTCAATCGAGTTTCAGGTCTAGCCAGACTAGCCTTGTTGTCTATTTTTATACCTAATTTAACGTCCATTATATCTTCAGTTAAAGCAAAAGTGTCTTCATCATGTCTCCCACGTGTAAGGTTGGTTTTTGTTGTGCAAGTGAAGACGGCTATACTATATAGTTGTTTCTGTATGATCCACCGCCCCTCTTTAATAAATGCGCTTGAGCGCAGCAATATGGAGGGTATTAGAATGGAGTGGGTTTGTTTTTGAAAAAAATCTCAGTTGTTTATAATGGAAGTATTTTTTATTTTTTATAATACTTCCATATTACTTTTTCTCTACAAAAACTGCTATATCGGTCAATAAAAAAATATCTCATATCCTGGCGACTTCTTTGCATTTAGGATAAGTTTGATTTCCTCTCTTAATTGTTGTAAATTGACTAGGAGGACACTTTATTTACAGGTGGTAAGTTTTCATCTGCTCTCTCTCTAGATACTAAGAACGTACTTAATAAACACATTTTTTATTAATCACTTGTTTTTTGTTTCGCAGTTATTTTGAATAATTTTCAAAAAGTTTAAAGTAGATACTCCTGATGATGACCTAACAAGTCGAAATCGATCGAGTGATTTTTTAAACTTTTTGAAAATTATTCAAAATAACTGCGAAACAAAAAACAAGTGATTAATAAAAAATGTGTTTATTAAGTATAAGTGTGTTTCGCCAAGTGCCTACGGCAAATAGCGTAAAAAGTACTAAGAACGTGTTCTCGAGGTGGGTTACAAACAAGGAAACTTTTAATTTTGCACATAGACCTATGTTCCATCTTCAATTTTTAACTGGTGGAATTTGAGTTAGTTTTCTTAACAATCGTTGCACTGATTGTCATATTAACAGATGTTTGACCCAACATAATCCCTTCGCTGCCTTCTAGGGATATATAGTTTTCGTCTATACCTTTGGTGATAAAGTCATCGGATATTTTGTTCCTATCCATAGGTAAATAATCTGGTTGATCTCCAAAACGAAACCCGCAACAGCATAGTGATTGAAAAAGTTTTTATTATGGTTTTAAAAGGGAGATTGCGATAATTTCGGAATTAAAGCATTTGTGGTTGTTCACTATATCAATAAATTAAGTCATTTTTTATACCTTTGGTTTATAATTTAAGTCAAAGGTCACAATAAAATAACAATTTTATTTCAAATTTCATAATAAATTTATAATAAAAGTTTTTACGAAATCCTAATTAAATCAATAGAATGCCTTAAGCATTTACCTTTCCATCCATAGAACTGCACACGTTAAACTTTCAAAAACTAATTTTGTAAAATTCAAAAGTATGAATAATTGTCATTGTACTTTTTATTATCTTTTCAACTCACCTATTTTATCTAATCGTATCAATCGGATATCTATGACAAAGTGTGTATTGCAATTTTCTTTATAATTTCTTACATAAGCTTCGACAATATTGTCCACCGCCTTTCGAGCAAATTTCGCGAATTGCATACAACGATATAAATAAAGTGCGTCTATTAAATTAAGTATACGCTTGCATAGTATGATTAAATTAATTGACCAACTAAATATAGTTTTATGTATAGTTTTATGATCGGATACATTATCGCGCGTACCACTGCACATAGTTAGTGCAATTACACCGAACTGTAATGAGAATATGTCAAAGTCATAATGAGATAAATTATATCGGTCAAAATTTGCGAAAAGTTCTCAAAAATTGTTTACCAAGAAAGTTATATACATTATTACATTGTTATGGTAGGAAGCATAAGGTGCACTCGGTTTCCATATTGGATTGTGATACAACAAGCTGGCCCTGGACGGTGACGGAAGGTGAATGGTTCGAAATATCCTCGAATATCGAGGTTATAGGAACCTTACAATGAATTACCAAAGCTGCATAATGGGGCTCTTATTTTGTCTATAGTATAGTTATTTGTCTTAAACATATATGTTGTGAATGCCAATCTAATAGGAAATTGAACGCGTTTGAATTCAATTGGCAAGTCTGTGAGAATCATTGGAATTCGTGACAGCAAAACATTTTCGGCTCGGAATTTGCCATTCAAAATGGTGGCTTCAATAATTTTTTTCATCAATTTTTTAATGACCAATCGCGTGCCATTGCGCAGCCATGGTGGGTTCAAATTCCGAAGTAAAATAACCGTAGATCCAACTTTCAGTCGTAGAAGGTGTGGTGGCATGCCTGTGTTGATTTGTATGATACCATTTGCCTGGTAACGACTACTGTATCTTGAAGTTTAAATCGTCGGCGGGAAATATGCGGTCAATGAGAGCATTTTTCGAATCAACGATTGTGCAGAAATTAGTTTTGCAATTTTATGCATCCAGTATTTCCATAGACAGCAACTTTTCCATCGCCGATATCTACCAATTGGTTTGAAAATGTGTCAGCGGATGGATCTTGTAGCATTTGGACGCGCATGTATATTTTTAGCTGGACTTTGTCAACATTATGCCACAGTGGTGATGATTTCAAGCAAGCGTTCATCTCATATGCGTACAGTTGAACGTGGAATGAATGGAAGTGTTTGTCTGAAATCACCTGAAATGAGTAACAGAGTGCTATCGAATATTTTGTCGTTGTTTTTTAAATCTTTGAGTGTTCTGTTCAACGCTTCAAGAAAATGTTTGTGTGCCATAGTGCATTCATCCCAGATGATAATTTTGCATTGTTTGAGCACTGTGGCCATGGACGATTGTTTTTTTATGTTGCACACTGCGTCTGGGTCATTTTGAATATTCAGTGGCAGCTTAAATGCTGAATGAGCTGTTTTGCCTCCATCCAATAAAGTTGCTGCAATTCAAGATGATGCAACGGCCAATGCGAGAATTGATTGATTGATTGGAATGTACGGCCAAGACTAAGCAAGGATCCAGGATACGCCGGGCCTATCGTACACCCCTTTTACATATAACAAGATGGAGGGATAGGAAAGGTTGTTAGGTATGATTGACTTGACCCGGTTACAGACACCTAAGTAATCAATAGTTAGTAAAGCACAAGACGGCTTAATTATTTTTGTTTTTCGGGATATAAATAATCAGCAATCAACATCCTAAAAAGTAATTGATTAATTAGTAAATGTCCTGAAATAAAATTTCATTATTATAAGTGATGAAATTTTATTTAATACCATTTCCTCCTAGATCCCCTCCCAAAAAAAAAAAAAAAAAAAAATTAAACTGTCAAGGTTAATCTATGAGAGTCAATTAACATACATATCAATTTACAATAACGCGACGCCAGGCCCTCCACACACCTTTATTATATCATCTTAAAAAAATTGATAATCAATAATGTTGGTGGTATATACTGTAGTTGTGTGAGTAGGTGAATAGGTGAATGGGTTAATGATGTGGCGTGAATGCGTGGTATCACAATGGGCCAAAAATGGTCTAAGTGTCAACCACTGAAACCTAACCTAACCTAATGTTGGCATCTTAAGTATAATTAAATTATACTTGAATAAAACAAATGTAATGTAATGATTATTATAACTAAATTAATTATAATTTGATTGTCGTAAAACAAATAAAATAAAATAAATCGAATCCAAATATTGTAGTATCAAACGGATGGTTCCCCTCTTCAACGGATAACCTTACCATCTCTAATAAACCAATACGTTTATTAATAAAAATAAAAATGAAACAAAGACATCTGGTTTCAAAAATAGCTAATCTGGAATCTATAAGGTAATAATGAATGTGCAACAGGTTAAGAATCCCCAATACCTAAACAAATTAACCCATTACAATTTATTCCCAATCAGAATTAAATAAAACTATTAAGGTAATCAGGAATCTATAAGATGACAGAATTAGTAATAAGTAACTATTAGCAAATTATCTATTTAAAGAAGTGCCATGATCCCAAAAATACAAAAAAACATCTATGTATCAACATATAACCAAGTCATTCAATCTATTAAAATAATATTAGTAAACCAATTGTCTTGAGACAAATTAAATCTTAAATATACAATTAAATTAAATTAAAATAAGAAAAATTACAGTTGAATTGTAATTACAATTCGACCTATAATTAAAAATTTGTTATCTGATTAATAGTGGAAGTCTATTATATTCCTAGCGACGGCAATTGTCACTTCAATGCAGTTCTTGAAGCAAACTAACTTCGATCTGAAACCATACATGACAGTTAACAAACACGATCGATTTGGACGTTTTATACCCAATAAAACCTATTGTAAGAGCTTTTAAGGAAAGAGGGAAATTCTTAATTACAAAAGATATATCTAAACCAACTCAACCCGGGATTAAAACGTTTATGCACAAATTATAATTTATTAATTTCTAATAATAAAATAAGCACTTGCCACCAACTATAAGACATAAAACCAGTTTGCAATTATTCAAGCGTCTTGAGGTGAGCCATGTAGTGCAACTGTGATGTAAAAAATGCGTATTTTATTGTGTGCATAAAAAACTATTTTTCCATCAATTCAGCACAGTTGTTTCGTTTGATAAAAAATTTTGACTACACTTTTCTAATTAAATTTTCAAAATTTCCAGACATAATTAAAAAAAAATGAAATTATAAATTCAGTTTTAATTTACAAATTGACTTTCTAATTGAAGACTTAGAAAAACATTACGTCCACTGAATCAGGAACTCAAAACCGCTTCTTTCACTGATGAGAGCAAGCGGCCAATTTGATGTGCGACCAAGACCAAGAAAAAACGAAATTCTCGACTATGGCGATGTATTTTCAAATATAAATCACCGAAATTATCGAGCCTTTTGAACAATAACAATCACGTCGGGGGTTATCACTTTATGGAGAGAACTTTAAATAAAAATTGTTGATAAAAATTAAATTCATTTTAAAGAAATTTTACATTTTTGTAAAATATTTACAGGCTTGCTCTAGACCCAAGCACATTTTCTCCAATCTAAAACAACGCTTTCGTTTCAAGTAAACTATGACCTGTTTGAAAACGTCAAAGAAAATGGCAAAACATAGGAAAACGTCCACTACACATTTTCTTACTCATCTCAACGTTCTCATGTAGCGAACATATAAAAAATTAGAAAAATTACTTAGAAAATTTATTACATTTTCCGGGATAATTTTTACATTTTCATTTTTTTTATGACAAGTTAAAAAATAATAAAAAATTATTAATAGCTTTTGATATTGAAGAAAATCTAGAAATTTTCCACATTGTTTCTAAATATTAAAAAATTTGGCGCTTATAGGTTATTCTAGAGTGGAGAAGATGAATGCTAAGCGGTTTTGCGGAATTACCAATAAAAACAAAATTTTGAAAAAATTTTGCAACTTTAGCATTTTAGCATTTACATTTTTAATATGGGAGCATTTCAGTTTTATTTTATTTTATTTCTTTTTTCTAGAGAAGCAGGGGCAGCCTCCATCCTCTAATGTATAAGACGAATAAAAAAAACGCAAATGTTATTTTTACCTAATTAAAATTAAGATTTGATAAATTAAAACCGAAGAATTTTAATTTTTGAATGAAAAACAACCAAAAATATTTTTGGAAAAACTGAGATTATTCCGGAAAATGTGGTGATTTTCCCGAATTTTTTTACGATAAATACACAATCAATTTTTATGATAAATACCCAATCCTATAAAGAAATGTAAAGATGTAAATGTAAAGATATACGTAACAACCGTATATGAAGCAAAAAATCATAAAGGATTGAAATCTTTTTTAGGGTTAGTCAGGGTATTAGTACTCCGCTTAATTAATAATTGATTGAGATTTAAATTTTTTAGTCTAATGTTTATGTGAAATTTTATTTAAATCGATTATTTTTTGTCACTAAACTAACACATGATATAACTCTTAATGCTACATGAGCTACAAAAACTTGTATTTGTGAAATGGTCGTAGGGGCAGCAATTTAGAAACATGTTTAGATCGTCATGAAGTTCCAGGTTAATTCTTATTCTGTGACTATGGATATGAAAATTATGTAGCAAAAATTTTTAAACAAAATAAATTTACTACTTACCGTAAAATTTTCCATTTGGCGTCATGTCCATTTTGAAAACAATAAAATGTTTCCACACGTCACAAATAACACAAGAATAACACATTCCACTAATACTACACACAATACATTTCTAACGAGATATTATAATTTTGCATATAAAACACTTCACTAAAAAATACTAAACACTATGCGCACTAACTCTTTAAAAATAAAATTTTCTGAATCAAACAAATTTTAAACAAATACGACACAATTGAAATACTAAACACGACTCAACGGCCAATGCGAGAATTAGCGAAATAATAAATGTTTTGCCAGTTCCACTTGGTGTATCCAAAAAATGAATCCGACTTGTCCTGCCGAAACTGCCAGCTTATCGGTCGTAAATGGTTTTTCGTTCATGAGACAATAGTGGAACATTGCGAGTAACAGTCACTGCCAGTATCGTACTGCAGTTCACGATTCAGTTCGGTGTCCATTAAATCAGATGCAGCTCGATTTGGTGAACTCAAACCGAAATGACTGAGTGGTAAATTGGCAATGACAACGCAATGATACTCGTTAGTAATCATTGCCTCATTGTACATAGCGCCACTGAATGTAAACGTTAGCTCATTGCGTACGAACTCGATGCAATATATCGGCAGTCATAGAATCTTTGTGCTTATCCTATAACGTGTCTGCTCGACACGGGGAACATGTAGTTAACAATATAGCGAATAGTAAACAAATTTGTGTTGCTGAACAGCCCAATGCTGCTTCAACAAGCATATCGTCTCAGTGATTGTCGTCTTCGAGCAAGCCGAGTGCCTGGCATGCATCTTTATATGTTGGATACTGTTGTCCATTCACTTTGCGTATATCTTGAAATGACAATGGACCGGTGACATTAACGAACAACAGTCGCAGATAGAAGCACCCAATCTGCCTTGGAGTGACTATTTCTATTGCTCCAAACGAAGTCATTTGGAAGCATGAACTGAATGTACGAATGGATTTCAGGAACAGGTATGAATCTGGATCCGTGCCGATGAGCAAGCTGTTCAATGGTTCTGGTGGTGTCTCAATTTCTGGTAGTTACACTTTTCCTCTTCCGTTGGGGACATTCTTTGTCCATATCACCAATCAGGACTTTCGGATGAGCGGAATATTCAATATCTGGCTCGTATTTGAATGCGAGACGAAGGAACGAAGCGGATTAAATGCTCGATGTACTTGTTGGCGTTGTCGATCATTTGCTCTACGTGTGTTAACTCTGAACCGGCGCGCTTGTCTCCGTTCCAATTGTCGTTGTTGATTTCGTTCTTCTCGTACCCCTTGTGATTGAGATACACGCAATTGCGACATGCTGACACGCACATTTTTGTTGCATGTTTGTTGCTTTATTCGTTCGACGGCTCTTTACTCCTTGCTGGCATTGACACACACAAATAGACAAAACTGTTGTACTTACTGATGAAAAACGGTATACCGATAATGTATTTGTTCTTTTAGTCTTATACCAACTTTTTTACAATCATAAAACACGTATATATTCCCTACAAATTAAAATAAATCGTACAAAGTTTTACACGCAATGCGTTGTGATACATAACAAATGCAGAATGAAATGTCAAAATGACGCAACGCTTTTCGTAAATGACTTGCGTGTATATCGATGTGGATGAACGTTCGATGAGGAGGAAGTAGAGCGCCATCTGTCATTCAACAACATAAATAATTTCGTTCTATTTCAAATACGAACGACGGTTAAATTATTTGGATATTGTTCATACAAAAATACTAAAATCGCGACTAAAAAATGGGAGGGTGGAGGTAGGAAGAAAGAAAATTTCTGGATAGGGTCACCCTAATCACCTAGTGGCATGAAATATAAGGGGTGTTTTTTAAGCCCGATAGAACTTTAAATTGTAAAAAATAACACAAAAAATTAAATTGTAATCAAAAATTTTTTTTTATTCGAAAGATCAATACATGGCATTAATATTTGAAAAAGATTTCGGGCATTTGGGCACCGCGGCTGTTCTGGACGAAACGCATTCTGGACGTCCAATTTTGGGCCACTTTTTCGAGCACTGCTGGCCGTATGTCACGATTTATATGAACAATGCTGGCCTCCAAGGCGTCAATTGTGTTTGAATGTTTTAGGGGTGTAGGCCAAGATCTTTGCGCAAAATTTTCCATGTAGTGGATGGACAGAGCCCCAACTCCTGCGAGCGACGACGAATCGATAAACTCATATGCACATTCCTTCGACGTGTGGATATTATTGCATCCGCACACAGAGTATGTGGTACGAATCTATCCACAGTTTGACGGATGACTTGTTCAGATGGACGATTATGTTATGCGCCATAAATATCACGAAGTCGTCTATAGGTTGCACGAATCGATGACTGATTTTCAAAGTTTTAATAATTTCGTAGCGTTGTTCAAGCATGAGTCTATTCATGATGATTTGCCAGAGTATACTGAGATCTGCCAGAGTATTTTTTTCATAAAAATTAAATAAAAAAAGGCTTAAGACCCTTTACTTTAGCTATTCTCATACCTACCAAATAAATATACATACGAAATTTCATAAAAATCGATCGAGCCATTTCAGAGGAGTACGACCACAAACACCGTGACACGAGATTTTTATATCCCTTTTCCTACCAGACAAAGAATTTCATTTGCATCAATTTAAGTCTCCGATGACAGGATTCTAGCTTTTGTTGGATAAGCGCTGCCAACGCTTCTCAATATCGGCAGTTAAGATATATTTGTGCCATCGCTATCGGAGAAAAATGTCCGCGAGGTCCCGCTACAGCTTAGGGCGAGTCATCATTAAGTCATTTAATGATGGTTTTTGCTGAAGCATTGAACACGACATGGAGGTTAACTATTGTGCTGCCTTCCTTGAGCACACCGTGATGTGATATATACAATATAATAGCTTTGATTCACTTCGATATCTTCATGATCTGCTCGTATTAACTCCATGTGCTACAGGTCAATATATTCCTGAATGAACAGGTGGTACATCCTCTTGAATGATGGATCCATAGAGTATTATGGCTCATTTTAAAAGGAACTCACTGTGTATCTTCTATGGATGCGTTGCTATTTGATGTTCGTTACCTGGAAGTTGCCGACTATAATCCAGCCCAATTTCGGTTGGATGTTAATATAGCGTATCTGCAAACGCCAGCTTTGTCACCTATCCCCGCAATATATACGTAGATTTTCTTTTTTTAACATTCAATAGGTTGGCAGTCTTAGATGATCTTAAGGTGGCTTGGAACTCTGAATCTATCAATGCTCTTAAGGTGACGAGCTGTTCAGTGCTACTAGTTGCTTTAAATACAGCATTGGGCAGCAACACAGTTGCTTGTTGATTGAATAGAAGAGTTTGGGTTGTGTACCCGTGCTTAAAGACACTGCATTATTTCAATGCAGAAGTGTATGATGATGTCCATTGCAAACAATACATGATGTCAATCTGCAGTAATATTTTTTAAGCTGGATGAGACAATATACGCAAAGGTCGCAGACATTCTCTAACCTTGCCCTATCTAATGTTAGCATTTTTCGGAATTGCTCGCATTTTTCTAAGCTGTGACATTCTATACAAGCCTTAACCCAATGTTGCGTATAATTGTATAATGGTTGGTACCACGATAGGTGTTCGCATTGCGGTTGATTTTGTGCTCCCCATCGCTTCTAATGACTAGAACCTCCTCTACATGAAGCCGAAATATTTTGATATCTTTGGTATTTCTCTTGGATTGGATTACGATGTGTCATAAAGCCTACCGAGTTGATTATGAATCCAGTTTTTTGAATATAATGAACGTTACAAATGACTTGAACGGGAAGCTCATATACAGCTGCTCTATTTTGTGTAACATTTCTTTCGCGGTGTCGTGCAGGTTTCGTAACGCGGCAGTTGCAACTTATATTGTTGGTAGTGATAGCAATTAATTGAAGTACATGCCAGCTAGAAGTCAATTGTTGCATCTTGACTCTAGCAAGCTCCATTCTATTTCGTAATCATCATTGGTTGTTGAAAGGTAGTTGATCAGCTGCACACTTTTCCGGTATATGAGCTCAGTAAGTATCGTTGAATGACTTGCAATTCTCGTACTCCCCGGAAAAATTTGGTAAGTCCAACGTCGGTGGCTCGTTTTTTGAACATCCCGTTGTGGTTGAACATTCTCTCTAGCATTGTTGTCTCTAGCATCTAATAATTATTGCTCCGATCCTATCTTACAAGGTGCTGTGGAGTTCTTTTGAAAATATTTAGTTGTTTGTTCAACTTCGTTTTTTCTTTCCATAATTCTAGTGTGCAATTGTGGGTGGGTTGGTTGTGTTGTAGTTATAAATATTTCTTTGGACGATCTGTGGTATTTAATGTCTTCTCAATTGCTTCAATTTGTTGAGATAATTGACGCATTAATGCGTGTTGCATTTTATAGATTATAGATTATTACTGCCGTTCCCATCGTCATGGATTGAATCTCAATCCTTGCGAGGTATTAATAAAGGTTGACGATCACTACTTTTATCTGGTCTTGGGTTTGTATCGTTGTTTGCTAAAATACCAAAACCGTGACTATAGTGACTGACGATAGTTGTGACCCATCTGGCGCTGATAGCGTCGGCATGTTGTGTGGTCCTCTATTTAGCCGTTGCCACATGTCACTTAGGAGTGACATCTATTTGTTTTCTCGTACTGAGATATTTTGATGAGGTGGCTCCAGCGGCGCGATTGCTGCTCGAATTTTGTTTGCATACTCGTGGTACAGCAATTTTAAATTGCTTATACTGAAAGCTCGTATAGGTTTTGGTTTTGCGTACTTCACAGTCTTTGTTGTAATTCCTTTGGAAGACGGTTATTTTGTCAGCATTTTCTTGCTGAATACGTAGTAGCTCCATACTTTGTGTTAACGTTCGAAAACATTGTAAAGAAGAGAAGCCACTTCTTGTTCAGTTTCGTTGTTTTGTCATTGGACGCTAGCGTTTGGATGATCATTCTTGTCCTCGTAGATAAACCACTGATGTGCAGTGTGGTATATAGATACTTCAATTTATTGAATTGTGTGGGCTTATCAATTATTTTTCCTCTACTTTGCCTTCTTCGGACTCATCTGGTGTTGTGAGAACTAAAATTGATTCGTGGTCGAGATATTCCATAAATACAACAACAAGATATTCCACAAATGCCATTATAGAACGGTAAGAATATTTCACTTGTTATTTCGCAGGTTCCTCTCGTTCTACTCATCCATTCGTAAAATAAGCATTCGATAAGTAAGATAAGATAAGTATTCTTCGACTTCCAAATTTGCTCGTTCGGTTCGAATTCTCAGATCCACTAATGACAATAAAACATGATCATTCCATTCTTCATATTCCAGAAACCCAGCTTTTCGGAAACATATTTAATTGTATTGTCTGTAACATCAACAAAACAAGCCGAAGAAAATAGATTTTATAGCGTCTAACAAATTAATTACACTGTGCTAGTTGAAAAATGTGACAAGCTGGGCACCCAGAGGGTAAACCTAATTCGAGTACGCTGAGTTCAATGGTACTAGTCCCATTTTAAAGTTAGTCCCCATTTTTGAGATATCGCATTCGACATGTTTTGGCTCTGAGTCAAAATATACCCTCATTTTCACGTTGATAGCTCTAGAACCATTGAGATTTTCGTTATGCGTTCTTCAGCAAAGTTGTGGCGCAGGTCAAGACCAACAACTTTGCCGAACATATCAAGACCGAAAAACCACATCCAATTTTTTTTTTGCTTTTCATTTCGACGAAAAACACTGTTTTTATCATTTTGTTGAATTTAAATCGAGTAGAATCGATCGAATAAACATCGCATCCACTAATATAGATACAATAGAAACTATTTAAAAAAAAGTTAAATCGACTCAGTTGAGTTTGTGGTGATTTTTCCAAAAAAAAAAAATCCTAAAAAATTAATATTTTTCTTCTCTTTGACAAAACAATGGCGTGCCGTTGCGATAGTGGATAAAAATAGTGGATTTTTCCATCCCATTGTATTAAACAATTACATCACGTAAATTATACAACAGACACGCCACTTTGCATACAAAAAGGTTGAAAAAAATTGAAAAATAATCTGGGATAGAAAAATCCGAGATTTTTATACGTCGTATGATTCTGTGAGTGAATGGCGCAGTGACATTTGATAGCTGATATATTGATGCAAATGTTTCTTAATTTACGTGTATAATTTACGTGATGTAATTGATTAAAACGATGGGATGGAAAAATCCAGTGGTGACATGTTGTAACTATCACATTTTTCGTTTCGATAAAAAACATCACATCGAAAATAACGACATATGGTATGTTATAACTTTTTCGATAGATAATAAATATTTACAGCTGGCAACACTTTTTCGGAATGTTTTCGGAATTAAAATGACATTTTTAATCCATTTGGTTTCTTGTCAAAGAAATAACAGAAAACAACAAATTTAAGTGCTTTGCTTTTTTATAATTTATTAATGGACTGTAGCGGATTTTTTGGGGCGATGTTTTTGAAGACGAGGACGAGTTAAATTTGGAATATGTTGTTGAGAGGAGGTATCTTAGAGATAGATACGACATAATGGATATGAAAGACAAAAAGTGATTCAATTAAATTGTTCATTTTTTATAGTGTAATGAAATTTTATGTTTATTTTAGATTTATTGAATCGTTCAGAATTAATAAAGACACATTTAAATATTTAATTGATGAATTAAAGTCCCATATTCCTCAAGGTGAACAAATAACCAAAATCCCACTGGAAACCAAATTAGCGGTAGTTTTAAATTTTTTGGCAACTGGATCATACCAGCGAACAGTTGGTGATATCATGCTTCACACAATGGATCAATCTGTTGTGTCACGAGCCATAACTGGAATTATTGAAATCTTAGAAAATTCAATATGAAGAAGATTTATAAAATTTCCGGACGCCAGGGGAAAAAAAGAATACAAACAAGTATTCTTTGAAAAGACGAGCAACCCTGGCATAATTGGATGCGTTGATTATACGCACGTACTGCTAATTGCACCGCACAACGAGGAGCACATATTCATCAATCGGAAAGGGAACCACTCACTGAATGCACAATTGGTAAATTAATTATATTCGATTAATTAACCGTTATTTTTAATGTATACTAATTATTTTTCTAGATTTGCAATTACAACCTTAAAATATTATCGGTTTGTACAATCTATCCTAGGAGTCAATTCGCGTTGCGTGAAATAATGAATATGAAAAGTTGTTTTCATTGGCAGTCTAATAGTTTGAATTATTCGCTCGTAATTTTAAATTTTACTGTGTGAAATCAACATTTCTTATGGGGAATGCAAACATACTCGATTGCTAATGAACGAAAACTTTAGATTGTCATTATTTCACGGAACGCGAATTGACTCCCTGGATCGGCACATGATTCTGCGATTTGGGCGCTATACAGAATTATAAATTCAATAAAAAAAATATTTCATATTTTTAATTCAATAAAAAAATTAAAATAACATCACAATTTCATTTTTTGTTATGTCAAAATTTGTGTATCAATGAGTATCGATGAGAAAAAAATTTAGTGGTAAAATATCGAGAAAAATGATGGTCGAAAATGATGTACCATACCAATTTAACGATACTATCAAAATTTTCGATAGTATCGAAAATTCCGAAGTTACAACATGTCACCACAGGATTTTTATCCTTTATCGCAACAGCACGCCATGGTTTTGTCAAAGAGAAGAAAAATGTTAATTTTTTAGGATTTTGTTTAGGAAAAATCACCACAAAATCAACTGAATCGATTTAACTTTCTTTTAAATAGTTTCTATGCTGAATGGCCGTTCGGTTGATATCAATGGTATCCGTTGTATGAATATGTCCTCGGCAAAAGATTTTCAACACGGAGCCATGTTCCATTTCATGGTTTTGGCGGGTTCAGATTCCGCAAAGCATTACTCTTCAGTTTCTAGATATGTATCTATATTTGTCGATGTGATGTTTATTCGATCGATTCTACTCGATTTAAATTCAACAAAATGATAAAAAATAATAAAAACAGTGTTTTTCGTTGAAATGAAAAGCAAAAAAAAAAAATTAGATGTGGTTTTTCGGTCTAGATATGTTCGGCATAGTTGTTGGTCTTGACCTGCGCAACAACTTTGCTGAAGAACGCATAACGAAAATCTTTATGGTTCTAGAGCTATCAACGTGAAAATGAGGGTGTATTTTGACTCAGAGCCAAAACATGTCGAATGCGATATCTCAAAAATGGGGACTAAAGTTGAAATGGGACTAGAACCGTTGAATTCAGTATACTCAAAATAGGTTTACCCTCCGGGTGCCCAGCTTGTCACGAAAAAAAAGTTTGCAATTCAAGCACAGTGTTATTATCATCTTCAAGAATATTTAGCACTAACGTCAATATTCGCCAGCAATATTCTTTCGTCTATAATGTGTTTTTACTTTTTAGTAAAACTTTTTAATATTTAATAATGTCCATATCCATTGGTTGAAGTTCATATGTAGAATTTGGCGGAAAATATTCTAATGTATAATAAATATTAATTTTGATTGCACTTCATTTGGATGGGATGGGCAGATACCGACAAACAGAATGATTTTCTTTTCTGATGGCCGAATATTTTGTCTAATTTGGTTAGCCGAATTTACCATATCTCGCTAGTCATCCAAGTCATTTTATTGGACCAAAAACTAACTCTAAAAGAATAAACTCCACGAAATGCTCTGCAAATTTTACTTTTCCCAATGATTAACTATTTTAGTTTTTCAGATCCGCACATATTCGATCTCACTAGATACGTAGTTCAATTTTTGCTTCACTTGCCGTCAAATAATTTATCGTTTTTGAACGCGAAAGTCTTATCAGATAGACATTGAAAACACAACCCCGTTTCGACACAGTTAAATATATTTTGGGTGCTGTATTTTTTTAACATCACGGTAATATTTGCTTTCCATCCATTACATATATTCGTGTTTTCTGAATCACTAACCGTGCTGAACACAATATTATGACGAGCTTTAAACGTATCCAGCCAACCAATGCTTGCTCTAAAACCAGAAACTTTCCGTTTTATCGCAGAATTTAGAGCTTTTTGTCTTATTAAAGTGCTACCGATAACTATTGCAACCATCTGCTGCAAAAATTGCATTATCAATTTGTTGATGCTTACACACTTTCGCACTGATATTAAAAAATGACGATTTTTTAAGTTGTTGAGACCCATACTTGCCAGTAAATTAAACTTGGCAGCAGCTTCTTTCCTGCGTGATTTATTATCTATGTGTGTAATTAACTAAAGCTTTTGTTTAATGGTAAGGCATTTTAGTTTTCTCTGTTATTTTTCCATATTTTCTCGAATTCAAATTTAACAACGTGAAAATAATTTTTATACATTTTTGTTCAGTTACCACTTGCCACAGGAGTATGGTTATTAAATAATTCTGTCAGCATTTTAAATGATTGATATTTTCCAATAGGAATATTCAATAAAAAAATATTTCAAGGACAGGTTTGTCTTGTCACTTTGAACGGCAGTCCAAACGAGTGATGAAAGCACCTACTGTGCTGGAAGTCGAACTCGATCGAATATATACAGCTAGTTTCGAACTTTTTCCCTTTGAGGCCGCCATTACCATGTTATATACCATTGGAAAGGTCATGAAAAGTAGATCCAAATAATGTCTAAAAACATGAATTTCAACCAACATTGAGTGGAGATATGACCTTCCGAAAATTGTCCCAAAAAATCAGTTTTTCGGGTATAACTGCCTGAAAAAGAGCCCCACTTATCTTTTAACTAGCAAATTATGATTGTAGACGTCAATACCAATTCAACGACACCTTACACGTCCAAAACGGATGATTTTAACCAAAGTTATGACATTTGGAAATTTGTCTATGACGTCACCATATAATCTTGCTTTGGTATATACATATGTATGTTTGTCCGTACTTCTTTCATTTGATCTCATATTGTCGGGGTTTGCAGTATACTTGAAAAACTAAGCAACTTTTGTTCTACAACTTTTTGATTTCGCCGTCATGTTGGCAACAGCCGGCCTCTAAAGACCATTTTTGGCCATTTTGGCCACGCCCACAGCGCTGAACCTATTTGACTTACCCCGGACATATGCGTATCGTTGGAAAGGTATTGACAGCTATCAAATAGCATATAAAAAAATTCGAAAAATTAGGGTGGAGGCTCAGTTTGGCCAAAAAACTGAAAAATGCCAAATCGGGCGGCCACATTCGGCCAAATTGCTAAAAAATTTGCCCAAGACTTTTAGTTCATATTTTCAGAATTATTAGCCGCAAACCTCAAACCTACAATATGACATCAACCGTTTGTCCCAGAAAACTCGTATATTTTAGATATTGACCTCCATAACTCAAAAGCCACCCTAATTTTTTGCAAAATTTCATTTTTTTTCTCAAATGCACCCTAATATCGGTCATTTGCGGTTCTTTATGATAGTGAATCAACGTATTACAATGAAACACATATAAATACATCATATTATTATCATTGCTAAGAGAATTTTTACCAGTGACCCTTTTTTCAAAACAAAAAAAAAAATGAAAAAACTGACAAATGGATGTGATCGAAAAAATCACCAAAAACATTGAACATTTGACAGTCCCCTTGCATAAAATCGATATTTTTTTAATCTTTATGATGATTTCTTTAAGAAATAGATCTTATCTCCCCTCCCATCGCTGAAGATGGAATATCAGCGAGAGTGTAGCTACCATTAATTTTTGTTTCCAACTAACACACTAAAATATGTATATTGTATTGTTTAAGGAATCAAAAATGAATTGCTATCGAGTGTGTGTGAACTGTTTTGACTGACAACAATAAAACGAATCGCAATTCAATTCATTTTCAATTTGCCGTGCCAAAATCATTGATATCAAATAAAAAACCTCTTAACGAGGTAAATGTTCGAGTGACGAAAGCCGAATTCAATTCACAAAATTTCTGATATCAAATTAGTGCCGAAAAAACAATTGCATTCGATTTGTCAACGATTTTTCGGAATGTTAGTGCATTCGGCGCGTCTGTTTAGATTTTTCTTTCTAGCTGTCAAAAACAACAACTTGTCAACGATTTTTCGGAATGTTCAACAACAACGCGCTGAATGCACTAACATTCCGAAAAATCGTTGACAAATCGAATGCAATTGTTTTTTTCGGCTCAAATTTGATATCAGAAATTTTGTGAATTGAATTCGGCTTTCGTCACTCGAACATTTACCTCGTTAAGAGGTTTTTTATTCGATATATTTTACTTAAATTTTATTTTACGAGAGAGCAGTAATACAACAATACAAAGAAATTTTGTGTTCTATGTATAATTTATGGCTTGTATTTTTTCAGTTTGTTTTGTTCACTCATCCGACATTATCTATTACGACTTAGTTTGATGCTAGAAGCTGAAGCCATGTGTGGAATGGTTCATTGGCCCGTTCCATACACGGCTTCAGCTTCGGTCCTCAAACTAAAGGGCTAGTTATATAGACGAAAACGAAACGGACTGAAATGAAACGAAACGAAAGACGAAAGAGATATGGTCATATAGACGAATTGTTGAAACGGTTTTGACATTTTCATATTTGTTTTTAATTTTATATTATTTGAAGTTTACTTCTCGTGTGTATGAAAACTAACGTGGAAAATCCATTTTATATTTGGCAAACTAAATAGAAATATACAAAATATGTAAATTTATACAAAATATAAACTATTTTGACAATTTGACATAAGTGCTATTAAGGATAACAAAAAAAAACATAACCGATAGTGTATAACCGCAAAGACGAAACGAAAGCAAATTGGATTGAATCAATTTCCCCGTTCGTTTCTTCTATATAATTGGTTTAGTATGTTTTCATGTATTCAATTTGTTCATTTCGTTTCGGTCCGTTTCGTTTTCGGCTATATAACTAGCCTTTAAGTCGTAATAGATTTTTCATTAATAATTTAAAACCTTATTTTATATTAAAACACCAAATTTGTTTTTATTGTTTTATTCTGCTCTCTCGAAAATAAAATTTAAATAAAAATGTACATCTCAATAATGGCCTTAAATTTTTTTATTCTCATTTCTATTTGTGTTAGTTAGGCTTCACCGAAAAATTTATGTCGCAGTTAACATCGATTTTATAGGTTAAAGGTGAAAGAGACGAAGGTGACGCCGGTCTTTGAAGCCGTGTATGAAATGGGCCATTGGAATCGAAACTGTTCATTTTGTTTAGACGAATTATAGAGAATTACAATTTAGAGAAATTTGATTTAAAGAGAAAATGTTAAATTCTTCTGCCAAAATATAAATTCGATATAAAGTAAAATTCGAAAAACGGTAGTTCGATGTATGGAAGTTTGACTGTAGGTGGTCCTCCTTAGTTGTCTTTCGACAGTACTCGTACCTGTCCTGTTTAATGTCACTCTGTACGGAGCCACGCTAAATTCTTTAATTAGCTGATGAGATCGTGTTTTTTGACCGAAGACCAAATGAAAACACGAATAGTTGTTCACCGTTGGACAAAACCACCAACCGTGAAATCCCTTCGTCGAATGTAAGTACTAGAGAAGAGAGAGAGGATTATTGTAATGGTTTATGAAATACTTTATAATAACTGAAATTATCTCCTTATTAGTTTCACAGATCAACTATTTACCGGACAAGTGGTGCAGTGGTTAAAGAGGTGCTGGGAGGTCCTCGGTTCGATCCACCGTCTATGTCAGTGTACTGTTTGACATGGAGCTTGCAATGTACAGGTGGTATATGTAATTGTGTGAATGGGTGGTCTGTGCGTGAATGAAAAAGGGGCGTATTAATTATTAATTGACCTTCAAAGGACATTAAATCCACTGGACAATTAATACTTCTTTAAAAAAAAATGACATTATAAAAACTATTGGCACTATAAAAGATCCCGGACCAGGTCTGCCACTACTAGCTTTCCTATGTAAGTGAAGATAGCCCAAATTCCTTCCCCGAAAAATGCGATGGCAACACTAATTATTGCCTTCATGTCATTTTTTACTCTCAGCCCCAAAATTGTTTACTCTCATGACAGCTAAAACTACCATAACACAAACATTTTTCTGTGCTGAGAGTAAAAAATATTACATTTTCAAGATAATATGACATCAGAAAAATTTTCGGGGCTGGGACAAATAAATGATATTAATTATTTACCCAACCCCGATTATTTTTTTTAGAAATTTTTCGTGATATATTTTATGGTCGAATTATCGGCTTTTGTCTGGTGAAGGAGGAAAATATAAAGTAATTTTTGAGAACTTTTTAGAGTTTTTCTATAGTTTTTCAAGGAACTATACTTATACTTAACTCCTTCTAATATAACTTTTTTGAAGCGACATGGTATTTTCAGGGCTGTCATTTGTACTGTATATATGTAGATGCTATGTATTAGTAAAATTTGATGGTTTTCGCTGTCAGTATATTTTTTGGATAGTAGAATTTAGTTGTTTTTTGTTTATTTAGACATATTATCAGAACTTTTTATTGTTTTTATTAAACCCACAACATTTTTATTTATTATTTAGCTGTTATTCGGAAATATTTATATCCGAATTTAGCTTTATTGCTAAAACTGTTAATTAAATATCGCAATAGTATACATAAACTTGTATAAATAATATTGCCATAAGCAACTTTTCAATTTTCGTGGATAGAAGTTTGGGCTATCTTCACAAAGGTAAATTTTCTTGCCAATCCTTCAGTTTTGCTAAATGAAAAACGAGCGTACGGTATGGCTCAGGATTTCGAGAGATCTTACTTAAGGGCCGTACACTTCTACCCAAAAAATTAATCAATCTATAAGAATATCCAATCATTACATAACCTACCTTTTTTATCGAAATCTGACCAGTTTGATCCCACGGCGCTCGTGCTGCTATCATTTGCAAAAAACCAACCCTTCACCTAATCGCTCATCAAATGTTACATACTAGATGGGTGCACCAACAATTATATATACATAGAAATTCCAATAGTTTTCTTGAATGAACAAAATAAGATTGGATTCGATTTATATTTCAAAAACGAACCAGTACAACACAAAAATTGTTTAAATGATTTTCGGTTGTTATGTTGAAAGTAGTTTTTGGTTTTGTATTGTGCTTATGTAGTTTTTGTATTACAATTATTTTCTATATCATTTTGCGCGTTCAGTTTGTGTATCGAATTTTGAATAATTTTGAAAAATAGACAAAAAAAAAACAATTGATCGTAATAGTTTTATTTGTTAGTTTCTATTGCTAGCCGATTATGACATATTTCACATTGGTATGGTGGCGGACACCGGTGATATAATCAAATCAAAATTCGTTTTTTTATGTTGATTTCGATTTTGCTTTATGCATTTTTTAATTTGGATATATAAAACTTTATCGGTGGAAATGGGATGTGTAGACTGTAGATGATGGTGGGAAAATATTAATAATTTTAGTTTAGTCTAGGGTACTGTAACTCCTCTTTGTTATTTCAAACGCACCCATTCATTTCACAATTGGTGCGCCTTCCATAGTTATTGTGTGTAATATTGAAGTGTCGCATAATAAGCGTTTGTCAATAATTTTGCATCTGGAAATATTTTTGACCTAGTTTTTACCATAACCATATGACATATGACTCATTATATTTACTCTTGCCGATATCCCACCGAAACGAGGGACAACTGACGGTTTTGATCAGTAACAGATTTAGACATGTGCGGGCACTGAACGATAATAGTAAAATGAGGCCAGTTCCCAATTTGATTTTTAATTTATAGACAAACTATGTGGCAGTGAAATTTGTATTAGTAAATACACTGTCTAATGTACTGTAATAGTAAATACACTGTCAAAAAATTGTTTGCGGCATATTTGGCCGCTTTTCCACAAGTATGATTTTTTATATAATTTATCTTATGAATGTCTAACAGCTTATGATTTTGATCTAGTCACTATAAAAGGTTGCACTATAATTGGCAATTTGAATTACCGTCTTCGTATCCTCCTTTTTCATCGCCACATAATCAATCTTCTATTGTAAAATATCCAACTTCTCATGATTATCATCCTCGTACTTATAAATAATTTGATTTAGAAACATCATCTTTGGCACTGGCAATTTTTGTTATTTTCTGTTCCTCATTTTAAATGTCCCGCTTCCTCTTGTTGTTTTGCTTGTTTGCTGAAAGTTTTAGTTTAACCTGCACGAGATTGTTGTCTTCGGTAATTTTTTATAATTTGATGTTACCTTGGCTCTCTGTTTGAAGTATGTATGACCTTGATCAATTGGCGGAGCAAGTTGGAAAACATGTGTCGGATATTAACGCATTCGCGCAAATGACGGCTATAGCCGCCATACAATTTTTTCGTTTTTTAAGGAATACCGACATATTTTTCAATTCTCAACAACACATTCCTTTCCGCAACTAAATATCATTGCAATTACAAAAGTTATCAAAACACACATTTGAAAGTGTGCGGCAACGTGTTAAACTATTTAAGAACAAATTAAAAACAAATTACCTCGTAAGACATCTCATATGAAGCCACCTAGGAAGTGCCTGGCTCAAGCAGAGAGAGAATCTTTCTAATGCGAAAAGTCATGAAGAATCCTCCATTTTATCTCAGTAGAATCATCAAAACTTTCGTTGTACCTTTCTCAGTTTCCTTTGGTTCATTTGTTTTTATTCTAAGAGTACCTTCCGTTTTTCTTCCTAGTACTTTTGGTTTATAAAGGTACTCAATAATTCCCGAGCCTAACTACTAAAAGACATTTTTTTTTGCAGCAAAAATTCGACTTTATTCATCAATGCTTCTCTAACATTTCGATGCTTTTTTATAGAATGATTTATTTTTGGCCTCAAAATACGGGTTTATTTCGACAAAATATCTTTCCCTGGGGCATTTTGAGGTTAGCGAACAGGTAGTAGCCGCTGGGAGCCAGATCTGAAGAATACGATAGATAGGGAAGCAATTCGGCTACACAGCTCTAAACAGGGCTCTGAATCATAGGCGCTTTGCTGTATTTGGTCTAATGTGCGCAAGCATTGCGCCCACTTCAAACACAGCTTTTTCATGGATAAATGTTTATGCAAAATGGTGTGTGCACTGCCTTCTTATATCTTTAAGATGTCAGCTATCTGACGTTGTTCGCGTTTTTTACCTTTCTCAGGATCATCGGTATTTGTACGGCCATGTTTAACTCACCAAGCCAACGTTCGCTTGTTGCTTTCGAAAGAGCAGAGTCCCTGTAATACTTATAAAGTCATTGATTTGCTTGAACGGTATTTTCCCCATCAAATAACAGTTTTAATCAACACACGAAATTCATTTTTTCCATTTTTGAAAATTACAAAATTAGCGTATTCTAAAACAACTATAACTTGTAAATTACTAATGGTCGGAATTTTTCATTAGATGTGCCATCTATGTGTCAGGGTCGGGACTAATATTAAGTGATGTAATTCTGTACGCCTTGCTGGTTTTACTTGCTCTTAAACTTTACTGTAGTTGTAGATCAAACGCTTTAGATTGTTCTTCTATGATGTCTAAATGTATTCCGGGTATAAAAGTAAATATCGTGATTATAAGTCAAATATATTGGTGTTTAGAACAGCCGTAATCCATAATAATATGAAGAATATAGTCGGACTCAAGATAGAGGTCTGTGTAACTCTCCCAAGTTACTCGATAAAGCTTGTTATTTTGGCCCATATACGCTGGACCAGCCAAATTTTGTTGTCGTCAGCTGCGGTATTGCCGTCATCGTTAAATTGTGGAAGTAGAGTTTTTGCATTATCTTTTCAGATCGAAACTGGATATTACTTCTGTTAAAAAACTTCACCGTAAATTTAGCTTCAATAACTTGATTAAGAATCAAAATGCTCGGCGATTCTAATATATTTCGTGTTAATTAATTACTACAGTAGTAAATTTGGGGAAGAATATTAAAAATCCGGAATTTGTCAGTATCCAGAAATTCGATTTACGATTACCCTGTCAGTTCCACAGTTATGTCCTTTAAAGAAGCAATTGGAGTTTCTGGTAGCAATTTAGTGACTATAAAAATATCAGTCGAAGCATCAACAGACATTTAAACAGTATGCCATTGCCGTTTTAACGAGCCAGAACTTTCGAATAGTTGTCAAAATCTCCGTCCGGAACCCAATTTTGTTTATAATAGAATAAACGATTCGTTTGATAATTTTAGAGAGATCGTGTAAGCTTATAAGAAATAAGTTCATCCGATCACCTTTTTCCAATCTCAACCCTAATTTAAACAATTCAATACAGCCACAAACAAAATCTGTCATGTATTAACGAATCGATTCGTTTCATCGCTAAAATTAGCTAAAATTAGCTTTAGCTGACAACCGGTGTTGACCCCGAATAGTGAAGTATATATTTAAATTACCATCACTTGGAGAAAATCAGTATCGAGTAAAATAAGAACTCGTAGACAATATTTTTGGTATACGACTTTTATTTTTACTCGAATATGGCTCTTTGAAGAGATAGGATTAAACTAAAATACGACAAAAATCAACGGATTTAAAAATTGTGCAATATAAAGGATACACTAAACCATATTGACGACTGATGTTAGTTAATTGATTAATTAATTTGAATTTTTTTATTAATTTGCTAAAGCTATCCATTGAACACATTCATTTAAATCATTTACATAAATTATGTTTCATAATTATTTTAATATTGAGTCTGCGCCTGTATTCAATAAAAAATATAAAAGAGGGCCATTATATCTTTTATTGAATACAGGCGCAGACAAACTAAAATGTAACGATTGCAAGGCGTTCGGCCGGTGTTAGAAAGGAAACTACCAACGAAGAACGCCGAAATGTACTGGAAAATCTGTGCGCGAAATTGGAAAGTTAGTTGGCCGAAGTCATTCTACAGTTGCCCAAATAATATCCAGGGGGCTATTATGAAATAATTCGATATCGGATTTTTTCCGATATCGAAAATTCCGATCCGCCACGAATTTTCCTATTATGAAATTGTTTGGTCGAATTTGTCAAATATAAGCATGAAGTTAGCAATAATGCTTTTCATAATTGACTTGAAGTTGTTAAATTTTATTTTGTTATTATTTTTTAATTGACTAATGACTTGTCAGATGAAATCTATTTCATTTGTGTGTGAAATACATGTATATAAATATACAAGTAACACAAATTGTTCTCTAGTTGTTGTTATAGTCCCAATAAATTCAAAATTAATAATTAATTATCATTTAAATATGAATATTTTTTATTTAAATATATTCTATTTACATTTTAAATATTGTTAATTTAATTTTTTTAGTTTTTCTTTTAAATTTCGCAAAAATAATATATTGCTTGAAATTGTTGAAGAAACACACACATTCGATAAAAAAAATGAAATTCGTCAACTAAATAGCAGTCGAATTTTGACATTGGATTTTCGGAAAATCCGATTTCGTTTTTTCTTTTAGTTTCATGATAGCGGATTTTTCGATATCGAATTTTTCATAATAGCCCCCAGATTCAAGGTGACACAATCGGTTGATAACGGGCAGCGAACAGGGCGAAAAGCAACATTTTCCAATAGGGACGAGCGAAAGATTTTGGATTTGGTGAGGCAAAATCCCGGTTATGCTTTTTACGTCCTTACTTTACGCCACCCGGCCAACTTATCGGATCACCTGGAACGCCAAATTAGAAAATACAGAATTCCCAGCAAAAAAAACCGTTGCATTATCAAGAAGTTAGTAGAATCAATGCCTAGAAAACTGAAAGAGGTTATAAAAAATAAAGGAGGACCTACTCGATATTAACATAATTATGAAACATAATTTATATAAATGATTTTAAAAAAAATCAAGGATCATATTATAGGTGCATGATCATTTTCTTTATTTTTTAGTATAAACGGTAAATGAATATTTTTATATTGTATATTTGGATTTGTTAATCTGCGAAATTATTTAATTTAATAAAAAACTGCAAAATAAATTCTATAATCCTTATAATCTGTAAATTTCAAAATCAGTGTGTATGATCATTTTCGTTACTAACTGTATACCCACATTTAGGAAATATTTGGGATAAACTTTTTTAACCAATACTTACAGTGTCGAGCAAAAATGGATACATAAACTGAGACTGTGTGCCTGAGAGCGATTTTTTCGACTAAATTGCCGACTAAACTAAATTAATGACTGATTCATATCATTCATTCAAAGGTGGCACTAGTATCTTTTAAATATGCTGTGCCTCTGATTGTAAACTAAATTGCAAACTAAACTAAATTTGTTATTTATTAACACCGATTTGTTATTATTTAAAATCAAGGGAATAGAAAAAATAAAACAAATATGGATATGGGAATCTTATTCATGAATGTGATTATAATCACATAATTATTAGAGTATTTCCTTTTAGACATTTTTACTCGAATGTTTTCGATAAAAAAATAATAAAAACAAGAACTGAAAATGACAACTAAATAGTCAAGCAACCTCAGCAGGAGTCTAAATGATAAAAACTGGTGGGTAATAGCATAACTACACATTAATTTAGTTTAGTCGGCAATTTAGTCAAAAAATCGCTCTCAGGCACACAGTCTGAGAAAAAAAATCACTAAAAATAAAAAAATTACATATAAAATCAAAAAAATATACATAAATTTTTTGGGCAAAAAGTCTCGTTTTTAAAATCAAAAGGATAATCTTTTTATTTTTAAAATAAATTTTTTCGCCAAATTTGTTTATAAAAAAAAATTGTTTTTATTTTCAAAAATACTTTCCTTACTTACTTATATCAAATAGTTTTCTTAAATTTTAAGAGATTGTTTTTTAAGAATAAAAAAATTATTGGTTATGGTTAGTTTTAAAAGATTTTTTAAATTTTAAATAATTATTTTTTAACAAATGTCACACATGTTTATTAAATCAAAGTAATCCGTAATACACTTTACTAATACTATGACATTCACAATATTTGCGACTGTTCAAGTCAGCAAAACCAAAGAGATGGTATGATCTACTCATAACATAATATATCTACCACGAAAAGTAGAAAATTAACTCCCCCTTTCCAATTTTTAACCCCCAGGGCCATTGTGTAAAAAAACACACAGCCCTTAAACAACATAATGAGAACCTCAAGCTCTTTCTTGGCACTTTGGTTTCGTACTGATAAAAAGTTGTTCTACTCAGTAGTAGTGTAGTGTCAGTAGTCTCTTGAGGTTGCAAGTGCAACGACCAAACTGGAAAAAATCAAACCTTAATAATACCTTTAGTATAACACAAGAACATATCGATTTGGCGAATTATATCACCAAATTAAAACTTCTGGAAAAGTGAATGTCATTGTATTTGTAAATAATATTTTGTCTAAAACAGCCGAAAAAAACTTCAAAATAAAAAATAAAATATAGACGAATTGAAAAATAAAACAACGGGATTTCCGGCAAAACAATAAATACAAACATTTTCATAAGTTGTCATTCTCATTATTATCAAAAAAATTGTTTTTAAATGCTAAAACTCTTCTTTTGAAATAAATTATTCTCTATAAATAAATAAACTTTTAAATTTTAAAAAGTATTTTATAAATCATTTTACAAAATATTTTATTAAAATAAAAAAGCTATTTATTAGTTTGCAAAAATTTCCTTTACTTTCAATAAAATAATTTTAAATTCAAAAAAATTTATACAGTGAGTAACTTTAATATTCGGTTTTTCTATAATCTTCAGGTTGCAAAGGCTTTTTGCCATTAAAATAGCAAAAATGTTAATTTTTCTTTTTCAATAATTATAATTTTATTAATTTTAAATAAAATTCAAATATTCTTATAATAAATAAAATTACCATAATATTATTGATAAAAAACTTCATTTTTTAATTTTACAAACCAAAATTTTTTCTCAGTGTAATGAAAACATTTTAAGTTTTTAATTCCAATAGTTATAGTTTTATTATTTAGACAATAAAAATAACTTGAGGTTACAAGTTTGTAATATTAATCATAAGATTTACTTAAAAAAATAACAACAATTCCATTAATTAAAAAGATAGATTACACAAAATTAATAAATAATTAAATTAACAATTTTACATTTGGGATTTTTGGTATTTGGTCCAAAGCCCCTTATTGTTTATAACTGATTTTGGGCACACTATCGACAAGCCCTTCTATGGTGTCATGCGGAATTTTGTTCCATTCCGTTTCAATTCGCCGCCATTTCTCGTCTACATTTTAGGTGCATCACCATATTTGTTTAATCGACGCTTAATGAAGGCCCGTAAAAGCTCTATGGGATTCATATCCGGACATTGAGCAGACTATTTCATAGTTTGGAATTTCTGATCTTTTAACCATTTTTGCACTAATTTAGCTGTGTGTTTGGGGTCTCCATCTAGCTGAAAAAAGATTTGTTCCTTCTGATAAGCACATTCATCCACAAACTCCACTAGATTTTCTTTAAGAACATGTAATTATTCTTCCTTCGCATAATGCCCTTGATCCTCACCAATGTTCCACTAGATGAGGCATCCCAGGATATTAACGATCCTCCACTGTGCTTCATCGTTTCCTTAACATGATGTAACAATTTTTATGAAATTTTGCGAATTCGAGGCGCACTTTGATATTTTTGCTGGATAAGGCTGATTTTGTCTTCTTTACGTATTCGTGCAAACCAAACTTTTGCAACGCCCGCCTAGCTGTCCACTCACTAACGTCCTTGCCCAACTCCTTAGCAGCTTTGTGAGGTGTATTTATAAGTTGGTCGTTGTGGTTTCTCTTTTTTTTTGCTTTTAAAATTCACTCAATTACCCATGCCACACGAGCATTTTTTGTATTTTGGCATTTTTTTTCTACCAATGTTTTGTTCTGCTCTCTCTTAAATAAAATTTTAACTAAAATGAGTCAAAAATGTCCTTGAAATATTTTTTATTTCATTTATGTTTGAGTTGTGTGATTGAACAGAAAATTTGTTTAAGTCGCAATTAAAACTTGTATCATAGGTAAACGGGGAAAGAAACGAAGAAAAATGCGGCATTTTTTATTTTACGTGTGGCATGGGCCAATTGCACGACAATCCCTAGTAGTTAATAGTTGTAGACGTCCTTTACAAAAAAATTAATTTGCACAAATTGTTGCTGTTTCTTATATTGTGTACTGTTCTATGACATACATGTAATTGCGTTGCAATTTTCCTCAGGGCAGAAAACCCTTTTTCGCAAAGAGAAATTATATTTTGTTCCAACTCAGCTTTTATTTTTTTCATTTTTAATTTTTTTTAATTAAAATACACAAACAATTCAAATATTGAATAAAACTTGAAAAACGAAACAGGTTAATGGTGAAACGTAATTTCACTTTTTGAATAATTGAGTAAATATAAAATCAAAACAAAAAAAAACAGTATTTAAAGGGTACGCTAAAACGAGCATTTTTGGATACATCGGACCTAAACAATGAATTTTCATATATCTGTTTAATTAATTAAATTATCGTTCTTTTTTAAAGCAAATCTTATGAATAATTATATTATAAACTTGTAACGTCAGATTATTTTTATTGCTTAAATAACAAAATTATAACTATAGGAATTAACAACGTAAAATGTTTTCATTATATCTCCATTTTTGCTCGACACTGTATAAGTTTTGTTCTCATCTCATAAACTTGCATAGTTTATTTTGAGTACATATGTTAATATTTGCCGTGTTTCTTGACGCCCATTGATCCGGATCAGTTTAAATTTTATATGGAGAACATGAACCAAATTTTGTTTTAGATCATACATTTTGATTTGAAATTTAGCAAGCGCCTTTGTATTGTTTCATGAAACATCAACTGCTGATTCGAGCACTTAAAATATATGTCAGTCAGGTAACATAAGGACATAGAATTGATTACGGTTTATGGTCGACTTAATATAAGCCTTCGATAGCTCAGTTGGTAGAGCGGTGGACTGTAGAAATGAATTTAAGTAAGATATCCATAGGTCGCTGGTTCAAATCCGGCTCGAAGGATAAGTTTTTTTTGTAAAATCTATTAACTTCTACCCTGAATGAGATAATAATGTTTTCTAAATTTACTTAATATCCGCAAGAGTCCGATACAATTGATTTGAATAATCATTGTTTTATAAACAATTTATAAATAAAATTTCATTAATATAGAAACTTATATATAAACTTATATAAATAATATAATTAAACTATGTATTTTAATTACAAATTATTGTTAGTAAATTTAAAATAAAATTGTTTAGTGCGTATTAACCGATAAAATGCAAAACAATAAAATTGGGTTTGCTGCAAAACTGCATTATCTTATGATTGTCATTAACTGCCATCTACGTACAGGTGTTAAAACTAAAATTATTTAAAATTATTATTTTTTATTTCTTATTAAACAAATATTTTAAAGATGTATTTCTATTTCTATAAAAGGATATTTAATTTTAAACCTACAACAATTTATTGAATTTTTATTTCAAACAAAACAATAAAATTAATATTTGTGTAACACGTTGCATACTGTAAGGGGAAATATTTCGAGATGACAGTTGCCAGCAGCGATAATACGCATCGCATTCGATAATCAAATATTTATAATAAATTATTTAAGTTATAATATTTTTCGTGTATACTATTGTTTATGTTACTTATAGTTATAATAGTTTTGTTAATATTTAAATTAGTTTTAGAAGTTTCATATTGTGAAAAGTGTAATGTGTGAATGTTGCTATGGCAGATGTGTAGTGTTTTTAGAAATCGTACTATTGGTGGTAAGTTTAAACATTTGTACAATTTATTAACGTAAGCTTGGAAAATGATAATTTATTACATGGGGGGGGGCTCGGTTTTTGCCGAACCTATCATTGTACTAAATCATTTAAATATCATTCATTGTTGCAAAATGTTTTTTTTTGTAGGATCCATGTGATTAATAATGTAAAATTTGAACTATTCTCGATAATTTCATTCGAGTTTCAAAAATATATTATGTGATGTAGTGTACTCACTATGTATTTAACGGGAATAAAATTCATTCGGAAACAAAAGATTTGTCAGATGTGGGGTTCGAACCCACGCTCCCAATAGGGAACCAGAGCTTAAATCTGGCGCCTTAGACCGCTCGGCCAATCTGACTAATTACATGCATGATGTTATTTAAGATACCAACAAATTTTAATCCCAACTGCTGCAAATTTTGTTTCTCATTTAAGAGATATCGTTTCTGTTCCAATTTTAAATATTTATTGTGCTCATAAAAATGAGCAAAACATGATTGGCCCATGGGAGGATCGAACTCACGACCTTCGCGTTATTAGCACGACGCTCTAACCAACTGAGCTAATGGGCCTATGTGCACATCATAATAAGTTTCAGATGTTGTGTCACAAAATTTATTGCCCCAGATTTGTTAGCATATGAGAATTACAACATCATCACCCAATTCAGACCATAGAGTGTGTATTGGGGTTGAATTAATTGCCCCCAATACCACTCTAGCACAAGCATTCTCCACAGTCATCAACTTTTTAAACCCGACTTTAGACCCATTCATTCCATTTGCAATTTTCGATGACACTAGCGCCTTTCGTAACATATCAGTCACACAAGGATGAGCTCCCCATTTCGGTTTGCTCACCCTTTTATTCAAATTCAATCTGCTCTTGAAATTATCGGCTAATTTATCCATATGTACTCGAAAATTCAATCGCTTATCAATCCAGTTTCCCAAATACCTAGTCAAATTTACACACTCTATTCTTTCATTATACACTTGCACATCTACCATACGATTTGTTCGAAAAGTCATACTACAACATTTTCTCGAATTTACGCCCAAATTCAAATCAATCAAACATTATGTTACCTGATTCACACATTCTTGAGCCCGACTCAAGGCCTCCTCGATGGTCTTCCCCCTATATTCACCACTCCCTCCAACCTATACCTTCTACCACACAACACTAACTTTCTGTCATTCATGAACTCACACAGCCATTTGCAAATTTTCCAAGGAAACCTCAGGTCCATAAGGACCTGAAAAAGCTTCCTCGGAGCCACGTGATCATATGCCCTTTCTATATCCAAAAATACCGCCACAACATACTTCTTTTCCTTTCTTACTTCCCATACAAACTTTTCTACACATTCATTTGCTGAGTGGTTACGGCGGAACCCAAAGGTGGTTTCCGGCAACAAATTACCCTCATTCACCTATTTATCCAAATGACCTTTGATCATACCATTCACAATTTTGACAAATACATTCAACATACATATTCCCTGTAATTTATTTATTTATTTAAAGAAATCTATTTTGTAATATACATGTATGATTTCAGATTATTTACAGTTATAGTTAAAATTATGTTAAAACAACAAAAAACTTTAAAACAGAATAAAAAAAAATATAAACCAAATTTTGGTTTAAACAATTAAAAATTTAGAAAAAAGTCTTTAAGGTTATTTTTTAAGTTGTCCTTTGATAAGTTGAAGTCAAATAGGTCGTCGATTAAGTTGAAAGATTTAGACATCCTATTAATGGGGTTGTTTTCTCCATAGTTGGTGGAATGGTGTTCAAGTGCTAAAAATTCATGGTTTCGAAATGTTCTGCATGGCACGTGAATTGATATGTTTTCCAAGATGTAAGCTGAATCTACGTGACCAAGCAAAACGTTACCAATAAAAGCTGCACCCAAGAGAAGTCGTCTATTTTCAAGTGTGCATATTTTGTAATCCGTGCATCTTGTTGTGTATGGAGGTAAGCGAGCCACATTTTCATGGAATGGTAAGTTGTGGTCGTAATCCCAGTCACTTTTCTATAACAAAAAAATCAGGAACTTCTTTTGAATGCTTTCAATTTTTTTATGTGTACAGCATAGTATGGATTCCAGACCGTTACAGCGTATTCCAGTTGAGATCGAACATAAGCGAAATAGAGTGAACATAAGGTTTGAATATCCTTAAATTCACCTGTCCATCTTTTAACAAATCCGAACATGGCATTCGCTTTCGCAATACAATTTTCAATATGCCTATTGAAACTGGCGTTTTCGACAAATGTAACACCTAAGTCTATAACCTCATTGACTCTTTGCAGTACTTCATTGTTGTCTTGGTATGAAGTAATTATCGGATGATTTCGTTTACGATGGAAAGACATGATTTTGCATTTCTTAATATTTAAGTATAGTGAGTTCCGATCACACCACTTACTTAATCTATCTAAGTCTTCTTGAAGTGTCTCCGTATCTAACCATCCATTAATAGTACGAAAAATTTTCACATCATCTGCAAATATGAGCACGTCTGAGTTTTTGATTATCTCGGTTATTCGGTCTATGAAAACAATAAAAATCCAAGGCCCGAGGTGTGATCCTTGGGGAACACCAGATGTAACTTTAATAACGTTTGATTTCTCATTTCCCATTAACACAAATTGGCACCGGTTTGATAGATATGATTTAAACCAATTTATGTAATCGAGAGAAAACCCAAAATTGAATAAACTCTGGAGTGCTTTATGATGACAGATAGAATCAAATGCTTTACTAAAATCCGTGTACGCTACATCAACTTGACGGTGTTTTTCTATCTCGTTAATTAGTTTACTGGTGAATTCAACCAGATTAGTCGATGTGGATCGGCCAGGCATAAACCCATGCTGGTTTATTGATATATGACGTGCAATTGTGGATTTAAAACTGTTGCATAATACTAACTCAAATAATTTTGGAATTGATGATGTAGTTGATATTCCTCTGTAGTATGAGATATCATCACGTTTACCCGATTTAAAAATTAGAGTAAGTTTTGAAATTTTCCATTTTTCAGGAAACACGCCGGTGTTTAAGGAATTATTGAATAGATAACATAATGGAATTGTTAAAATTTCAGCGTACTCCTTCAGAATAAAAGAGAGTATATCGCCAAGACCGCAACCATCTCCAAACCCCCTTAAAGCCGATAAAATGTTGTCCTCTAAAATAATAGGAGGAGTTATTGATGTGTTGTTGCTATATTTTGGTCCCGATCTCTTTTCGGAATGGGTACCACCCTGCTTTCCTTCCATTTTTCCGGTATTTGAATACTCATCCATACTTGATTAAGAATTCGAAGCAAAGCCACCTTGGCTTCGAACTCCAATCTACCAATCATTTTATAACTCACTATGTTAGTTCCGGGGGTAGTAGATTTGGAGGATTCTAAAACCCCACGGAACTCATCCCATTCAAACTCTTTACACATGCCATTCATCAGTTCACTTTCGTTATCAGGTAACAAAAATTCATTCCTATCAACCAAATTATTTCTATAACATTCATCATCATTTGTAAAAAGACTCCTCCCTTCTCTCTATCATCTAACACTGCATTTCTGCCTTTCGTTCTATAGCCTCTCACTCTATTAAAATTATTCCATACATCATCTGTTGTGGTCCTATGTGTCATTTTAAACACATAGTCCTGCCAACTTTTCCTCTTCGCTCTACGGATAGCCTTTTTCAATCTTGCATTCATTCTTCTATAATTTATTCTACATTCATTACATATACACCTATTGAACTCTCTCAATGCTATCCGTTTCCTTTCATACCAATACTGGATTTCATTATTCCACCAACCATTCACCTTACATTCATTCCCTGTTCCAAGTATACAGCACATTTCATTTACTCTCTCTATTTCATCCTCAAGTTGGTTAACCTCATTTTCTTCATTTGTTATGAGAATCTCATCCATACGTTCTACCCATTTCTTACCATTCAAAATGACCTTACGGTCTATATCAATATTTACACCACCTAAGCATTGGCTGTCGACCCCACAGACGGTATCCTTGTTGACTCACCATCGTTCAGGATCACGAGATCAGAATCCAAAATTAGTCGAGTCAAGAAGTTTCCACAAGCTTCATTTCTTTCACACCCCCAGACTCTCGAATGCGCATTCATATCAGCCCTACAATCAGGTCACTTTTTCCTTTCACCCAGTCACGCAAAGTTTGAAAATCTCTCAGGTTTTTTTTCTCTATCACTCACTGATACAATTGGAGTTGCATATACACTCACAAATAACAAATTTTTGTCCAGATTCCGAGTTTTGACAGCGATGACCTCGATGTGCTCGAATGTCGGTGTGTCGCACAGGACTAGGCTGATATTGGTTCGCGCTAATATCGCCACTCCGCCAAAGCCATCGGCTCTCGGTTTGGACAGAAAGTTGTACCCTTTTACTCGAAACGTCTTACTCTCACGCTCCCAAGTTCCACACAAAAGCATCACGTTCACATCATTTTTGGCCAGATAATTCCGCAACATATCGCCATTGGCATACATGCTGCGGATGTTTATCTGTCCAATTGTCAAGCATTCATTGGATCTTAACGTTCGCTCTGCCATTCAGTAGAAAGGAAGAACGGAAAAATATTTAAAAGACAAATGAATAATGTTTTTCCCCTCCTTCCCTCTACAATTCATCCCCACTCATATCAGCATCCTCAATTTCACAAATGTCTAACTCATTTGCATTGAGAAAACAGTATCTCCTAAACTTCACGGCCTCTATCTTCCTTGCTGCTGTTGCTCCTATCTCGATTCTGGTATTACTTGGTTCCTGTGTTTCGATTATTTTGTGTCCTTCTTTTGTTGTATCCTCATTATCATTATTACTATTGTTATTACTACTGTTGTTGATATTGTTGTTATTAATTTTGTTGTTGTTGTTATTATTATTATTATTATTGTTGTTATTACTATCGTTGTTGTTATTATTGTTTTGTTATATTTATTATTGTTGTTCTTATTTTTACTGATATGTTTATTATTGTTGTTTCTTGTTGTTTGCTCTTCTGCCTCCATGTTAGATTGTTGAGTGTTACTTGTTATTAGTATTCACCATAATTCGTGTTGTTTTATTCGCAATATTGATGTCTTCTTTGTTACTGTTGTTTATGGTTTCTTTTGTACTATTTGTGGTAATTGGTGCTGCTACTATTTCGCTGTATAATCTTTTGGACGAAACTCCAGTGGTATTGGCATTCTGGCGATAATAAAATTCTTTGGCCTTAAAATATGTTAACCATTCATCGGTTTTAATTTTAATGATCGCCTTCTCCATTTGAAATGTCGGACATTTTTGGTCAAAAGCTGTGTGTTCTTCTTTACAGTTTGCGCAATTAATTGGTTCACAAATAGTGCCATCGTTCCATTTGGAATGTTTTTAGCACATTTTAGGCATACCGACAACCTTTCACATTTTGTCTTTGTGTGTCCATATCTCTGGCAGGTGTGACACCTCATTGGATTTGGGTAATATGTACGCACGTCCAGTTTCAGAAATCCGGCTTTTATAGTTAAAGGCAGCTCAGTCATATTGAGTCATATTAAAAACTGATGTTTCTCCACCTGAATCTGCATTTCTCCGAGTTTTTTAGCTGCTAACATTTTCGCAATTGCCTCCTCTTTGTCCAATAATACCAAAAGGTCACCATTTCTGGTGCGCTGTGTCTCCTTGATCTACGTTGTTATCATGGACAATCCTTTTTCAATGTAAAAAGGTGACACTCCAATAAACGTTTTATTATTGTCAACCCTTTTCACTACTAAATATGTTTGTGATGATTTTAAGTCATCGAAAAAACTCATTCTTCTTTTATTTTTACTTTCTTCAAGTCTCATGTATCCTCTGTTATCAACCAAAGGGGTGAAACGATTTTGTAAAAATTCCGGCATCCTGCCCGCAGGCAGTTACCGCGTTAAAAATTAAATCCGGTGTCCGGTGTTGGGACACTGATTGTACGCAAAAAGTACTGTTTTTCTTTGTTTTGTTGCCACACCACACAATCACTTATTCCACTAATGTATATATGTATTTTAAAACTGTTAACACCAAAAAAACCAATTAACCAACTTGCAATAAACAAAAAAAATAAAAACCAAAAATTAATTAACTTTAATATTAAAAAAAATCGCAAGGAAAAAATTTTTCCAAAATTTTTTGGAGCTGTCAAATCAACTTTTCGCAATGAAAACGCAATTCAGACTGACTTTGAGCTTGTTAGTTCTCTTTTGAGGCGACCTTATTTTAAGGAGATCTAAGGAGATGCTAGAATGTTACGAACAATGGAACGTGTGAGATTGAATAATGGTAATTAACAAGAGTGTTTGAAGAAACGCAATTTGGTTGAGTGTGAATTATGTGAAAGATGTTTGGTTGCGGAGGACATCGAACATTTGATTCTGAAATGTTCTTCATTCAATCAGAACAGACAAATGTTCGATGGCCTCTTGAGCGCAAGGAATCTGACTGAATTATTACGGAATGCATGTATATAAGAATGTGTATGATTTTATAAGAATAAATCAGACAGAAGTATGAAAGGGGATCGATGCGTGAAAGATGAATAAAAGATCAAATAAAAATTAAAAAATGTAAAATTTGAAAATTTGTAAAATTTGAATGAAAATTGTAAAAATTATAGATGTTGATACTGAGCCAAATGGCACCATATTTTGGGACTAGTGCAAAAAAATAAAAAAAATAAAACAACATCATCGTGGTTTTAGATGAGATGGAAAGATGATTTGCGCTAATGAAGGTAACAAAATTAACCATAGAAGATGCGTATTGTGAAAAGTGAGAAAGAATGAGAAATTAATTGACCCGGGTTGTGGAATAATTAGTTTCGGTATTAGTATTCCGAGTGGGACTACTGAAGTGCCTAAAGAGACAAGTGAGTAAAATCAGATATGCAGTGTGGTTAATGATTCTATGCAATCATTTCTTTTAAAAATAGTATGCATGTGAAAATGATTTCTTTATTTTGATCACTGGCGCTAGATGCCATGAACGGATGTCACCGCCTCAATGAGCTCCGGAGCTGCATATGATGCGGCCTATAATGGCATGACGTAGGGGGTGGACGTAGTGTTGTTTTTTGCATTTGTTCAATTTTTTTTGGCGCCGTTGAAGGCCAAATTTGTTTTACCTCAATAATAATTCATTTTAAACAAAAAATATGTCAGATGTGGGGTTCGAACCCACGCTCCCAATTGGGAACCAGAGCTTAAATCTGGCGCCTTAGACCGCTCGGCCAACCTGACTTGTTACAATTCTATTGTTATTTAAAATCCTAACATATGATAATCAGAATTGCTGCAAATTCTTTTTTCTCATTTAAGAGATATCGTTTCTGTTCCAATTTAAAAAATCATTGTGCTCAAAAAGCAAGTAAAAAAAATATTTGGCCCATGGGAGGATCGAACTCACGACCTTCGCGTTATTAGCACGACGCTCTAACCAACTGAGCTAATGGGCCCATATGCACACTTTCAAATGTTTCAGATGTCCAATCACAAAATTTGTTACTCGAGATTTGGTGGTATATAATAATTACAACATCAACGTCATTGGGGTGGGATGCATGTGTTGAATGAATGAGATGAAAATTAACCTACTTTAGTATATAGAAGAGAGTAGAGCATGTTGTGTATTGTGAAAAGCGAGAAAGAATGAGAAATTAATTGACCCAGGTTGTGGAATAATTAGATTCAGAATACTAATATTCCGAGCGGGACTATTTAAGTGCCTATAACGATACGTGAGAGAAATCAGATATGCAGTTGTTGATGATTCAATGCAATCAATTCTTTTATAAATAATATACATATGTGTATGTTATCTGAAAATTATTTCTTTATTTTTTTCATTGGCACTATATCCCATGAATGGATGTGGCCACCTCATGGAAGTTACAATACCCAAGTTACCTTCGGATTAATGATTGATTTGATCCATTGGACCCTAGTTCCGAGGGCTGCATGATGCGGCAAATAATGGCATGATGTAGGGATAGTGTTGTAGTTTCTTTGAATTTGTTCAGTTTCTTTTGAGTAGATCCCAATTAACCCTTTGCGGTCGTATTAAGTTTATACGTGGGTGTCGTGCTGGTTGGAATTAATTTTCGTTGAACTAACAGTAATATATAATATGCAAAGATTATGAAGGAAAAATAAAATTTATTAATTATTTTTTAATTTGGTTTTATTTCGTATTTATTTTTATAATATATGGAACATAGAGAAATAAAACAAGACACAAAATTGTAGGCACAAATCAACATGCATTGTTTCGTTAGAATTATTCGTTTATTAGGTGTATCATTTCAGTCGTTCATAGAACAGCAAACAGAAGGAAGGTGTTGCATGGTTTTCTTTTAAACAAATTTTAATATAATATAAGATCAGTATGGTTCTTTGCTATGGTGGGTGAGAGCAGACATACGACTGGAACGGTAAAAAAAGCATTGGTGGCTGAGAGTAGACATACGACCGCAAAGGGTTATAAGTCAACAAAATTTGTAGTACCTCAAATAAATGTTGAATTAAGCAAGTTGCTTGTGTTAAACTGGTTATGCGTTTTAATCAAAAATATGTCAAGTGTGGGGTTCGAACCCACGCTCCCAATTGGGAACCAGAGCTTAAATCTGGCGCCTTAGACCGCACGGCCAACCTGACTAGAAGTTATTTCTATGAGGTTGTTTAAGATGCTAAGAGACGGCCAAAATTATTTAAAATTTTGTAAGTCCTAAACTAGTTACGATCGATGCGTGAAAGATGAATAAAAGATTAAAATAAAAAAAAAAGAATAAATAAAAATGTAAAATTTGTAAAATTTAAAAATTTGTAAAATTTTAATGAAAATTGTAAAAATTGTAAATATTGAAACTGGGCCAAATGGCACCATATTTTGGGGCTAGTGCAAAATAATAAAAAAAAAAAAAAAAAAAAAAAAAAAAAACTAGTTACACAGGAGTCCTAAACTAGTTACACAAGATATTCAATTTTTTAAAAATAAATTTGTTTAAATAGTAATAGTAGAAACACATAAAACGTAAACAAATAACACAGTCTATTGTATTTGTTAAGGCAACTGCCCTAAGGGCTAGGAAGCAGTAAAAATCGTTTTAGTCCACTCTTGAATGTGAGAGGAACTCCCAATGAGGAGTTTGATTATCCTCTAAAAATGGAGGAAATCACAAATAAGAACAGAAGGTTCATCGAAAACTACACAGAACAACCATATATGATTGTTAAAAAAAACTGACAATGTACTCAGTTTTAGAGGGCGTGGCTGTCAAACTCTTCAAAACATACTACATACTAAATTTGAACCTTCAATTCAGATTTAGTGACATCTAGTTTTCGGAATTTTATTAATTTTCGTGAAACTATTTCTTTTAATAAATAAAGCGCGATTTACATGATGAAAAAATGCTGTCCCAGCAAAATATTTGCTGTGTGTTTAGAGCTGCACACAATTTAAATTTTTCGCATTAGTTGAATAGAGAAACAAATATAAACTGCCATAAATAATATTTGTTGCTATAAAATATACTCGGGTCGATTATATTTTATGGCAGTATTTTTATTTTATGGCAACATTTGCTCAAAAAAAGACAAAAACGCACAGCAAAATTTTTGCACGATTGTATTCTTTTCTTGTCATACACACGAAAATTTTAGTATACCAAACTCTTCTTTTTTTGCTGTCCAACATTTTTTCATCATGTAAATCGCGCTTAAGTTCACATAAAAAATCAAACGAAAATATATGAAAGACAAATTGTTTTTTCCATAGTAAGTTCTTTCCAGGCGTTCATGAAAGAATTTATATAAGTGCTGTAGTTATATAAAAATGGTCGCTAGGTCCGCGTCTGACTGAGCTAGTTGCAAGGCGATTTCAGTTACAAAGCAACATTTTACAAATTATATATTTGATATACGTTCAACCCTAAAATCGCGTTCACCACTAGATGTAACGCTACAATTTGAAAAAAAAAACTGCGCGCTATGTATAGATAAGGAGGAGATGGTTGAATGTGACGAGTGTAAGAAGTGGCAACATTTTGATTGCGGAGCCGTCACACAAGCGAGGTGCCGTACTGGTTCTGTCCAGCCTGTGTAGAGCAGAAAGTTAGTGATACATGCCGGAGCAATAGCGAACTTTCATACATACGAGTATAACTCAGGCAGCAACGAGATAAAACAATCAAGAGTGGGATTGCAACAGTACGGGATTTAGAGGTTAAACCACAAAATTCAAAACGCGATAATAAAGTATCAAAAAAATGGCGTTAGTAAATGCTGTTTTATTTAGAAGATCCACGAGTATTGGAGGAATTACGTGCAAAGGAGGAGGAGAAAATTCTCGAGGAAAAAATGCGTAGATTGAATTAACAACGGGAACGTGACAAACAAAATCTGGAGGAAAAGCAAAAGCGTTTAGAATTATCAGACCAGTCTAGTAGCATTTCTGACGAAGATAGTTTAAAACATCGAGTGCAACAATATGTCAATTCGGTAGATCATTCTCATGATGAGAAAAGTGTAAATGATAATAAAGTGACGTATTCAGCCGATGATAAAACAAACAAATTTTTTCCGGGTTTATTCGAAAGACACGATCAAAACGGTCAAAATCAACGAAGTTGCATGCAACATATCCGACAAAGGAATGTTCAGATAGAACCGTATAGTAATGAGGAGCTGCTACATTCCCAAGGAGGTAAAACCAAACTATTCTGCTGACAAGTGCTCCAGTGAAACAGATCACTTGTGTAACGCAAGCAGTAAATTAAATCGAGAATTTACTGACAATAAAAAAATGGTATTTCCCGACCAGATGACAGGAGGAATTTATTTTAAATCAAATTCGATGAATAATCAGGAACAAATAACCAGTGGTTATCTAGATCATTTTAGGATGAATCAACAGAAATTGGCTTACCATTCAAAGCTTGATAATCAACACATTTTGGATCAACAGTAGCAATAGCCGTCGATAACTAGGCAAAGTGCGTAGATAAGGCAATGTCTAGAAAGTTGCCCGAAAAATCCAAATCCAAGTAAAACCAATTGGGACGATCAACCAGAAATAACAATAAAGCAGGTGACAATAAGGTGCAAGTTATTTCGAAGGAGCTACCATCATTTTGTGGCAGTCCGTTAGAGTGGCCTATATTTATATCAACGTGTACACGTACAACACAGTTATGCGGACTGTCTAATGATGAAAATCTGGAAAAACTGAAAAATGTTTGAGGGGTGACGCAAGGAATGTGATGAAAGCCTACCTATATTTTCCACATAACGTATACGAAAAGTCGTTCAGAAATTACCCGCACAACTAAAATTGCAATGGGCCGAATTCAAGGTCAAATTATAATCTGCCAATCTACATACGCTTAGCGATTGGTTGAGCTCAAATGTTGAAATGGCGAGCATAGTGGTAACAATACCCTCAGCACAGCTACAAAAATTTGACAAGTTTGAAAGACGGCAAGTAAATCAAGTGGAAACTAAAGCTTCGAATGATGACCAGGCCAAGCTCGAAGAGGCCACTGTTGCTGACAACACATGTAAATGTGGCAAAACGGCTGATAATAATCAAACATGCGTTTTGAAATGTGACCTTGCACACCTATTAGCAGAACGTTCAAAATTTAAAAATATGACAAGCAGTGAAAGATGGAAGATCATACTAGCAAACGGTATGTGTCGAAAATGCTTCAAAAGATATCACTTTTGGGCATGCAAGCTTCGTGGAAAATGTGAGATAGATGAATGTAAAGGAAGCCATTATCAATTGTTGCATAATGCCATAGTACACAAAAACTACAATTCAGCAAATCATGTTACTATACGAAATCCAAGAGGCGTGGTCGAGGGTTTCAGTGTAACTCTGCTAGACGAATAAGTTAAAACTCGATAGTCCACAAAAGAGCCTAGAATTAAAATCGAACGTCGGCACCACTATATCAAGTTCAGTCACCTACGAAATATACCATTAGTCTGCTATGAATATGCTAGGCCTAGAATTTTAATTGGTTTATAACACTTTTAGCAGTACCACTTCAGATTCGAGAAGGGCATATGGGGGAACCAATCGCTGCCAAAACACGTTTGGAATGGGCAATTTTCAGTATCAATTTCAGTATCAAAACAACAATTACCTCTACCATCCTCAAAGAAATATGGCCCAATGATGTTGCCGGCCCAAATGGTGCAACATATAGTTATTGTACGAGGGTGGTGTGGTCGTTGGTATAACAATACATGGGCCTGTTTTATAATTCAACCCGAGCGAGCAGAGTTATCCGGTGAATTGTACACCGAGCGCAGGTTGTGCAGAGTCAAATAGACCGGTGAGCATAGAGTATTAAATTGTTCCTTTACTTTCCACACTCTTCGTACACTCTATAACACTAATATTCATTTCACAGTAAAATTTAACGAATCGAGTACACAAGTACAATTCACAAAGAAAAACGCAGGGTAAAATTACTCAGGTATAGAGTAAAAAAACACGGAGTTGTTTTTGATAGCATACTGCCTGCAGGGGTTTAATTATAAAACAGACCCAATTAAGAGTTTTCAATGCCTCAATAGCGGCTATTCTGTTTATTAACAAAGCCATGCCGTTTATTAACAAAGCCACGTTGAAATGTGCTTCGTCGCTCTATACCGAGCTGTAAAACTCGAACACTCCAATCTCGCCGCCGTTCATAGTCATTTTCCTGCACCTCGTTGTTAATTGAATTGGTTATGGAATTTTATACGGGTAAAAATACAAATCTTTGCGAATTTTTAATAAACATAAGAGAGGCATTCCCAATTCTTGTGCACGGCGTCAATAAGAGGTGACTTCACCTTCAGCAGCACTCTGCCTCGATGCATCCATCTTTTCTGATGTACGTTGGCTTAATTTTCGCCCAGTCTTTATTTTATCTTCCAGTGTATGTAAATTTTCTAAATTATTTATTACACGCTGAATGGTTGATTTGCTCTGCACATGCGATTAACGCCAAAAAGTCACATAGCTTTCTCTGCGTATCCCATTGAGACTAGGGAAAGTATAGAAAACGCTACCAGTGGAAAAAAATGAAGCTTGCTTTAGATGCATCCGAGACACTTTTTCCATTTTTAAATTGATAATTTTAATATTAATTGTAAATAAATTTATAGTTTTTATATTTTAATGCAATATACAAATAATATTAAACTTTCCAAGATCACTTTTCATAAATAATTAATAGAAAAGCCGGACTAAACTCTTTTTCGTAGTATTAATTTTTTCCGCGAGAGCACAGGGGTACAAGTCTCAATTAAACAATTATTAAAATAAAATGTTTTAATAATTTCAACACATTGTTGCGGCGTTATATGCTCCTGGCTCCATAATAAATTGTTATCGACAACTGTCATTCACAACAAAATGGCGGCCAAACGACCCGCCACGATTTTGACCTTTGCAGAGTTTTAAGATGCGCATTGATTTGTAATTTATGTTTCTTGTGGTTATACAATACTATTGTATTAACCGTCGAATAATCTACAATTATTTTTAGGTGAGGGTTTCCATATGGATGGGTAGTCCCTCGGTGAACTCAATATGTAAACAAAGGTTTATATATTTTATTTTTTTTTATTTTTTTTTCTATGTCGATGGAAAGAGATAAGTTATTACTTCAGCTATCGTTTTTTCTCTAATAATTTCTTTTTTTTTTTTCAAGCATACTATTACCCGACCGACATAGTCATGACCATCTTTTTATTCTTTTCTTTTACAATAATAAAGTGCATTTATAGTGCACACATAAAAGGGTGTTTTCGTAAACTACACTATTTATATTGAGGGGGTTACAATCTCCCCCTTGAAATTTATATTAAAATTTACATTTCAAATTTAGATTTTTATATGCCTTTGCCGAACAAGAAAAAAAATTGGCTCAATTGAAGTACAAACCACACAAATGTGTGAGTAAAAAAACATAGTATGTAATGACATTTTTGATAAAAAATTTCGCTTGATTTGAAGTACAACTAACACAATTGTGTGTATAGTTACAGTGTTTTTTTCGGACGAAATTAAGTTAAAAAGGAATACACAAATGTGTAAGTTGGTTCAAAACACATACAACCATAAATTGTTCACATGATTCGTTTGCCTTACCCACACAATTGTGGTTGCCGGTAAAGGGATATGTTAATTTCACATTAAAACAGAAATAGTATAATTTACGTTACATATTTCATAACAAAATGGTATTTATGTTATTTATAATATTTCATGCTTGCTTGTATATGAAAAAAACGGGACCAATCCAAACAAACAAATCTTTGCTCCACCACGGTGTCTTCACACTACTATTTACTCAAAACGTCTACACTTTTATTATACAAAAGAAATTTAAATGTACTAATCACCCCTATTGTGATTATCGTGTCGATGTCGATTTTCCGACGACTGTTAAAATTGGTATTATGAATGTCGCTATCAATCGACGTTTGTAATAAAAAAGCCATTTTTTTGTCGATGACATTTTTGTTCGCGACTCACAAATATTTGTGCCGTAATTAATAAAAAAATTATAGAAAAACGTTAGGAAAATTAATTTTTTATAAACTCATTTATTAAAATCAACAAGTAATTAATAAACACATACTAATTTTATTTAAATTAACTGTAATTCAACAATAAACTTGGATGCGTTTCTACAATCAGAATCAATTCTAAATTTATTGTAAATTTTAAGATTTGTAAATAAATTCTTACACACACGTGTTACATAAGTTTTTTCTTTTCCTATTTATAAAATCTTTTGTTTCAAATTTGAGCAAAATATCCATCCATAATAGTAAATAAAATTCAATTTAGTTTATCTGACATACAAACTGACAGCTTCTTGACAAAACATAACAACAAACCTAAATTACGATTGCTAAGTTAACCGAAAAATTCACAATAACACAGATTTTCTCAATTGAAATGTGGCAACATTCTTTAGTCGATTCGTGATAGTTCCGCAATACAAAATAAAAATCGACACGACAAGGAAAAGTCGTGTCGTTTGTCGATCAACACGACAACCACAATAAAGGTGAATGTACCTAAGGCTAGTGGAAGGGATCGGAGGAACTTACTGAAATCGAAGCGGTATTTTAACGTGTCTTGTTCGCGTATACTGTGCTGCAGGTTCCGGTGGTGATTCATCATTTTGATCTTTACTGTGAATTTGACGAGGATGTAGTTGCGTTGTTTTTTGAATCTCTACCATGGTTGGGTTTCGGGTTTCCGCATCCAATGAGGGGTTGAGTGTCGGTGTGTTTCGCCTGTTCGGTTGAATTTCAGACAATGGTGACTGATCTTCTGTGCCTCTGAATGGCGATAGCAGGGAAGAATGGTATTTACAAATAAAGTCTCCCATTCTTGTTTCGATTTCATAAGTATTGACCCAGCACTTTCGAATTCTATAAGGACTATCTCTTTTTGGCATGAATTTTGAGCTAATTCCTTTGGACGCATTGCTGAGAAAGTGGTTTTGCAGCAATATTAGATCACCCTTTCCAAATTCACGGTGAGGTCGTCGTCTCATGTCTGAATGATGTTTTCGTTGATCTTGCTGTTTTTCGTTATACTCTTTGCCTCTGGACATATATTCGGTAACCTTTAGTAAATATGGAGTAATTTCTGGTATAAAATTGTCTGCTTGAACTATTGCGCGAAAATCATGAGAAACGTCTGTAAAATTACACAGCTCACGTCCAAACGTTAAAAACGCAGGTGCGTGTAATTTGTTGATGAACAATTCGTCGTGTTCATAGCGTAACGAATGGAACTTAAATGTTGATCCCAGGTACTATGATCCTGTTCGACTAATATGGATAATTGTGTTTTCAGATCACGGTTCCTGCTTTCTACTGGATTGGCAGCTGGATGATACACAGGCGTAAGTATTTATTGGATGCCGAAACAATTGGTGACATACTGCATGATTTCACTCACAAAATGAGGTCCGTTATCCGAGATTATGCGTCGTGGAATTCCGTATCTCACGAAAATCTTATTGACAAGCGTCTTCGCACACGTTTCTGCTATTGAATTTGGTAATGCAAATAATTCAGTCCACCTTGTGGCAGTATCTTCTATAATAAAAATCTATTTGTTGTGGGCTTCAGTGGGAACCAGCGGTTCAACTAAGTCGATAGATACAATCTCGAAACGTTGTGCCATGACCGGTGTTCTCAACAAGCCGACGGGTTTAAGATTCGTTATTTTATATTTTTGACATGGGATGCAATCCTTAATATACTTGGCTATGTCATTTTTCATTCCAACCCAATAGTATTTATGGACTATTTTGGCCTACGTTCTGTCAATTCCATAGTGTCCAGCAGTTGGTACACCGTAGAACTTTCGCATAATATCGATACGACACTGTGTAGGAATAACAAGTTATGGTTCCTCTGAATTTGAATCGGGCAGGTAACGATATAATAGTCCATGTGACATAATATAACCTCTCGAAGACCAATTAGCGACATCCACATTATTTATTTCCTCGAAACACTTAATTATTTTCTGCACATTAGGATCCTTTAGTTGTTCCTCTCGCATGTTTGGAGTTGATTTACTAGGTAGATCGATGGTTACGGAACATAGTTGTTCGGTTTCTTGCGAAACATCCTCTCCATTAGGACAGGAAAGCGTGTCAGCGATGACGTTATCCTTGCGAGGGATATACTCAATTTTCAGATTAAACGATTGGAGGTTCAACGCCCAACGCGCTAATCTTCCGCTAGGTGATTGTAATGTCATGAGCCATTTCAGTGGACGATGGTCTGAACAATCAGTTACTTCGCATCCATCAATATAGCCTTTGAACTTTTCCAATGCCCATACTACTGCTAACGCCTCTCTCTCTCTCTCTCTCTATAGTGGGATAATTTATTTCGGCATCTATTAAAAGTCGACTAGCGTATTCGACGGAAGGTCATGACCCTCCCAGGACTGCATCAAAACCGCACCCAAACCATATTTGCTGGCATCGGTTCTAATCAAGAATGGTTGTGTCTGATCAACTTGTCTGAATGGTTGTGTCTGATCAGGATTGGCACGTTGACTAATGCTGTTTTCAGTCGAACAAAAGATTCGAATTCCTCGTTACCCCACTTCCACTTTACATTCTTTTTTGTCAACTGACAATAGAAGAAAAATTGTTAATAAATTTTCGAAACCACGAAGCCGTTTGAATAAACGTTCGGACTTGTTTTAAATTAATAGGTGGTTTCATACCCGTAATAGCAGACACCTTCTCTGGGTCTGTCTCTATACCTTTACTTGAAATAATATGACCGAGATACTTTACCTATTTTTTAAAAAAACTACATTTGTCCCGGTTTGCTCCCGGTTTCATTCGATTAAATAGCGCAATTTTAAATCGCGTTTATGAGTTTCGAACGTTTTTGAAAAAATTAATATATCGTCCAGATAAGCGACGGGATTGACATCTGGTATGCCATTTTTAAAGTGGTTGATCAGGCGTTGGAACCTAGCAGGGGCATTCTTTAAACCAAAAGCCATTCTTCGAAAACGAAAGAGTCCGAAGGGTGTGATGAAAGATGTTTTATCACGATCAGCCTCGGCCACACTTACTTGCCAAAAGCCTGCCTTTAAATCAATTGTGGACAAGAATTCAATTTTGTTTGGTATGTGAATAATATGATCGATTCGGGGCATTGGATAGGAATCGGTTATGGTTTGCGAATTTAATTTTCGATAGTCTACGCATAGACGAAATTCGTTGTTGTGTTTTGGTACCAAAACTACTGGGGCTGCCCAAGGTGAATCACATTCCTCAATGATATTTTTAGCTAGCATTTCGTCCAGCTGTTGTTTTAAAAGTTCCTGATTATTGGGTGGCAATCTGTATGCGGGAACTGCAATCGGTGAGTCGTTTGATAAATTTATACGATGCTCCGCGTACGGAGTAGGAGAATCAGAGAATCGAAAAATTGATTCGTGTTCTCATCATTCCTTAAATCAAAAGTGGATAATTCCAGCTCGTTTTCAATAGTATCATTATTGTTAAATATAAATGTATGGGAGATATTCTCATCAGAAAATCTCCAGGTTTGGTTAGTAAAGTCTAAGATTAATCCAGCACTTTGTTACGACTGTATGGTCGCAACGACGATTTTTTTTGTTATTTTATTCACCCCAGTTGTTGTCTTCGTTTCGTCTATCTTCTTTTATGTTTTTATTCACCTCTGTGTTTGTCTGTGAACGCACCCGCGACGTTTTGTTTTGTTCCCTATTGTGTGGTGGCGCGGAGGTGAAGAGAAGACGAGAAAGAGAGAACAATGCACATCGAGTGTGTGCAAAGTAAAACGTTTTGGAAAAAAAATGTTTTTTTCTTGTATGTCTCTCTTTTGTACCAACGAAAATTTGGTATAAAGGAGAGACAGAGAAGAGATATGCATTTTCTTCTAAAACGTTTTACGAGCTGTGCGACGCTCGAATTTTTTTTTTTTTGGTTTGTCATTCAGTTGGTGATTTTCATATAGTCAAGTTTTGGTTTTTTGTTGAAAAGTCGAGTTGTGATTTTTTTTTTTTTTTTGAGTTTTTGGTAATTAAAACGGTCGATTTGGCTAGCATTTTATAAAATAAGTTTTTGTGAAAAAAAAAAATATATATCGAATTGGATTGTTGAAAATTTAAATTGCATGGTTTTGTACCATTTTTGGTTTGTTTTTTTATTGGGGGAAAGATACCAAATACATATTGTGTACCTAATTATTATAATAATTCCTGTAATAAAGTTAAAAAAAAAAAAAAACTCAAGTTTATGGTGTTCATTATTGGTAGTAGTGATAAATGGAAAGAAAAATATAACGTGATTGTGTTGTGGGAAGTCGACATCGAAGACGATATTCCCAAGTGTTCTGCGAGTGGCCTAGTCTCTATGAAGGCGGCACATTATCAGCTATACAACCGGTCTTAAGGTAGGCCACTGATTTGTCGACGGGTACCAGGATTTAACGGGTACTGTATGTTTAAACGGGCGGTTTAACGGGTTAGCGGTTTAATATCTATATCCAGTTGTGTCGGAACAACACCCAATCTCATTTTTGATCAAAGGTTCAACAAGTTTTGTTAAAGTAAGGTGGCCAGGTGAGGCCACTTAATTTTATTGTTTACGGGATTATTCTAGGGCACGCCAACGCCCAATACATTTTCGACGAGTTGTGCGAAGGACGCCCAACGGGAGCCAACATTTGAGTTACGGTTAAGGCGTACGAACGCCCAACGTGGGACTGGTTTTAATTTCGGTTAAGGCGTACGGACGCCCAACATTGATTGATATTGCCAAACCAGGCAACAGTGGACGGATCCGGCGGCCAGTTGAGGCCAGCCGTATTATTTAAAGTATTTACCGGCCAGGGTGTGCCGCAACGGTACAGTACAGGGTGGCCAGTTGACGTCACTCATTTTTTTGCTATTTTTCCTTAAGGCATACAAAGCCCAACGAAGGCATACAAAGCCCAACGAAGGCATACAAAGCCCAACGAAGGCATACAAAGCCCAACAAAGGCATACAAAGCCCAACGAAGGCATACAAAGCCCAACAAAGGCATACAAAGCCCAACGAAGGCATACAAAGCCCCGCATCCGCAACTAACGGTAGCCAGCCAGCTATTGATTTTTTTATTTATATTGGTATCGGGGAGAGGCCCCGCAACAATACGGCACCAAGGTCGAAACGGTGGCGTAACGGCACACAAAGCCGCAACGGTCCAGGTGTGGCATGACGGCCGCGCAAGGCCGCAACAATTTGTTGTATTTAATTAATTAAGGTACCATTTTTTTTATTTTTATTTTTTTTAATTTTTGATTTCATTTTTATAATTTTTTTTATATATTATATTAAATTTAAATTTTGTAATCGAGCGCCGCACAGCGGGTGCGCGCTCGATGTGCATTGCTGTTCTCTCTCTCGCTCTCTCTCTCGTTCCCTCCTTTTCCGTTTTTTTTTTGGGAAGCTGGTTTTCTTTGTTTCGTTGTTGTTTTTATAATAAAATGAATTAATAAATATTTTTTCGGTTGTGTATGATGGGAGCGGAGACTCCCTCTGTGTCGGTTTAGTGTTGGCGGTCCCTTGGTGCCCGCATCCAATTCCGTAACCAGGGCTTGGCCCCGTTTGAATTCGGATGGATGCGCGCACCAAGGCACCGTTCTCGGTTTATAATTTTTGAGTTGTTCGTTCCTCAAGTTCCGGCCGACGAATTTCGGCGGAACTACGGTTTACATTTATTATTTGCGTTTCCCCAACTTTCTGTTAATCACGGTGTAGGCCAGGAGCCCGGCATGCCTCAAACCCCACGACCCTCGCACTTCTCGCTGAGAACGTAGCCGGCAAAACATCACCGTGGAGGCCTCTGCAGGAGCTTAGTGAATATCTGCAGGTTGGCAGTAGCCAGCCTGTAACAACTTTGGATAAAACCGATGCCTAGCAGCGTTCGACGATTAACATTATTAGGGAATACGATAAATAGTTTTTATGACCCTCCCTTCCAATTTCACATCTATATATGCTTTAAGAATATTTTCGGATTTCGACGTCCCATCAGCTAGCATAATACTTTTGACGGATTCCTCAAAATGAACACCATAATCTTTCAACATCTGATATAATTCATATATACAGCATCGCTGGTTTTAGCCGCAGTATCAAGAAAAGCGGAGCCTACATTATCAAAAATTTCAATATAAACTGACGGGCGCTGAAATTCACCATGCTGTTCAGTTAACAAACTTGCCATGGCTGTAGACTTGAGGCTACAATTGGGATAATTACTTTTTATAAATCCGGGCTTAATACAACCGTAACATTTGATATCATTGGAACTCGTTATCGAAACGTTCTTAGTCTGAGAATTGACCTTCTGTGATTCCTCAGGGGGTTTATCACTGCTACTTGCACTCCTATGCTTCGACCTACATTCTTCAAAATCATGACCATTACGCCTACAAAATTTACAATATTTCTGATAACTAAAATTTTGTTTGGGACTAGATAACTTGTCTTTATTTGACATATCAGGATTGATATTCGCCTTAATCATGTGTTTGGGGTTTATTACTTCACCCATGAATTCCTCCATATCGCGACCCTTTTGCAATAAATCATCAAAAGAGGTAATGTCGCTTCGTTTAATTTTGGATCGATATGTGGAATTAAGAAGACCGTATATCATATCTAATTTGATTTTGTCTGATAAATCGGTAGAAGGCAATTGTGCGAACAGTTGTCGGATATGAACTACAAAAATGTCGATACGCTCCCGCTCTTTCTGTGGTTTTGAGAAAATATTCGTATATACTTTATACGCGGGCATCTTTTGGCCAAACGTGGATCTCATGAGATCGAGAGTTTCTTTGAAGTTGACCTGAGTGTGTTTGATGTCGACCCACCAACTTGCAGCGTGTCCTTCAAGAAGTAACGAAATACCTTTTAGGGCATTCTCGTCCGAGACACCGCCACAATCCTTGTACACGGTTAAAAATATAAGGATGAAACCCATCCTTTTCCTATCCTTCTGCGGAATAACTATACGTCCATCCTTTTCTAAGGAATAAAATTATACTTCCCAAATAAATAAAATTTATACTTTCAAAATTAAAATAATTTTGTCCTAATTTTAACAAATTTTATTTTTGTCTTAAAGATTAAAATTCATCTATCTGACAATAATAATTTTTTATTCTTTGGCCTAGTGTCAAAATCACTCAAATATAAAATAGAGTTTGCTCTGTGAAAATTACTAAATTTACTCTTTTTGGCGTATAAAAAATCAGTCACAAAGAATAATATTTATCCAATTAAAAGATTAAAATAAATACTAACCATTTTCATATTTTATACAATTCAGGGAAGAATTGTATTCTTTTTACAAATCAAATTCAATGTTTTTCTAAATGAAATTTCAGTTAAAAAAGAGTAGAAATTATGAAAATGACCCTTATTGTGGTTGTCGTGTCGATCGACAAACGACACGACTTTGTCTTGTCGTGTCGATTTTTATTTTGTATTGCGTAACTATCACGAATCGACTAATGAGTATTGCCAGGTTAACGTTGAAAAAATGCATGCTATTGTGAACTTCTCGATTAACTTAGCAATCGTGACTAGTTGTTTTGATATATTTTGTCAAAAATGCTGTCAGCCGCCTGTCAGAAAAGCTGAATTACTTTATATTTAGGTATTTTGTCCAAATTTAGGATCTAAATAGTTGTCTAAAATTAGAAAATAGACAAACAGTGTGTAAATATTTATTTACCACAAAAAGAATATAAATATAAATTCCGATAGTCAAACATGTAACAAATTTCGGTGGTCAAACATGTAATAAATTTAGCTATGTGGTTGTATAAATTAATTTTTTTTTGTTCAATTCCGGTAAATTTATGCGGGTTTTAACAAATTTAAGATATTTAATAAATAATTATTAAAACTAAAATCATTTTACTTATGTTAAACTATTTTTCGTATTAAAAACGGCTCACAATACTTGCGAGTCGCGAGCAAAAATGTCATCGACAAAAATATGGCGATTTTACGACAAACGTCGATTAATAACGACAACGCAATACCGATTTTGGTTGTCGATATGATATCGACACAATAACGACAACCGCAATAGGGGCCAATAAAACATAGTTTTTTATTAAAAATATTGGTAATTTATAATATATACAATAGTTTCTGAAAATTACGATGATTATATCCTATCCGCATATAATAAACTTCGGATCCATGAATTTCCTAGCATGTTCCTAAATGCTGGGTGAAATAGCTTACTCCATGTTACTAATTCGTGGTTTAGTTCTTCTATCTACTAGTTTCTGGCCTAAATAATTTAAATGCTTATAAGAAAAAATTATCAACTACATATTTATAAAATTTATTAACCCTTACATTTTCAAAGAATTCAGACAATTTTCATCCGTGTTCCAGTAGCGTAACTGAGTGTGGGCTCGCTATAGATGTATCAGTATGTGTTTCTGTTGAGAAAAAATAAATATATAAAAATAAGTGTTTTGCTTATTATAATCGTTATTTTAATTATAAAACCACATAAATTGTGTTGGAACAAAAACTTACCTCTCTTAATACACAGCAGTGAGCAAAACCATTTCAAATCATCGGCAACTGGTAACTAAATTTTTAACTCGAAATAACTTAAACTTAATCAAAATATTTTTTCCAAAAAGAGTGCTATCCCTTACGTCCCCACATAAGTAATATAAAATATAAGGACACACAATTTTAAATTTTGAATGATTCCTGTACTGAAAAACATTCAAATTTATATTTTTAAAGCTAAATAATTTGTTCAGATTTTTATGCAAAATTGAATAAAAATGACAAAAATATTTGTATACTAAAGAGGACAAAATATGATTTTCTCTTCAATTTGTATTTAAATAAGTATGAATATCAGTTATCATCAGGCGTTTTATCAAAATATTGAAGCTAAATTCATCATTATACCTTGCCCATGTTATTATCCTTCATTTACGGTAGGGCCAAAATAATATTGACAGCCTCCGTCAGGTTTAAAGCCTCTGACAATCTTTGTTGCGTCGAGTGAAATTTGTATTTTATTTTAAAGATACTGTAATGCCATTTTAACAATGATTATGTAATAAGCACGAAACGTTCTTAAATTGCCTATTGTTCAGTAACAGTCGTAGTACATCTTTAATTTTGAGTTGGGTTGAGAAGTTTAAATTTATTAATGTTTTTTATGTGGGTAAAAACTGTTTATCGTCTATCTGCAAAATCATATCACAATGATATTAATTTGAGAACCTGTTGTATGTTGTAGTGTAAAAAATTATGTTCTCACCTCAATATTTTGTTTTCCTAGCCGTTTTATTCCTTCGATTTTCTCGAAAATTGCTTACTTTCATACGTTGAGCTTGAAATGGGATGGTTTAAAACTACAGGAAGTCAAGAATTACAGCATACGTATTATACAGTATCAACCATTTTTATCTGTATTTACATATCCATTTGTTCTACTCGAGGCATCTAATTTTGAAAATCATGTGCTAATTTTTTTGAGACTAACGTAATAGTCGTTGGGAAGTTTATGGATGAAAACAATTAATAAAAAATATTTTTGTTGGTACACAGAGGCTGTCATTTGAACTATAAGTTACTAAGTTAGTTCATCTGATAGCATTAACCAATTTAAGGGGACACAGTGAAAGATTCATTTGTAGTTGAGGAATGCAATGATGACGGATTATTAGAATTAAACTTTCACTAAGTGTATTGTTAAATTGGTTTGAAAGAGAGACACAACATTTCAATTAAGGAATCCTTATTCCAACAACGAAGGATTGGATTCAATCACCTGCAGTTGCGAATTAGTTTGGTCTCAACAGAGAAGTACCGATAAATTGATAAACTTTTATGATGTGGTCGATATTGACATGCAAATTAGTTGGGATGCCCTTAGTACATAAATTTTAGATCAAAATTAGCACACGATGCTTTGTTTACTAAAAATGGAAAAAAAATTCATTATTTATACTTTTAACGTTAAATTATTTTGTTGAGTTTTATTCAATTTGGAATAAAATGAACCATTTAGTTAATAGCCATTAATTTTGCAAATATTTAAAATATGTTCGGTTTAATTTAGATAAAAATCATCATTAAAAGGAGATATTTTTATTTATGCAACGAATATTACGAAAGAATAAAATTTGTTTTTAAAAAAAGGATAAACAATAAACAAAATAAGAATGAAAATCATTTAATAAGCGAGAATAATATTTAAGTTAACGAAAAGGATGTATTTTATGTTCCAAATTAAGTAAAATTTATTCAAAATACTTTCATACTTGGGCTAAAACTAATTTTTATCCTATCATTTTTAACCGTGTAGGTTTGTTATTATCTGCATCGATCCTCATTTCACATCGAGAAATATCCTCATTTATTTCACCTCTAAATCACGGGATACAATTTAAAAATGTACCGCTTGTATTCGGCAATGAAACAATTGGCTCTTTAGGGTCGGAGATCTTACCGATAACCGCCAAAAGTGTGTTACGTGGTAACTGGTGTACGAGGAGATCCGGTTTATTTTCTTACCGCATTTTGCTGTTTCACCGCATATTTGCATGGGTTGGTTTGGGTCTTTGATTAACCAGTCGTCTTAATGGCAGATGGCACTATTACTCCGGTTCAAAGACATAGAAACGTCATGGAAATTGTCATAATGTGACAGGTAGAGTTTTCTTCATGGTGATGGGAGAAAACGATGGTTCTTTTACGCTTGGAATTCGGACGAGGCTACAACGATGAAATTCTCCACCACAGCAGCAGCAAAACACACCATCATTAGAAGACATTACGGGGTAAAAATAATTTTATTTGTAACTGTGTAAAGAAAGTCATAATTAGTTACGTGTAAGTGACAAATCCGAAATACCAACACACACCAAACGTGTGACCATTCGTAAGGTTAAACGATAGTCACGTAATATGTTAATGATACGTTATTAGTGTTTATGCGCTGTTGTGATAAAAACAAAAAAAATTCAATAAAAATATATATCTAAACGATACCGTCGTGGTGTAATAAATCGGGAAAAGAAACGGAAACAAAAAAAAATTGGAGCCAATCAATCCAACAACAACAAACTTGAACAAACGAATCGTGAACGTACGTAGGTATACTAATACAACGTGTGGACCGATTCGAGGCTGGGAATTACACTCAGGCTGTGAGTGACTGGACGAACCGTGTGTGTGAATACAGCGTGCCCAACCATTTTGAATGTGGCGGGAGAAAAACGCAGCCAGCAATAAGGATCAATTACCGTCGAGCGAGCTTAAATTGCCCCGGAACCTGGACGGGTTGGATCATCCCGTAAAGTAACTCATCACTGCGGACTGGAGTCTCAGCTGATCATTCGAGTCGGCTCATCAGGAGGAATACCACCCCACGGGTCAAGTTACATTGACGAAGCGACCACTGCAAATTTGGTAATATAATTATCCCATAATTAACTAGGTAGTTGAATCTTGAATTGTTGTAAGTTCCGAAATTCGGACGTTTTCGTATGAACCGCGTTCCTTTCGCTATTTCTTAATTTTTATTCGTAGGAAAACTCCGGAGTACGTCGAGCCCTTCGTGCACCGCAGGTTTCACACATCGGGAGCCATATATGTATAGTCCGAATTCAATGACTATTTGTTGGGCGATACGAAAAGGTTTACAAATTTTATATCCGACTTACTTGTTTGCTAATTTGTGTTATGTACTTAAAATTAACGTAACCTATTTTTTTCGAGTCGGAAGAACTATTCCATAATAATTTTTTTTTGTTTAATTGTTAATTCGTAATTTAATAAAGATGTCATATGGGATATTTTATATGGAAAAATTGATAATGTTCTAAATTAATATTAGTTTGGGAGAGATGAGGGTGGTGGTGTTGATGGGTTTGGTCATTTTCTCGTCGGTATATTCGCAGCTCTCAAGACCCTGACACGGCATCATCCATTACACCCACGAAAGGCTGAGTGCAAGCCGAGGCAAGTGCTGCGGGATGATGTAGTCAGGGTGTCTGTTTACACTAGACCCACGGTCTAAATCCACCGGGGGTCGCGGTACGTAACAAGTGCATGGAATTGCTCGTCCGTAAAGGAAGCCATTTTAGAAAAATTATTTGCGGTGAGGGTTTCCATATGGATGGGTAGTCAGTCCCTCGGTGAACTCAATATGTAAACAAAGGTTTATATATTTTATTTTTATTTTTATTTTATTTCTATGTCGATGGAAAGAAAAACGTCGTTACTTCAGCTATCGTTTTTTCTCTAATAATTTCTTTTTTTTTTTCAAGCATACTATTACCAGACCGACATAGTCATGATATGACTATCTTTTTATTCATTTACAAAAATAAAGTGCATTCATAGTGCACACATAAAAGGGTGTTTTCGTAAACTACACTATTTATATTGAGGGGATTACAGTTGTATGGTAGCGTCACGGCATCGAAAATAACCGATGGTGATTTTTGTATATGGCGAGTATTCCAAAGTGGAAATTTTAGGAAATTATTTTTGTGGAGTGGTTACAAGCGGGTGATATTGGTGTGACACCATGAGTAATTATCCATTTTTCAAAGGTAATAGATGGAGGTCTTTGTAGGAAAAGATATTTGTTAAAACGAAGACGGACCATTGAGTTAAATATGTATATTTGTTGATAAACTCTAGTGGCGAAAGATATGCATATGATTTAATGCGCAGACGGAGTGAATGACCATACAATACTAAACACTTCTCAATAATTTTTTTTACAAAAATATTTATTATTTTAATCTCATTTCAGAAAAAATGATATAGCTTAAAATAAAAATTGTGCTAAAATTTTCTTAAAACACCTATATGGCAATCGTGGCTGCCTAATGCCATCCGTAACCACCATATCCGAAACCTCCATATCCTAAACCATGTCCGTATCCTACACTAGGTCCATACCCAATTGAGCTTATGCCATGGCCATAACCAACTGAACCGATCGAACTAATACTATGCCCATAACCGATTCCACCAAGCCCGTAACCAATCGCTGGTTTAGCAATAACAGCCGGTTTAGCAATAATAGGTGCAGGTGCAATAATGGGGGCGGCAGCGATTGGTAAAGCATGTCCAACACCAATTCCTCCATGATATCCACCATATCCTAATCCACCATGATATCCACCATATCCTAATCCACCATGATATCCACCATATCCTAATCCACCATGATATCCACCCACTGCAGGATAACCACCATAACCATATCCAAGTCCACCGATAATACCACGTTTCTCAGTTTTCTTTTCCTCCTGTTGTTCCTCGGCAGCGAATGCTCCCGATACAACGAGCACAATACACACGAATACCTATAAAAGATTTAAAAATATTTACACCAAAAATTATCCGATATAGACATTATTTGACTTACGGTAGCCTTCATGATGGTTGCAGGTTCCAAATTAATTCTATTATAATTTATTAATTTAGTAATCGACTGTTGTACAGTTAATGATTGTATGATGATTAAATGAAAATTTCGATTCGTTTATATATGATTTTTCTTCGACTCGCAAATAAGAGACCACGGTGTTTTAAGATTTGCACAAATGTGTATGTAAGAACATTATAACAACGAGTCATAGTGTATGAATATTGGAGAGACGAAAATCTAAGTTTTGCGTATACGATTTTTAGAAAGGGAAAATGATATACACATGTCGGCATTTCCAGTTCGCTATATAAAGTTTTCCATTTTTTTTTTGTTCGTCCAGTGCATATAATTTAACCGATATATCGTAATCGTAACGCAACAAGAGATTAAAAGAACAACAACAACACAACATTGTTTGCGGTTTCTGAGTTTTGTTGCTCGAGATCTTAAAGACATATGATTTTTTATTTCTTGTTTTGAGTGCCACGCATTTAACAATTACATTTTACTATTTACTATTTTTTTTATATAATATTGGTTTGTTACAAATATTATTTAATAGCCAGTATAACATAATATTGTTGTCAATGGACGATATTAGATTTCGTTTCGCTGCACAAATTTATGCATATGTACATATATATGCAATTGATCATAGCAGCGATTACTTAATATACAAAATGTACGTACTCGCGTATGTAAAATTGTATAAAAATAATGTTTTTATAATTATTGCACCTAAGGGCTGGGTGTGACATTATCGACGTGATCCGGTTAAGTATTTATGGTAAATTAATCGTGATTGCATTTATAGGTCAGTCTCGATTCAATTCGTAAATATATATTTAGTTATTTAGTCAGCATTGACTGACTCACCATGAATCTGAAAAGTAACTGAACTAAATTCAAAGATCTAGACTAGATAGGACCGATCAGCGTTAACTGACAACCCACTTTAAAAAAGTAGACAGCTATCTCATTACCTTTAATATTATAAGGAGCTGTTTTGTAGAGACAAGATAAACCGTTTAGAATTTTTGGCCAGAAAACAAAAAATTTCTCGATTAGTAACCCACCGAAATTGAGTTTATACTTACTGCTGCCACTACATCCGTAAAAAGAATTTTGGAATATGGCTACAATTTTCTAGGGGAAAAGTTGATGTTGTTGAATCAATTTCTGAAGTTATATTGTCGTATTCATCAGGGTCGATTACGTGAATTATTTTGAAATTATTGCAAATTTAATTTTCGCGTATCCTGTGTGGCTGGATACTAGTAGCGAATTTGTAGAGTAATGTATGATGTGATTTAAATATTGAAATTTCCATGTCACGAGGATGAATTGAAAGAAGAGAGATGAGCAATAAAAAACGGTATAAAAAGGAACATAAAAGTGTATGGTCGTCAATAAAGAAAGTAAAGAAAATTAGTAAACGTATTTTAAATCTAAAGTGAAACTGACCATCCAATATTATAAACACGACATTGGCGACAAGGTAAAACCCCACAAATAAAATAATAATAAGGTTATTTTTTGGTAAATAAAGTGGAAGTTGTAGCGGTTACAATATTGCAAAGCAATATTCTAATCGCACATATTGCAAACTTAACACCTCGCAAACTCATCGCTAACTCATCTTCACTCTGTTCTTCTAAACAGAGAAAATGTATCAACAGATGCACATATACATACAAGACGGAAGCAGAACGAACAAAATTTATTTGCAAAAATAAATTTTCTGGTACAACCAGTTCGTCTCACATTATCGCCGCAACAACCAGGGCACAACACTTGTGCTAACCGCACACCACGATGCCATCACCCCATCCGCCATTACACAAGGCGGAAAAATAATAAATAAAAATTAAATTTAATAAATTATTGTAAATAATAATAATAATATTTAAATAATAAATAATTTAATTAAAAATAATATTAATAAAAGTAACAACTTTTATAGTGGTGACCCCGACGCTGCTTTTTACCGAGTGAATAAATTAATATAGTTTAAATTGTGTGTAGAAAATGTGTTGTGTGCGGAGAAAATAAGTTTAAGGCTAGCACGTTAAAGCCACAACACCCACGCAACAAATTTTAACGGGCAACATTTGCCCCGACAATGGCGATAGCGCCCCACAATAGCGATAGCGCCCCACGAGTGAGGCGGACAACGGCAACAACAACAGCAACACAGGCGTAAAAAAAATAGATGCAACAACAACAGCAACAACTGCAGCAATAACATCAAGAGCAGCTATAACAACACCAAACTACGGCTGCGAACAATTTTTATTTTTATTTATTTTTTTGTTGTAGACAAAATATATTTATTTTGTTGTTTTATTCATTTTGGAGCATGCAACTTCCATGTCCCATTATCAAGCGGCACGCATACTGTGAACAAGAAGCAACCTGTTCACATTCGTTTTCGTCTAGCGTCGCTATCGAGCATGCAATTATCATGACCCAGCGACGCACATGGTGCAGTAAACAGCACCACAACCATATGTCCCCTTTCGTTTTTTTGCGTGGATCATGCAACTTCCATGATCCATGAATTACCAAAAAATCCACCCATCTCCACAGTGAACCCAATACTCCACCTTTCATACACCAGTTTCATGACGCGCACAATCTTGCGGTCATTTTCAATCGATTGGCAAATTTAATCTTACCCCAACCGAGAGATTAGATGTCGCAAGCGACAAATATCCTTCGGTATTTCAACAAATGAGCCACGATCGATAAACTGGGAAACTATAATTCGCGATCGGCTTTCTTTTAAACTCCGAAAACTACACTATTAGATTCGGAGTCTCTGTCAACTCACCGACGGATTGGCCCACAATTCTCAGCTAGTCACTGAGCTTATACACATCTTAAGCTCACATTGATTAAGAATTACTGCCTGACACTAACAAACAATAATCATTACCGATAAGATAAATGTCTTAAAGAACGGATATCTTTCGGTACTTAACTCAATTAATCAACCGATTATGCATTCATACATCAGTCATAAACCGATCAGCTAATCCAACGATACTGAAAGGTAAGATATGACATCAACAACGGACTGACGCCCAATCTTTACCGTGTTGAGCATATCGACAGATATCCTTCAGTATCACGACTATAGCTTTGATCGACACTCTTTTTCTTCTTCACTGTGTGACTCATCTGGGGGGAGGTGATGTAGCGGTTTCAATACTTGTTACATGCTACAACTAGTTTACCACTCCCGGTAGCACAGGGATCAGGGGGTGGAGTTGTGTTGCATTTAACAATAAAATTTAGAAAATTTTAATCCTGTGAAACCAGCACAATAACTCAGCAACAACCACACAAATGATTTTAAAGATTTATTTGAACATTTATATCAGACAACAAAAAAACTTATATATGAATTATATGCATACGTAAATCCAAAAACAAAAAAAAATATACACTATATAATATTATATTTTAATACACAAAAAAAAAATTGTCTTACAAATTCCTTTTTTTAAATTTAAATAAATATTATTAAAATTAAGTATAATTAAACAAAAAAAATTATTTTTAAGATACAAAAAAAATTGACAATAAAAAAAATATTACTTGTAATTATGTACTTGATTGTACTGTCCTCCTCCTGTTCAGCCAAAACCGTAACATCAGGTGCACGCAATCAAAATTTAGCTGGTACACTATTCCTTTACCAACCATATACTGCCACATAAAACCACTCTACGTTGAGAAATAGATGTTTTTTTGTACATCCCTACTCTTGCTCATCAAAACATCATTATAGTCAACCATAACCATCATACTGCCACCAAAATTAAATGATTGAACACGCAATTTTCGTAAATTGTTTTTTTTTATAATTTTATATTTATGCAATTATATTTTTATTAATTAAATATGTTTTTTTTTTTATAATATATACAATCTTTACATTTTTATATTTTTAAACATTTTTATTTGAGTCAATCAGAAAATTAAAAAAAAAAATCACAATTTTTTTCTTTTTTTTTTTATAAATATTTATATAAATGTATATTATGTATTGTTCTTTTATATACTCATTTATAAGATATGCATATATGTACGTATATATATCTTTCTACCACAGATATGTATAACTGATAAAAAAAAAATTCACGATATTTATAATATAACACTATTCAGTCACTTATAGTTATTTTTATTATTATTTCTATATTTGTTTAGAAATCCAAAACAATACTGGCACATTTACCACAATTACTCAACAAAAAAATTTATTTATATTAAAATACTATTCTTCAGAATAGGTTTCGTTAGTTTCTTTCTAATTTTCAAACTCAACTCCCAAATTTGTTTTTTTTTCCGACCAAAAAACAAATTTTTAGAATTTCGCAGGCTAAGAGATTCCAAAAATATTAAACCGAAAATTTTGTGAACTACGTTTTATTAAAAGAAAATTAAAGTAGAATTTTGCACAGTATTAGTTTTAGACTCCAAACAAACACCAAAATTTGGGACAATATTCATATTGTAACAATCGTGGGGACGTACCGCACGCCCTGATCCAAGCCGGGCCTAAACTAAACTAATCTGAATTACACATAAATGAATAACACAAAAACAATAAAAAAACATTCATTTTACAAAAAAAAAACAAATAATAATAATATTATATATTATTAACAAAATTACTAAATTAATTATATAATACTGAACATAAATATACTAAAATCATATTTAAAGTTACGTACGGATATCTTTAATGTGATAAATTCCTAAATTATTCCCATCTTTTCTCACAACCTCATAAGCAGTATTTCCTACTTTTCGCAATATTGTGCATTCCAAAAATTTACGAGCCAGCTTTGCCGAAAATTTATTAACAGCACTGCTTTGTACATAATTCTTTACAAAAACTGTTTGCCCAACAATTAAATTTCGAACTTTGCTTCTGAGATTATAATTTTGTGAAGATCTATCATAAGCTTCTTTTAAATGTTTTAAAACACTTTGTTGGCAAATACTTAAATTATTCGCTTTTGTTTCGGGTGAAATATTCACTTCTCCTTCCAAATTCAACAATTTTAACAACTCGTACTCCTTACCATTTGTGATTAAATGTTGTCCAAACATTAAAAAATGTGGCGAATACTTCGTGGAACTATGAACAACATTTCTTAATGCTGCTGTTATTTCGAAAATATGTTGGTCCCATGTTACTTGTGATTCTGAAATATATGCCCTTAAAGCACAAATAATTGATCGGTTTACTCGTTCCGAAGCGTTAGCTTGTGGACAATAACGTGGAATTAAAGAATGTTTCACATTGAATTTTGACATTAAATTTTGAAATAATTTAGAGGTAAACTGTACGCCATTATCGGAAACAACATATTCCGGAACTTAAAAGGCCAAAAAAACTTCATTTTCTAGAAATTTAACAACATCAATAGCAAAGCAAGTGCTTTTCGAAACGGTTTAAGAAAAATAAATTTTGAATAGTGATCTAAAACGATAAATAAATAACAATTTCCATTCTTAGATCTCGGATAAGGTCCGAGAAAATCAACAAATAAACGTTGCATAGGTCGCACAACCATCCTCTGTTCACCCATTTCGGTTCTAGTTATGTAATTGACCGGTTTGGTTTCTTTACATATTTTACATGAGTTTACGAATTCTTTTACATCCAGTGCCATTTTTGGCCAATAAAAGTACCGTTGAATTCGTTCTAGCATTTTATTTGTTCCAAAATGTGCAGACGTTGGAGGGTTGTGAGCTTGATTTAGAATGTGTAAAACCAAAGGTTGGGGCACATATAATTTAAATTTAGGAAGATCAGTTGCCGAAATAGTCAAATTTTGATTTGTCGTATTCACAAGAATTTTACCATCAGAAACACAAAAATTTGAAAATGAGGCCAAATTGTTTTGAATTTTATCAATCAAATTTAAATAATCCAAAGATTTAAATGCCACTGAATCAAGGTTTATGTCAAAACCGCACTCATGAAGTATCAATTCTTCCATAAACACACGAGACAGTGCATCTGGTACTACCATTTGTGATCCACTGCGATGCTGTATTGTGAAATCGAAAGCCTGCAACTTCAAACTCCACCGCGCCAACCTGCCTGTGAGCTCTTTTTGACTCATAAGCCATTTAAGGCTAGCGTGGTCGGTTACAATTACGAAAGGATATCCCTCAACATATGCCCGAAACCTCTTTACGCTGAACACAGCAGCAAAACATTCAAACTCAGTGATAGAATAATTGCGCTGAGCAGCGTTCAATTTCTGCGACATATATGCTATTGGATGATCCTCTCCGTCATCTCCTTTTTGAAGCAACACACTTCCGACTCCAGTAGTACTGGCATCACACTGGATCACAAAAGGTTTACCAAAATTCGGATGAACAAGTACAGGAGCATTTGTCAAAGCGATTTTCACCTTTTCAAATGCTTCCTGAGCCTTATTGGTCCAAATAAATTTGCTCTGCTTCCTAGTCAAATCTGTAAGCGGTGACACTAACGATGCAAATGAGCATATAAATCTTCGATACCACCCGGCCACTCCCAAAAACCGACGTAGTTGTTTGAGAGTACATGGCACAGGGTACTCTTGAATTGCTTTAACCTTTTCTGAATTTGTCGCCAAAATTCCATCTCCTATCACATATCCCAGATAATTTATTCTTTTTAAAAGAAAATGACTTTTCTCAATGTTAACCGTTAAACAAGCAGCAGACAATTTATTTGCCACTAACGAAAGTAATTCAATATGTTCCTCAAATGTTTTGGAAGTGATTAGAAGGTCGTCAAGATATACAAATATACGTTCGTGAAGCTCACACATTGTTTGTGGCGCGTTGCAAAGACCAAATGGCATCACTGTGAACTGGTATAACGGACGACCAGGGACGGTAAACGCTGTCTTATCGCGAGACTCTTGATCCAGTGGGATTTGCCAAAAAGCATCCTTTAAATCTAAACTTGAAATGAATTTGGTGTCCTCCAACCGGCTCAAGAGTCCGTCGATTATAGGCAACGGGTACGCGTCCCTCTTCGTTACTTCGTTTACACGTCTGGCATCTAAACAAAGACGAGCTTTGCCATTTGCCTTAGTTACTAATGTTACAGGTGAACTCCAAGAACTTCTGGACACTTCAATCACTCCCAAAAACATCATCCGATCTGTTGCGATCTTGATCTGCGCAACAACTTTGCTGAATAAAGCATAACGAAAATCTCAATGATTCAGGAGCTATCAACATGAATATGAGTGTATATTATGACAAATTTTTGACTCAGAGCCAAAACATGTCGAAAGCGATATCTCAAAAATGAAGGACTAACTTTAAAATGGGACAATTCAGTGTACTCGAATTAGGTTTACCCCTGGGTGCCCAGCTTGTCACAAAAAAAAAAGTTTGCGATTCAAGCACAGTGTTATTAATAATATCCAAACGAAAGCGGTTTACACATTCAAACAAAATTATTCCCGCGATAAATTACTTGTGTTACTTTTTGACATAAACTTATCTTGCCACTTTACATTTTATCTTGAAAAAAAAAAATTGAGAATGTGAATTTATTAAAACATCACGATATCTAATCTAGACTTCTACGATAATTTTTTTCATGTAAAAATTTTTTTAACACTAACACACTTTGCAATTTATCTTAGTTTTTAGAGAATCAGCGCACAAGTGTGGCCATCATTAAGACCTTTCATTTGAATCTATTTCCAACCATGAATCATTTGAATCTATTGAACCAAAACAGTATTGAAATTCAGATACGATTTATTGAATAATTTTAGGTAAATTGATTTCAATGTGCTACTAGCTAGCAATTATTTAATATTTCATATTTTAGTTAATTTTACTTAATATATTCGATAAATTATAAATAGAAAATATCTCTAATTATAGTTAATTCTCGTAAATCGTTTACGTTTTACATTTTTAGATGACTATTGTAGTAAAATAGCAATAAAATCGACGGATTATAGCTGAACTTTCTACGAAATCAGAATATTGTTGCAATAAAAATTAACTAACCTCAAATTAGTTACAACATAATATATTTACTTTTTTCGACAATATTATCTAAAAAATTAGGCAAACATTGTATTTTGATTTTATCTAATTGGCGTTAGGTAAATAATCTATTTACACAAATCAAGGTAATAATGTATGATATTGGTTTTGGCAATATAACTGCGAACACCTTTATATTATTTACATTTTCCACTACTACACTTTTTTAACAGTCAGACTGCTGGCTAATTTGAGTACTTACTGGGGTTAGTTAGCCACACATATTGTGTAACATACGATATATTGTCGACATTAAATTAAATCGTTTTATGGTTTTAACCAGTTAAAATGCATAACTAATTTGTAAACCTTTTTTTGCAATTACTACGAATAAAATTCTCGAAATAAATAAAGTATATAAAACAACACGTTCGAAGGGTGAACCAAATTATAATTTAAAGAAAACTCAATATCACTAAAACGTTTTAACTAAGCTAAATAGCAAATAGAAAACTAACTCACGCGAACAATTATTCCGGTCTTTATGACGTATTCGACTGAGAAAATTCAAAATAACCAATAAATTCTTGTGTTCGGCTACACAGAATAACTCGCACTATAAGTCAAGACCAAAGTGTTTTTTATGAAAACGAACTGGTAGAAACATTTTTTGTGTTCAACTAATTGCATGTTGATTTAAGCAAAATATTAACTTGAATGCAAATTTGACACCTCCTATTTGTAATACTTATTGTCCGCATTATATCTGTACAGTGTACATATTATCTATACTGCTAAATAAAAGTGGTGTGTCTGTCTGTAATTTCAAAATAAATGACTGCTTCCGTTTTTTAAATTTTTGTCCGACTGTCTATATGTCTGTCCCCAGCCCACCCATTTTAGTTATTCGGGTTTCATATCAAAACTACTATATCGATTTAAGTGTAGCTTATATTGGTTTGTATAACTAACTTTATTTTATCTCGATATCTAAATCACCGTTGAATATTGACGTCATTGTTAAGCAATTATATTTTTGCCATTTTCTACTTAGCAGTAATGTTGTTGTAATTTTTCGTGTTCCAATAAACTGTCGATTTGGCAACGTTTAAGATTTAGAAGCTATAATGAGGGTAGCGGTTTTAACCAGTTATATACCACACATAGAATCACCTGAACAATTGTATGTACTGATTTTCTGAAATTTTATCTAATTTTGAAGCTTAGTTTAGGAGATACGGAATGTTCCAAAATTGGAACAACCGTTGAAACACTGTAAAGTATTTAAAAAAAATTAATTTTTATTTTTTTCAATACTGTACACGGCCCTGCGTTGCTGTGGCTCAGTCTGGTTTAATAGAAAAAAGGGGAAGTACACGTTTCTTATAAGTTTAAATTCACAATGTTTGTGGGTATACAATATTTTTTGTTGTTCGATTATCTGTGCGGAGCAACAAAAATCCCGACTTTTCCCGATCTTGTGAAGCAAAAATCCCTCAAAAATTCCCGCCAATATTTTAATAAAAACACATATACGTATACCCATATAATTTGAATTATTTATTGCGTACACCTTATAAAATTACATACATAGCAAACAACTATTACAATTACATACATACGTAGTAAATATTGAGTATTAAATCATAAAATAGGAACTTCAGTTAATATCCAGAACGGTTAAGAAATAAAATTTTACCTCTTTCATTATTCATTTGTTTATGTTTTAGAATTTTGGTATAAATTTGTTGATGATAATAAAGATAAATGCTTTTCAGTCACCACAAATGACACACAATTTATATTTTTGTTCTGCATTGCTGACTTGAAAACACAACGAATTTAAGCATTCTTCCCCAATTCGGTTACGTTTTTTCACTTTGATATCGGTTACCATCGAAAATATTCGCTCAGCATCCGCATTTGAATGAGGCAAAGTTAAGATAAATGTGGCAGCTTTACTTAAGTTCGGAAAAACCAATTCTCCACTTAAAGATTTTTATCGTAGATAGTTCTTTCCAAAAATCTTCAACATCAAGATTTTGTAGATTCTGCTTCTCGTTTTCTGTAAATTCAAAAGGTAAATCACTCCATTCGTCCTCAAGACGATACTTATCACATGCAGGCGTAAAATATTCATATAGATCAGCTAAACTATTACAGAATTTTCGACTTGAAATATTCAAAGCTACCTCGGGATTTAAAAATTCAATTGTTTGGAAAAATTTGTCATTTACAGGAAATTTTTGAAGAATTTTGTAAATACATCTTTCAACAAATTTTCCACAGTTTTTTCTTATATTAGATTTTTGTTCTACACACAAGTATCTAGTATTGTTTTTTAGATTATTCGAATTTAAATATTCGGCTAATTCCGCAACTAATTTAAAATTTTCGACGGCAAGTTTTGTATCTTCATTCACTAAAATTTCAAATGTTGAAATATTATCTGAAAATATTTTATTAACAATTTCTGGTTTAAGAATTATTTTAGCAACAACCAGCAAAATTTTTTTTGATTCGTCATATAATCTATGAACTAAAATGGTACTACTTTGGAATAAGGAATTAAATCTATTAAAATAGCTCAAGATATTTTTTAAAAAAATTAGATATACTTTGATTTCGAGATTTTCGAAAAATTTTAAAATTGCAGTGGCCTTCTTTCGTTTTGTAAATGATTCTTCATAAATAAAAAAAATGATGCAAAACGGTCCAATTTTTTAATATGTTTATTATGCACGGATGCATAGAAAGCCATCTTGTAGTAGCAGGTGAAATAATTTTTCGTTTGGCAGTTTCAAAATATTCCTGAAATTCACATAATACGGCGGCGCTCTTTGGACTTTCAGATACGTATGTTCCCGTATCTCTAAGAAATATCTCGACCTCAGCAGGTAAAAATTCCATTGCGGACTTCACCACTAAAGCGGATGAGTGGCAAATGCATATTAATAATATGATTGGGTCATCGACATCTTTCTGAAGCATGGTAAAAAATGAATTATTGCGGCCGATCATTACAGCAGCAGTATCGGAGGCCATTCCAATTATATTTTGAATTGGAATATTTCGTTGAAATAAACAATTTTTGAAATGTTCATACAATGTTTTGGCAGAGCAATCTGTAGCGTTAATATTTTTTAACTGCAATAATTGAGTGTTAATTTTATTGCTTTCAACATATCTAACAAGAACACATATATTTTTCTGGTTGCTTAAATCCGTCGATTCATCAATAAAACTGGAAAAATTAGTTTTGCTTAAAATATAATTTAAATGTTCGTCTTCGACTTTGCATAATACATTCGTAATAAGTTTTGTACTCTTTGTGCGACCTACATTGACATCCTTACATATTTTTGAGTCTATAAAAATGTTTTTAAGTAATGGAACTAGCGAATCAACAATTTGTATAGAAACGTTGTTATCTGCTAAAATTGAAGCAATTTTAATTTCAGTAGTTTTCACTTGCTTTTCGTGACAATTTTTAACAAAAAAATTACTTGCCGATGGCGTGTGCAACATGTTCCTTAAATTAATTTTGTGTTTCTCACCATTATTATGCCGTTTCAATTCGCTACTGCCACAAATTACCGACGATTTACAGGCATTGCAAAAAGCTTTTGTCCTGTCGTTTTTGACTGGAAGCAACCACTCTTTAAAGTCTTTATTTTCTAACCACAATGCTTGAAAATACTTAACTTTTTGTTCTTTCATTTTCATTTTTAATCGTACGTTTTTCTTAGGATTAACATATTCTACATCAGTATCATCTGTTTCCGAACAAATCCGGTCGTTATCACTAGCAGTCTCCATAAATGTTGATTATTACTAATCTTTAAAACAAACTATTTTATTTAATGTTCAAATGTGATGCAGAAGAAAACTTTACACGATATGTAAACCCAATAACAATAAAATTAAAATTTGACAATTGGTTTACCTTTCGAACCGTTTTTAACAAAGCAAAGAGCAAACCCACAAAACGAAAAATTATCCTATAAACGTTTAAGTACCCATTATGTATTACGCTACTATTCCTTTGCGGTACACTATAAAATATATTAAAATTTTGTTCGCCGCATTTCATTTTGTAATGAATTGTTAATTTGTATAGTACCTAAAATTATTAAATGTATAAAAATCCCGCATTTTCCATCTTATTTCCCGCTTTCCCGCTTGACCCGAAATATCCCGCAAACGGGAAAAAATCCCGCAATCTGGCAACACTGCATCAAACCAAAGAAGAACGAGCAAATTAATCTAATTTTTGGTAATCATTCAGTTCGTCTCCAACCAGCCGCTGAAGTACGTCGCGCGTACAACTTGCGCTCACTTACACCATGCTGCACATCACGCCATCCACCATTGTACATGGTGAATGAATTAATAAAATTCAATCAATAATTTAATATAATAAAATAAATTATACAATAAAAATTCAAAATAATTTGAATATAATTAAATTCAATAATTTAAATAATATAAATTAAATTTAATAAATAAAAGTAAGAACTTTTATAAAATAAAATAAAAAAAAATTGAGTGATAACCTCAAATCATGATGGGGACACATTCTACCATTTAATTATAAGCGAGACAGCTGGAAAGTGTTCAACGGACGATTCGAGCAGTTTATTGCTGAAATTTAATATAGAGGATGATAACCAAAAAACAAAAGGCTTTATTAAACTTTTGTGGAAATGACACTATCAATTTGTATATAGTCTATGTTGTCCATCGGAGTTGAGTGAGGTTAAGACACTGGATGACCATTTTTTTGGTGTGGTTAATATGTGGATCCAGATGAAATTTGGTCAGCATATGGTGGATACGATTCTATATAAATTTGTCACGGGAATAAACAACAGCAAAATTTTTGACGAATTGTGTGGAATCTAGGGAGCATAAAAAAGACGTTGAGTCTACCAAATAAAATAAATTGATGGTCGAAAAGCAGAGCAAAATTATGGCGATAAAAAATATATGAGTGGTAGGGGTGATGAAAAAATGTGAGGTAAACAAAATAATGACAATGATAGAAGAGTTATACAAAAAATTGGAACGCAACAGTTAGTGAACTTCACACCTTGTATCGAAATTCAATATATAAATTAATTAATCCTTTGCACTCGGCACCGTTTCGGACGTTACCTACCAGTAACTCGACGCCACTTTTTAACGAAAACGTACATCCTGGAAACGTGATATTATACAGTATAATTTTAGAACCAAGTAAGGAATTGTAATGAAATTTGTTTTATATGAATTTGTGGACATTGAAGAACACATATTTACAAAACATTTACAACATGCATAGCGGGTTGATTTGTACATGTTTCAAAATAAAATGTTGTTTGCCGCCTTCCGCCTGGTGTTTTTCTGTCAGAACGGACAATACAATCCCGTTTTCTTTCTTTCACATTTGGAATATGCAACTTATTATTCAGTCTATTGTCTGACAACGATGTAAATGGACGTGATCGAGATTCTCGAAAATCACCTCTCAACTGCTTGTGTGTCATTGGTTTTTGTTGTTTTCCTTCTTCTGAGATTCGGTAAAGTATGAAGGAATTTATAACGCTCATTTCCAATCCCCAAAAAAAATAATTTTCTCCACCATTTCAAAGATTTTCGCAGAAAACAATACTTGGAGGCGTATTGATCTGCAAGATCGACACCGCCCATATTTGCGGTATAATTGAGAACCATTTGAGGCTTATCAATAGATATAATATTTCCACCACGTAACGTTCTGAGGGTTGATTGCATTCCTATGTTGTTATAATTACTTAGCATTGTGACAGTTCTTTTATCCTTTCACGCAACAAGTGTAATATTATTTTTTCTATATGCCACTGTCTTTTTTGATGAAAATTTTGGTTTACGAATTGCCATGGGTATGTCTTTTCGATTTACTTTTACTGTGCCGGTAAGATTACATTTCATCTTTAGCAATTCTTCTGCTAAAGGAATACTGGTATAATACCTATCAGTATACATATGGTATCCTTGTGCATCAGGAACCTTGTCTATCAACTTTTTATATAAATGCAATGGAATTCTCGTGCTTACAGGAAGATCTGGCCGGGAAATGCTATCGGATGTGATGCTGCCAAAATAAGGAAGAATTGAAAATAAATATCCAGTTTTTGCATCGGCTAGTGCATATATGCGTTTACCCCATTTGGTCAGCTTATTTGGATTATATGTTATAAATGATTTTCTGCTTTTGAATTTTTTTTTTTGAATGCTTTGTATGGTATGAAATATTCACTAAATTTACAGAATCTATATATTCTAAACAATTGCTGGCCTTTGGAATACGAGTTTTGATTGTGTTATCGCTTCGTGTATCTTTATTCAAATGAAGCATCCAAAATATTTGTAGAAATCTGTCCCTAGTGAAAGTTTAGGAAAAAAAAGGAATTTTACTAATGGAATCAGTAGACCAATATTCTTGGAGATTTGGCAGGTGGATCAATAACGGCGATAAAAGCTAAAAATTATTGCTTGGTAACATCGTGCCACTTGTGCCAAGTTGATTTATGAGACAATTATTTGTTCCTTTATTTTTTCGTTGGCATAATGGTTCGTTTCTTTTATTATATTGTCTATTAATTCATTTGTAAAATATAAACTAAAATAATCTATGGGTTCTTTTATATTGCTTCGTATTTGTGGTCCGGGTGTTTGGTGATGTATGTCAAACTCGATCATTGAAGAAAAACCGGTAGATTCACTAACGTCTTCCTACTCTTCACTTGATACGTCTTCTACGGGGATGTTTTCTTTTTCACTACTTGTATCGCTATCACTATTTATCAAATTTCTTCTTTTTCTTGTTGGTTGGATAATATCCTCATTACTATCATTTTCTTCTGCTTGAACAGTTATTTTGTTAAATCTGTCTGTATAAATGTCTATCTGGAACTCATCTTCACTACTGCTTACTTCACGAGATTCACTGGTACTTGGTCGTTTTGCCATTTTTAGAAAACAAAATTTGATTATATAATAAAAGAAAGGGTAAAAAAATACTTTGGAAATAACTAATGGTAAATTACGAAAACACAACACTGTCTTATTACTGCAGAGATCTTTTCTATTCGACGCTTCAGTATACGAACTGAGATTTCTTCTCTCGGTTATTGGATTTCTTTATTATCGTATCAAGTTTCCCACTTCATTGAGCCATACCCTTGTAGCTTTGTACGCCTAATCCACTATATCTACAATTTGCTCAACGAATCAGAGAAGTGTACAGTCAGTCGTGAACGCACTTCGCACGTTCTTTTTCGACGTGTAAAACGGTTGATTTATTTATCTTGCATCTTGTTAATTTTATCATAGGTTGCAAGGTTTGAATGATCCACCATCTGCCCTACCAGCGACAAATGGTTCAGACTTGTCAGCAGCATCAAGCAGCGGTAGGACACGGGAATCCAATATTTCGTTAACGCCTGCTCAGTTGGCTGGTTTTATTAATGATGATGTTGTCAAGGCTGTCTCACAATTGTTAACCTTCGCATGAACAGTATCTACCCGGGTAGATATCACGGTTTTTATTTTTCAATAAATTTCAAATCTCGCGCTAAACAAATGATAAAAAATTATCTTCAAGTTACACTCACCGTAGAATCCCCACGCAACATTGCGCTCTCAAAACCCTAATGTGTGGTTTGAGATACACGAGCACCAGTTCACTTTGGCAGATATCACGGTGGAGTCTACTAAATATGCTCATGCGGTGGAAGCCCTGGATGCACGTCTCCATGATACATTCGCATATGTTATCACTACACTGTTATTACTCTGAAGGGTAATACACTTTACACTTCAATCAAGGCGGAGTTGATTCGGGTACTTGGCGAATCTCAAAAAACAGGAAGCCGTCTCAGTTGTTGAGTATCATGAAATTGAACGCTGGTGACAATTTTAACGAAGCGACACTTCGTCAATTTTGGATGAAGAGATTGTATCAGTCAGTTCAAATAGTGCTCACACCATTCGAAAACGACGTCTCCATGTCAGTCCTTGCAGAACGGGCTGACAATGTGCATGAGACCATGGCCCAGGCACAAACAAGTTCTATTGAGACTTCTGCATCTGGTTCTTCTAATCAAAATTCAACTTATTCTCTAGATAATAAACTTTCGGGATTTAAAAAAAAAACATTATTATCGGAGATTTCGAAAATTGTTAATCAAAATTATAGATCACGATCTAAATCAAATTCACGTGGCCGCAATTATTCGCGATCAAATTCTAGAAATAATTATTCTCGTAAAAACTCTCCAAATTCTCGAAATTCTTACAATCAATTTTACGGTGAATCTTCGGCTGAGAATAATTTTATTTGTTTTTATCATCATCATTTCGGCACAAAGGCATTAAAATGTAAACCAAATTGTAAATTAGTATCTTCTACCGATAATAATGTTTCAAAAAAAATAAATAGTTATTCACAATTGGCAGTATGTAATGACGATTCTAAAGGGGTAACCATAGAAAAATTAAAAAAAATTATAAACGTAACTTTAAAAAAATTATGTTTGCGTTGAAAGCTGTTTCTGTGATTTCGACCATGGAAAAATTAATTTAAATTAAAAAATTTAACGAAGCTTCGTTAAATATGAATTGTCACTTAATAAAAATTATTGGAGCGAAATTTTGCGTTCAAACGTAAAAAAAATCAAAATTTGTATCGTGCTACCTAAAAAAAACAACAAACAATAAACAGCTGTCACTATAACAAATAGTTGTCATTCAATATATTCTACAATATTTACGGCATACTCGTTACGTCTAGTAGGCTGGAATGTCATTAAAAATTAGTGTGGTCAACATTTTTAATTTTTTTTAATTTTATAATTTTTTTATAGTTGGCCCTTAAAACTAGCCGCCTTTTAATTTACGAAATTTTTCTCCAGACTCATTTTTTAATTTATACAGGTGCAGATGCCTCAGTCTTGCCAGCCCGTTTTGTTTGGAGTCCAATTGTCGATCCATGATTCAGATTATTCGCAGCTAAAGGTTCTTCGATAAATGCGTACGGAACTAAATTTTTGAGACTTGACATCGGACTGCGCCGCAAATTCTCCTGGGATTTCATAGTTGGCGATTTGTCCATGCCTATCATCGGTACGGATTTTTTGAGGAAAACTGGGTTATTAGAGCATATACAGAGACAGAGGCTCATAGATCCGTTAACCTCTCTGTATTCAAATGGATCTCCTTCCTCCTACCATGATACCACTGTTTCTCGGATCGACAAGTCAGCAATGGACCCAGGAGTTTTCAACGTAATATCAAAATTTTTAACGGTTATTCACGGTAATATTAATATTGACAATACTAGACATAATGTGGCTCACAAAATTGAAACTAACGGACCACCGGTTGCATGCAAACCACGACGACTAACCGATATTATGTGCTACGATCGATCTGATTGGACTAGTGTTCTTCCTGCAATCTTACTTAGACTACAAACGACGTACAGTGACGAAATAAAAGCTGCTCCAGCTGAACTGGTTTTCGGATGTACAACTCGAGTTCCTGGAACATTTTAAGATACTACGAACGACCAAATTTTACAATCAGACTTTATTACGAACTTAAGACGACACTTTGATGAAATTCGACCTGTACCGGCTTCTCGGCATACTACGGACAAAAAATTCATCAGTAAAGATCAGCTGACTTGCTCGCACGTTTTCTTACGGACTGACGCAGTACGCAGGTCATTGCAACCAGCAAATACTGGACCATATTTGGTTATCGACCGTACAGACAAATTTTACACTTTGGATCTGAACGGACGACACGCCAAAATATCCATCGACCGACTCAAGCCATGTTACTCTGACAATCAATCAGAAATTACGGACGCATCAACTATACAAACTGGATTACTTTTACCGTTTCGATAGATCTTCGATCTCTCTGGGAAGAGAGTATTGGGGCATCTTCACACCTTGTATCGAAATTCAATATATAAATTAATTAAAATTGACTAGCACCCGAATGGTTAGTTGTGTACAAACCAACTTTTTGTAAAAAATTTCTTTTCTTAGAAGAGAAGTCACCGTAAACTTCCACAAGCATTCGATGTTCTTCAGCTGCACTTTTTCAATTTAATCAAAAAATTAACGCTTCCTGTAAATGCTATTTAGTTATCACAAAATCCGACACATTCAACACCGTTTTGTATGAAACTCAAAGCAATACAAACTGAATGCTAATGGCAGATGTTTAATCCGTCCGAAACAACGGAAATCAGCTGTTACTATAAAAAATTTATTATGGTCAAAGCCACTTTTTGAAAACGGCCCGAATTAATTTGTAGTCCCAAATTTGACATAAATTATGTCGCCTAGTGAATACCTTGTTAAAGTTAGCCGAAAGTTGCCAGCCGAAAGATAATGCAGATAGTGTCTTGACTGATTCAACAGAAAGTTGAACTCTCTTTATACTCTCGCTCCTATCGATTTTTAAATTCCTATAAACTGAAATAATTTCTCCTTCACCCGAAGGATATAACCCGATCCTAAATTCATCCTAAATTTTAGTTTATGACTGATTTTTGCTGTATTCAAGACACTATCTGCATTATCTTTCGGCTGGAAACTTTCGGCTAACTTTAACAGTATCTAGTGAATATTGTTTCATCGGGTTTCTTCTTTTATTATTGTAATTTATGTCTTTTGATTGTTTGAATCCATCCGAACTGTTCAGGATTTTTTATTTTTACGTCCGTCTCTATTGCTAATTTTTTCTCTCTATTCTTTTTTGTTTTTTTTTATGATTTTATTGTCGTTTTCCACTGTTGATATGTTTATTGCAGGTTGCACAATTTTTTGATAATTGGAATTTGTAACGGTATCTTGGCTACAATACTCCCCGGCTAGACGAAAGTCGGTGTTTATTTAAATCTCCACGGGAAATGCACATGTGGACCGGATCGAGTGATTTTCGTCTATTCTGGTGCCGTAGTAACAGTAGCCGGTTTGTTTGTTGTCGATCACACCTGCATTGCTTGATTTGGATCTATCGGTGCCATACCTATCGGTAAATTGCTTGTCGGCAAATACGCTGGCTTAAGGCGATCAATTTTTATGTTCATTTTGCGCGTAAGCTGTCGCACGCGGAAATATTTTGGCGTTCGTGCGAGCCCCTCGAATGGTCCATGGTACTTATGCGTCAGGCTCGGGCGAAACGAATCGTTTCGCACGCAGAAATATGTGGGTCTCTCTCTCTCTGGCACTATATCCCATCAAGGGATTTGGCCGCCTCATATGAGGTTTCATAATCATTTTTTCATTTCGGATAATGAGTGATTAATTCATTGATCCTAAACCAGCCGTGAAATTTTTTCCTTGTCACCACCGGGAATCGAACCCGGGACCTCCGGTCGCTGGAGCAAGCATGCTAACCACTTTGCCACCGGGGCGGCAAAATATGTGGGTCGCTGTATGCAAATTTTCATTCATGCTCATTGCATTTCTCAGTTCGATGAATGTTTGTTTCTCTGTCATCTTTGATGGCTGCCCGTCGAAAAATTCACCTCCAATGCGAACCGTTGTGCCGGAAACGAGTTCGGCCTGTGTTGCATTTAAATCCTCTTTACTGATCGAAGGCCGAGGAGAATTGTTGTTAAATGCGTCGTCCATTTCTCGGTGTTGTGCAGAGAATTGCTGCCTTTAGCGTGCAGTGGTGCCATCTTTTAATGGGGCCATTTGCATGTGGAATATACGCCTTTGTGCTGTAATGTCGAGTTCCCAGAGTTCTCATCAACTCGTCGAAAAGGTGTGACTCAAACTGAGCTGATCTTGGTCGGTGGTCTTTTGGCACATCAAATTTTGCTATCCACTCCGAAATGAGTGCGCTTGCGACTGTTGGTGCTGACATATCGGGAATTGAAATTACTTCTGGCCAACGTGTGACACGATCTATAATCGTCAAGTAGCGATTTCCTTCAGATGGTGAGAACGGTCCCACTAGATCTACATTAATGTGAGGAAATCGCTCGGTCGGAGCATCGATACTCTCCACTTCTGAATGCGTGTGACGTCCAATTTGTGCTCGTTGACATTTTAAACAGCTTCGAACAAATTTAGCGACATCTGATTGAATGCCTGGCCAAACGAATCGTTTTGCTATCAATTTAGCTGTGCCTCGTACACCTGGATGAGAGATGTCGCATGAATTACCTGAATGAACTCACTTCGAATTTTTTACGTCACGAATGTCACTCGTGGATTAATCGCAATATATATTATCTACGCCAGAAGAGATTTTAACTCTGCATCGTTTGTCTGGTCATCCGCCAATTTCTCGTATTTGATTTCCCCACTCGAGTGGATACTCTCTATGCGTAATAAAAGATCCGCCGTTACGTTTTGAGCACCCTTGACGTGCCGGATTTCGGTGGTCATTTGTCTGATGTAATCGAGTTGCCTCGCACTTATGATCGGTGTAGAGATGTGACAACTTCTTACTTGCAGCATGATTTTGAAATGTTTAACGACCAAATATATTGCTGTGAGATCACGTTCATACGTGTTGTATCGAAGTTGCGCTTTATCAATTTTTTTTTAGAAAAAACCTAACGGTTGGAGTCCGTTGTCAACGATTGATGAAGTACCTACTGCAAAAGCCGCGATATCGCAAGTGTCGACATAAAGCGAAAGCTCTGCCGTTTTGATAGATGAGCGAGTAAAGCTTCGTTAGATAAATCGAGTTTGCACTTTTCAAATGCATTTGAGCTTCGTCCGTAATTTTACTTGAGTTTCCATGGCGTTTAGTAAAAACTTGCGATGTAGTTGATTGTCGCCAAAAACTTTTTAGTTGATTTAGCATTGTCGGAAGTGGAAATGATTTGATGGTTTTGATTTTGTCGGGTAAAGGCAAAGTCCTACGGATGAAATGCGATGTCCAAGGAAATGAATATCTTGCTGGCCAAATTCGCATTTGGCAACATTTATTGTTAAATCGTTCTGTTTCAATCGCCCGAAAACGATTCGCAAGTGTTCCTGGTGCTCTTCGGGCATTTTCGAATCGATGCACAAATCGCCGATATACGCAAACACAAACTCGAGATCCCGGCAAACTTCGTGAATTAAACGCTGGAACTCAAAAAGTCCGAACGGTTTCATAATAGCCGTTTTTCAAGTTCTCTTCTGCGACTGGAACCTGATGGAAAGCTTTTTGCAAGTCGATCTTTGAAAAATGGTATTCTTTACATACGGAATTGGGTAGCGATCCGGAACTGTGATGGCATTTAAAGCACGAGAAATACCGCAAGAGCTCCAGATCCGACGGGCTTCTTCACCATGTCAAGTGAGCTTGCCCAACTATTGCTTGATGGTTGACAAATTCCGGCTTTCATCAATAATTCGAATTGCTTATTCGAGTTTATCGGGCCCCAATCGTCGAGGTCGAGCGTATACAGGATGTCATTCGATGTACTATAGCGGTAGAAATTTCCCTTCCGGTCAGTGGAAGCATCGTAATTTGCTTGAACTCTTCCAGTAGACTAGCGTAATTCAAATCCAACTGGTGTGTTTTGTATTCGGCCGTCTCGTCGATGGTGACGCGCATACAATTTGAATTTAGGCCAGTGAGCAGGTGGATTTTTTTTCCATTCAAATCGATTAGCAATCCAGCGAAGAAAAACGTCCACCTGAAGTTACATCGTAATCCGACGTTTACCTTCGCAGTATTGTAGTTCCAAACGTTTTGATTTTCGTACTGTTTGGCATGACTGATACGTCGGCGCCTGTATCAATCAAAAATCCGATGTTCGTAGTATTGTCGTAAATTTTTAGTCGGTTAATGAATTTTGAATTACGGCGCTCCTAACCTAAAACCGACGCAGGCTGTTGGCTCATTTACTATCTGACTGGGCGTCTTTCGCTGCGTCAAAATTGCACGACATGTGGCATCGGTTAGCTTTAGCGCCAACTTCCAATAGAACCAACAATTATTTGGGTGTATTAGCGTTCACTGAATTACTGCTAGCTTCGAACCTTAATTCCAGGCTTACAAAATATAGTTGCGTGCTGTTTCGACTAGTCTCGGCATTGGCAAACGTCAAATCGTTGTATTTGCTTGTATGGAGACGGTGGGCGCTCCTTCGTTATCTGCGCCATCAATACCCATTTGAGTTTTTTCACTTATTTTTGACTGTTTCACTTTTGTTTATCACTTTCGCGTGTTTAGATCACGTCGGGGTCACCACTTTGGAATTTAACCACCACTTTGTGGCTTTGCTATCCTCGCATAATCCTAAATAAATCTACGATGATGGCCTGACGTGCCCAGAAAGAATCTCAGGTCTTTGAGATTTGTGGACGGAGACAGTTTAACAATTGCTTGCACCTTTTGGGCATTTTGCTTTATTCCATTGGTGTCCACGATAAAACCTAAAAATTCTACCTCTTGTTTTAAGAATTCACATTTGTTCAATTGAACTTCAGTCGGAGTAGTAGTCGAACGAATGCGCACTTGCCATTATTAATTAAGAAGGCCGTTTTCTGTTTATCCGCGTCTTTGAGTGGAATCTGGTGAAATCCACTTTTGAGAGCAAGAGTACTAAAATATGTATTCCTTCTAAGATACACGAGGCCCTCGTTAATTTCTGGAATAGGGTATCTATCTGATATGTAGGTATAGGAAGACCGTGAAGGCTTTATGATCCCTTCACGTAACAGCTCGTTTACCTATTTTCCACTTCATCTTTTAGTGCCGTAGGATACTGAAAAACCGTAAAATAAAATGGATAATTCTCATTGTGTGTATAGGTCAATCTTTTATCCGGATCTGAGAATAATTTTGAAAGTTTTTGATTATCGCGAGGAGTTGCGTTGAACTTATTCGTCGTTTAAATGAGAAATATGTAAGTTAATCTTATTACCTTCTTGGGATTTAAGTTGTTTGAGCGGAATTTTTATATTTTTATTTTATGGTTCCATCGAATAACCAAATTGGGGTGGTCGTGGATAATCTCGGGTGGATTGTGAAAAGGATGTGGATGGAGTTGTTCTTCGATCATTTGTGTTTGCAAATCGAATGTTCGAAATATTGTGCCTCCTGGGAGGAATCTGAGAAAAAATATTATTTCTTCTTTTAGAGTTTTGATTGCTGTTGTTCGCTTATTGCGTACGGAAATCGATATTTTGAAATTTCAAAGTAAGTGCGGTAGTGCCACTGGCTCTCGTTTTCTCATTAAACGAGGCGGAACTCCGCGGATTAAGGTATCAAGTGTCTCTTCTCTATAAGACTGTGTTAGATACCTTGAGATTTTGAGCGAATTTAGCGGCGTATTAAACGACTCCCCTGTCTCTATTCGGGTGCCAGGAAAGTTTTAGTTGTTACATAAACTAAAAAATATATTGTTTATTATGGATCAACGTCCACGTACTTGCACGTGGCATATTTACCAAATATAAATTGCTGATATCGCGTGCAACGTGATGAGACTGGTGTGTTAGTTTAGATATGTGTGTGAGTTACGGCGGTCCCACTCGAACACAACCGAATTATGTCTTCACCCCCTGAAAATGTTCCCTGTATTCTAAAAATACGAAAAAAAAATTTTTTTTTTTCGGTTCTGTACTTTTAAATAGGGATGTACGCTGTTTATAGGATTTCACAAATATGTAAATTTTTGGAGGCCTGGGGCGAAATCATAAAATCCAACCGGAAAAATTATTTAATGGGACATGCTTATAGTTAATATCCTTTGCCGTAAATTTTATTTCAGTACCTTCGGTTCAAAGATTGAATGAGAAAGACATTTAACTTTAGTGTCGAATTTAGTTTTAGTTTTCTTCAATTCAAATCTACATTCAGATGTACATAATAGTTTAACTTAACCGTTAATCAATTAAAAAACTTTCGATACTCTGTTCTGCTGTATAAAAACTTCAGATTTTAATCAGATTTTAAAATTGTTCCATTTTGCGACTAAAGAAACAAAACCTTCTGGGAATCAAACAGTTTTATCGAACGGGTGATTAAACAAAACCTCCTTAAAGTTAAGTTTATTGATAAGGTTTTTTTCTTTGGAAAAATAAATGATCAGCCAAACTTGACACCTGTGGCCTAACAGTAACCATTTACAGATATTAATGGGCAGTACTGGCTCGAAATAAATGATGAAAAAATGAAGTGGAATAAATTTCCGGGAAAGTTTACTGTTTATGGTAACATAATGTTGTTTGACGAAATTTAATATGATATCGTTTTTCCATAAAGAGAAGGAATGGATAGTTCACCGATATTTTTTAGTTCAAGGCACCACACCTCCAAAATTTATAGTGCGGGCAACATTAAGTCTACAGGATATTTAAATGTATATTTTAAACTGAAACGATCAGGTCTTCAGCGTAGCCGAAATAACCAATAAAGTCAGATTGCTTTAAATTATCAAATAATTTTAAACGAATCCGTTAATTTATTCCTTATTACAAAGTTATTCCGAGCCCCTATAGAAAAATATTTCAATACTTGGAAAATTAAATGCATAGGCTTATTAAATTTTTTTTATAAATATTAGTGCTCCATGCATCTCATGGTAACGATGGATTTTGGTAACTTTAGAAAAAGTTAGTATATTATTGCGAGATGGTGCAATAAGGATGGATGTTTGGGTAATTTCTCTTAGATCGGTAGCGGAGAGTAGTTTATCGCAATTTATGGATCGACGTTTCTTGTGACGTTTGTTTCTGGTCCAATTAAAATTAAACACTATTTGTCAGCTCGAATATTTAGTATTCGCACTACAAATTACTATTTCCTTTTATTTAATCTTTTTTAAATTTTTATTTATTTTTATTATGTCTCGACTCTTCGATTCTAAAACATAATTTTTTCTTTTCACTTCTTTTCTTTTTTTTATTTTTTTTCGCGTATCACGAACGCAGCCAAACAGCCTATATACTTCCATTTAACCTTCTGCAACATCCTCCAACCCGGTAAGTTGACTCACATCTCTCGGTGATGTCGGATTACCCATCTTTTCGGGTTGCACATCCAACACTGCCAGTTTCACGGCCTGCCTTACGTAGATGCCACTAGGGGTTTGTACGACAGCACTTCTCACCTGCCCATCGTTGGCGAGGTTTGTTTCGATTACCAATCCCTTCGGCCACGAATTTCGTGGTAATTTATTATCAACGATAATGACCACATTGCCCTTTTCCATCGGTTTTACAGGCAAGAACCATTTCGTTCGCTTTGTCAGCGTGGGCAAATACTCGGTTAACTATCGCTTCCAAAATAAGTTAGCTAAATGTTGCGACTTTTGCCAGTTCTTTCTGAGTATCAGGTCTTTATCGTTGAATTCACCTGGGGGTTTTGTACCGCTTGATGATCCCAGCAAAAAATGTTTTGGTGTCAAAGCTTCAGAATCGGTGCCCTCAATGGAAACGAACGTTAGCGGACGAGATTTGATAATGTTTTCAATCTCTATTAGCAAGTTTCGAAGCAATTCATCACCTGGGTTGCGCTGAGGCATAATATAGTATAAGGTATTTTTGATTGAGCGCACCAATCGTTCCCAGCTGCCACCCATATGTGGTGACACGGGCGGATTAAACAGCCATATGGATCCCGGGGTTGTAAATTGTGCATGAAGTCGACTCTGATCGATTTCAGTTAGTGCGCGACGCATTTCAGCTTCCGCTCCGCATAAATTCGTTCCATTGTCACTACGTATTTCGACTGGCGTGCCTCATCTTGCGATGAAATTGCGAATCCATATTATGCATGAATCGGTGGTTAAACTATGCGCTGTTTCAATATGTACTGCCCGTGTCGTCAAGCAAGTAAACAGGACTCCTCACCTCTTCTCCGTACGACGTCCAACCGAAACATTCATCGGTCCAAAGTAGTCTATGCCCACATAAGAAAACGGTCGAGTGAAGGATGCAAGCCGAGCTGTAGGTAATTCCGCCATATGTGGCTCTTGAGGGAGAGCATTCAGGTTTTTACATCTCTGGCATGAAGATCGTACTCTTTTTCAATAACTGTCTTACGCCCAGAATTACGTATTGCTGACGGAGTTCGTTAATAACGGTTTCATGGTTATGGTGGTGGTATTTTCGATGATATGACATGACTAACAAATAAGTCACCCTATGACCTTGCGGTAGCATTATTGGTCGCTTTTGATTCATACGTGCATCTTCCGAAGCATCAATCTTCCCTTTCATCCTTAAAATGCCAACGTTGTCTAAATATGGTGAACTCCGATAAATAGGGCTGGGTTTCGAAACGTTTACTTGTTCATCTATTGGAAGTAATTGGTTGCGTAACAATATTTCTACCTCCGTTTGATATGCATCGAACTGTGCTCGACGGTAGAGTTCGGTGTTTGCTTTCACAAACTTGGTTTGAGTGATAGGTCCTACGGTTACGGCAGTATTATGGACTCTGCATCTTAGGTTATTTATATACTTCAATATAAATGCTTGCACACGAAGAAGGCGTTGCCAACTGGAAAATCGCTCCACCTTGAGTGCCGATGGATAATATTTGACCGTATGCATGTAGTGAGGATGCCGTTCCTCAATGGGAGCTTCGTAGACGACTTGGGGTTGGTCGGGCCACCATGGTTCTGCTAGTCGAAGAAATGCAGGCCCGTTCAGCCATCGACTAGATGAATTCAAATCTGGTAGTTTCTTCCATTTTGTGCCATCATCAGCTACATTATTTTTGGTGGGAAGCCATTTCCATTCCTTTAGTTTTGTGGTTTCCATTATTTCACCAACACGATGTGCGCCACGAACTGATGATATTTGCAATGATCGGATTGTAACCAGCAGAGGACCGTTCGTGAATTGGACCAGAATATGCGCTCTTGAAAGTGAATGGAGTTTGAATCGCCAATGCTATTAGCTAGTCGGGCGCCGAGTACCGCCGCTTATAACTCAAGTCGAGGAATTGATAATGGTGTAAGTGGTGAGACTTTCGTTTTAGCTACAACCAAGGCACAGTGGATATCGTAGCCACGTACGATGCGGAAGTAAGCAATCGCTGCAAAGGCATGTTCACTTGCATCGACAATTACATGCAGTTGTATTATTTTTGTGTCTCCTCGTATTCCGTACCATCGAGGTATTCGTATCTGCGCTATTTGTGGTAGCAACTGGATCCAGGTTTTCCATTTGTCAAATTGGTCGTCGCTCAATTTTTTGTCCCATCCGATCAATGATCTCCAAACATCTTGCAATAGAATTTTTGCGTAAACCAAGTAAAGTCCCAAAAGACCCAGAGGATCAAATACGGATATTAGAGTCCTAAAGAATTCACGCTTGGTGGGTCGCTTCTCACCCGACAAGAGATCGCTATCCTGTTGTCGGTAAGATAATGAATAACTAAATGTGTCGGTCTCAGTGTTCCACCGCATTCCTAGCACTTTTTCTCCTTCGGTTGTCGGCCGTCGGGCTGATGTTCAAGTCTTTCTTTGTGTATGACGTTGTACTGACAATATCCAATGCCGATAATGTTTCCGGAACATTCAACCTCCTACCTCTTATTTCAAACCGTGCATGTTTGTGTATTTCTATGACCTGTTTTGCTAGTTCGATAGCTTCCTCCGAGGTGTCGACACTGTCTAACCAGTCATCCACATAGTGGTTGTTCGTTATTGCGTCGGAAGCTCGCGGATACTTTTCGGCAAAACTTTGTGCGTTTACGTTTTTTACATACTGCGCCGAACTGGGTGAGCAAGTCGCCCCAAACGTCATAACCTGCATTACATAAACATCAGGTTCTTTACTTGGGTCCTCGCCTCTCCATAGGAACCGTTGAGACTGTTGATCGGCTTATCGAATGCGTATTTGGTGAAACATTTCTCTTATATCACCACAGATGGCTACTCTTCTCTCCCAAAATCAATGAATTACTCCAGGCAACTGCAAGTTGATCTGGGCCCTTCATAAGAACTGAATTCAACGATATTCCGTTGGTTTTGCAGGCTGCGTCCCATACAATGCGAACTTTATTCGGTTTGTTCGGATGGGTAGATACCATATTCTTGGAGATGGCTCGATCAATTCATGTGGTAACAATTTACGTGCATAGCCCTTGGCGAGATACTAATGAATTTTCTCCTTTATGATTTCAGCCAAATCATGGTTTCGTTGCAACTTCTTTTCGAGACACGCTAATCGTTTTAGTGCCATAGGTAAGCTATCTGGGAGCCTTACTTCATCATATTTCTTGAGCACTCCTGTTTCAAACCGCTGCTCTTGGCGCTTTGTGGTTGTCTCTAGTAACTCGCGCGCACGTCTATCCATTCCAGTTTCCAAAATAATCCCCGGTTTCTTCGCTCCGATGCTTTCTAATGAGAAAAATTCTTTAACCATAGTCTCCATCCGCTGATCAATATTGCAATCACACATATGGAAACTATAATGGTAATGCGGCGATGACATAGTAGAATCGGCTACTTAGTAGTTTTGGTCGTAAAAATCGTGCACAACCCATCCTAATCTTGTTTTGGTGGCCGCTGGTTGCTGTGAGGTTCCCTCCCTCACCTGTAATGGTATCCCTAGTTTCCAGTTATCAATCCATAATGCGAGGGACTGCTTGTTTGTATTCCTGGATCGGAATTTCCTATAGATGATGGTACTTATCGGACATCTCTTGCGCTGCTACGGATTGCACCGGTAGATTAAGACTACTTACGGTTCTGACATTATTGATGCGGTATTTTCGACTCCCTTGATACTTTCCCGATATTTGCAGCGAAATTATCTTAGAATCCTTTTCTTCACGAACAGTGTCTGCTGTCCATTTCAGGCACAAGATCTCAGGGGTTCCTTTTAATTCGAGCTCTTTCGCTAAATCTATGTCTAATAGCGTTAAAGACGAGCCTTCATCAAGGAAAGCAAACGTATTTACTGGCGTTTATTTCCCACAGAGAGTAACCGGAATGATTCGGAAAAGAGGTAATTGTTGTAGTCGACGTTGGGCATTACAATGTAAAGCGTAATTAGTTACGGGTTTGACGCCTTCTTTCATCTCCAGTAGTACCTCGGCATGAAGCAGTGGGTGGTGTAACGCTTTGCAACCCGGCGTGCCACATTGCTTGGCATATTTGTAATGAGAGTGAAAGTGCAGTCCGAGACATTTTCGGCACAGCCGGTTTTCTTTTACGGTCTTCCAACGTTCACTCCGCTTCATCTTAATGAAAATCTTATAGCTTTTAATCATATGATCGGATTTCCTACACAGCTGGCATTTCTGATCATCATTAACAGTTCGATTATTTTTAATATCTTCCGCGTGCGTGTGCAGATAGCCTCTATCGCTAGATTGTCGCTTTTCCTGCCTGACGTTGATATACTGTCAGGAGCGGAAGATAGTATGATTACTGTACTTGCTGCTTGCACGATTGCAAAAAAAACACAGTTCCCACACGTGGATAACGTGACGTCTTGCACAGACTATTGATATATGGCCCAGTTTCTCTCCTGTAACAGTGATGGATTGTTCATATGTGCTAGTAGTCCGGCAGCTTCGATCGTGGCGCATAGGTTTTGCACTGACCAGCGCGAATGAAATTAGGGTTTCTAATTTTTCTGCTTTCGATGCCGGTTCATGTCTGATTTTCTGGAGTAAAGTATGGATGATCAGTTCTGGGCGGCCGTACAACATTTTCAACGTTGTTATCACATCCGATACTGAGGATGGTAAAAGTAAACGGCATCTCACTGACTCTATAAGCGAAGCGCTTTACCTTTCAAACACCGTTGTAGACGTAGTAGATTTTCAGCATCGCTAAACGGTCATCTGGGAGTGATGTCCGTATATTTGAAGTGGGTGGCCTATTTTACGTCGCCCGGGATACCAATTGTTGTAGATATGGCGATTGACCGCTTTTCGATATCGATACGTTTGCCATTTGGTTGGTAACGGGTATTTCAACAAATGTTGTCAATGCAGCCATATCTGCAGCTTGAGGTAGGACTTGTTTAATTACTGGCTTATCCGACTGGCTTTGGTGTTGCTCAACCCACTTACTGACATCCGCATGGTTCGACTTAGGCTCATCGTCAATTTGCTGCTCGAGGATTTCAAACTTCTTGTTTATATATGTTCCCTTTCCTTACGGCTGATCTCTTGTAGCTTGCGAATTTCCTCCAACTTCTGAAGTTCCAACTGTATCCTCTTGCTTGAGGCTTTTGTGGATCGCCCACTTACGGATCTATTTGTGTTCTTCTTCTTGCTCGACGTCTTTGACATAGGGTTGGTGGTTATGGTATTTCCAGCAATAGACATGCCCGAGCACATGCTACAAACCCAATCGACATTCTGGATTGCCTGCGTTACACCAGCACACACAAAATGAAACCACTTATCACACTGCACCATATCGTCGATGTCAACACTTTCGCACATACTTCAGTTCGATTCTGTGTAATCAATTAGCACGTATTGTGACGATCGAACTGTTTTAAATGGTTTACCGAAATTGTTCACGCTTTCCATTGTGTATGTCGATTAATAATACGCTGAACTTCACGAGTGGTTTTATTTCCAATCAAACGAACCCAATCCGGGAAAAAATCCAAATTAATTTGTAGATTATTGCGAGATGGCGCAATAAGGATGGGATGTTTGGGTAATTTCTCTTCGATCTGTAGCAGAGCGTAATTTATCGCAATTTATGGATCGACGCTCTTGTGACGTTTCTGGTCCAATTAAAATTAAACACTATTTTTCCGCTCGAATATTTAGTATTCGCACTACAAATTACTATTTTTCTTTTATTCAATCTTTTTTAAATTTTTAATTATTTTTATTATGTCCGACTCTTCGATTCTACAACATAATTTTTTCTTTTCAATTCTTTTGTTTTTTATTTTTTCGCGTATCACGAACGCAGCCAAACAGCCTACTTGATGTAACCTTCTGCAACAGGGAACCAATTCAAGAAAATAACATTGAATGGATATTTAAGAAATAACTTTAGGCTAAATAAATTTCATAAAAAAATATTTAGCCTCGATTCTTTGGAATAAACCTCGGGAGTTTTTATATTTTAAAGCTAGCAGAACCTAAATCGACTTCCTGATACTATCATACGTCTGTTGAAAAACTCTCCCTCTCTCTATCTGGCACTATATCCCATCAAGGGATTTGGCGCCGCCTCAAATGGAGTTACATAATCATATTTTCATTTCGGATAATCAGTGATCAATTCATTGATCCTAACTAAACCAGCCGTACAAGTTTTTCTTTGTCACCACCGGGAATCGAACCCGGGACCTCCGGTCGCTGAAACAAGCATGCTGACCACTTTGCCAGTGGGGCGGCTGTTGAAAAACTATGAATAGAAAATGTACAAGAATATCCCTTTCGTAGCACTTTTTCAACACATTCCTTAGAGAAAAAATATGATCGGTTGTCGGGTTGGCTGGGCGAAAACCACACTGTTATATCACTCAATATTCGGTCGTTGTAAATTGATAACTTGTCAGTATACGTTGGTCAAGACCTTCTCGCCGATGTTAAGCAAAATAAGGGTCCGGGATTTCCACTGCGATCCATATCGCTGAAACCAATTCAAACATGCGGTATAAGAGGTCATCGCCTCCGTTCTTGTACATATCGTTAAGGTAAAAGTAAAATATACTCGACGTGCTCTCCACAGCTTGCAAATCATGTTTTTATTTTTGAGTCACATCGGTCGCGTTGAGTTTAACTCACGGGTTTTACAGCATCAGCGATAATTTTTCTAATTTGAAAACAATTCCCACGTACGATTGAGCGGGTGGTCGTGTCATTTTTAGAAGGTTAACGTTGGCTTGTTTAAGAATGACAGAAAATAATAGGGTTAGGACTAATAGCGAATAGCGGTACTACTTGAATGGAAGTCGGTAGTGTTTTTTTTTTTTATTGAAGAGTATCTCTTTAAACTAGTAGTTACTAAACACTTGTTGTTTGTGCCATTCTGGACTCTTAATTCTACACAGTAGAGTGTGACGTTCTCGGGGTTGACGTATAAAGTATATTGAGATATATTTAAGTGACGAGCTCGACGATGGTGGAGCCGATAAATCTTGCTTTCTTGAAGTGCAATTAGATTGATTTTGTACTGAGACGGATCGGATCGAAGAATTTGTGGGGGGCTCTCATGATGCGTTAGTCCCTCTTTCTGTACTTCAACTTGATCATTTGTCATTCTTGTAGTTGTATCCCAATTCCCGATCGGTCAACGAAATTGATCAAACTCTCTGTAAAAATTATTAAGTGTAGATGGGCGTCATTTGAGCTTCATATTTGACAAAAAAAGAAAAATTCTGATAGGTGAACGTGAAAGGTTTCGAGAATATAAATATTATGTAACTCTTTTGACACAAAATCTTAGATGAAAGTAAAATTATATAACGATTATCGATGTTTAACCAAATTCTTAAATCTGCCCTATTGTAATAAATTTATTTGGTGGGATAAGGTGTTAAAGTTGACACAAGATGATAAAACTGAATCATTGCTTATCGGTTTATGTTGAACCATGGTAAAACAACAGCATCACATTTGAAAAGAGAGATAAATTGTCCCTATTATAATAAAACAACATTAAACACCGCGATAAAAAATTTCGACCAACCTTGTAGAATTAGTCTTCGAGCAAGACGTGACTAATATCTTGATAAAATTGGGGTGCCAACCAAAATAAATAGAAAAAAAATTATTTTCAAGGATATTTTGAATCCTTAGGTCATTTACATAAACATATAGGTAATTATAAATCTTTTATAAACACTTAAATTATAAATCACGATTTTTAAGTGAGACTGGAACTAACGTACAGCAAAATATGATGTGGTTTTTAGGTTTGTGCAAGATATCGGCGCCGTGGCTTAGTTGGTTAAAGCGCCTGTCTAGTAAACAGGAGATCGCGAGTTCGACTCTCGCCGGAGCCTCAGTTGAAACAAAATAATATTTTCGCAAAATTGTAATGTTAATTATATTTGTAATTAACAATATTGCACACAAATTATTGACGTCCTACGCAATTTTATAATTACATACGCATTTGTTGTAACAATTCTCTTGTATCTAGACTAAATTAACTTCCGTTTGCGAAAGTGATCGTGCAAACAAGTTTTTCTTGTTATATACATACATTCGTTTTTATCGAAGAATGAATAATCCAGATCATTTTCTGCATAATAAAATTGATTTATTCTCAAATTCTATGGGTCTTGCTGTTACACAATTATATAAAACAAGAAAATAAATATACATATTTGTGTTTCAGGAAATACAAGAAATTACATTGTTTAAAGTGTCGTAAGAAGTGTTAGTTTCTCATTGAGCTGTAGCTGTGTCTTGATTAACTGGGATAGTGTAACTACCATAAGTAAATCCTTTACATTGGAATTAAACATTTGGGCGAATTGCTCGGTTGACATATTCGGCACGGAATGAATTAAATCAAGAAGTGATCGTCCTACCGCATTATCAGGTTGTGTTTTTCCATTGATTACATCTTCGACATAGGCCAAAACTTGTTCGAGTAGTCCGAGTAATTTCCCAGATGCTTCGGCTACTTGTGCTAAATCAAGCATTGGCGAGACTTGACGAGGTCGCGATGGACTGCTAACACCCATCGTTTTTTGACACAATTGTAGACCAACCACTTCTGGTTCGTAACTGGTTACCTCGACATTTATAGGTGTAAACATACATCCTTGTTTGCCGCCTGGAACACCGAGTACAACACAAACGTAAGCCTTAAGTCCCATCCGTTCCCCACTAAGCGATGTATCCACGGTTAAATGAACCGGATTATTACATTCATGAGCATAGTATTCGTGAATAACAGAGCTATGGTTTGTCACATCGTTTCCAGTTGCCCACCAACCTAAAAAGGCACAAACCCAAATCAGTTAAAATACTATTACCAACATAACAATATTATAATAGTAAAATGACATGTGTCACAATGAAACACGCCGCAAAAATTCCTTACCCACAATATTTTCGGATGAATTTACACGCCGATTTAAATTATAAACTTCTACGGCATAGCTAAGTTCCGCTTCGACTTGATCGTCATATTCCTTGTGGGGCACACAAAAACAATTTGTAATCTCGACTATGCCTTTGTCGACCGAACCTGAAATCACAAAATATATTTTTAATGACATATTCAGATTGTCTATAAATACCAAATAGTATATTACCTAATAATGTGCCAATTACACGTTGAGAATCCGTATTTCGACGCTCATAAGCATCAACAATTTGAAATAAAACAACGGGATGAACACGGACCGTCAAATTTAACGCCATGTTGATTTGTGGAAAGAAAATATTTTAATGTTTATTGCTTTAGGTTGGTAAACCTTTTTCGAATTTCGAAAGATGGGTTTTTCTACAAATATACTAGAGACATCTATGATTTGAGACAAATATTTTTTTCGCTAAATTTTGATTTTATATTATCGTAATTTTCCGTACATTTCTATTTTATTCCTAGCTTTTGTTTAATAATAAATTGCGGTAATCGTTTGCCTTTCCAGAATCGCGGTATTGGTACTTCAGTTGCCTGAGCAATTTTATCGCTCACATATTTTTCAGCTGAAAATTTCTCTGCCTCCTTAATCTGGCCGATTAGATCAGCCTGAAATGCTTTTTCTTTCCTCATTTCACGCCTCTGTCTCACTTTGGCCCATTCGAATTTCATTTTCTTTCGCAATTTCTTTAATTTATGCTTTTTCATTTTCTTGCGGCGAATAATAATCAGTCGAGCTGCTTGTATTCCAGGTTTCTCTGTACTCGCTGGAGGCTCCACAATTTCATTTGTATAGCGATAACCATCGATAATTTCATTTATTTTATTGCTGTATGGCAATTCTATAACCTTATTAAAGGTTGGTATATCGAGAATTTCTTTAGACGGAATCATTGGATACACTGGCATAATGTTTTGTCCGAATGATCGCGGTGTGAATAAAATGTTACTAACATTGTTATCCACTAAATTTCCCGAGTCTGCTTTTATAACTAGGGAACTGACTACCTCTCGTGATGGTTCCATATGAATTTTGGAAAAGGCCCGACATAAGGCGTTCAATTCTGCAATTATGTAAAGTTAATTTAGTTTAATTTAACTATACAGTATAATAAATAAAACATTAATTGGATATTTACTTGGTTTAAATCGTAACGACAACATTTTAATTTACTATTTCCGATTTTTAAAATAATTTAGACATTTTTCACATTCACAGGTTATGTCACTTATGACATTTCAACATGACATTTTTCAAGCACAGCCCGGACACGAAAGATTTATTGATAGTATTGAATATTGACAACCAACTATAGTCAGTAAAAATCATGTAAGACGGAAACTAAGAAATAATGCAAAATTTATCGTTGCAAAATTCTAAACGTTTTTAGGTAAGTATCCCGAATAATAATTTTTCAATATGGATCTGTAATTCTGCATAAAAATTATTCAATTTTTGTAATTATATATTGAATAACCAGTCTTAGTCCCAGGGAAGTTAACCACTTATGTGACGGCTTTTTTCGAGAAAGTGTGTCCATAAATTGTCAGGTTTTTTTTACATTTCTTTAGAAAATAATTACCAAGTAATCTTAATACAATGTTTTTTTTTCAATTTTTTTTTTCAAGTCACATAACAAGCCTTGCCAAGCAAGACTCGGGCAAATCAAAAACAATTGAACTACACGCCTGAGTCACGCTCGGGCAAATCACTCAAGTGGTTAAATAAATCATTATAAACTTATGTTTGTTCTATAATTTATAATGAATTGTACTTTCGATTTTTAAACAAATAAAGTGTTGCTTTTGATCGTAGGAGTATAAAAATATAATAATAAATTTCATTCAGCCATCAGTTATGGCGCCCGCATGGTAGATAGAATCCGTGATGCTCCAATGGTCAATACAAATTAAGGATAGAAAAAATGGTCGACATTTTTCGGAGTTTTAATTTTTTTAATTTTAAATGAATTGTTACGTTTTATTTATATTATTATTTACGTTACATTAATCGTTAAAAACAGAAATGATTAAATAAAATGTTGAAAAATTATATAAAATATACCACTTCTGCCCGTTGAATGATATATCATACCAGCCCCTCAAGGCGGCCGCACGAAATTTGTCTCAAGCTAGACAAAGTTATACAAATGTCTATGTCTCATTCATTTATCGAGAGATTAAAATGAATTGTGTAAAAAACTTCTGATAATTCCAATGTCATGCTTGTATTTGTGACTACATGGCGCGTAATGCAAAGTCACAAATACAATCATGACATTAGAATTATCAGAAGTTTTTTACACAATTCATTTTTATCTCTCGATTTATAAAAATGAGAAATCTATGGTAAACTTATTTTTCTATGATAGTACATACAAAAATAAATTTTTGACATGATTCTCCTTCGTACAAGCACAATTGTGATGGCGGGCTGAAAAAGGGATATAACGACAAGATAGTAACCATTGCTGTGTTTTAATATTGGAGCACTATCCGGAGCCAAATGGCAATTTTCTATTGAAACTGCAGCTATTATTCACTGGTGTCGCTGTACTATAAAAATTAAAACTAAATTCATCAATAAAACAAACATTTATCACCTGAAATATATTAATTGACATTTATTTTGACATGACGTTATAAACAAGAATTCATTTTGCTGCGTTTTAAATTTTTATTGTAAGATTTAGTTTCTAATGGTTTCAGGGGTTTACAAAATAAAAGCCTTTTGCAAATTTCCCATTGAAATGGATAGCGCTCCCGATAGCGGCTCCCGATAAATAAGTGAGCCAAGATATTTTTTTATCGATTTTTAATTAAAAAGTTGAATGAAAAATCTTAGTTTAGAGTTAAATAAATTAATTATATGCAATAATAGCGCGCTAAATATATGTTTTCACATAGAAAATTCGCTGCTCCGGATACAGCTATCGGGCGCTAATAAAAAAACACAGCACATAAAACTTGCTGTAGCGTCTATGTGCACCTTTACCCATTTTATTGGGCCAAGCCACACACGGCTTCAGCTTATGGCTTCAGACTAGGTCCTAATCAGCCAAGCCACACGCGGCTTCAGCTTCTGGCTTCAAACTAAATCGTAATATATATATATTTTTTTTAATTAAACCCTTATTTTATATTAAAACCAATTTGTTTTTGTATTGTTTTATTCTGCTCTCTCGAAAATAAAATTTAAACAAAAATTTTGCGCAGCTGCGACAAACAATTTTTGTCCTTGAATCCGAAATGAAAAAATAAAAAAATTTAACGCCATTTTTGAGATGTAGATTTTTGTTTAAATTTTACTTTCGAGAGGATAGAATAAAACAATACAAAAAAATTTAGTTTTAAAAAAATCTATTGGCTGGTGCTACACGAGATTTTAGTTTCTGGTTTCAAACTAAGTCGTAATAGATTTTTTATTGTTAATTTAAACCTTTATATTAAATGAAAACACCTGATTTTTTGTATTATTTTATTCTGTTCCCTCGAAAATAAAATTTAAACAAAAATCTGCATCTCAAAAATGCCCTTAAATTTTTTTATTTTCATTTCTATTTTTGTCATTTCGGATTCACGGACAAAAATTGTGCGAAATAAAATTTGTGTCCGTGAATCCGAAATGAAAAAATAGAAATGAAAATAAAAAAATTTAAGGACATTTTTGAGATGTAGATTTTTGTTTAAATTTTATTTTCGAGAGAACAGAATAAAATAATACAAAAAATTACGTGTTTTCATTTAATATAAAGGTTTAAATTAACAATAAAAAATCTATTAAGATTAAGTTTGAAACCAGAAATTAAAATCTCGTGTAGCACTAGCCAATAGATTTTTTATTGCTAATTTAAACCCTTATGCCCGGTTTACATGAGAAAATTGTTTTCTTCTGCAAATTTTTACAGGTAAATAAGAAAGAATCCGCTATATAAAAATAATCAATGTGCCAGAAAGAAATAAACATATATAGTAATGGCGTAATTTTTTATATAGGATCATTATTAACTTACTTTCAATGAATTGAAATGCGAAATTTACATTTTTATCTATGGCGTCTGTTTTTATTATGAATCCTCAACATTTATAAATGCGAAATAATTTTTTTTCTTGTTGATTTTAAAAATGTTGCCATAAAAATACTCGGATCGAATATATTTTATGGCAACATTTTCATTTTTATGGTCATTTTGCTCAAAAATTCTTCTGCAAAATTTTGTTGGTATATATTGCTTTTCTTGTCTCTCATGTGCAAAAAGTCAATGTTATATCTTATTCATTTTGCAGAAGAAAAATGTTGGTCTTATGTAAACCGGGCATTATTTTATATTAAAACACCAATTTTTTTGTATTGTTTTATTCTGCTCTCTCGAAAATAAAATTTAAACAAAAATTTTACGCAGCTGCGACAAAAATTTTTGTCCTTGAATCCGAAATGAAAAAATAAAAAAAGTTAAGGCTATTTTTGAGATGTAGATTTTTGTTTGACCGTTTTAAAAATTTCGTTTAAAAATTTTCGCATACAACGATACCATATATTATAAAGTATATGTATATACGCTACTAAGTGGACCAAAAAAAATATTTGACTCTACCCTTATTGAATGTAAAAAAGTTCAGTGCAGAATTTTTTTCACTACTATATTCTACCCTTTTCCATACAAATCAAGGATAAAAAAACGGTCGAAATGTTTCCATAAAAAAATCGCGTTATGTCTCTTCTGTATAGGAACCATGCGCAAATTTTAGCGATAAAAAAATTCGATATAATTTCTTGTAGTTGCTAGAAAAACGCACCTTCAATTTTGAATATTTCATTTTTTGAAGCAGACGTGTGTGCAACGTATGTTCATTTTGTTTATGTTTACATAATTCAATTTGACGTTTCGCATTGGCGGTTAAATTTTTTGTTGTGTTTTAAATTTAATTTATCTTAACACACCTAAATAATTAAAAAAGTATCTAAGATATTATTTTATAAACTAATATATTTAAAGCCTACACTTTTAATTTAATCAACGAAATTAGTGTTGTCCATTTCGAGTGCCATAAATATTGAAATATATCGCATGATGCATTGAATAATTTTACGGAAAAGGATGTGAGCTAGATTAAACTCTTTCGATATACTGATAAAAAGTAAGATGATTTTAATTTTCATTTCAATAAATTTATCTGAATATGATTTCCATTTTTTATTAGTTTTGAAGAGATGTACCCATTCAATTAAATGTGACTGAAAATGTATAATATCATGCACACGATTTTCAAATGCCATTTTGTTTCTCGAAAAAATAAAATTAAATATAAAAAATTGTGTATTTTTAAATAAAGTTTATATTACGTTAGTATCGAGTTTTTATTTTTTTTATCAACCAAAAAAATTTTTGCTTTGAAAATAACAAAAAAATTTTTATCTGTACCTCCATATGTACTGATAAAATTTTTGTCTAAATATATTGAGTTTTTATGTTGGTTGCATACACAAAATTTGTATAGTAGTTTGGCTGCAATCATTTATTTTTATTTAATCGAAAAAAAATTATATCTAGTTTTTTTTTCGCTAAAATCTGCGCATGGTTCCTATACTGTTTGTAATCTATATTCTGTGACGTTACTTTATCATCGTGTGGCTTATTATCTTTTCCTAAAATATACAAACAACCTATTTTACAATGTTTACAACTTTTTTTATTGTTTAATTTCCGAAAACAAATTATATTCCTATAGTTCAGTCGGGCAAAAATGATAAAAAACATCATGATATTTTTTATCAGCTTTTGCCATTAAACGCACTCATTTATCACAAAAAAACCAAGAATATTTTCGATTCTGGCTGTCAAAATTTGTGTACATTTTATTTCTAATATTTTTGCGTTATGATTTTTTATGGACAGGAACAACATTTTGTTCAACTTTAATGTTATATTTTCTTATTACACAACAATACATTAAAAATAATGAATGTATCGAATCAGTGTCTGGAATAAAACCAACAACAAATATTGTTTGTGTATAATTAGTGTGTGAAGTTTCTTTTCTGTGTTCTTGTCCAATGTCCATTTCATTTCCTCTGAATGATTGATTAGGTGACGTTGTGTGGTTAAAATTATCTGCAAATCTCCGCTACGTGAATTATATTTGAATGAATGTTTAAATGAGTGAATTACTATATGTACTGCCCGAGTTTGTTTTATTAGCTAAGAAAAGAAGTAAAGTATTAAACTATTGTGAAAGACACTTAGGCATTAGTAAATAGTAAATTTTGTTATGACAGCGTCAACAATGTTTTGACGTGCAGAATCAATTTATAATAATTTTTTCAATTTGGTTGTTCACTTGGGTTTGACATAAAATCATACGGAGTGAAGTTAGGAACTAACTGTTACTGAACCTTAGAGGAAAATACTAAAGAGCAGCAACTATTTTTTTCCCATATAAAAATCAATATAATATTTGCTATCTCTTTTGAGTCATGTGGGAACAGGATGGTTATATAAAAATGCATATGTTCGTCTCAGATATCAAAGAAAAAGTTAACGGGACTTGTTGTTGTTGTTATAAAAAGTGACGCGCTAAATTTTGTGTTCTTAAAAAATCGTCATATTATTAATTAAAAAAACTAAAATATTATAAAACAGTTTGTGTATCGTGTTATTTTGTGTAGTTTGTGAATAAATATTTAAAACTTTGATCATTAAAATATTGCAATGAAGTGCTTTGTGAAGTGTTGTCAAAATGCGCCTCAAAAAACTCGAAAAGGAATTTCTTACTATCTGTAAATGTTTTTAGAAAATAAAATGTAAATTATGTTAAAAGCAAAGTGATTTGTGATAAAATTTTCATTAATTTAAGTTATAAATCAAAAAAATTTAAGAAACGAATTTTGGTTTTTGTTGTTGTGCTTTTTCTTTTTGTAAACATAATAAAATCATATGTTATATTACAGTGTCGTATTTTTCTTATTACTACGTTCATATTTTACGTGCTTTTCTTTTCATAATTACTTTTTATTTCGGAATACTATAAGTGCAATATTTTACCGAAAATAAAAACGATTAATGCGTACTATATTGAAATTAAAATAATTGTGAATTTGTGTAGTTTTAAATTTCGATCGAGCAAATTCTAAATACGACCCGTTGATTTATATGCTTTCTCTTTTACCCTCCGAATTTGACTCACTTGACAGCTGCAAACATTCACTCTTCAGTATTTACCTTTATGGACTGAACACTCCGATTATATCTAGTCTACTTTACTAAAATACATATGTCTTTAAAGCGTTCATTTGACCGCTCATGGTAGGATTAGGTATACATGAAATGTCGGTATGTTTAGTGTTAAATTTTATTTTCGAGAGAACAGAATAAAACAATACAAGAAAATTTGGTTTTAATATAAAATAAGGGTTTAATTTAAAAATAAAAATCTATTACGATTTAGTTTGAAGCCAGAAGCTGAAGCCGTGTGTGACTTGGCCCATTATTTTTTTCTCGCCAGCTGTCATTTTATTTGAAATTTCATTTATTGAACTGATTTTAATCAAATTGGATGTGGTGAAACTGTTTATAGTCGTTTTTGTTATTAAAATGTTTTAAAACCATAATTAAAATGTATATATGGTAGGTTAAACAGATTATTTAATTGTTAATATAATTACATTGATTTGAATTTGCACTTTTTCTATGCAGTATGGCTTCGGACTTCTTTTACCCCAACATGGGAGGCGTAGAGGAACACATTTTCAATTTATCACAATGTCTTATCATGAGGGGCCATAAGGTATGATTTGTAAAAGTTATGTGGTAAAATATACATAGGATTTTATCGCTAATTATTTTTAGGTTATAATAATAACTCACGCATATGAAGATCGAAAGGGTATACGATACATGTCTAATGGCTTAAAAGTATACTACATACCAATCAAGATATTCTACAGCCAAAGCATCTTGCCTACAATGATATGTAATATACCATTGATACGGTGCATATTGATTAGAGAAAATATTGAAATTGTACACGGACATTCCGCGTTTAGTCCAATCGCACACGAAGCTATTACAGTTGGAAAGTTACTGGGCTTGCGGGTTGTTTTCACAGATCATAGTCTTTTTGGGTTTGCTGATTTATCAGCAGTGGTAACCAATAAGTTTCTTGAAATTGGTTTATCCACGTGTAATCACTGTATTTGTGTATCCCATACGGGCAAGGAGAATACCGTGCTACGTGCAAAAGTACCAGAGAAACAAGTATCGGTAATACCAAACGCCGTTGATACAACGCTATTTTCACCAAATCCGATTAAACGGCCGAATAATGGAACTATTAATATTATAATCGTGTCAAGACTTGTTTACCGCAAAGGAGTCGATTTGTTAGCGGGTGTGATTCCTCGATTTAAAAATATTCCAAATGTTAATTTTATAATCGGAGGCGATGGTCCAAAACGTGATCTAATAGAAGAAGTACGAGAAAAATCAGGTATGCAAGAACGAGTTAGAATGATGGGGGCATTACAACATTCAGCTGTGAGGAATGTTCTTGTACAAGGCCACATATTTTTGAATACGTCATTGACTGAAGCGTATTGCATGGCAATTGTCGAAGCAGCGTCGTGTGGTTTGCAAGTCGTTTCGACTCGAGTTGGTGGTATTCCAGAAGTTTTACCAAGTAATTTAATAATATTGACCGAACCAAATATAAACTCGGTATTCGAGGGGCTGATGAAAGCAATAAAACGACAAAATTTTACGTACACATATAATTCAACGGACAAAGCCGTAGAATCAATACTACCAATGTGTCCGTTCGAGTGCAACCAAATAGTAGCCAGCCTCTATAATTGGGATAACATTACAAAGCGAACTGAAAAAATTTACCGTCGTGTATTGCGAGAGCCTGACATGGAATTGGGTCAAAAATTGATTTGCTATTTAAAAAGTGGCGTTTGGCCATTTTTACTCGTCGTCTCATTGATGCATATTATATTACGCATACTGGACTGGTTTTATCCGAAAAATCTGATCGATCGGGCACGAGAATACAAAATAAAACCAAAGAAGTAGGATTAGTTATTAACAAGTCCTCCGAACACAAGCGAATTTTATCCGCCTATGTTAAAACACTGAAGAATTACTCAGAAAGAATTTGAGTTGCTACCAAAGAAATCGTGATAATAAACCAAAAGTATGACTAAAATCAAGAGATACCGGCTTTAAATAAATTATTTAAGGTGCCTGAGCTTAGTTGAACATTTTTTATATTTAATTTATTATTTTACAACGGTTAAAGCCGTAGGCTGTGAATTCTCTTCCTTAATATAAAAATAATTTTTAAAATGAATATTAATTTACCTAATTTAAAACAAAGACAAATAATAAATTAAACTTGCTTTTAAACATTCAAAAAATAAATTATCATTTAGATGTGTAAAGTCCGAGTAAATTTATTAAAACTGCAAACAACTATGTATGTACTTTATAAAGCTGCGGTTTACAAATAAATTTTGTTACGTAACCATTTAACGATTTTCAAACCATCGGACACCTTAATGAAGAATCAACCTTCAAACCACCCATTGAAGGATACATCGATGAAATGCGGCCAATCGCTACATTAAGCTGAAATGACCACTGAACACTTCATTTAAAAAGCTTAGCTGTTTAAAAAAACCCGCTCAAAATCAACGGTCATACACACATGTAAATTGATAGATAGATGCTTAAATAAATTTAAAATAAAAAAATCAGATGCAAAAATACATTCTTAGCAGTAAATCATCATCTACAACATCAACAAGTCATCAGGAGCGAGGACTGGAAAAAACGTGAAAAATCAATTTTATTTGCATAACGGCTCATGTAAGTAAATTATAAATCCTTTTTATAAAAGTAAGATTTAGGCGTTATGGATTCATTTCTGATTGGCTGGTACCGATCTTAGCAAAATTTTACGGTCGAGATTATTACGGAATTCTTGTTCCGGCTCGAAAACTCCTTTTGATATCAATAAATTTTATGTTCTTAGATCTAGATAACCACCGTTAATTTATCTCGTTTAGGCTAATTAAATTATCAAAACTTGAAGTGTTAATTAGTTTATGAATAGTCAAGTTTGTACAGAAAATATCATATTATGGAAAATATACTTATGGACAAAAAAACGCATAATTCTTTTTGCTTCATTTATAAGGGGAATTCTCAACGAAATATCTATTATTAAATAAAATTTAATCGAAAACGAAGGCCGACGATAAACTCTCATCCGACGGTCTGATGATCCAAGGCAAAATCTAGACTCGCCGGAGAACAAAACATTGACCCATTGTTCCATTGTCCAGTCTTCATGTTCGAGAGAAAATGTTGAACGAGCTCTGTGGTGTGCTGTAGACAACTCTGGACACAAGGCTAGCCTTCTTGCAGTCAAATTGGATTCCTTGATTCGTCGACGCATATGGTCTTTTCACTAATGGGTGCATCTCGGAATCCGATTAGGTCTGATTAGATGCTACGGCCAGTTACGAACCTCTCAAGCAAATTAATTTAATATACCTGTCCTCAGTGAGTATTGTTCATCGATTTCTCCCACTACCAGCACGACGATGATTCTGTCCATTATCCTGGAATCGTTTGATCACTCTTGATATTGTAGATTGGTCCACTCTTAACAGTTGTGTAACGAAAGACTCAGTTCTTCCTTTTCAATAAATGTAATGGCCCCCACGCAATCCTCAACACTCAAATGATTTCTTCCAGCCGACAAGTTATTCATTTTTATTTGTCTTTAATAAAAAGCCTTACTCTTACACTTAATTGTATAATTTAAATAACAATTCACTGTAAATAAACTTTTAGACTGAACAACCAAAATGCTCAAATTTATGCTAAACTCGAATTCAACAAAACTAATGGTAGTATTTTTTTTAATGCATGTGTATTTCAGTGAGAACAAGATACTATATAGATTTTATCATAATAATTACAAAAACAATTATTAAGCTACTCGTAATTTCAAAAATACAGATTATGTGTTTTTTTGGTCCATAAGTGTATATGCTATGTTGGTTTTGCACAGCAATGGCGAAATTGGAACCACCCAGCGGTTGTCAATTTCAACCGTTCCACCATTTGACATGCGCAATTGATGTGATTGGCAGAATAAATACGAGTACAACGCCAAGCTACAAAGCAAGTTACTTGCGCATGTATTGATGCGTACATCAAATACTACAGAATGTGACATCAGCGCCACTTATGGTACACAAACATAACCATATGAATTATTCACAGAAGTTCAATTATTGATGAACTTCTCAGAAGGTTTTAACGGTCAATTATTCTTGAACTTTATTTGGGGGGTGGTGGGGGTGAAATTTTGGGGTTATATGTTCTAATATGCAAAAAAACTTACAAAAAAAAAACAAAAAAAAAATCTTAGAACCCGATTTCAGTGCCACCTACTGGGTCCAATTATGAATCTATACTATACAGGGACCCACTCAAACACACACAAAAATTAATTAAAGTCAGTCTAGCCGTTTAGGAGGAGTTCAATTACATACACGCGTACAGAAGTACAGAAGAAGTATATATCTAAAGATTGTGGTGTGGTCGGGAGGGGGCTGGTCAAATTTTGAGGTTATGTTATGGGAGGCGTGTTGTTTTAAGGATTATGATATAGGGAAAAACCATTTAAGAATTAGAGCATATTGGGGTCACAAAACCAAAAGTAAAACATGCAGGGTATACAGATTAGTAAACACTAATCTTTTGTTTTCTGATTTTTGACGTGTACAGTACTACAGGGCCTATTTTCCAACCATATAAAAAATTTCAGCATACATACATCTAAATATCAAAGATATAAAAATAAATTAGCTCGCGATACAGTAGGAACTGTTCCGGAAAACCTCATCAACGAAGAGGACCTGACTGTTCTTGAACAAACAAAAATAGCAATGGTTTTAAAAGATAGACGGGTTCTGAACAAAATAAGATCAGAAAATCTGTTGTTTAATGACAAACACATAGATGATATAGAAGACGTGCATCGAAAGAAAGAGGAAAGTGGTCTGTGTAAGGAGGATAAATATATTCAACAAGTATCTAAGAATCCGTTTTGTGTAACATACATGTTGTTGCAAAAAACAATATACACATCTGATTGTTTATTTGGACGCTACTGGTGAACTAGTGCGGAAACCATACAAGACATATAAGTCGGTCATGTATTACGTTCTCGTCCTTCTACTCAAATCCCAGGAGAAAGATCCGGCTAGCCCATTTCCAATTTGCGATATGGTTAGCTCCAGCCATAATACCCGCACAATTGCCGATTGGCTTAGGAAATATAGGTTACTAATTGAAGAAAATTTAAAGAATTGGCCAATTTTTAACACAGTTGTGCTAGATTATTCCTACGCGGAGATTCTTTCGGTATTGGATGGTTTTAATCGAATAGATTTGGTTGAATACTTAAGGTAACGCTATTTTTTTTACCTAATCTGGTAACGCGGGGTGAAAAATACCCCAATTTTCAAAGGCCCGTATCTCGGGCCCAGTATGACTTTGAGGATTCCAAAGGGGCTCATTTTTTTCGTCTTTTAATATAGAATCGCGTAAAATCGCGATAGAATCGCGTTTAATATAGAACTAAGTAGTTTTGGCTAAACGTTTGAAGGGCCATAGTGACCAAGAAGGGTAAAAAACGTGAAAAACTAACAAAAATGGCATTTTTTTTTTCTAAAATTACGATGTCTCAGTGAGTTTTTGAGCGAATCGAGTATTTCTAACGGGGTTCTAAAGGGGAGATACTATGTTTTAAGGGTATTATAGTGGTTTTGGCCAATTCTCTAAAAAAGGTATTTATTTTGAGAAATCAAAGTGCGCAAACAGCAAGAATTTGAAAAATCGATTTTGGCCGCACAGGTCGTTATAATCATTAAGAATTTTGTTCAAATTGGTAAAAAATGTCTTTATTTGGAATGATAAACTACAATTATTGAAAACGAATATTAAATTTATCATTAAACATTTTTTATCTTGATTTGTATCTCTCATTCTTGCTCACCACACGCCCGACAGATAACAGCTCTATGCGGTCTTGGCACACGAAGGCCTGACACTTAGAGCATTTGACTCCATATTTTCGGTCGATGGTTCGGGGACAATGAAAACATCTTCCCTGTCTTCTTGTTCTACCTATGTCCCGTCGCATTGGCCCTTCATCCAATATCTCTTGAATACAAAATACTGTTTGGTGCGGCAGATTTTTCAACTCTTTCCTCCTCCGGATATGAGGAATTATGAGATGTTCGACTAAACTTTTCAAAAAAATTCTCCTGTTGAGTGATGGATTTGCAGCATTGAAATTGTATATAATCGAGGCGTTGATCCCCGATTGGTCCAGCATCCCCATGAAAATTTGAACTGGCCATCTGTTAGTTTTGCTTGCTGTTGAATATTCGTGACACATCTGGTCAAATGTGTCAGTGGCACTTTTTGTCTTGTTGTAAAAATTGACTATCTCTGGTTTATTTGTAGTCTCACATATTTCTTGCAATCGATGGAAGGTTGATAAAACAAGGACCACTTTATTCTTCTTAGTAGTGTAGGAAACCAGAGTTTTCGTTCGGTCAAAAGCGAATTTTGAACTTCCTGGCTCACCAGCTGTCTTGAAAGTCAAAGGTATTTGCGGTTTTTTTTTAGTGTTCCAACCATTGTGAGGTTCTTTTCCAACATTGTATCGAAAATGTCTGTTGAGGAAAACCAGTTGTCGCAGGTTATATTTCTGGAACTTCCATAAATTGGCTCACTCAACTTTCTAACATATTAGGATGGCGCTTTTTCTGTTTTGTCCTCCAAAACCACTTTAACGACATATGGAATTGCGTTGACTAAATAGAATGTTTGAGAGTCATTCAAATTGACACATTTTAGACCATATTTATCTGGTTTTTGACTGTTATAAACCTTAAAAGGGCAGCGCCCACGAAAAGATAACACTTGTTCGTCAAGGGTACAGTGCTTTTCAGGGCTGTATAGAGTTCTGCATTTTTCAATGAATGAGTCCCAAATTTGTCTTATGGGGGCGAATTTGTCCTCAACACGACGAATTGCTCGAGTGTTCTTATCATCAAATCTCAGGGATTGTAGAAGGGCTTAAAATCTTTTTAGGGACATGACGGCGCGGTATCTTATGCAACCGACTTTTAGATCCCGTAGATCGTGAATATTGGTCATATTTGTTTTTTGAAGACCAGAAAAATACAATAAACCAACGAAAGCCTTCAATTTAATTGCGTCGACATATTTATATGTATTATCCAACTGCCTGTTTATTTCTCGATCCTCGGTATAACGGTCGATTTCTTCATTAGTATGCCGGACAATTTTCGACAGCATGGCTTCGTCAAAATATAAACTCCAACTTTCATAAGGAGGTTTGACCTATTGCAGATCCAAGTGGAGTGGCAAGATTACTGACCATGTGGCCTCTATTTGACAGTCTTTCACGTGGAGTTGTGTACCACTTATGCCCAACTTTACCCACAACAATAAATACTCTGTCGTCGTCCACGATTACTACCACTGCTGCCTCTTCCAGGTCCTCTTCCCCTACTTTCCCTCCTCTCTATATAACGCAGTTTCTAGAATAGTACGGCTGTACCCGAGCCATCATCTGACCTACGACTAAAAATTACAATATATAGGTAACTAAGAAATACATTTTCTCGCACCGAAATTTACCGAAAAATATGATTTACATACCTCAATTTCAATCTCGAGTTCAAATTGTTCGTTGTCTGATGCTGCACTTTGCTCCGATTCTGAGCTACTCTCCTCTTCCGTTAGATTTTTCTCATCACCTCGATTTTTCACAGGTTCAATGTGATCTTCCTTCTGATTAATCAACTGTACTACAGCCTTTAAAGGTCTTAAATTGTACCGCCTAGCCCTTTTTCGAATCTTGAAACAGTGAAAACCAAAGTGAGGTTATGATGGTATACACACGCGAGTATAATATGTAAATATTTATATATAGCGGGCCACTATACATTCATTACTGCCCCAAAATTGTAAAAAACACGAAATTACAAAAAACTTTAAGATGACGAAAAATATACACAAACGGAAACGCGGGGTGAAAAAACACCCCAGACGCACTTCAAATGTTTACTGCTCCAGCTTCCACGTGCTACTGATGCTGCGAGTGTGCTCCCTCTACTCTCAGATGATGAAACTGAATTATGGTTACGGTCCCGAGTCGTAAACGTAAGCCGTTTGTGTTTGCCGCGAGGTTTAAACTGGTCTGGGGTGTTTTTTCACCCCGCGTTTCCTTTCTAGGGTTAAAATTAACTCACAATTATGCTTTATGGTCATGATATGCACTAGTGGTTATCAAGGCGTCTTTGTGTGACCAAGGCCTATCTGGCCGCATACGTCACTATACATGACTATTGAATTTTATTTTAAATATTTAGGGAAAGATTTAACATAGAGTTTTGTATCTTGATTAGATGCATTATATACAAAGAATTTAGGCGTGTACCGTATGGCCAGCCTTTCACATCTCGCAGACTGTGGAGTGCAAGATATTTTACGCTACGTACATAGGTCCGAATGGCTTTGAACTAGGGTAAAGGGGAAATAGAATCTTGTGATATCACAAATGGTCATTACTGGTTTAAGTATATGGAAGCAGCCACTCCAACCTAACCTAACCCAACCTTGGCCTAACCAAAACATATATGGTGGATATGGTTTTTCGGTCTTGATATGTTCGGCTTAGATGTTTGTCTTAACTTGCGCAACAACTTTGCTGAAAAAAGCAAAACGAAAATTTTAATGGTTCAAGAGCTATCAACGTGAAAATGAGTGTATATTTTGACAAATTTTTGACTCACAGCCGAAACATGTCGAAAGCGATATCTCAAAAATGGGGAGTAACTTTGAAATGGGACTAGCACCATTGAATTTAGTGTACTCGAATTAGCCCTGGGTGCCCAGCTTGTCACTTTTTTCAACTAGTACAGTGATTCAATAGCTTTAGATAGTAAAATATTAGAAGTTCATTCAAAAATGGTTCACAGACTAGAAGGTTTTGACCAAAGTAGTGGTAGCAAAGCTATTCAGTAAGTTAAGCTGATCTAGGGCGAATACGAACGTGACTTTTGCTCAAAAAGAAAAACCACCGATCACAGCTTCATTTTGATGATTAGGGAATACCCACAATTTTCAAACCGAATTAAATTTTGTTCAATTTTGTTTTTATATGTTTGTTTATGTTAGTGTTGTTTATTGTAAATATGTTTTATTATATTTATTTAGATCGCGTATCGGCGTATACATATGTGTAATTGGGAATTTAGAATGCACAGATGTGAATAGAATATACTTCTTTAGAAGGAAAAGTACTTTACTGAAAAGTTATAGTTAACATATGTTAGGTTTGGATTGTCCCAGTATTTGGTAATTTTAATACGCTCATATCTCAGTAATAGACTTCAGGTGCACCGCAGAGTCCCATATTAGGACCGTTATTCTTTTTATTTTGATCATTAATGATCTATCGTTGGAATTGAGGTGTCATCATCTGCTTTACGCCGATGATCTCAAAATTTTTAGAGTGATTGAAAATATTTTTGACTGTGCAACCTTGCAGAATGATCTTAATAATTTGTCTGGCTGTTGTTGTCGTAATATATTTAATATAAATGTCAGTAAGGGCGTAACAATTAGTTTCAATAGGAAAAGGGTAAATCTCACATATGATTATTATATCAGTAACTCGGTTTTATGTAGAGTAACGGAAATTAATGATCTAGGTTTGACGTTTGATTCAGGATTACGTTTTGATAAACACATACAAAATATCTGCCTGAAGGCCCATAAAATGTTAGGTTTCATTTTTCGAAGAGCGTGTGAGTTTCGTAATCCTCAATTCTTTTTAACACTTTTTAATACCTTCGTAAGATCGATTCTTGAGTATGGTTGTTAGATTTGGGCACCCTGTTATGATTGCTATTCTCAGCAAGTTGAAAAAGTACAAAGAAAGTTTACTAAATTTTTGTTCCACATATCAATTCCTTACACTTGTGGCGGTTAACCAATGCATTTTATAGTAGTAAAATTTCAGAATCAACTTTGTAGTAGTAGAGGTTCAAACCTGAATTGTGTCCTCGATTTTTCGTGTAGAATTGTGGATTGTGCAATACGGAGTATAGATAGAGCGTCATGAGTTTCTTTGTTCTCGACTATAAATACAATGGAAGGAAAAAAATAAAAGTTAGTATTTGGGATATAATTCGTGCTAAAAAAACCCAATAGAGTTCACTAAAGTAACTATAAATAAAATTCAGTGAACCGATTCTTATATTAATAAAATTATATAAAATCATAATTAAATAATAAATTGTGTAATAATTAAATGATTATAAATAAAATATAAAATTAATTGTGTGTAAAGGTGTAATATTCAATCAATTCGTAGTTAGTTACCCTTTATCTCCACAAACTGGTGACCCCGAAAAACGAACAATACCATGAATACAAAAAAATTAAGTGGCAGTGAATAGTGAAGTACAAATCAAAACTATGTATGTATGTACACAACACGTGCAAAAATCACTATTGTTCACATCGTAGTTGTATCAGCGCTAAATCGATACAACACAGCAATACCAACAACCACAACAAGAGCAGCAAAAATCGTTTAACAACCTCATTTCGGTCGTGTTTCCGTATTACTATAGTTCCACACAAGTGCAACAGCAGCGATCAGTTTTAGCAATACTAGAACAAACGTGTGAAAGACGACCATACCATCCAAGGAAATTACGAAGGAAGGGAGTTTGTATTGTTTACGGACCACAAACCTTTGACTTTTGCACTTCATCAAAAGTTAGATAAAGCTTCACCGAGACAACGACGTCATCTGGATCTAATTGCGCAGTTTACTTCAGACATTCAACACGTTGCGGGCAGTTCAAATGTCGTAGCTGATTCTTTATCTCGAATCGAGCAAATCAATATAGGTACTACAATCGACTATGAAACCCTATCACAAGCACAAACTAACGATTCTGAATTAGCGGCCCTTGTAGAATCAAATCCAAACTTAAAATGGGCAAAAATTCGAATTTTTGGATCAGACAATCTTGTAACGTGTGAAATTTCAAATGGCAAACAACGACCGTTTGTCCCAAAAGCGTTTCGTAGGCAAGTCTTTGAGGCCTATCATAATATTTCACATCCGAGCATTCGATCGTCAGTGAAACAGATTTCAGTTAAATTCATTTGGCCATCTATCAACAGAGAAATACGCAATTGGGCAAAAAGTTGCATTAGATGCCAAAAATGTAAGGTAACGAAACACGTGCACAGTCAAGTCGGTTCATTCGGAACAACCAGCAATCGGTTTGAAGAATTGCATATCGATCTCATTGGACCTCTTCCACCATCCGAAGATCAGAATTATTGTTTAACGATGATCGACAGATACACTATTCCAATTCCAGATATTCGTACGGAAACCATTGTTGACGCATTAGTTAAAAACTGGATCAGTAGATTTGGTGTACCTTTAAGTATAGTGACCGATAGAGGTGCTCAATTCGAATCTGCACTTTTCGATGAAATAACCCGACTTCTAGGTATCCACCACAAGCGAACCACAGCGTATAATCCAGCTTGCAATGGTATTATCGAGCGTTGGCATCGTACGCTAAAAGGTGCAATTATGTGCACTGCCAATACGCAATGGACTAAATCATTACCCCTGGTATTATTAGGACTAAGAACGGCGTTCCGTGAAGACTTTAAAAGCACTTCGGCAGAGTTAGTCTACGGACAAAATTTAAGACTACCAGCGGATTTTGTAACAACCAGTAAATTCGTTAGTCAAACAGAATTGGTAAACCAACTTCGAAAACATTTTAACAACATACAACCATCGACAGCTGCACGACACTCTAACAAACAAGTATTTGTTTTTAAAGAGTTGTACGATTGTAAAGCAGTGTTTGTCAGAACGGACGCAATTCGACGTTCTTTACAACCACCTTACGAGGGACCCTTCCCTGTCATTAAACAAGGCGAGAAATACTTCAGTTTGTTAATCAAAGGAGTTAAAACAAATGTATCAGTTAATCGACTTAAACCATGCTTTGAGGAATTACCACAGACAAACATCATTGATGATTCAGCTATAAAACATCAGAACACACCAAGTCCAAATCCATGTTCAACAAATCCGATAGTTGATTCAAAATTCACTAAATCTCGCAAGCAAGTAACTTTCGATCCAAAGATAGACGAACCAATTAAATCAAGATCTGGCCGCATTATAAATAAACCAAATCGTTTTAAATAAAAAGTATCGTTTCACTGGGGGAAGGATAATGTGGCGGTTAACCAATGCATTTTATAGTAGTAAAATTTCAGAATCAACTTTGTAGTAGTAGAGGTTCAAACCTGAATTGTGTCCTCGATTTTTCGTGTAGAATTGTGGATTGTGCAATACGGAGTATAGATAGAGCGTCATGAGTTTCTTTGTTCTCGACTATAAATACAATGGAAGGAAAAAAATAAAAGTTAGTATTTGGGATATAATTCGTGCTAAAAAAACCCAATAGAGTTCACTAAAGTAACTATAAATAAAATTCAGTGAACCGATTCTTATATTAATAAAATTATATAAAATCATAATTAAATAATAAATTGTGTAATAATTAAATGATTATAAATAAAATATAAAATTAATTGTGTGTAAAGGTGTAATATTCAATCAATTCGTAGTTAGTTACCCTTTACCTCCACACACTAATTATGTCAATTATGATATCCGTCGCAAAGTTTTTAATATTGATACGCTTGAGTGCAGAAGACTTGTGTTTGATGAAATTATGCTCTATAAAATTGTAAATTCTATTGTCTCTACTGATTTGATATCTTCGATTAACTTCTACGTTCCCGCATATATAGGGTGATTTCTTAAGAGCTTTCGGATTTGATTTAAAAAAAACACATAAAATTTAGAGAAATGTATGAAATCTTTATTTGAGTCGATAGGACGATCTATATAATTCAATGTTTAAAGATGATTTCATGTAAATGTTGACTGCGGCTACGCCTCAAATGGTTCATACGAGGGGTACAATTTTGGCATACTCTGTCCAACATATCGGCCGATATCTCACGAATCAATTCTTCAATATTGGCTTCCAGTGCGTCAACCGTTGCGGGCTTGTTCCTATAGACATGAGCCTTAACATAACCCCACAAAAAATAGTCTAAAGGCGTTAAATCGCACAATCTAGGCGGCCGATTGACCGGCCCCAAACGTGAAATAAACCACCGAACTCGCCTCTCAATTGGGCCATTGTTTCGCGTGCTGTGTGGCATGTGGCACCGTCTTGTTGAAACCACATGTCAGCCAAGTCCAGCTCTTCCATTTTGGATAAAAAAAATTTGTAATCATCGCACAGTAGCGCTCGACATTCACAGTAACGTTTCTGCCTTCGTCGTCTTTGAAAAAGTACGGTCCAATGATGCCACCGGCCTATAATCCACACCAAACAGTGCATTTTTCGGGATGCTTTGGCAGTTCTTGCAATGTTTCTGGCTGCTCTTCACACCAAACACGGCAATTTTGCTTGTTCACGTATCCATTCAGCCAGAAATGTGCTTCGTCGCTGAACACAATTTTCCGATAAAAATGTGGATCTGAACCGAGCATGAATTTTGATAATAAAATGCAATAATCTGCAAGCGTTGTTCGTTTGTAAGTCGATTCATGGTTAAATTATAGACCGAACTGAACATGTTTAACATAATAACATGTTACACAAAAACAGCTGAACTGCCAAAAACAGTGTTGCCAAAAAGAAAGTTGCTAGAAAATTACCCGTTAGAACTCGTAATATTCAGATTTTTTTGCCATGGCATTGGCAAGTAAGGACTAACTGTGGGCTATCCAATCCAATTGTGAGAATACAAAAACGTCATAATGATCGGTTCTTTACACTGGATTTTTTCAATATGGGGCTGGAGTTATTTAGAGCGCGTGCACTAATTTCGTTAACATATGATTCTTTTATCTTATCGGTTTGATATGTTAGTACGAATGTTTGTATATTATTGTCAATTATATCTCGAGGCCATATGGAATAGGCTTACTGTTTGTGGTCCAATGTAAAAAAGATAAATAAATAAAAAAAAATATTTAATTTCATAACGATGTTGCTAATATTGATTATCGCAAAGCAACATCTTTAGTTCTTTGTCTAAATTTAGTCCAATTATGGTCAATCTCAAAGAGGAATATGTTTATACAGAAGTGATTATGTAATACAACAAATATTGATCCTAATATTTAATTTTTTGTAGAAATAATTGAGATATTTGCGCACCAATCTCCTTAAGATAGTACAAAGTAAAACTATAACTGAGAAACTATGCAGAAGTGAAGAACTGAAAGTCCAGCTTCCCGATGAAGAAGCAAGTAAAAAAGGAAGAAATCGGTGTGGTAATCCCCATAGAGGTCGAGATATGATGAAGACCTACTTCAAATGAAGGAAGTGCAAGTGGTCAGGCTGCTAAATCCCAAGCTAGGTGCCAAACTCAGGGAGCAAGGTGAACAACATATCGAGCCGGACAAACTAATAAACGCGCAGAGTAAGCATATTGACGAAATTCGAGCTGAGCAGAAAAAGAAACTCGAGAGCAAAAATTGTAAAAGCTCAGTTGAACCGTACCACTGGAAATTTAAAGAAGGTGATCCCAGCTTGCAGAGTCATTCCACATCGATCAGGTTTTCATTCGATTTTAAAGACTGTTGTTGCCGGCTTGAATTTTTTTTGAACTTCAAGGTTCAAGAGGTGATACAGCACTTTTGTACAAAGAATTGCAGAATGAAGGCAATCATATAACTGTTGAGCGGTATTAAAAGTCAAAGGGTGCTTCAAATGCGGAGTGTTTTCTTCAAAGAATATCTTTAAGAGATAGACAACGTGCTAGCGAGAGAATCAGGGACCAGGAAAATGAAAAATTGCAGGGTTCAAAAACAAGACCCGAGGTAAATGCCAGACCAGTAACAAGGAGATGAAAGATCTTTTTGATAAGCCAATCCACTAGAGAGTGACACAGAAGGCCGCGCCGGCGATGCATGCTACATATAGTGATTTACAGCAAGCAAGATCTCAAGTAATTAAACCCAATTGGAAAGGATATACAATTTTTTGTTTCTAGATGTTCATTTAATTCTTCCAGTATGATTTTCTGGAACAGTTTCGCAAATGTGTTTAAAAGATACATTGGTCTGTAGCTCTCGTAACATTCTCATCTTTTTGCTGTTATTTTGATTATTTTCCATTTCGCTGAGTATTATTGTTTTTTGTATTTGTTGTTAAGATAGTTAGCTAGGATATTGATTAGGTTTGGATTTATTTCAATTATTGATTTTATTGTTTTATAAGAAATTTTATTTTCTCCTGTGGCATTATTTTGGCTTTCCCTGGGAATAGGGAATTGGGAAAAATATGTTCATAGCATTTTTGTCCAAATTGTATTTTTTTGCCTACTGAAGGAATAAGTTTAGTGCAACGATTTTCAAAACATAGTTAATTGGGAATCTTTTGTTCCACAAACTATTCTTAGAGAAAATAATTTCCAATTTAACTTAAGCCGAGTTCATTGTTGTGTTCATTCCGTTCGTTCCGTTCGTTGTGTTTTTTTGTTAACCAATAGGATTTGTCGTAAATGACGTTTTATTTCTTCGGTATTTTTTTCATCAAGTTTATCTATCTTCAACTTTTTTACCGAAGGAACATGGCAAGAAAGACACGACATGATATATTATCTAACAGTAGAAACAGACAGACACGTTTTCGCAATGTTTATTTTGTAGTCAAGTACGTTGTACATTTTGTGTTTTGATGTTTTGTTTATGAATTTTTTATGATTTTTATTTACGAAAAACTCCAAAACTACAAAACGCAAAACTACAAAAGTCAAAATCTTCGATTTTTCGACGAAAGGTGAAATAAAATTGTTCGGCATTTTTTCCATCAACAATGAACCCATAAAATAATACTGCAGAAAAAATACCGAACGAAAGGAACGAAACGAACACAACGAACTATAATAATGAATCCGCCTTTAGTTTCGAAAATATTTACACCGAACTATTCTCTTAGTAGGCCAGAAAAATATAATTTAGACAAAAATGCTATGAAAATATTTTTCCAATTCCCTATTCCCAGGAAAAACCAGAACAGTGCCACTGGTGTGCTGTTGCTGTGCTGAGGCGGTGGGAGCGGGGGGGGGGGGGGGGGGGATTTTCATTCATGATTTTTTTTGGCCAGCCGTTCTCTTTTTTATTTTTTAGTTTATTGATTTTATTCCAAAGTTGTTTGGCGTTTAACTTAGGGTTTATACCGTTGACGAAAGGTTCCCAGGAGTTTCGTTTTGATTTTTTTTATTTCCCGTTTTAGTATGGCTATTGATCTAATAATTTCTTGGGCTGTGTAGCGATTTTTGTATTTGTTGTAGCATTTTTGTACGTTGGGTTTTATATTCCAAAATCTGGAGTTTTTCATTCCACCATGGTTTCGGTACGTTTCTGTTTTATATATTTATTATTTTTGTGTTTGCTGCTGCTATTATTTCCTCTATTTTAGTTTCGATGTTTCGCTGTCGCATTCTATACCATTTATATTGACTAATTCCTGCGTTACTTTTCAATTTTCCAAACGATGATTTCTTTGGTGGTTACCTGTAGATACCTGTTTATGTTCATTTTTATTAATATAGGCAGGTGATCTGAACCGATGTGGAATGACAAGGCAATCCCTTGTCATCTTGAAAGCTATCTCATGGGTACATATTGTGATATCTATCGCAGTCGTTGTGTGGCTGCTTATATTTTGTCCGGCGTGCTTTTTGTTGTTTAGGATTGGGATGCTGTTGTTAGTAATTATAACAGTAATAATTTTTCTCGTTCTGTCTTCCTTGTTGTTTTGCTCTCATAGACTGCTGTGTGCGTTGATATTACCTGCTTCTATCGAAAACAAATTTAAATTTAAAAAAAAATGTGAGAATTGGCATGGCAAATTAAATCTAGTAACCATATTTCGCCCGGCAATTAAATAATTTGTGGCCGGATAGAGGATATACCCCTTAATCAAGTATTCCAAAAAATAATCCAAAATATTTGTTTCGATATTATTTAAAAATAGCGTTCGAAAGGGTTAAGAATCTGACTCCTCCATAACCATCTTTCTATTTTTCGTAATTACTTTGTAGTTTTTACTTTGTAGTTTTGGTTGGTTGATTTTCTTAGTGCGGGTCCATGTTTCGTTGACACAAATTGCAATATCTACTTCTTGAGCTTGTAAGAATGTGTGTATTAGGTCTATGCTGCTTCTTCAGCTTCTGTTATTTATCTGTAACATCTTCAGTTGGCTGGTCCTATTATTTTAGTTTTAGATTTCGTAACTAGATCTTTAAGATCTATGAATAGTAAATCTGGTTCTGATGTTTTATATGCTTTATTACTTATTTGAATGGATTTGTTGAGTAATGCTTAGAAACAGCGTTTTGGATGTTGTCTTCTGTACTTTTGTTGATTGGTGGGAAATTTTGTCACAAAATCTGCATTCTGGATTTTCTTTACATTCGCGTGTTCATTCGTGTGATCCATTATTACCGGGATTGGCATCTTTAGCATATCTTTTAATTTTGGAATGGCAATGTTTTATAATGTGTCCATGAGACAGGTGGAACATAATTTTAGTTTTGGAATATACAGGGTATCCCAGAAGTGGACGATCAAACGAAGCCGGGTTGATAGGGGTGCTCATTTTCAACAAAAACAGCCAAGTAAAGTCTTTTCGAATTCTGATGCTGCAAAAGTTATTCCATTTTTAGTATTTTTTAGTGAAATCACATGGCACCGATCACAAAATTAATTTGAAAAAAAAACAAGAGTTCTTTTGTTTAATTTTCTTTTTTAATACGATCTAGAAGAGTGTTCTTTTCCAACAAAATCATTTTTATAAGCTGTATTATCTTCTATCAAATAAAACAGTGGTTTTGTAAAGCCTTTTTGTTTCCCAAAATATTTTGTTGATGTTTAAGTGATGCTATCGAGAAAACAATGTACTACAGAAAGTTGACCCACTATTAGAAAAATATGCGACATTAATGTAGATTTTAAAATGGTATCACACACCGGGGTATTCACAACAGAATGTTTTTTTTATCAATTTTGTTCACAAAGTAAGTCGTGTTTATTAAAAATGCGCGACTCTAGATTAGTTGTACCAACGAAAATTGAAAAAATAAGGTTATGATGCATTCCTAGTAAATAAAGCATTCTCTTTCGATTGCGCACACCTAAATTAGTCTATCTCTTTCCGTTTTCAAAATAACTATGAAAGAAAGGTGTAGTTCAACAAGAGTTTTAATCTAATTCATCAAACAGAGTGATTTATGAAGAAACATTTTAAGAGCTCACCCATTATCTTAGCACAAGTGCAACAGTTGGGCCCGATTTTGAAATCCGTGTGGTAAGTAGAATATTTTTTTGCTTTTGCTGATTTGGTGCAAATTTTAATTAGATTATTATTTTACAGTCAAAACGAAAGAGAAAAAGATTGTAACAAATGAGGCTAAATGGGTTGTGAACGATAGGAAACGAAAATTCCAAGCCGGAGAAGAATTTGTTAATAACAGGGGACTAAGACCTCCAAAATTATTGAAGAATATTAAAAACTGTATTTCAGACTGCTGATATGAATGTGCAAGTTACATTAGTAGTTATGAGCATGAGACAATCTTTAAAAATTACTACAAAATGGATCAGTCGGGTAAATGCAACTTTATTGCGACTGAAAGGATTTTAAAAAATCGGACCATGACAAGCTGTACATAATCCAAACGTGCGCTTACTTTTCGCTACTTCTTTAATATATTAATGACCGTGTAACGGTTTGCAAAAGGTTTTATCTCTCGACATTAGCGATTTCACAAAAGCCTGGAAAAAACGACGTCACTGGAACCGTGTCAAACAGCTTACGAGGCAAAACAACCACTAAAAACTTATCAGATGATTTGAGAGCTGTTGTCGTAAACCACATTAAGTCGTTTCCAGCTGTCGAATCACATTATTGCCGGAAAAGACTAGCAAAACGTACCTAGATTAAAAAAGCTACTATCGCTACTTGTTCAATACGCAATTCAACATTGACTTTCACAAGCCAAAATCGGATCGATGCGGAGTATGCGAATTACATATAATAAATAAGGACCAATTAATCGAATAACAATATCTTGAGCACAATAAGTTAAAAAACGCAATGCGTAAGCGACACACCAATCATATGTTTCGATTTAGAAAATGTCATCACTTGTCCAAATCAGAAATTGGAGAAATTTTTATCCCTCTAAATGAAATATGTACTATCTGACGGGGGGCATCTTTCAACTTCAAAATCCGTGTGTGATTGTGCAGTTTGGAGTGAACGTACCGGTGGTTGATCAGGTAACGACATTGCCTCAGCTTTCATCAAAATATTGGAAAGAATATTTGAACGAATTTACAAGAATAATCCCTTGAAGTGATTCATTCGTTCCTCCATACATAATTTCATTTATAGCATACGCTATTAAATACTTTATGGCTCAACATCTGAGTCTTGAGTTCATTAAAATACGTTATTCAGTACCAGGCCATTCAGCAATACAGGAAGTGGATCATGCTCATAGCGAAATAGAAAAAATGATGTTCAAAAATGAAATTTTCTCGCTCATTGTAGTGTTACGATTTCTGAAAACTATTAATCGTCGTCGTGCTTATACGATTATTCAAATGCAACCTGGATATTTTAAGGATTTCGAGTTTTGTTCTAAACAGCTGAATTTCAAAGTGGTATCTTTTGCATCCGAATGTTAAAATTTACCAAAATTATACCAACGTCAATTACGATACTGAAAGGTATATTGAGGCTAATTTGAAACGTTCAATAAAAAAAAAAAAAAAAAAAAAAAAAAAACAGAAAAACCAAACTCCACTAAATGCAACTCTAGTTTTGAATGAACCTAGCAATATTATTTGTAGTGATCGGAAGATATCCGATACCAAAGCTAAACATTTAAAATAAATAAATAATAGTGAAGAAATCGAATTTCAAAACTTTGCAAGTCAATATCTTGAAACGAATAGTAAATTAGTTACAATCGTTTTAATCTAATACCTGTGACAGACTATGGATTAACAAAACAAGATTAGTTAAACTCGTTTAGCTAATCGATCATAAATCCTCCAGTGTTGACATACTACAGTTTTGCGAATCGCGGTGGAAATGTAAAATATTATAATAGCGTCGCGATTGCACGGTATCAATATTATAACAAATGACATATCATTTGAATTTATTAGTTATTTATTTCATTAAATAAATATTTCAATTAATTATTTAATAATAAACATCGTAAATATCCATTTACAATTAATTGTTATGTAATAATCATATAACGAATGAACATCATTTTCAGTTTTACAATAAACAGGGTTTATGGCAATTCAAAAGTATATTTTTTGTTTGTTTAATTTTACTACTATTTGAATCAAATGCACACAAACAATGAAATATCATGAGTTAAAATTTCCGACGTGTAAATGGCTCTACTTGTAGTCCCTCCCACTAATCTCATAAATATGATAAATCTTCAAAAATTTTGAAGATTAGTTTACTAAACCAGTTTAGTCACTAAACCTCAAACCAAATCGAGATTAGCTAATTTTCTACTTGACACACTAGCGCTTAACTCGAAAAAATCACTAATCGTGTTTTATTAATCCATAGTCTGTCACAGGTATAAGGTCGCTAATGATAAACTTAAATATATACTTAGGTATATACCAATATTTTTAAGCAAATCTAGTAGCTCTAATTAAACAAAATTTGTGGTATAAAAAAATCATTTTGATATTGTTGTGATATGAATTTTAGTAGTTCCATACATACTCGACCGTTTTTAATTAAAGTGTTAATAAGCCATGTTGATAACATATTCCCATCAATAATTCGAAAAAATTTTACTTAACTATTTTTGTTGGAAATGAGCTCCTCTGTCACCCTGCTTCGTTTGATTGTCCACATCTGGGACACCCTGTATATATCTGTGTTTATTTTTACATCGTAGAACCGTATATATTTAGGTAATTCACTCGCTCTTCACTCGATATTTGTGTCTTTGAGTGTTCTAATTCCCCTAATAGTCTTTTCACTACACCCTCTACGTCGGTAACAGCTTTGGGATGTAGCATCTATAACGTTTATTCGACAATATTTTACATTTGTTGGCTTTATCGAATGACTCAACTCTACTCTAGCAATTTTTTGTTAACTTCGATTATATTTTTAGTTTGTTTTCCTTAAATATTTTTTATATGATTATTGATATCATTAATTTTGGAGTAGCAGCTTCAAAAAGTACATAGAACGGCTCTTTGTCTGTGTTGTCTTTATTCTCCGGATGAAATTTTGAATTTGCATTCTGTGTATGTATGGTTGTTTATCTCCCTTATTTATCTCAAATTCATCGTAACCTTTGACTTCATCGTCTGATATTAGTTTGCATACATACAAACTGCAAATATTGTGATAGCGCCGTATACATGCGGCCGTATCACATCATGATGAACAAACATATAAAGTTCTTTTTTCATCATGGTATCACATCATCGAACGAATGAAGCGAATACGAACACACCTTTAAACTATCTAGAGAATAATCAATTTTAATTGGTCGAGTACATATAACTATCTCTATAATTACCGGTTTTTTGCATTCCGATACCAATGAAATGAAAAGTCACATTCGTTTTATAATTATAACTAAGTAGTGTCGCTGTGGGTAAGTCCATAATAAAAATTTTGTGTCCCATACAAATCGAAACAAATTACATCGGATCATTTTTTTATTTGTAATAAATCTTTAATATCTTGAAAAATCGGTGGAAATGCAAGTTATCTCGAAGTTTACCATTAATATTGATATTTTGGTATTACGTAATTATCGTCAAAAAAAAAAAAATTTATTTGGAAACTTATTATTTATTAAACATGGAATAAGAAAGAACGCTTATAAAAAATCTTGAGAGACAAAATAAAACAAAATCTGTAAATAATTTAGTTTTGTTTTATATTTGGTTGGACTAGAAAAAACATCACAAATACTAACGAAATCTTTTTATGTCTATCTATTTGGAAAAAATTCCCAGCTCGACCTAAGTACATTTCCTCTGCTTTTAGAAGATACATATTTAAGATTTAAAAGAAAGACAGAGAGACTGCGCAAACAAGAAAAAATCCCAAGTATTTTTTTTTTACGATTTGTCTAGTGCATACAATTTGTATTGGACACCTACACTAATTCATGTAATTTTTGTATATACAGAAATGATTTTTTTGTGATATTGGTGTGGATTGAAAGTATAATTTTATACTCGTTTTGAATGTTGAACGAATTAGTCTTGTATTACAACGTGTACAAATTGTGATCGGACTTAATACAATATTAGTAAAACATTGTGCTTGATGTGATATATGTAATTTAATATTATAATAATATCCAAATTGTGTATAAACTAATTTAATTTATTTTTATTTATTAATATTTATTTATTAGAGTCCATAAAAAAAACTGGGTGGATGAATTGAATAGTTCTTGTGATCAGTTTGACCAATGGTGAATGACCTTTTTCGAAAGTAAAAGGTAATTTTTTTATAAACATTACTAATATTTGGGTGAAAAGTTATTGCTATTCTTAATTTTTATAGATTTACTAAAACAAGATACACAATGTTCCTTGGGTGGTACTAATCCTCCTTGCAATAAAACACTTGTTGCTTTATCCATTCAGTATACAATGAATTGTTTGTGATTGTGTAACATCATGGCGCGCAATAATTTATTTATGTTTTTGTATCTACTGTGTAAGACGGAATACACAAAAGAGTTCATTGAAAGAATTTTTGAGGACGTGTACACATGATAAGAATATTTTATGCGAAGCACAGAAGAAACTATGTTTTCAAAACTGATCTATTTACGATATGATGATTGGGATTACATGGCCGGAATTCGGTCGGTTGGTTTTCGGCCAGAATCGTTGAAAACTTATGGAAGCAGATACCAGTAACAGATCATATTCATGGAATTGATTTTTGGGATGCCTAGTGCAAATTTGTTAACAACATTTTGAGGAATTGGCCGCGTGAAGAAGTATGCTGAATACAAATTTTGTAAATATTGAATTACTTATAAGATTTGTGTAAGGTAGGATTAGTTTAATTGATATTATCGATTACACAAACATCTGCTTTCGTGATTTCGTTAAATGATATTTCATTTTGAATTTAAACAATTACCCGACACAATTGTGCAACAAGTTGCTGTTTGTGAAATCGAATCCTTAATTTTTATAGGATTAAAATAAAATTTTATTCTGAAAATTACATTTAGTTATTAAAACTTATAGGTATAAATCGTTTAAAATATTGAAATAAGTAATAATTTAAATCGCGACATTTAAATTTTTTTGTCTTAGGTATTTGCTTTTGGATGTACCGTTGTATATCGTTAAACGGTGTTGAATTTGTTTCAATTTTCCGACGTTTTCGATTACCTATATTGGTTTTTTAGTAATATTCAATTTATGTATAGATTTAAATCTCAACGATAGTATGAAACATATTTGACTATGTTTCTGTGATCATGATACATTTAAAGGGCGATTAATGTGTGATGATAAATTTTTATATTAATTTGAATTTTGGTTACTTCTTTCCGCAAGTTTCAAACGACATGTTTGGGAACTTATAAAATAATAAATAAGATCAACTTAGATTTCGTTCCTTTTCCGCGAACGATCTTAAGAAGGATTTTAAAATTTTTAGCTTGCATTTCGGTGCGATTATAATCGTTAAATTATATATTTAAATACAAGTCCTTTTAAATTTCACCAATTGAACTTCGTTAATTTTACTTGGCTGTGAATTATCGTTAATCATAAAATGGGCGTCAAACTTACACTGGTCAATAGTTATCCAGTTACTGTGGCTTTGTTTTGTCTTGTAAATTGAAGTTTTTTTTTTATTACCATTTCAGCACTTGTTTTAACCTTGTGCTTTAGTATATAGTAAGACATCAAAGCTGAAAATCAAAGATCTTTAATTACTCGAAAATGAGAGTAATTATTGATCTTTGATTTCCAGCGTTGATGTTTTACTATATTTTCTATACATTATAGTTTTTTATTATCTCTTTTCTTGTATTTAAGAATCCACTTAAGATTTAAATTTTTAATGGGGCAACAATAACTAACTTGTTTGGATGATAACCTGCTATCAAAGTGTCCGTGGTCGAAGTAGTTTTTAGATGACCATTAAAATAAAATCTGGTATCTTCATATACAACAACAAAAAAATAACTTTCAATTTATGTATCTGTTATTCTGTAAGCTTATTACCTAAAATATATTTAAACTGTCACGATACTCGTAAGGGATCCTTCACTTTTATTATTAAATCAAATTAATTTTTATTCGGATACTTATGACTTCTGTAAATTGTTGATTTAATCTGATTTAGTTTTTTTAGAGGAAGCCAAATTTAAAATATATTTTCTATAAAATATAACATACTATAATCTAATAAATAAGAGGTTGGTAAAATACAGAAAATGAAACAAACGCGTGGCCGGAATTTTTTTTTTCATTGTAAACAATAATAATCGCGAATAACATGCTTCAGATCTAGGATAGCCGTGTCACCAAGCCATCCTGGGGATTTATTTGTATGAAAAGATTGAAATGTAAAATTACTCGCGAACGGCTAATTTCAGCAACAACAAAGAATATCAACAACGAAAAATTACCCGATTTTTGGACTACTTTAGCGCGAAGTTTGGAAGATATATAAGAAGATATATAAGATATATAAGAGCACATCATTCTCGTATCCTAGATGTAAACAACACGAAATTAAATTAGAAGACATACATCAAATAGGATAGGAGTACAAAACGGGGTTACTTGATCCATGACTCGTTCTAAAATAGGCCAATAAAGGTTAAGGTCTCTTCTGAGGATTATCAAAGCAGTTGACCTAAATTAGTTTTTGGTGCCTCCATATTTAGTTGGTGTTAACTCTAATTTCTTTCCTTAATTACTATAAGCTAATTTTGTCATTTTCATTCTTATTCTACCCATCCAACTAGAACGATGTGGTTCAACGCTATGTCTCTTTTATTTGGAGGGGGGCTATTATGAAACTTTTCTCGCCTTCGAAAAAATCGATATCTAAAAATTCGGTAGGAAGTTTGTAAGAAATAGAATGAAATGTTTGTTTATTGGTGGATATAATGGTGTTTAATGGTATCTAAACACACTGTCAAATTGACAATCAAGAAAACATAATTCGTTTGTAATTTATGTTAATTTTTTTGTTGTAATACTAAACTAAATTTTAGCCAAATATAAATAAATAAAAATACATACGTTACTTTATTAATTTGTTTACTAGTTTAATTAATTTAACTTACATCTCGGTAAAAATAGTATTAAAATTTATTTTTAAAATACAAAATCATAAATATCAATTAACACTTGTATACGATATGATACTCCCCACCTAAATAGCAGTCGAATTTTGACGTAACATTTTCATAAAATTCAATATCGAAAAAACAAAAAAGTTCATAATACCAAAAGAAGAGAAAAGTTTCATAATAGCCCGTTCATGTCTTTGGTCCTACAGATATCTCAGGGTGTCATGCCCTTAATCCTTTTTTTTATATAATTTTACTTAAGAACAAATTTCAAATTTTTAAAAAATTTCTAAATCGAAAAATATAAATGCGCTTCTAGAATTTTTTGGTCATTTACCGATTGAATTGAATTGAAACCTTGAATATACAGTGTTCAAACATTTCAAAATATGTAATTTTGCAAAAAGGCCCAGACACCTCAACTTAATTTTAGGGGTCGAGTGATTTATTATTTGACAGGTATTCCTCGGTTACTGAGATATACGAGGCCTCAATTAAAACGAGGAAATAATAAATTTATCGATGAATGTCATAAAATAACTAAGGAACAATTGAGTATAGTTCGACGAGTCTTCGAACAACGTTTGTACTGTATGGAAGATGAAGGCCTTGAATAATTAATGAAGTAATTTTCAATAATTTAGTTTTAAATTTTATCATTTTAAAGCTTTAGTCGTTTGGTCTATTTTCGAAAACCACATACCGTTGTACGCAGAATTGAAATACCTTCCAAATAATGTTTCGCATGACACCTAGAGCCATTTAAAAAATATTAGCCCCACCTCTCGAGCTGAATGGGTCAAATCGAAACCTATGATTTTAATTGTCAAAGATTGTCCTTTCCAAAATTATGTTGGTCTGGGCCTTTTCACAATGTTAAATATTTTGGATGTTATGCAGGATGTTTCGTTTTATTTGAAACTCTGTTGAACGTCGAAATATTCGTTTGTGGGAGTAAAATCCATTGGAAATATTACTATTTCTTAAAACTGTATTTTAAATACAATATATGTCGACTAATGTTGGGTCAATAGTGGGTAGGCTTACCTTCTGATGTCAGAGTACTTAATTGTTCTGGAAAATCTTGAATACAGATCATCATCCTCATCACTCACAACATCGTAATCGTCGGTGGTCTCACCCACTTCCTCGTGATGTGCTCGTTCTTCGGGAAAATCTTGAAAATAATTTGCAGCAGCCCCATCCTCATTCTCATAATTCTCAATATCCTCCTCATCGCATTCATCAGTGATCTCACTCACTAATATGTCGCTCAGGTTGATATGTGAAACGGATGTGCGCCTACAGCCTCTGCCGGCACACTGCAGCTGTAAGTTGTAATAAGTGTGCCCTTCGTTTATAATTTTATTATTCTTTATTTTTTGACTATGTGACATTTTACATAGTAAGTGAGTGAGATCACTAATGAATAACCTTTCCGTTTTAACATATTTCTTTTTTATGAGCTGCTACAAAAATCTATTCCAGAGGAAGTATTTTATTCCTTGATCATTCAAGACGGGGCAATACCCGCATTTGCCACCATATAAAAACAAAACTTGTAAGCCATAATCGATTAAAAAATAAACTAAAAATAATAAAGAAGATTTCCATCAACATTCAAATAAGAACAATAGAACATGTTTTCTGATAGATGTCAGATCAATCGTTGTATATATAATAGTAAATTTGTTGTATGTATATCAAAATGATGAAACTACAACATTTTTAAACAATATTACGCCCGCTTCGTGACAATACCTCCTATCTGACAATTTTGTGAAAATGAGATTTTGATAAGAAATACTGACGCACTATTAGACGCAAGCTTACAAATATTTAAAATAGGTTTATTAAACAAGAAAAAAAAAAATTAAATCGAATCTAAATCATCAAAAACAGAGAAAACATATAGAATGATTACGAGGTTTTGGAATTTCCTGAACAATTCAGTTTTTTCAGATAGGAGTTATTGTCACGAAGCGGTCGCTATCTGGTCGGTAATGGACTTCAACAACCAAAAATCTGCAATACCATTATTATATTACTAGGTAGTAGGGAAAAGGGGTCTAGCGATCACTAGCGATATTTTTAAAGATAAGGTTTTCCCAAAGATGGGGTACTCGTTTTATGTATAATCTTGACAGTGTGACATGATTAATATAATAAATTATTTAAATAGTTTAAATTGAATGCAATAAAGTTGTGACATTTATTTTTATTTATAATCGACAAATTCGATATAAAGTGAAAATGACTTATGATTTTATAGTTGACTAAAACTTTGATTCATATTATGTTCGTCAATTTCTTGGATAATGTGCCCAGGTACAATACTTCTTATACAACATTGATAAGCTAATGTGTAATTTATAAGTCTCGAAATATCTTTTATAAAATATACGTTATTTTGTAGAAATTTTATTAAACACATTAAATGTATAAATACAGTAATGAAAACTCACCTATAAAACATTCCTCTCCCTCGTGTATTAGATTGTCTTCATAAGTCGCCCAGGTACATCGTAGACACATGGGGGCATCCATTAGCACGGAAATCCTGTATCCTTTCCGTGATCGTTCGAGGGCCATCTTAACCTCTGCTGCCAGCAAAACCGGTATCAATGGTTCGTCGCTGGTTCTGTTTAACGCCATTGCTGTCATATAGGCGTTTCTTATTATTTTTTTTTGTAACTTATGTTAAAAGACTTTGTGGATTCATTTTTATTATATTATATTTATACACGGTAGCTTTGTACAAAACACTTTTTTGTAACTAATTCTTAAACTCAATAGAATATTATATATATGTATATGCATAGAATATAGAGCAATAAATTGATACCTATAAATTATTACTGTAAGGCTAATCTTGTATCATAACAAAGTTGTTTGAAAAATATTTTTAAATAACAAACCGATATTAATAATAATTTCTTAATTCTATACCGACGTCATAATACTAGATTATTATACGGAGTTATAATAAAAACAATTCATTATCAATACCACAAAGTAGTTTTAATTTAAAACTTATTTGTAGTTTATGTACTGATAATGAGTTAAAATACATAGTAAATTACATTTTTAATAGTAATGCACAACAAAGTAGTCTTAAAATTGATATGGTAAAATATTCATTATCAAAACATAGCAGTAGTAATTTCATAACAAGCTATAATATAAACTATTGATTATTAACTCATAACAAAGTAATACTAAACATATTTTTATTTTATTTTTTACTGAGTAATGCACCAAAGTATTTTCTCTTAAAATTATTATCATGTTTTACTGATAGTTCCATACCTCTGTCATATTATTAGATTGATATGGTGTTATTATACCTATGACCCATGTCCTTTAACCTATGACGTCACTGTGACCTTGAACCGAAGTCTCCCTATTATTACTAATAGTATAGTATTTTTTCCTCTATTGTTCCCACGAGATATATACATTTAGAGTATATGAACCTGATTTTTTTCAATTCGACATTAAACTTTTTTGTTCTCTTAATGTGTTTAGGCTCATGTACTGTTCGAACCCCCTCATCATCGCTGTTAACGGTCCATACTTTTTAATGCTTGCTGCTAAAAGTGAAATTTATCACTTTTTTAGACTCGACATTTAAAGTTATACCCTTACATTTGGCCGTTTCGAAATATTTGTTAGTTTCGGGATCAAAAACAATGAACCCATAGCTCTTAGAAATTCTTAATGTAAGCATTCTTACCATAAGCTGATGTTTCATCGGTTAAATCACCAATAAAATTATCTGTTTGTTAAATGTATTTATTTTTATCGTCTTCTACGAAAATAATCGAATCTGTATCACAATACAGAACATTTTGGGGTATTGTGTGCAGTTGGTTATATATATAGCTTGATTCTTGCATTAGCCGTAGTAAATGCTCCTATGGTTAATGAGACATGTTTTAAGGGCTCAGAAAAATCGTCAGTTGACTACTTTCAACTAACCCATAGTACATCATCCATAGGAAGTATATCTGTAATCACGATGCCTGCTGAAGAAATCAAGGAGTATAACTGTGTCGTATCTTGAATAATTTCAGTTTTACTCCTATCGTTCTTCTGAATAAACTTTCCCCATAGTGCATTTAGGGTTGCATCCTCTTTGGGATGAAATGAATTGCTTTTTATCAACTACTTATCTAATTTAATTCCCTCGTGAGAGTAAAATTTCTTAATGAAGGAGGCTTTTTCAGCATCTGTTGTAACATTTGCAAGCCAATCGCTAGCTTCTTGTTTTAGTTTGAGAAAGCAGTTCATGTAATCTGTAAATACACGGGTTTTGGGTAATACGACCTTTGGAAATTTTGGGGCTTCAAGGGGAAATTTTGTAGTCGGGATGACTATAGGACATTTCCACGTTCTTTCTAAACGCTCGAACTGTCTTATCTTACGCATCTTATGCTGCCATTTCTCATCTTCTTCCCGTTTGTGCTTTATCCATTGTGCATTCTGCTCCATTGCTTTAGTTGCTTCTACACATGTGCATTCTTTCTATTTCTTCTTCCCTTTCTTTGTCGTACTTAACGGCGGCTGGTTTGAACGCTAATAGTTTTAGTAGTACACAATCATCGATACAGGCAATACATTCGACTCTCGATTGGTAAATCCCCTCAGACAGAAAATAATTATGAGGGATTCTACATACTTGGAAACGAAAATTAAAATACTTGAAGTCTGGCTGGTAGCGTCCAAGGCACCTTAATATTTGGTTTAAGTTCACTTGACGTGGTTGATGTTTCCAAAAATGATTATCTGATTTATATATCATTTCTTCGGCTCTCGTTACCATCATTGCAATTTCTTTACACAAATATTGTACTAAATGTTTTGCTGTACACGACATGCAATAACCAAAATTGCTGCGGTAAAATACAAAACACAGTGCTTTGCGGCCCTCAATCCTTGTTAGAATACTTTGAGTAAATTCTGCCATCGGGTGTAAATATTCGGAAGGAAATTGAGACACAGCTGTCAGAGCAAAAAAGTTGCTCACACAAAAACAAAAGCCTCTAAATAAACGAGGACATACGTGTGGAAAACGATCATTTGTAGTCGAAAATTCAAGGCGAGCACTCAGTTAGAGGATTGCCGTGCGGTGCGGCTCACATAAACGTTTCTGGTTCAATGGCTGTGGAAACAATTCACGGCTACGCTTCTGTATTATGGAACTGGATACTGCACAACGACAACCATCCATTGTTTTGGCAACAACTTGTCGATCACACAACTTAAACTTGAACATTGGAAATAATGTTAAATCCCTTGATTGATATACATATATAGGAAGTTTAAGTTTAATTTAATATTCTTAATTACGGTTTCATACATGATTGACACTAAAAATTTATGTCATACATTACAAATAAAATTTAATACAATATACCGATCGTATACAAAATAATAACAATATTTAGGTTTACAATCAAACGAAAGTGTAGGAAGGTGATTGTGTTGTTAAATTCTGTTTTGTGCATGCTCTTACTCGTACATTGTCTACTTATGCATTTCTTATATATGCTACATGCTATACTTATGCATTTCTTATAAAAAATTATATCATACCTGTAAGAAAATAAACAAGATGAATTCAAGATCCAAAACCAAAATCAAAAGTTCAAAAAAGCTTTATATAAAGCTCTTTTTAAAGTGCTGTCATCTAACGACAGCTAGACATATGATGATCTTTTAGTGCAGCCATCTATCGGAAAGTAAATAAAGCTCCTTTTTAAAGTGCGGCGATCTAACTCATGGTGGGATTCATGCCTCACGTTACCGGTATGCCCACCGTGGTTGTATAAATGGTAAACTTAGGGTAACATATCTACCCTATGTTACTCATAAAAAAAAAAATTGATCTATTTATTTTGGGCTTAAGGCCCTATGGTTAATAACTTATGAATTTGGTAAAGTGTTACCAGCAGAAGGAAACCCGCGTGCTGACGCACTTGCGAGATTTCCGCTTCTAATGAAGCAGCTGGTGGACCCTTTACCAAATGGGCCCGTTTCATTAGTAGGTTGTATTTTTTATTTATTAAGCATACTTACCGACAGGTTTCGCTCCCGAAATGCAGAAATGCCGCAAAAGAAAGGAAAAAAAACCCTCTAGACTTAAACACAAAAAAAACTAAACAACACTTTATCACTTTACTAACAACTTTATTTGGAAATCTGTAATAGTTTTAATTGTTCTATAAACTTATTTCTTCAACTTAAACTCTTTTTTTCTTATTCTAAACTTTTCTTTAACTAATTATCACGGCTAAAGCTCTGTGAATAATTAGTCAAGCGCGTTCTGCTCTCCAAAACTTAATCCTCGAACCAAAAATGTTGCGCAGTATTTATACAAAATTCAACTGACTGCAAGAGAAGGAAGGGGGAAAATTTAGTACTGAAAATATACTTCTCTCTCAACCAGTTAGTCTAATTTTGCCGAAATCAGCAAAATTTCTGTACAAACACCACACATCAAACAACGTGACATAAATCAAATTTCCGTACACTTGTGGGAATTATATTATATGTGCCACGAAAACTGCAACGTTTTAAAATTTCCACATAGGTCTCTTATACCTTTATGTAAAACGTTTGCTTTTTTTCGTATGCACAACACAAAACATATATATACATTACCTAATTACAAGTCTAGTATTTATGTTTACTCATTTGTATTTATAATAACTACATTATGAAAACCTTGAGCGATACAAAATTGCAACTAGATAACGTAAATAAGAGATAATTTTATGTTTGTTGTATTGCATCTTATACCATCTTCATGTATATGGATGTAACAACAAACATAAAGAAGAGTAGATAATTCCAGCATGACTTAGTGGTTAATGAATTTTTGTGAAGATGGTATCTTCAGGGTCATGGTGAAATTACTCTGATAAACGTAAAGATTATTGGGAATGGATTGATAACGGAATAGAATAAAATTCCGTTACACATGCGCCGTTGGTTCCCGCAGCTCAGTCTTGTAGAGCGAAAAGAAAAGAGCCGCTTAGCGTCAACAATTTCTTTATCGCAGCCTTTCACAGGAACAATTTGTTTTTATATTTTCAATAGTAGAGTTCATTACTCATGCCATTTACCTCAAAAGCATTTGCCTTTGTTGAATCAAAACATAGTGATCGTGCGACTTAATGCATACGTTCATTCAACTACTGGACGAGTATATACAGTAATTGGAGTAATGAAAATGCAACAAATAAAATGCGAACTTTCGGCATGGCAGTTGGTCATGATATAATTTGAGGTGTTACCTCGAATGGTATGCCGAAATTTTTTGGAATAATCCCCAAAGTATTTTCTTTCATATACCTTTTTCTTAATGTAAATGAGTGTAGCAAAGAGTTTACGTCTGTTGTGTTTAAAAAACTATTCATAAAAGCAATACAACCTATACGTAGTATATTTACGTCTTGAGTACAATAATGAATTAATTATTTCCTGTTATCATACTCTGTGGAAAGACAGAGAATGCATTCTGGAGGGTTTCTCTGTAGTCTCGGCCTGCTCACTTCGGATCGTTTCCTCGAGTTGATGCAATGCATCGGGTGTATCGAAACGAATATCGCGAAGGAGACACTCCACCTCGTCTCGTTGCAGTAGGTTTACGTCCATTTTGGGTTTATATAAGGATTAGGGAATAAGTTCGCGCGACTCAATTCGACAAACAAAAAAATGACGTAGTCTTTATTAATTTATTAAATATACAAGATTTTTAATTCAAAATGACTTTAACTGAGACGGAAGGTTTCAGATTAAAGTAAATTATAACTAAATGTTCCACACCCACTATAACTATATAATAAAAATAAACGCGAAATATTTGATCAATAATAAAAGGAATGGATACTTTGTAATGGTTTGTAGGGCCCGTATTCCCACAATTGGTTTAACGACGGATGTAGACGAGATATCCCCCAAAATGACGCTTTTCGATGAGAACCTATTTTGGAGGGGCTCGTTAAAATTCAATTACAACAACAATTCAACGCATGAATCAAATCGCGATAAACAACCAGAAAGTTACCCCGTGCGTTGGATAATACCTAATTCGAATACGAATTTGATTGACTTCCACTCGATCCCATGGATGATAACGTTGGATACGTGGTTCTACGTCTGGTGGGGCCCTTATTCCCACGATTAGTTTACCGACGGATAGTAGACGAGATACCCCCGAAACTGGCACTTTTCGATGAGGACCTAATTTGGAAGGGCTCGTTAAAAAAATTTAGATACAAAACGATACGAGAAGTAAATAAAATGAATTACTAACCGAATGACAAAAAAATCAAACTCAAGAATATAAAAAATATATACAGTCAAAAAATTTGAAAGATACAACAACGGATGGTATGATGAGGGTGAGGGAGATCCCACCCCTTGCCACCTAAATAAAAAAATAATAATAATAAGGTGGTTGTTCCTCAAATTTCATTCGAGCTCCACCACAATCAGACACAACATAGTGGAAATGGCAGGAGCTCGGAAATCGGATGTCAGAGGAATAGAAGTATGACACCCCCATCTACGCTTAATCAAACAGCCCGTGCTGGTTGCTTTCTCAGATGGGGAATATCAACCGGGAGACTGGCTTTGGTGTGCGCGTCCATGCGAATTCAAACAATGTGTAACAATTAAATTGTTAAAAAATTCGATGATCATACGGTCAGCTTCCCCGCGTCGCATCGATCCTACTTTTGGTACTTTTTTAATCGACTGTATACACAACACAATCAATTAACCAATGCTGCGTTGATGCGTTGAACTGGCATTATAGCGGATCAATAAAAATACATGTACTTGTATCTAGTACAGAAGAAAACAAATACAAGTTTTGTATGATCGGTACACGATTTGTATTCTAATACAGGACCGTAAATTTGTATTTGGTGTGTGTGCTTGTACGTTTCATTTTGTAGAATCTAAAATAAATCTTTCATTTAAAACCGTGGTTTAACAAGTGACACAAGTGCTCGTGAAATAAAATTTATTTAAGCCTTTTATTTGGCTAATAATAATAATAAATTAAAAGTGCCTGCAGGCATAGCATGCGCAACATAGTAAAATTCCCAAAAGGAAGTATCGGCGCCTGGAAAACAGGGTGACCTAAAACCTCGTATAATTTAAATTAAAAATTTGTATAATTTTTAGTTTTTATAATTTCATCGGACCATGGTTCAATTCATAATAGTTAGCGTTTTAAATAATTACTGTAACAAAATTTTGTTGGTCAGTCATTTAAGATATTCATAATATGTACGGGTTCAAACTATTTATTTATATTATTTATTATATTATCTATATTTATATATATTAAATTTACATTATATTATAATATTTATTTATTTACAAGTTACTATATTTTGCAAATTGTATTTACACTTATATATTACTAACCACCCTTTTTAATCTTACTATTACATACATATCCTATATTAAATTATCTATTTATTGATTCCGCCTAAATATTGAAGTTTGATTATAAATTCTGCTCATTGTTCAATAAAATTGTGTTTTGGTATACTAGGGAAAAAAAATATCAATTTTCTTCGGGTCGTTATGAAAATTTTGATAGTGTTAATGTGTTTAAATAGTGTTATGATCATGGAATTGTGTTAGTGATATTGATTTTCAAAAATGTGTCATTAAGTTTAAAGTGATGATTTAAGTTCTGTGCTCCATTTCAAATATGGGGATATACACCTTTTGGTGTATTATAATATCCAAAGTGACAGGGTGGGTAACGAACGGTGGTCATTGATATCGGATCACCATTACCTCAGATATATCAAACAACTCGTTTCTCGTTTAGTAGTTGCAACAGTTTTTTTGTTTTACTGACCGTGTGTGTATGCATTTGGAGTATGATTTCCTCTTATTTTTTTTTGTTTCTTTGTATTTAGCATAGCAGCACTTCAAGCTCTAATTTGGATGGTGAAAAGAACTCCCCAATCTGACTGCCACCTAGCCAGGCAACGTGCTGCTTCACCAATCAATCAAGTTAGAGATTCTGCTAACGATGGACGCGTGGTTTACCAAGTAGAAAATATCCTGTTGTATTCTAATGCCATTTTCTTGAAGGTTGAATCTTTTTGCAAATTGACTTCATCTTTGATTTTATTAATAGTTGATATTTTCTTTATTTTATAATCTGAAAGTAATTGATTAATATCAAAGTCAGAACTTATTTGATCTTGTGTAACAGCAAGTAATGATTGTACCTCATCTCTAATTGCTTTTTTCTGTACATTTGAATATTGTTTAATTACTTTTGACAAAATATTGTTTTTAATTTTATCATCTTTCAATTCTGAAGTTGATCTAATAGCTGATGCTAAAGCAATAGACCCATTTGAATCAGGTAAAAAGTGTCCCAATTGACTACAAGAAGAATTAAACATACGTACTGCATCAGATAATTTAATATTATTTGCTTTACTGTAACATTCAACTACATTATTACTAAAATTTGATGCAGTAAGTGGTGTGAGTAAAACTTTATTTGTATTATCTGCTATTAATGATGCTGCTTCATTAAAGATATCAGTTGCTAATAAATTACTTCTTTTGACAGTCATAAGTGAAGTCGAATCTGCTTTCATAGCAAGTGATGATCTCATTGTGCATACTGAAAATGTAGTAAGTTCTTCTTTTTCACCATAATTATTTTCTTCAATTGCTGGTTTTGTGAATATCCATTTTTTATCTCGATTTATATCTTTTCTTGAATTTGGACCAATTTCATATAAGACTTTTGAACAAAAACTTAATTTAAAATATTTTTTATCATTTTCAATTTTTTGTTTTGTATCAGGTATACAATATTTAATAAATTCATCTTTAAATGCAACATAATCAAATGAATCTTGTCTATATTCTGATGTCATATCATCTAATGAAAATGTTTGTAACTGAAGTGTTGTAACATCTTGATGTATACCTTTTAGACTATCATTAGTAATGTTCCAGTCATAAATTCCTGTGTTGTTAGACATTATGAAGTATTTTATAAAATGTAAATATGTAATATAAAAAATATGTAAAATAAAGTACAAATTATATATTATAAAATGAATATATTTTGAATTTTAAATTAAATTAAAATATATTAAATAATATAATATAATATAAAAATAGAAATAGAAATAAACAAAATATTGAAATGAACAAAATTTATGACTACAAAAGCCAAAAATATTATTATTAAGTAAAATATAAATATAAATATAATTAATATAATATAATATAAAATACAAGATATAATATGAAATACAAAATATAGAATATAAAATATACAATGAAATATATATATAAAATATAAGTATAAATTTTAATACATAAAATATAAAATATGAAACATTAATACATAAAGTATGAAAATATAAAATAGAAAATAGAAAATAATCAAATATAATAATAAATTACATTAAATAAATGTTAAGACATTTAATATATTAAACATATATTAAATAATCATTAAAATTTAATAAAGTATTAATTGTTTATAATTTATTTTAAACATATTCAATAAAGTGTGAATCATTTAAAATAATAATTTTAAATTTTGATTTAATATAATTTCAAATTTATAATAAACTTTCTATAAAAATATATACTAATATAAAATATTTATGTCAACATTGTTACAATATTGATTATAATTTATCAATAATGTTTCATTGTTAACAAAATTGTTGAAATGTCCAATAATTGTATCAATAATATGTTTTAATTTATCGTCTATTTTTATAGAAAGTTTATTATAAATTGGTTCAACAGGATATTTTTGTGAAACACTGGTTTCGACACTGAACGCGCACGCCAAAGGGAGTGAAGCTACAAATCATAATTAAAAAAAAATTCGAAATTCGCGAAAAGATTTAAGCGCCACTGTTACAGGATGGCTATTGCCAATTAAAATTTTTTTTTCGACCACATCGGCCAAGTATACAAAAAATTTAATTATTCTTTACAACGCGTCGGTATAATAAATTGTACGGCGTCTTAATCAAAAAACCCAAAAAAACTCTTTTCTATAAACCAAAAACTCGAATCTTTTTCCTTCTCTTCCAAAAGAACCTTTTTCCTTCTTTTTTTTTCGTTTCCATCAATTCGCATTGATGGAAACGAGAAACATATAAGAAAAAAACATTCTTTTAGAGTGTATTGTTTCGCGCACACCCGGTGCTTTATTTACAGGTGCTCAACAAGAACTTAACAAAAACGATGCCACACGACAATTATTGAGCAACTGCTCAGACCCAAACCTTTTGTTAGATTTTTATATAAAAATTTAGAATAGGTGGGATTGTCTGCAAAATGACCAAATATAATTTGTTATGACAAAAAAGTCAAGCTGTTTTATTTCTTTCTCCAACATATGGTTTATTCCAATAAATTTTTTTATCTGGAACTTCACCAATGTAATTAAAATTTTCTTTAGTATTAAAATAATGAGGTTACCAGTCTTTTGCTATATTTTCTAGACCGAATGGTTCAGGGATTTTGGCTAGCCACATTGGAATAAAATTTAGGGAATCTATAAAATGAATATGCGAGTCATAAATAATTTTAAAAATTTTTATACCACCCATAATTTAATGTATGCTTTTATTTCGCTTACAGATACAGAAATATCTGATTTCATGAGAATGAAGATGATTAATAGCGTAAACATAATAAAGCGCCTGGAGTCAGATAATCAAGCCAAAGAATCTATTCGGTGCCACACTAGGTTAAACTATAAATCGAATAAATTATTACAGTTATGGTTAACAATACTCTTTTTTAAAGTAATTTTATAATTTATTTAATAAACATATTTATAAAACCCCCATCCCCAATAAAACAGTTTTCGACTAGTTTTCAAAAAATTTATTTTTTTAATATTTTTTATATTTTTTGTCTTTACTATCATCTTTGCCATCATCTCCATATGCGGCTTTTCGGACCTCCTTCGAGATCCATTGACCATTAGGAGCGGCAGTTCTTAATATTTGCTTTATGGTTAAATCAACCACACTTCCATCCTTCATCCACTGGTAGCGGATGAACTCCTTTGAAAAATCAAAATAATTATCTTCCATTCTGTCTAGTCCTGTGTACTTATAAAAATCTAATATTTATTTTTTTTTTTTTTAAAAGTGGGACGCCCTGGATAGTATAGTAAGTAGAGCGCTTGATATAATTCGGGGGTCCCGCGTTCGATTCCTGATGGTGACAAAAAGTTAGACTGGGCGTTTTTAATGTGTTATGTGTTACAAAGATTGATGCTTACTTAAAATTACGGATTGATCTATACATACGACTTATCTCTTAAAATTACAGATTACAATTTTTCTTAATATTGTTTTGTTATCACTCTTAATACGAGTATTGTTCAAAATTTTATACTTGATATTTAGTAATTAATTTCGTTGTTCAAATTACAATTCGATTTATTAATTTATCTTAATTTACACTAACAATTGTTACTTAATTATCACTCTTTCCTAATTTAATACTCTTATTTTAAGTTATAAGTTTTATCTTAATTTTTAATTGGTTTTCTAAGAATTTTACAACTGACTTACTTTCATTTTGATTCTATTCAACAACTTATTTTACATACAACTTACAACTTAAATTACAACTGCTAAATTTTATACTATATTATAAGATTACATTTTACAACTACTTATTCCCTAAAATTTTCTTATTATATATATCGCAGATGCGGAAGTAATTTCCGCATATACGATTTAACACAAATATAATAATAATAATAATCTCTTTAATAATATTTCACAGAACCAGGACTAAGAAATCACAGAATAACTAAAACAGTTTTCGACTAGTTTTCATACAAATTTTATTTTGTTAATAATACTTTTTATTTATCGACTTTACTATCTGCATACGCTGCTTTCCGGACCTCTTCAGAAATCCATTTGCCGTTGGGACCGTAAGTCTTTAACACTTGTTCCGTGTTAAAATCCAACACGCTTCCATCCTTCATCCATTGGTACCGAATGAATTCCTTCTTAAAGTCGAAAAAATTATCATCGATTTTGTCTATTCCTGCGTACATAAAAATAAAAAATAAATATTAACTTTTCATCGAGATTATTTTCTGTATCATTTCGATCTCGACGATATGGTCATCATCACATTTTTATTTAATACAGACAATACAATACAGCATAAAGTTTTACGCAAAGCAAAACATTTTTTCGCGATTAAGTCGTTACATAGGCAGAGATATGTACAAGAAAATTAACACGAAATCTCAAAAAATAAAATAGCCTTTTCTTCAACGAGCAAATACTCAACAGTAACACTCGAGAGGGAACAAGCTACAAACAGAAAATATATAAAAAAAAAAATTATAAAATAAATTAAGATTTTATCACCTAAATGTATAATTATTTAAATCCACGATATTAATCATTTATTAATAAAATTTATATTACTATTTATACATAAGACAAAAATTCTTTCACAAAGAACAAAGAAAAGAAAAAGTACGTAAGAAATGTACGGTTCGAACCCCTCCTCTCATCATCGCTGTTAACTACCATACTTTTTAATGCTTCGAAATTTATCACTTTTTAGGCTCAACATTTAAGGTTATACCTGTAATAAAGTCACCGCTACTTGCGTAGAAGTACCCCTATCACATCGAATTTGCCGTCACCTGCCTCGTACCCTATGCGGCGTTGGTTCCCGTAGCTCAAGCCGGTGGAGGGAACGGCGTGGGTTTTGGGTACACAGATCGCGGCCTAGGTTACCGCATATATATATATATATAACAAAGGAAAGAAAGATGGTATGCCATCAAATGGAAAGGTCGAAAACGTGAGGATGGTGAAAGACTGCATCGGTGGGTCTCATGCCTCACATCAAGCAGGTCCACCGTGGTTGTGGAATATAAAAATTTAGAGTAACATAGTTACTCTAAATTAACCATAAAAAAAAAAAATATTATTTATCATGGGCTGAAGGCCCTATGGTTAGTAAGTAATAATTTGGTAAAGCGTTCCAGCTGAAAGAAACCCGCGTGCTAACGCACATGCGAGATTTCCGCTTCTAATGAAGCAGCTGGTGGACCCTTTACCAAATGGGCCCGATTAATTAGTAGTTGATTTATTAACCATACTTACCAACAAGTTTTGCTCCCCTTTTTTTATAAAACAGCAAAAAAAACAATTTATGTTTAATGTTACTTTAAAAAAAATTTATTTAATTATAAGAAGTAAAAAAAAACAAAAAAAAAGACAAACTAAAATAAACTAGAAAAAATTTGCAATACTTAATTATCACGGCTTGAGCTCTGTGAATAATTAAGTTGCCTTCCAAAACTGAACAACCCCGAACCAAAAATGTTGTGCAGTATTTATACAAAATTCAACTGACTGCGAGAGAAAGGAGGGGGAAAATTTAGTAATGAAAATATTCTTCTCTCTCAACCAGTTAATCTAATTTAGCCGAAATCAGCAAAATTTCTGTACAAACACCACACATCAAAACAATGTGACATAAATCAAATTTCTGTACACTTGTGGGAATTATATTATATATGCCACGAAAATTGCAACGTTTTAAAATTTCCACGTTTGCTTTCTTCGTATGCACAACACAAAACATATATATACATCATCTAATTACAAGTCTAGTATTTATGTTTACTCATTTGTATTTATAATAACTACATAAAAATCTTGAGCGACACAAAATTGCAACCAGATAATGTAAATAAGAGATAATTTTATGTTCGTTGTATTGCATCTTATACCATTTCCGTGTATATGGATGCAACAACAAACATAAAGAAGAGTAGATAATTCCAGCATGACTTAGTGGTTAATGAATTTTTGTGAAGATGGTATCTTCAAGGTCATGGTGAAATTACTCTGATAAACGTAACGCTTATTGGGGATGGATTGATAACGGAATAGAATAACATTCCGTTACAGCGTGGGGAAAACCCAAACCCTGAGATGAAAAGAGATCTCCTGCTCTATTAGGAAAGGATGATGGAATAAGGTATTCAGTCTTGGCAGCTCAACGTGGGGAACCCCCACACCCTGAGTTAGTCTCAGCCGGGCAACCTTACTTACTAAGATTACTTATTATTAACTGAAAGTACTTATAAAATTTTGCTAATATACTTAAAAGGTGAGCTTTAAATTTCGTTTGTTTAACCTTTACAACTTCATAAAAATAAAAATTAATTAGTCTAACGAAAACTTGCAAAAACTGAACAAAATACATGAAAAATGATTAAAGTTAATGTGATTTACATCGTGATGTTGAGCTGGTGCTGGACCTGGATGCTGCCTCGTTTGGTTATGGTGAACGTCGAGTAAGGAACAGTTACGTTGACATTTTTGTTGCTGCTTCTTTCTGTTTATATCATGCGTACAAGATGTGAAATACGGTTTTCTTAACCCCGACTTTATGTATTCGTTTTGAAATGAATTTGATGAGGACCAGATATGGTTTACTTGGTAGGTGGTTGGTGTCACTATTATTACCAGTCTAGTTTGTTTGGTAAAACTTCTAGTCAACTACGTTGGATGAATCTCGTATCCCGAAATGTCCTGTCGACGCCATTTTTAGCTTCGTCCTCTAGCTTAATGATGAAACTGCTGTTCTGGCTGGTTTAGAAACTATGGCCGGACGGTTGAAGGTCAAGGCTTATAATATCTCTTACGTGAATATTGTACTATGCTTATGACTCACTTCAGATATTCGTGATACTCTCACGTTCTAGTTGTCGCAAATCGTGTTTAGTTTTGAAGCTCCACAGTTACTGGATAGTGTATACAGTTTGACGATTTAGGGTCTAAGTTTAGTAAAATTGTATCGTCTGAAGTCCCATTTGTGTTTGTTATCTGATTTAATATTTGATGTAAATTGTCCAAAATGTAAAACTTCAGCTCTGCTCCTAAGATTACCGCCAAATTTCCGCAGAAAGTGATGTACCACTTGGTATACAATGAGTTTATTGTCGCTGGATTTGTGCTTCGGGTTCTCATTTTACTTTGATAGGTCCAGTGATATGAATAACCATTAGTAACATCTTTTGATTTATTTTCTTCTTCTACCATGGGTCATATGCTTATTTTTGGATTTAGCGTGAATTATTGGATATGTGGTACGATGTTACAACACACATCGTATTTTAATCTCAAAAACGTTCTCATCGATGATAATTAGACATGGAGTCAATGATGTTGATAGTGTACCCACAGATCCGAGTGTTCATGTTATTGTTATTGTTTCTTCATGTCAAATGGAGGATTAAGTTTATAAACAAATTACCGTACTGCGGCATTCGCTGGGGTGATATTTAACGACTTCGCTTCTTGTAAAATGTAACATAAGAAACTGTTCCTACTTGCGCTGAGCGTTGAAAGTATATTTAGTAACTTCTTCTGGCATGATATTTTTTGTCCCGTGCATACCCCGTATCACATTATCATTATCATTTTCATTCTAACCTGATTAGATAATACATAATTTTATTTCTGTTATTTGTACCAATTTTGCTACAATATTTTAACTGAATTTCTGTTAATTCACCTACTTAAAAAAAACAATCCTCTCTTTCAATTTTTTTTTATCCATGTTTTTTTAATTTTTTTTTTTTTTTTTTTTATTTTATTTACTTAACTTAACCTACCAATATCTATTATTGTTGATGGCGCTACCTCAATCCCACTTTCGTTAACTATCTGAATGGGGTTGAGCTAACCTCATCCTCTATCTAAACTTAATATTATACATTCCTAATAACTATTGCCTTAACTAATGTCGCTGGTAAATTTATGATTTCGCGCACGATATACCAGCCTTCACTTTCCCATTACATCACCTGTGTAAATGCCCGATTATACATAGATGGTCTAATGGGAAGGTGGATGAAGCACGTGTTTATGTTTTTTTTTACGGCGGCGCTTCCAATTCCAAAATTCTAACCCTTTAGAATATAATTTCCGCTTTGATGGTGTCAACCATACGGGTGACACTCTACCGTGCATTATATTTGTCTTGTGGATGTTGTTAGTAGTAAACCTAGCCTTATTATTACTTCCAACTTCTGAAATAAGCTGTTTCGTTGGAGAAAAAGTTCGTCTTATTACAGTCCAGGTCATTTTCTTACATCTGGTGTTACAAAATAACATTGTCGGTCTACCATGCATTTGCCATTCCGTCAGTTGTACAATATACGAGGGAATTGCGGATGCTCTAATTACGGCTGACTTTGCCTCTCGGGCTTTAATGTTTAATGGTAGGCCCTTTAAATATTTCTTTGTATCATTGACCTTCGCAGGGTTCATGCAGAAATTGAACGAAGAGAATGGAATGATCTTAGGTAACTCAAAATGGACGGTACTGAAAAGTTTTATTATGGTTGTTGGTTGAGATAGAACACGTAAAATGAATGCATCATTTTCGGGGATATTATTTAGCAATTGTAATTCTGCCCCTCTTTCTTTTGGTGTTGTTCTTTGGCTTTTACAAAACTCTCCAGCTAATAGATTCGTAACATGAGAGTTCTTGTGATTTTTATGAGACGGTAAGGTTTTAGTTTTGGAAAATTCTCCTCTCATGTTAAATCTGCCCTTAATTTCACTTTTCGTTGATGGTGCTGTCCATTGAGCAAACTTGCGATTCTTTACTTCTTATCTTATTGTCAATTACTTGACCCTCATTTTTTTTGACCGATGACGTTTCAACTTCCACCTCCGCCTTGCGCATAGACGGTGGTTCGTTAAATGTTTTCGCCTCCAAATGTTCGCACTCACGTTGGTTTCGATCTAGTTTCCGAACTATCCGTGTATGCTGCCTACGAGTTCGTTCATCATTAAAGAGATTCCTCCGTGAGGTGTTCGAGTGCGATGAGTTAAGACTATGTGGGGTTTTCTCCAGACCTAATATAGCCTTTGACTCATCTGAAATGATTTTTAAGAAATGTAATTTTCTCGCAACTGTTTGTAACTTGTCGGTTAGTGTTAAGGATTCCCCTAACTTCCACAAATCCCGTACAGCCGAAATCATCTCTTCAATTACCTCCTGTAAAGGAAGTGTAGATCGGATGCGAACCAGTCTACCTTGAACGTGTAGCAACTTTATTGACACAACTCGCAATTGCTCTTCCGCTGTAATAACCCCATTTGTTATTTGGCGAAACAATTCCTTGACACCTTCCAGCTTATGAAAACATGTCACTACTTCTTGTTTAGGGGATCTGATCGCAGCTTGATGTACAATGAGATCATCCGACTTAGAAAACAACTGTTCTTCCCTCAATTCATTGCTCAAAGCGATGGCAGCTTTATGATAAGACACGACTGGAATCTTCCGACATTCACATTCGATTAAGATCTCGTCGCTGTCTAAATGTTTCACATTCATTTCGCGAAAGAAAGTACTTAACTTGTATCTTAAAAACTAAACTAAACTAAAAATCTAAAAACTAAAATAAAAAAAACATTATTTTAAATTTACACAGAATAAAAACAACCACGGCTTCTTCACTTTCTCGTGAAGCATAAACCTCACCAACCTGGGTCAAACTAGCATGGGAAAAAGGGAAATGTAATTAATTTGGATGAGATCCCAAATGCCAACCCATACCAGCAATGGCATTCGTAACTCCGACTTACGCGCAAGTGAGACACATTGCCTTGGTGAAGTCATTTGGTACCTCATTAGTTTACCTAATTGGCAGAGACAATCCTCTTGCCCTCGTATTTCACAGTCATCATTCTAAATCCCCTTGGATGAGCATGACCGTGTGAGTGGCAAGCCGAATTGTACATTCAATTAGGGACAACAACACGCCGGTTATTGCCAAAGATTTCTGCAGTGTGTGGTATAATAGTATTTAGCTTATGTCCGAAACCTCATCAATATCCGTTCACTGATAGAAAACCGGATTGAACAGCTAAACACATTATATCCTGAACGCGCCTAAAACTAACAATGAGAGGACTGGCAACCCCATCCCGGAGGATGAAAATTTTATGTAAAACAACGAAGTGAAATTTACGCAATAACTTAACTATACACTGACTTAGAAATCCATATTTTTAAAACCAATTTATCTTACGGCTCGTGGTAATTTCTTACCGATAGCCATAAGCGTATAACTGAGGAAAATTAAAAGGTTGACAGTTTGATTTTACTTGCCAGGATACGGACTGGCACGCTTGATAACCTGAGAATGAGCAGCCCTTTATACCACCCAAGATCGTCGCTTGGCAGGAAAGAGATATGCTCATTACTTCAGGGAAACGTGCCACTCTCCCTTGCAGGCAGAATAAAGACAAACAGTTGATTGTACACGGTGCCGAAAACCGTACAATCTGATGAGTAAATAAAATAAGTATTCTGTAATTAGACATTGCAAAAATGGCTCATCAAATCCCAGATGCTACCACGAATATTAGTTCATCCCCCGGAGTGCGAGTTGGGACAATGCCACAAATGAACTAATGAGACGAGGATCCAGCACTGCAACTCGACAATTATAAAACCTTTTCAGTGCGTGTGTGACCCACCATCGTATCTGGTCAGGCATGCCTCTAAGGCATGACCGCTGCCACACTCACACCGAAAGAGCTCTTCCACTTTTTATATTAAATCACAGAGTACTTAATTTGAATTGATTGTATAGAACTCCACTTGAAATTGCGAAGCTCATAACTAAAATTATTTTAACATTTAACTTTGTGAATAAATTTTCAATTAAATTTGGGATTCAATAATGATTCCAGAAAATTGTTGGCAATCTATACCAATAATTTGGGCCAGTTAATGGTCCCTGTTTGGGCGCCACTATGTAATAAAGTCACCGCTACTTGCGTAGAAGTACCCCTATCACATCGAATTTGCCGTCACCTGCCTCGTACCCTATGCGGCGTTGGTTCCCGTAGCTCAAGCCGGTGGAGGGAACGGCGTGGGTTTTGGGTACACAGATCACGGCCTAGGTTACCGCATATATATATATATATAACAAAGGAAAGAAAGATGGTATGCCATCAAATGGAAAGGTCGAAAACGTGAGGATGGTGAAAGACTGCATCGGTGGGTCTCATGCCTCACATCAAGCAGGTCCACCGTGGTTGTGGAATATAAAAATTTAGAGTAACATAGTTACTCTAAATTAACCATAAAAAAAAAAAATATTATTTATCATGGGCTGAAGGCCCTATGGTTAGTAAGTAATAATTTGGTAAAGCGTTCCAGCTGAAAGAAACCCGCGTGCTAACGCACATGCGAGATTTCCGCTTCTAATGAAGCAGCTGGTGGACCCTTTACCAAATGGGCCCGATTAATTAGTAGTTGATTTATTAACCATACTTACCAACAAGTTTTGCTCCCCTTTTTTTATAAAACAGCAAAAAAAACAATTTATGTTTAATGTTACTTTAAAAAAAATTTATTTAATTATAAGAAGTAAAAAAAAAACAAAAAAAAAGACAAACTAAAATAAACTAGAAAAAATTTGCAATACTTAATTATCACGGCTTGAGCTCTGTGAATAATTAAGTTGCCTTCCAAAACTGAACAACCCCGAACCAAAAATGTTGTGCAGTATTTATACAAAATTCAACTGACTGCGAGAGAAAGGAGGGGGAAAATTTAGTAATGAAAATATTCTTCTCTCTCAACCAGTTAATCTAATTTAGCCGAAATCAGCAAAATTACTGTACAAACACCACACATCAAAACAATGTGACATAAATCAAATTTCTGTACACTTGTGGGAATTATATTATATGTGCCACGAAAATTGCAACGTTTTAAAATTTCCACGTTTGCTTTCTTCGTATGCACAACACAAAACATATATATACATCATCTAATTACAAGTCTAGTATTTATGTTTACTCATTTGTATTTATAATAACTACATAAAAATCTTGAGCGACACAAAATTGCAACCAGATAATGTAAATAAGAGATAATTTTATGTTCGTTGTATTGCATCTTATACCATTTCCGTGTATATGGATGCAACAACAAACATAAAGAAGAGTAGATAATTCCAGCATGACTTAGTGGTTAATGAATTTTTGTGAAGATGGTATCTTCAAGGTCATGGTGAAATTACTCTGATAAACGTAACGCTTATTGGGGATGGATTGATAACGGAATAGAATAAAATTCCGTTACACATGCGCCGTTGGTTCCCGCAGCTCAGTCTTGTAGAGCGAAAAGAAAAGAGCCGCTTAGCGTCAACAATTTCTTTATCGCAGCCTTTCACAGGAACAATTTGTTTTTATATAACGGAATAGAATAACATTCCGTTACATACCCTTACATTTGGTCGTTTCGAAATATTGGTTACTTTCGGGATCAAAAATAATGAACCCATAGCTCTTAGGATCGGTGCTTGCAAATTCAGTAATAAAAGCATTCTTACCATAAGCTGATGGTTCATCGGTTAAATCATCAATAAAATTACCTGTTTGTCAAATCTGTAATGTTAAATATTATATCCAGGGTGTCCCAAAAGTGGAGGGCCAAACGAAGCAGGGTGATAGAGGAGATCTTTTCCAACAAAATAGCCAAATAAATTTTGTTCGATTTGTTGATGGTTAAAAAGTTATTCAACTTTTAGTGTTTTTTGGTGAAATCGTATACGTATGCACTAAAAAATTAATTTAAAAAAAGCTAACAGTTCTTTTGTTTATCTTACTTTTTCAATATGATCTTGGAACGTGTGCCTCTCAAATAAAGTCATTTTTGTTAACTTTGATATCTTTAGTCAAATTAAAACCATGCTTTTGTGAAGCCATTTCGTTTCAAACAAAATTTTTACTGATATTTAAAAGTAACTCTGCGAAAAATAAAACAAAAGTTTATAATTTTTATTTTTTTATTTTATTAATAACAGTAAACTTCTATTTCATATAATAATTCCTCGTCCCACAAATCAACCATTTGGTCGATCTTCCGATGGCGAAAAAATATGCTGACAAAGTGAATAATTATACAAATAAAACAAAAATAATTTTATTAATAAATTTTATTTATTTATAATATTGCAATCAAACAAATTACCACTCATCATCTTCGGTATTTGTGGGTTCATCTTCGAACTATTACTCATATAATGGCGCATTTAATTTATTGGCATTCCTGCCAAATAAATTTAATCCCCGTGGTGGCGGCGAACCAAGCCGCTCGTCGTCGAATAGCTTCGTCACACGATGTGGCATTGGTAAGCTCCCCACCTCCGCCCCCTCGATTTGCATCTGGTTCCCAAATTTCTTTAGGAGCACCCTTCATACGATCACTTGACGAGATACATTGAGACCTAGGTCCTCTGGCCTAACGCACTCGGTTACTGCACTCGATGCAGCGTTTAGTTTCGAAACGAAGTCAGCCTATATTGAAATGAAAAAAAGAAATAAAAAAAAATTATAAATGTGATTTTAATTACTTGTTACAAAAATACTTACCCGTTGGCTAACCCTACGATTTATTTAAAATATGTGTGTGTAATTGTTTTTATGAAGTGTATTTGAAATATGCAAATTTTACATGGTTATTTTGAGCCGTTTTCATGAAATCACGATTTTCGCGGTTGTATCGGATTTCGCGTTGTATGGCCGGTTGGCCACCTGTACGTTGCGGGATACCAATAAAAGGGGTTGCGGCCTTGAGGTGCTCTCCTTATATGCCGTTTGTTGCGGGGTCCCTTGTTGACTACCCCGTTGCCGGATTCTTCCGCCGGTAAACTCCAATAACCATACGGCTGGCCTAACTTGCCGTATTTTTCGTTGTAAACGATGTGGCTTTCACTGGCCACTCGTTAACCGTTCAACGATGCGACACTTCTGCCGGTATTTTTTGAATCTCGTGGTAGGCCACCCGTTCCTTTGCGGGTTTTCACCGAAATGCAACTAAAAGGTGGAGTAGCCACGTTGAAAAATTCTGCGCAACACCCGTTGAAAATTGCGGGATGCCCGGTGATAAATGCGGTGCCCGTTGAAAATTGCGCACCCGTGAAGAAAACGGTACCGTTAAAAGACGCTATCCAAATGTGATACTCGTTCAAATGGCGGTACCAAAAAAAATAATAATACATAATAAAAATTGTGCACACTCAAAATGATGAAACGGCACCCATAAATATTACCACACCCGAAGAAAATACGACACTTGGTTATCTACTCTACTCGTAAATAATTGCAGGACTCGCTGTAAAATTGCGGTTTTCTTGATCTCTCTTACCATGAACTCGCTCTAATAAACTGCATAAATATTTTCCTTGTATTCGTATCGATGCTGTTATATTACATGGGTATGTATCTTAACCAATTTTCTTTTAGTGAATCTGGCCCTCATTAACTTTTATAGAACTGTTGTTACAGGATGGCTTCTGCCAAAACAAAAACAAAATCGTACCTTAATTACAACAACAAAGTATCGCTGCGGCCTTGTGTGGCCGTCATGCCACAGGTAGGCGCCGCACCTGGACGTTTGGCGTCTTCCGCCTTGCCTAAAACAAATGAATGGGTTGCGGCCTTGGTGCCGTCATGCCACAAGCAACTTCCGTTACCCGGATCGTTGGGCGACTTCCCGCATTACCGTACAATTGAATAACTGGATGGGAGGCGGCCTTGGTTATGCCGTTTCACTGCGTGTTCCAACGGTGCGGCCCAACTGCCGGTAAGTTGCAACCAAAATAATACGGCTGGCCTCAACAAGCCGCCGGATCCGTCACAAAAGAAGTGGACTCAACTGGCCACCCGTTACCGTAGCGGTGTCTTCCCACCGGTATACTCTAAAATCACAAAGTCGAATGCTGTAGTACCCGTAATAGTTGTATCTGTTTATTATTCTGGTACCGGTTGATAATTGTGGTACCCGTTATACTATGATACTCCGTTGAATTGATCACGAAAATTATAAAAAACTGAAACTGAACCAATATTGCCTCCTGGTAATGTTCCGACTGCTGGTTACGAGTTCCACTTTAACGTCTTTTAATTTTGTTTCGCTCCGTTCATCATCCGGTCACAGTTGTTTCGACGACCAAGGTACAATTCGGATCCCAACCGATAACACACTTTTTACGTTTTTTATTTTCTTTTTGTTGATTTGAAAAAGGTATAAAATCGGTTGAGGTTGCAGTAGATATTGTTACAACGTCGTTAGAGCTGAGCGTGGGACTAAAAAATTATTATTCATTGATTTCCGACGTGAATTTAAAAATTCTTTAATCAAGACTCCAGAAGGCCACGCCAATGAATCCAGCATTTGGTTAAATTTGCTTACAGGAATACCGATTTTAAAAGATACAAAATCGCGTAATCATCATTACGTCGAAAGCAATATAATACACGTTTCTCGACTTCAAATTTGTTTTTGATATACATCATGAGATCATCATCAGTAACGTCTTTGCATAATTGAAAAATAAAAATCCACCGTAGCGGTTCAACGGTACGCAAAGTAGAGTTCAAGTCACCACTACCAATAAAAAACTTTTTAGGCGAGTCCATATTATTGTCTAACGATTTAGCAGTTGAAGCCGTTGTTGTGTTGCGTCATTATTCACACTACTCTTTGATCTTGTAAGTATTGGTGTAGCAGATTCCATATCAGTTTGTGTTGTTGTTTTTTTTTAAATTTTGCAGACGACGACTGTTGAGATGGTGTTGGTTTTAACAAACTATCCACGTTATTATTAATAGCGGCTGATGTTTTTGGAGGGGCACAGCAAACGTTGTATTTATTTTGTTCGTTAATGCTGTAAGAATGAAACCGATTCCGCGTGTGGATATGGAAATGTTTATTGCTTTTCGAATGTTGACTATATTTAATTCCGTGAAAGTTTGTTCTAGAGACTCGAACTCAGCGAATAAACGTTTGTCCAGGTCCTTCTCGACAGAGTCGATTTGGCCTTTAGCTTCCGGGGCATTTCTCGTGGTACGAGTGAAATGTTTTCGACCTCTTCCTCTAATTGCAGGTGGGGCTGGTTCCGGGGCTACAGGTTGCGGTGGTTCATGTTGATTACCTTCTACATTTAGTGGGCGTTGATGGGGTCGACGGCCTCCTTTGAACGGCATACTGGTTGTAGATGATTTTTGAATTTTCGATTTTTACTTTTGATTATAAAATCAAGGTGCTTGGATGACACTTATTATGGATTTATTTAAGAAGAAAATGAAGAAATGGATAAATATAATTTGAATGTATGCGCGTTTTATTTAGCAATGACAAGGACGCTCATGTAGCATTGATAGAATTACTAATATGATCATTCGTTTCCTTGAGAATTTTACTCGTCATCCTTTATTCTCTGGCAATTGTACGTCAAAAATTGTAATTTCTTTGAGTGTTCAAGTGGAACCTTAGCCAATACAATTAATTCATGTACTGAAAATTTGTCAAATCCATCTGTAAAACAAATCAATAAATTAATATGTTTTAAGGTACATATTATAAACTTTGACATCAATCACTGAATATGAATCGAAATCAACATTAGTTTATACCACTTTATTAATTTACACGCACTTAGTATATTTCCGAAAACGCAATCACCAATCAAGGCTGCTAAAATAAAAGTGGAAAAAAAAATTAAAAAAAAACATTTTTAAAATTTATAAATGTTATTTATCATCTTTACACTTATATTTTTAAAGACAATAAACTCCCCGCTCCATTGGGAGTGCTTCTTCCATCCATAAATCTCCTAATGGATCTTCTGTTTGTAAAATTTGAAAACTTGAAAGGGTTAAAAGGAAAGAAAAAAAGATGTATATAATAAAGTTAAATCAATTTTATTTAATTTTAAAAACAATTATCTTTATAGTGTTAGTACATTTTAATTACCAGTCCTGGCCGTGTTGAGTGTCCTCATCACACTCGTCCCAGATTTCATATAAAGGTGCATTCATTTTACTGTCATCTCTGCCAATAAATTTGATTTTCATCCCCGGTGGTGGTGGTGACGAGATCCGCTCTGCGTCAAATAACTTTGAGATGCGTTGCGGCATCCACAAAGTTTCCGTCTTTCCGAGGTTGAATTGCAGTTGTTTATCGAATCTCGTATTAACAAGACACCATATCTCGTAAAACAACCTATTGTCCCCAACCTCAATTACCCGTATTCTTAAATTGGGTGTCGGATGGAATGATCTCGCCTCTTGAACGAAGTCGACATATACCGAATGTGACATCAATAAAGGTCAGATCCCCTCTACATGAACAAATATTTGTTCGCATGGTGTTACCATCTATCCAGTCACTTTATAAGGCGTTCCAAATTTAAAATCGTATCATGAATAATTTCAGTTTTACTCCTATCGTTCTTCTGAATAAACTTTCCCCACAGTGCATTCAGGGCTGCATCCTCTTTGGGATGAAATGAATTGCTTTTTATCGACTACTTATCTAATTTAATTCCCTCGTGAGAGTCAAATTTCTTATTGAAGGAGTCTTTTTCAGCATCTGTTGTAACATTTGCTGGCCAATCGCTAGCTTCTTGTTTTAGTTTGAGGAAGTAGTTCATGTAATCTGTAAACCACCAGTTTTTTGTTCTTCATCGTACTGGGAGATTTCATACTACCACACTTCAAATATATTACAAATTGTATATCCATGTTGATTCGAACTGGGTGCAGATGCCACAAATAAATTTCATCCAATTCGCGGAAGGTGACAATATAATTTTGGTTGGTTGAATAAAAATTACTCCGGTTTCAATTTTACTTTTAACCTAATTTTTATTTTATTTTAATGACAACTACACAACTTGTCCCAATGGTGGGTTTAAGAATTTTATTAATTTTCTCTAAATCCGATTTAATTCTGTTAACAAATTCAGTAGCACGATCTTCTCCGCGATATAACTCCAATTTATACCAACTATCATTATAAGAGCATTTAATGTAGTAAGAAAAACTACTTGGAATATGTTGCTGAGTATTTGTGGTAAATTATATTTTGGGATTTGGCATACAAGTAGTTGATTCTCCACTTCTCTTGACCCTGGATTTGATTGGTACATTAGCCATCGCTCTACATCTGCAATTGCATCCTGATTAGGTGCAGTCATGGATGATGTGTATGTGCGCAAATCCTGTCGTTCGGTGCGCATTATTCCGAAGATAGATCCTTTGTATCCCCTATTATCCGTTGTAACTACAAATGAGTTCCGGAACTTTCCGACCAAAATTCAATGTCCTTTTCAATTGATTCTTGGGTTGAGCTGCCTGACTTATAGCCAATTCCTTTAAGAGTTCTAAATTTGTTACGACTATCTCCGAAGGGCAAGATGTCGAGAAGTAGCCGCTCTACTACAAGTATGTGAGTCTATTTATTTGCATAAACTGCTTCCCACACCTCTTTTGATATCCATTTGTCAGCTGGTCCGACAGTCGTTAACACTTCTCTTGTGCTATAATCCAGCACGCTTTCATCCTTCATCCATATGTATCGACGGAAATCGTTTTTGAAGTCGAAAAAATCATCCATATTTACTAAATTTTCTTGATAAGTTTGAACCAGGTTGGCCTCTACATGTGGTAGAGGTATTTTTTATTTAAACACATGTTCATAGAATTACCACTATCTGTATGGCATCCCTCGCGGTATGAGTTCCCGCAGCTCAGTCGGGGTAGAGGGAACGCCGTGGGGATGAGGGTACCCAGATAGCGATGTGATAGATGCGGAATTTGTTCCCGAACTATGGGATGGATTGGTCAATGGATTATTCATTCTCCCTATTCTATCAGCCGTTTCATGCAATTTCGCTATATCGTCACCTTCTAAAACAACTAGTATAGCGCCGATACTATTTTGTATTATTGTTTTTTTTTTAATAAAACACTTAAAACACTTCTTCAAAAATTTCAGTTAATCTTTAAATATTCTACGGTCAGTTACAATAGACAACTGTAGAAAAATAACGGAAAACTTTTTTTATTTATTTCACAATATATAAAATAAAATTTAGAAATATTAAGAAATATTATATTCAAATGCAAAATGACCACTAACACATCAGATAACTTAGATAATTTAAAAGACATGCAAGCAATTTTATCGGTAGTTTATTTGATAACTTAATAAATATTTAATAAGTGTTTACCATATGTATTTTAATACGATTTCAAGATCAAGTTTACTTTTATCTTTCTTATTCGACTTTTTAAATATAAAAAAAATTCAATGTCCTGTCTTATGGGATTATCCAAAACCCGCCACTTTATGGTGAGAACCCTTAGTGAATAACTCGCAAATATTCCTATTGTATGCTTCGGTCATTAGATCGTCGAGTACAATTAATGTATTTGATAGATGCAGAAAAGTGAAACTTCTAAAATAGGCGAAACCCTATTTATAGACTTCCCAAAAAGAACAGCAAAAATTCGAATTTACACCAAACCCATAAATATAAATGAGAACAGTTTTTTTTAAAGTAATTTTATATTTTATTTAATAAACATATTTATAAACCTGTAAAAATAAAATTTCACACCCCCCATTCCCAATAAAACAGTTTTCGACTAGTTTTCAACAAAATTTATTTTTTTAATAATTTTTTATATTTGTTGTCTTTACTTTCATCTTTGCCATCATCTCCATATGCGGCTTTTCGGACCTCCTCCGAAATCCATTGACCACTAGGACCGGCAGTCCTTAATATTTGCTTTGTGGTTAAATCAACCACACTTCCATCATTCATCCACTGGTAGCGGATGAACTCCTTTGAAAAATCGAAAAAATTATCTTCCATTCTGTCTAGGCCTGTGTACAAAAAATAAAAAATAAATATTAGATTTTTATTTATAAAAAAATTGAGACCTACCTTAGATTCAGGTTTTATCACTATGAAATTATATAACGATATTATCAGTATTGTCGACAACATGGGCAGGTATTGCGGCATCTATGATTGATTTTATTGCTGTACGCTTTCTTACAGTCTACACAGTAATAACTACTACCAAACACAGCTGCCACAGATGTCATTACGTTATAATGATTGTTGAAATATAATAAATTTAAAGACATTCCACTATCATCATCATCAGTAGAAGAAAAACCCTCAAAAATAACTTCCCTACCCGGATAATTAAAAACCATAATTTTATATTTCTTAAGGTATGTTTGAAGTTTATGAATTTCCTCTATACCTCCACCCTCTAACGGAATATCAACGCATGCTTTATGCAGCAATTTACGGACCTTGATATCCTGCAATTTTCCCGCGTTATTTCTAATCTGGTTTTTCAAAGGACTATTTTTAGCATAGGCTCTGGCTATGACAAGCGCTCTTGGTAAACACAAATTATCTTTATTTTTAACCGTTATAATACTTTGACGCTTACTACATTCTTCATCAAAATTATTATTGTAATAGGTTTGTTTTTTTCTTCCCATACCCCTGGGCATTAAAATACGGGTCATTATTATTTTAAAAGTATCGACGTCAAGACCTTCGGAGTTACTTTGAAAAACACTACCTAGTAAACCCCAAATATCATCAAAAGTGAAGTCACGAGCATAACGAATTTTCAGCCATGCAGGACTCGAAATTTTTTCAGACGTGAATGAGAAACCTATTTTATCTCCAGGATTAACATTTTCTGTAATGTGAGTTACAATATCATTAACTGCCCCCTTAAGCCATTCCTTGGGATTAATTTCTTCATTTTTCCCTTCCCCAGCAGCCGGTAGCTTTCCAATTTTGAAAACCACTCTTAAGATTAATCCAAGGTATGTATATATCTTAAGATTAATCCAAGGTATGTTGTGGGCGATATTATTTTATAACCAGTACTGTTAATGATAGCGGCTTTAGCTAATTTTTTTTTTTTTTCAATTAACAATGGAATCTTCGATAATTTTATCATTTAACGAGTGCACTTAGACAGTCACAGAAAGTCTCACAGTCACAGTTCTGCTCAACTTTTATCCATTTTACCCAATTGTCATGACGACACGGATAAAATATTTCTTCATATGGAACATTAAATTCCCAATAACGTGCTAAAATATCACATACCATTTCATAAACATTTCCGTCAGGCATTGCTCATTGACCCAATGTTGTGGATGATGAGCATTCCGTTCGTATTGTAATAATTCAGCTTCCCGATACACTTCAGTTACCCATAAAGCATTATTATCTAATATATATTTAATAGTATATGGAATAGCTTCATTAACCAAAAATTTTGAATCATCATGATTTGGAAAGGCATTACGGCTAATCACATTTATGTAAGCTTTATGAACATAAACAGATCGATACCATTTATCTAATTGCATGATTTCAACGAATTTTTTGAAGGATTCGATAGTTTAAATAATTTTGGATTAAACAACGTCATCTCATTTTGAAATGAAAAATCTACTATAGAATAAAATGAATTTATTGAAGCATGAGTTATCTTCCCTAGTATTCTTGCGACTAGAAATGAACTTAGTTTTACTGTTCATATTCCAATTATAAACTTCAGCACCCGCTCGATTTGAATTAACAAACTTATTAATAAAAGAGCAAAATGCTTTATAAACACAAAATTCAAATTATAAAATAACAATTCGCCTGTGTAAAATCACGATTTCACGATTTCCACTCATTAACTGAATGCCATAAATTTGGATACCTTTTTTCTATTAAACGTGCAATTATAATTCGAATATATTTTATCGAATATAAATTTGAAGGATTTTTGTTTTTACAAATACGGAACTATACAATTTTATGATTTATATTTAAAACTACCGAACTACACTTGGTGCTTATTTAATATGTGCTATTTGTTTTAATGATCTAATTTGGAATTATATTTCTGCCCTAAATACTTTGTTTTACGTAACTTTGTATACACTTTGTATCACAACAGGTTTATATTCCTTGTGTAGCCAGATTCAGTTCATCACCTGGGCATCCCTCCCGATAAATTTAATTCGTAAATTTGCCGGCATCTGCGATCATCGATCGGTCTCCTTGGTGAAAACTTTAAAAAGTTTTGTGGCATCCACAAAATCCCATATATATTTATTTGCACTTATCATATTGTTGTATTTATATGGATAAGATTATTGGTTAAATATTTCAGTCTTCTCCATACAAATATTACAACATATTCTGAATTGTTGAGGGTGATTACGAGGTGGAATGTTGTCAAGGTGAAGTTGACGTCTTGAGTTAATTGTGATATGAGACCCAATGCAAAGTGGAAATGGGGCAGAAGCGAAATTTCACCAAGGGTATTTATAAAGAGAAGTGCACCTCTATGGGTGGATCTAAATTTTGTTGTTAGTAAGAAAGGACCTTTCAAGTGTGCTTATCACAAGATTGTATACTGTGGGGGTTGCCCACTCGTTCCACAATCTCTTTCGCTTTGCCGTGCGAAATTAAGTAAGCACAAGTTAAAGATCCGGGCGTTCAGATGTTAGTCGGATGATTTACATATACTCACATGGATTTTTGTTATTACTCATATTGTATATTTTTTGGTTTATATATGTATTGTATTGTATTGTATTGTATTGTATATATTGTATATTTTTATTTGTTATATAATATAGTTTGTAATAGATTGTAATTGTTGTTCTTTAGATTTAATATAGAGAAATCTTACCTGATACTTAAAGGGAACTATTGAACCTCACTGTTGTTGCTTTTGTTCTGGAGAAATCGATTTTATTAGCGATCAAATAACAACACTATGATTAATTTGGAATTCGTTTTATAAGCTTTAATTTATTAAAAACTTGATTGTTTTTGATGTAATTACACTTTAACACTAAATTAAATGACTTTACATGAGCTAAAATTATAACTTTATAGATATGAACTTTGATTTATCCTTAATATTTTGGATTTTACACTTCAAATATATTTTATTTAGAAATATGAATTAAATTTTGAATTTTAGAAATACACACACTTTTATTTACAATTGAAAGATTTTAAATTAGAATTTAAATTTCGCACATATAAATTATGGTTTTATTTGTAATTATAAAATTATAAAACATAAATTGATTTTGGATTGCACACATTAATTTTCGATATCACCGATCATTAAAATTTGAAGATTAAACTTATTTAGAATTACACTTATATTATGATTTTCACTTTATGAATATATGAATTGAAATACTTTTTATATTACACACATTAGATATATTTTTAATTATACTGACTGATTTAATTCATAGAGAAACTATTTTGAATATTTTCACCGATTGACGAATTTTACTGATGGACAACTTTATTTTGATTAATAGTACAACACAACCTTTTATATTGACTTTTAAAATCTAACCAACGTCCTAAATTTAAGTTTTTCGGCTTATATAGTGTTTCTTGTTTCTTATTTTTTGTTTTTGTTTATTTCTGTATATGCATTTTGGAAACGAGTGTTTTTCCATTCGTAAAATTTTCTTGTCATCAAAATTTGTTTTTTATTGGTTTTGTGGGTCATCGTTACATATTTATGTTTTAATTAATTTTGGGTTAATTTGCGTAAAATTAATTTACTTTGTTTTCTTGGATGGGAAATATTTTTATGTTCTAATTTTTATGTTTGGTAATTTCTTACTTTGTAATTTCCTTGATTTTATACGCGCACGTGTTGTCTTACATTTCGTGAGAATGTAATTTCTTTGTTGCGTGGGAAAGGAAATTGTAAGATGGTTTGTGGGATTGTTCTACAACACTCACCTAGGGTTCCTTTGCTCGATCCGCAGATTTAAATACTTGTTTTGAAGTTTTTTCTTGAAGATTATAGCAAGAATGTTTTATATTTAGATTACTTTTACACTTTTGGGTTTGATTTTTCTGCGATAGTTCCGGTACACCGTTGTCGAGTGTCTGGATACTATCGGGACGATATTTAAAAATTGACTACCTGTAAAACTTGGACTACGCTAATACCGTAGAGGTTCGTCGAGTGACGAAACCTCTAGGGGTTTACGATCCAGTTTTACTGTTCGCGATGGTTGATGTACTGAACTCAACTCTAACTGATACTGATTTTCCTGAATTATATTTTGGTTCTTATATACTAAATATTTGTTAGTATTCTACCAACAATTTATTTTTGAAAATTCGGCAATTTGATTTAAGAATATTATTTAGGTCGCGTGTAAAATAATATTTGATTTTGGAAAAATTTGCATTTTTAAATTAATATGCATAAAAATTGTATTTCCCAATTTTCCGATCATCAAAAATCGTAGGTTGATAAACGATATTTCATTTGAATACATAAAATGTATATCACATATTTGTGTCACATGTATTGTGTTTTGTTGTTGTTTCTTTATATTAATTATTAATATACCAATAAAATGATGAGTAGCACAATTATATTGTGTATACTACTTGTCTTGGTTGTTGCGCTTTGATATTACATATATGGAAAATTGAAAATGACGTAGACTTTTGTTTTGTTTTTGCTTTTTTTATATTATTTTATGTATAGCGTCGATCGCGCTTACTAGTGCATTTTTATATGTACGTATATGCTACATTTATGTTGATTGAATTTATATCGTTTATGTCGTCGTAACGATCTAATTTGTATTTGATTCATGATTATGATTTGGTTGATGATTAGATTTTGGAAATAATTCGCGATATTTGGTAATAAGATGGATAAGGTTGTGAATATCACAACAATATTTTTTATCTGGTTTATGATATTGTTATGCGCGATCGGACTTCTAAATGCTTAAATACTTCACCGTTTAATTTTAGTTCTTTATTTGTAAATTATATTTTTAAATCTGAATAAAAGATTTCAATTTTATTCTTACGATCTTACGATCAATACTTTGTTATTGCATTTTCTCCATACGCTTGCATTTAATTACTATTATTCTTCGTAATAACTATAATGGAATGTATGACTCGATTCAATTCATATTACAATTACCTATGTAGTATGTAATAATTGTTTAGTTACAAAATGGTGGGTCACAGCTATGTGACACACCATTTTGTAAATAACCTGTTACATACTACCCGTGTCTTTAGTTCGTTTATTGACCTACACAACTTTTGTAGGTCGAAACATTTGTTTGAAACATTTGGAATACTGTTACTTTAAGTTGGTTTAGAGATGTGATAGATGCGGAATTTGTTCCCGAACTATGGGATGGATTGGTCAATGGATTATTCATTCTCCCTATTCTATCAGCCGTTTCATGCAATTTCGCTATATCGTCACCTTCTAAAACAACTAGTATAGCGCCGATACTATTTTGTATTATTGTTTTTTTTTAATTAAAACACTTCTTCAAAAATTTCAGTTAATCTTTAAATATTCTACGGTCAGTTACAATAGACAACTGTAGAAAAATAACGGAAAACTTTTTTTATTTATTTCACAATATATAAAATAAAATTTAGAAATATTAAGAAATATTATATTCAAATGCAAAATGACCACTAACACATCAGATAACTTAGATAATTTAAAAGACATGCAAGCAATTTTATCGGTAGTTTATTTGATAACTTAATAAATATTTAATAAGTGTTTACCATATGTATTTTAATACGATTTCAAGATCAAGTTTACTTTTATCTTTCTTATTCGACTTTTTATATATAAAAAAAATTCAATGTCCTGTCTTATGGGATTATCCAAAACCCGCCACTTTATGGTGAGAACCCTTAGTGAATAACTCGCAAATATTCCTATTGTATGCTTCGGTCATTAGATCGTCGAGTACAATTAATGTATTTGATAGATGCAGAAAAGTGAAACTTCTAAAATAGGCGAAACCCTATTTATAGACTTCCCAAAAAGAACAGCAAAAATTCGAATTTACACCAAACCCATAAATATAAATGAGAACAGTTTTTTTTAAAGTAATTTTATATTTTATTTAATAAACATATTTATAAACCTGTAAAAATAAAATTTCACACCCCCCATTCCCAATAAAACAGTTTTCGACTAGTTTTCAACAAAATTTATTTTTTTAATAATTTTTTATATTTGTTGTCTTTACTTTCATCTTTGCCATCATCTCCATATGCGGCTTTTCGGACCTCCTCCGAAATCCATTGACCACTAGGACCGGCAGTCCTTAATATTTGCTTTGTGGTTAAATCAACCACACTTCCATCATTCATCCACTGGTAGCGGATGAACTCCTTTGAAAAATCGAAAAAATTATCTTCCATTCTGTCTAGGCCTGTGTACAAAAAATAAAAAATAAATATTAGATTTTTATTTATAAAAAAATTGAGACCTACCTTAGATTCAGGTTTTATCACTATGAAATTATATAACGATATTATCAGTATTGTCGACAACATGGGCAGGTATTGCGGCATCTATGATTGATTTTATTGCTGTACGCTTTCTTACAGTCTACACAGTAATAACTACTACCAAACACAGCTGCCACAGATGTCATTACGTTATAATGATTGTTGAAATATAATAAATTTAAAGACATTCCACTATCATCATCATCAGTAGAAGAAAAACCCTCAAAAATAACTTCCCTACCCGGATAATTAAAAACCATAATTTTATATTTCTTAAAGTATGTTTGAAGTTTATGAATTTCCTCTATACCTCCACCCTCTAACGGAATATCAACGCATGATTTATCCAGCAATTTACGGACCTTGATATCCTGCAATTTTCCCGCGTTATTTCTAATCTGGTTTTTCAAAGGACTATTTTTAGTATAGGCTCTGGTAAACACAAATTATCTTTATTTTTAACCGTAATAATACTTTGACGCTTACTACATTCTTCATCAAAATTATTATTGTAATAGGTTTGTTTTTTTCTTCCCATACCCCTGGGCATTAAAATACGGGTCATTATTATTTTAAAAGTATCGACGTCAAAACCTTCGGAGTTACTTTGAAAAACACTACCTAGTAAACCCCAAATATCTTCAAAAGTGCAGTCACGAGCATAACGAATTTTCAGCCATGCAGGACTCGAAAATTTTTCGGACGTGAATGAGAAGCCTATTTTATCTCCAGGATTGACATTTTCTGTAATGTGAGTTACAATATCATTAACTGCCCCCTTAAGCCATTCCATGGGATTAATTTCTTCATTTTTCCCTTCCTCAGCAGCCGGTAGCTTTCCAATTTTGAAAACCACTCTTCTCCTTTTTAATGTAAACTTTTGCGTCTCCCATTCGGAATCATCTATAATTTCAAACTTTTGTGCCATTCTACATGAAAGCACACACACACACATACACAAAAAACATTTAATATAGTATACATTGAAAATTCAAATTTTTATACTTATATAATTTTTGTATCTTTTGTAATTTTTGTTCTGACAAGCTATAATGAGTATGCAGGGAATATAAATTATTAAATTTAATCACCTGGTAAATAATTCTTCGGAATTCTAAATAAGTTATATTTCCCGTATGCATATTCATTACCCGCACAATGTGTAAAGCACATATAACAATATATTAGCATTTTAAATTCTTTATCGTTATTCAGCTCTATATAAGTATGAGCTCAAATTAATGATTATTCAGTTTAAAAATAACCTTTACAATGGTAGGATATTTCAATATACATGTTTTTTAAGTACAAAAATAATTATTCGATTTTATTTCAGTCAGCAGAATTTCTTACTAACTTCCTAGAGTGTGTCAAGGAGCAGGAGGTAGAATGCCGGTTCCTCAAATACGCAGATATGGTGATAGATCGGACCTATCCGGTACGGAAAATCAGAATGGCGAATACTCTTTTTGGCGATCGGATTCGGGTTTACCTAAAAAATGGGATCTACTCACTTTCGGGGCCATTGTCCAAAAAGATTATTCTTAAATATAAAAAATTACGACTCAGTAATAAGCTAGTCAAGGGGCTTAAGATAGAAAATATAGCTCTGATCATCAAGGGACGCATAGGCGAAGGACCCCACGCCAAGGTAGATGTCAAATTTGAAAAATTTCAAAACAGTGAAAACGGATTCATTGATAGTGACAGTGACTCCTCAACACAACCACTAGATAGTGAAGCAGAAACATTTAAAAAAATTGAAATAAATCATTTTGTTTAGTAAAAAAAAATAAAAGTTTATTTATTAATCATATACATTTTTTTTTTTAAGTTATATATTAACCTCTATTAATTTTTGTTCGTACAAACGGATGGCTTCTTCTGCTGTAAAATAAAATTCGTCCAATTCTCTGGAGTTTATTATACACCGGCAAATCGCACCACATTTTGTACAGCAAATATCAAATTCTTTCGGAGAATAAAATTTATTGGACAAATAATTTATAAAAAAATAATCGTTTTCATCCGTATCTAATAATAACATCAGCAGATCGAATGGTTGTCGATAAAGGTCGGAGTCCTCCCATGCACAATGTGCACACAGCCCATCTTCCAAGGTTATGAAGACTCTCGAATAAACAGAGACCACATCTGCGTGTGACCATAAACTCTGCAAAGTCCAGATGGGTACTTGTTCCGGTGACGGCAACTTCCAACATTCTCGTAGAACTTTCACCTCTGCGATCTCCAGCAAACTCGAGGGCTGATAAACCTTTAAATTTGTAGTCGGCTCATCAATTTTGGTGGCGTTCCATTTCTGCCTCAGTATTTCAATCGAAACTATGCTACGATAGCCGGGGGCACGAAAATTGAATTGGTTATCCATTGTTCCTGTTGTTGGTGAAGGTGGTAATCAATTGTTGAAAATTCTGCTATTTATATAAATATATATGCATATAAATTTCTTTGTAGTAAGACAAAAAGTTGGATATCATATACATCTTCATGATTACCGGTTGCTCGCGAATTCTTTAGCCTTTTTTTTTTTATTTAATTATTTATATTTCCAATGCATACTTGTTGCAGATGCACATCAAATCACATAGCTTATTTTGACAGTTCGCTGATTTTCGCAAATAAATTAAGTACTTTATATCGTCAATATTATGTATGTTTGCCTACGCCGCGCCGTGAATGAAGCATTCAAATAAAAAAAAGTATTAAACCGTTGTCCGGGTGAATACACTCTATGAGTTATAAACTTCCAGTTGGCATTAGCTATATAATGTAAATCGTACTTACCTATATATGTAAAGCGCATACAACAAAATATTAATGTCATTTATAAATTATTAATTGACATGTTGTTGAAAAAATTAAATAATTTATATTTCCGATACACCCCGATAATCTTTATAGTGTCTATCATACTGTGAAGTGAACTAAAATATGCTGTGCTTAAATCGCCAATAAATATTTTGTTGTTTCTTTTGATGTGCGTGAATAAATTAAATAATTTATATCTCTAATATTAATGCAATACTCATACACTGCGGGGATGAAGTATTCAAATAAAAAGTATGAAATCCTTATCCTGTGATTACATCTCGTGCATTATAAATAACTAATATTTCCGGTGTTTTTTTTTACCTGTATAATGTAAAGCGCATTTATATCGATATGTGAAGCGCATATAACAAAATTGTAACGTCAGTTATAAATTGTTTAATGATGTTTTTGTATAAATTAAACTATTTATATGTCCGATATCCTTCATAATTATTATCTGCATAATTATTAATCATTTATATTTTATTTAAAATTAAAACGAGTAGATGTAATAAAAATAATTTAAAAATGAAGTTGTATTATATTTTAATGCAATGAGGCTAGCAAAACGTTTCAAATAATATCAGACACAAGCAAAGTTAATAAAAAATTTAAAACCGCTCGGCGAGAAGTCGCGTTCAAAATTGAAACCCTGCCTCAGGACTCGACAGATCCGATTGGGTGGATAAAGAATTCCATAGAAGCAATTGTCAGTCACATCACTCAAAACGTGGCTCCATCTGATAAAATAGACTTACAATTTAAGTCTGATAAATTCTCGTCTGCAGCGTGGTTAAAATTCAGAGCAGCAAAGAATTTGCTGTTTGGAGATGTTTGGGATCTACTGGGCGGAATATTCCAGAGTAACGCCGAAGGTTTGAATACCGATACCTTCAAGCTTGTAATGACCCAGATAAAAGTCCCGGCTGGAGAAGGAAGGGTACGCGGCAAAGCCTACAACACCTTCGTAGAGGAATGGAGGAGTAGAAAGGGGTTAATATTTATTGATAATAAAGATAACCTATGTCTACCTAGGGCGATAGTTATCGGAAGAGTGTATGCAAGAAACGGTACAGCTGATGAGAAAATGGTGATACGACGCAACATACGTAAACAACAAGATGCTAAAGTCCAAAACCTACTTCGGAAGTCCGATGTTACGATTCCTGCCGAGGGTGCCGGTATTGAGGGATTGAAGCAATTCCAGCAGTATTTGTCGTAGTACCAACTTTGTGTGTACGTTGCAGGTTCAAAGGGGCGAGAGCTAATCTATCAGGGACCGTCAGCATCGTTAAAAATCAGTCTGATATATCACGATAATCACTACAGCGTCATTACATCATTGACATCGGCTTTTGTATGCAGGTACTATTGTGAGTACTGTCATGTTCCTTACAATAATAGAAATTCGCATAGATGTCGGTTGCTTGTCCTGCATGTAGAACCAAACCCAGCTGTCCAACAACCGCTAAAATAGTATGCCGGGAATGTAACAGAGATTTTTCTGGCAATCGCTGTTTTGAGCATAAACAGCGATTGCCAGAAACAACCATAAGAAAAATGGTGTCTGTAAAAATTTACGAAGGTGTAATAAGTGTCACTGCACTTTTCATAATTCGAGAGTGCATAAATGCTACGAGGCATTTTGCACAATCTGTAAGACACTACAATCTCAAAACCACCAATGTTATATGCAGTGCAATACTTCAAAACCGAATGTTGCATCTTTAATATTTATATTTTTTGACCTGGAGACGAGGCAGGAAAGGAATTATCGGAGTGATGACGACACCACAAAAATATATGAGCCAAATCTATGCGTTCTTGAGCAGCGCTGTTATACGTGTATGAATGAATACAACACTGATGTATGTTCAATATGCAGAGATAGAAAGATGGTTTTTCCACCCGGAACAGACGTCATTCAAGATTTTATGAATCATGTGCTCAACCTACGAAAAAGGTTTAAAAAAATCATTGTTATTGCTCATAATGGCCAGGCTTTCGACCACCAGTTTATTCTCAATTATTTATTGGAGAAAGCCTCACATAAAGTAAAGCTAATTATACGAGGTTCAAAAATAATTGTGATGGAGATTGATCGGGTGAAATTCATCGATAGCCTGAATTATTTCCCGATGCCCCTATCAGCACTACCGGCCGCTTTCGACCTACCTGCAGACTTTACGAAGGGTTATTTCCCTCATCTCTTCAACACCAATGATAATCAAAAATACATTGGGGTCATACCAGACACAAAGTTTTACTCGCCGGATACCATGAAGATTTGCGAAGATTGTGATGACACATGTAAAAAACATGGGTGCCGAAATAATTTCATGAAACGGCATCGTGATCAGAAACACGTTGAATTTAAATTTGAAGAAGAGTTTTTGTCGTGCTGCATATCGGATGTAGGGATACTCGCTCAGGCATGCGTAAAATTTCGAAAAAATATGCTCAAGGAGTGTAATGTGTGTCCATTCACGGAAGCTACCACTATAGCATCTACCTGCAATCTGGTGTTTAGGCGAAATTTTTTAAAACCAACAACAATCGGTATTATCCCTAGAAGAGGATATCACAATGTAGATATACAATCTAAAATTCCTTTGAAATGGCTAATTGAAGAGGAGACTAAACTTCTACTTTTATACATTTTTTTTGAAATGCTATGCACATATCTGAACAAATAGTTATAAATACATTCGTCTCTTCCAATAATATATCCAGAAATTTCATAAACGCGTCAGGGCCGCGACGTGTTATTTTACGGATTAATTCCTCTAGCTGTTGATGGTCGTTAAACTGATTTTTCGAGGTTGTCTAACATTTTTCGTGAGACAACATTCTTAACTAGACATTTTTTGGCTAATCTGTCATATTTCAAAATTTGACATAGCGACGAAATATTTTTTAATATCACTTCAATATGTCTGGAATCCATTTTCTTTAACCGACACTTTTACAGATAATGAGAGCAAATTATTAGACTTGTCAGACCGACTTCTCAAAGTGACTGAGAACACCAAACTATTGATAAAATTCATCGTAACAACAAGAAATATTTTTACCGATACAGATGCAATAAATAATTATCACGATATTAAAAATATTGATAAAATGCATTTCATTTCCTTACAACAAAAGTAGTATTAAGATTTATGCAAATAGGTCAATCCATATTAAAATAGATCATCACCTACAAACACCAATCAATCAATTCTAATCTAGATCATGCCCCACTTAAATATAGAGCGTGATCTAATTACCATGACCTAATTAAAATATAGGTCAGATATCAAGGTCGACAGAGGAGGCCCAAATATAAAATGAAGGTCAAATTTCCAGGTCGACTCAGGAGGCCTGCTATCTACTTGCGCTTGGGCATCCATAGATCCCCGGCATCTTTTAAAATGAGTTGGAGCTGCTCTCTAGGCCTGGTTCAAAACCAGATCGTCTGGTTTTATATTTTCGTTGACTGATCTGGCTACTATTTTCAAGGTGTTGATAAAACCGTCCTGTAATGGAAAATAAAGAAAAAAATTATTATATATTTATTATATTATATGTACACTGCAAAATAAAACACTTTCTTACCATTTTTGAATTTTTAAAAGTTTTTTTTTTTTTTTGTTAGAATAGTTTCTTAAATTGATGATAACACTTGAATAATTCTGTTCTAAGGAAAAGCAAGAGTATTTATATTATAACACTTCTTAACATTTTTCTCTCTCCATTGATTTTTAATGTTGAAATTGAGAAATCTATACCTTAAATCTATATCCTATACAAGTTCTTACTTGTACAGATTTTACGATAATTTAGTTAATTTAGCCACTCAGACCTTTTATTATTTTCTTTTACTCGAAATTTTGTTTGTCCAAGTTGGAGGTGGTATCATTTAGAAATAATAACATGCGTGTATTTATAGTATAGTTTTTTTTTAAATATTAAGAATATATATTTCTTTAATCAATCTAATGGTATACATTGTATTGCATTTAATAAATTATCTACAATAAAAAATAAAACATCAGTCAAATCTCTTCCTTTTTTAAATTGAATAATTTTATATAATAACGCACATGTTTTATTATCGATGTTAATATAATTTGCATCGATTTCATCAATAAGGTTATCTGGGATAATATTCCTCAATCTATATTGATGAGCTAATGTAGCGTAATTTAGATATCGTGAAATGTGATTAATAAAATCAAGGTTGTATTCGGTTACAACCATCATTATTCAATTAAACATTAATTCTTTCTCTTTACCTATTTATAGAATTATCGAGATAATTGTAAGAAAAAAAACAATTTCTTGTCTTCAGGTTGTATATTGGATGGTTAGGGTATGTGTTTGAAAAATGCAACATTTTTTATGAGATGTAAACTAACTATATTGAGTATAATTTTAGAAGTGAATTATCAAGATAATTGTAAGAAAAAAAAACAATTTTCTTCAAAATTATAATTTATTTGATAATAATAATTATTTTGATTTATTAAACTACATTGAATTTAATTGATTTAAGTGTTCTTTCGCCACTCATCTATCTGGGCGAATAGTTCATTAAGATTCCTGGTTCATGTATCGTCTACAAATTCTTGCAGCTTGTTTGGAAGCTGTTCTTATCAAGTAACCTTTGAAATTTGACTTTGACCTATGAAGTCACTGTGAAATCAGTGACCTTGGACTCCGGTGTCCCCATTACTACTGATGGGTTATTAATTAAATAGATTTTCATGTTTTTATAATTCTAATTCTAATTCTAAAAAACTGATGACAACCGAACAAAAATTCGGAAGCTATATAACATACGACGAATTAACCCACTTAAAAACGTGTTATTCAAAAAAACAAAATGTTCATCATGTTGAGTCGTACGACGGATGTTGTGCGAAGTGATTGGTATAGGAGTATTTTCGCCAATAATCGAATTCCGCATCGATGCCAAATTGATCAACTTCGATGTCTCGTAGTTCAGCGAGAATCCTTTGACTTTACATTTACCTACATGTTTGTTTTTTTGCAGTCGAAAACACCTCATATCCATAGTTTTTCGGTCCGCCGGATATAAACTCAGTAATATAACTATCTGAGCCATTTTCACTCTCCAGCTCATCGGTCATATCGCCCAAAAATGATCCGCTAGGGTGGTTTTTTGATCCCTCAGACGATACGTAGATAACCGAATCTGTATCATAATACAGAACACGTTCACCTAACTCCTCCAGGTAACTATACAGCTTTAATCGAGCATGAGCTGTAGTGTAGGTTGCAATACAGACATTCACTGTAGATAACGTGTCGCCAACTTCCTCCTTGTACTCCCAGTTCACTACGAGAACTTCTTCGTTTACCTTGCGCACGTAGTTAATGTATATTGAGTTGTTTGTAAGCATGTCATACAGCTCTTTTGGTGTCCTCACAATTGATGTTTGAGATTGTTTTTCGCGCTGACCAAAAACTGTTTAGACATAATTTGGCCGTAGATCTTAAACCTGCATTCTTGGCGATCTTGTTCTCCTCTAACTCAACACCATTTCTCTGCATATAATTAGATGGCTACTACCATCCTGGTTTGTGATATTGTTATGCACGATCGGATTTTAAAATGCTTAAATACTTCACCGCTTAATTTTAGTTCTTTATTTGTAAATTATACTTTTAAAACTGAATAAAAGATTTCAATTTTATTCTTACGATCTTACGATCAATACTTTGTTATTGCATTTTCTCCATACGTTTGCATTTAATTATTATTATTCTTCCTAATAATTGTAATGGAATGTATGACTCCATTCAATTCATATTATAATTACCTATGTAGTATATAATAATTGTTTAGTTACAAAATGACGCCATTTTGTAAATAAGCTGTTACATACTACCCGTATCTTTAGTTCGTTTATTGATCTACACAAATTTGTATGTCGAAACAATTGTTTGAAACATTTTGGAATACTGTTACTTTAAGTTGGTTTAGAGAGGTGATAGATGCGGACATTGTTCCCGGACTATGGGATGGATTGGTCAATGGATTATTCATTCTCCCTATTCTATCAGCTGTTTCATGCAATTTCGTTATATCGTCACCTTCTAAACCAACTAGCATAGTGCCGATACTATTTTGTATTATTGTTTTTTTTTAATTAAAACACTTCTTCAAAAATTTCAGTAAATCTTTAAATATTTTACGGTCACTAACAATAGGTAACTGTAGAAAAATAACGGAAAACTTTTTTTATTTATTTCACAATATATAAAATAAAATTTAGAAATATTAAGAAATATTATATTCAAATGCAAAATGACCACTAACACATCAGATAACTTAGATAATTTAAAAGACATGCAAGCAATTTTATCGGTAGTTTATTTGATAACTTAATAAATATTTAATAAGTGTTTACTATATGTATTTTAATACGATTTCAAGATCAAGTTTAATTTTATCTTTCTTATTCGACTTTTTATATATAAAAAAAATTCAATGTCCTGTCTTATGGGATTATCCAAAACTTGCCACTTTATGGTGAGAACCCTTAGTGAGTAACTCGCAAATATTCCTATGGTATGCTTCGGTCATTAGATCGCCGAGTACAATTAATGTATTTGATGGATTTTCAAAATTTGTAGGTACACTTGTTAACTAAAGTGTGACTGTCGTGGACAGGACAACCTTAGTTACATTCATTGTTGCCACTATCCTTTTAAATGTACCCCGTAGGCGGCATTAACCCGCTAGCTCAGCGGTAAAGGTTAATTGGCCGTGGGGATGGGGATACAAAGATAGCGGCCTAGATTACCGCCGGAGGTAACAAAATAAGACGGGTACGGATGGGAGAGAGCATCGGACCCTTAAATAATGAATTGGGTAATCAGCCCATTGCAGGAAAAGTTGATCAGACGCTGACCATCTCAAATTTTGGCCTCCCGGGCCTAGTCATTATTATTACTAAAAAAGTTAGTACCTAATTATTTATGTGTAGCAGTGGTATGCCACTTTGCTTGCTAGGAAAGAGAAAAGATCCACCTAGTGTCACCAATTTCCCTCCCAGCAAACCCCGTGTCAACCCACTGCTGTTATTTAGTTTGTTAGTACAAAAAGTTCCTTACCTTAATTACTCCCCAACAATCAAAATATCTGAAGAAAAATCCACACAAGAACAACAACAAAAATCACAGGAAAAAGCAAAAAAAAATAACGCAAGAAACAATTTGAATTAGTTTATCTTAATCAACACTTTATTAAATCTCAACAAAAATAAAAAAAAAAAACAAAAATAGAACCCAAATTTCACAAAAAAAACCACTTAACACGACTCAAAACAAAAAAAAATTAGCAAAAAAAAAACTTAACACGGCAAAGAAAAACTTATCACTTAAACTGAATATGACCACTCGTTGGTCTGCCTCAAAACTGACTGCCCTACCAAAAACCACACACGCGGTTAATTTTTCTAATTTTTAAAAATTAGGAAAAAAAAGTGTTTTCGTAATTAAATTGAAAACCTCAACCAATTTACGAAATCAAATTACCGCGCAAAGTAAAGAAACATTTTTGCATACTCAGGTAATTTGGCACAACTCCGGATGCAGTCTTTCTTTTATTGCATCGGTCATGCCATTTACCTATGCACAAGTATATAGGAAAAAAAATTACATTCCCATATGTGCACAAAAGACGTAATCCAATTACGTTCATGAACATATTTTTAGCTCATTTAACCTTGGTACATAAAATATTCTAACGTGAATGAATTATGTATGTTAGTTAGGCTTGAATTACAATAGTGTCGTGGAATAATTCAAACTTCCTCAGTGAGGAAAACACATTGCAATTAATTTTTATTGTGAAATTGAGTTAAACGTATGAACATTTTATTTATTGCGAAAAATAACTTACCATTCATACTAACCGACTCCAATGTATTACTGTATTTAGTTCGATCATACATGCTATCTACGGCACGTTCAATCTTGTAGTTTCATGATTATTAATTGTATCTATTGAAATAAACTCTTACATTTTGTTGTGTATCAAGCAGTGAAATTGTTTTGACATTTTCTAACCGCATCAAATTACAATCAAGAAAAATGTAAATTATTCTACACAAATTATTTGATGATGACCTACGCAAATTATTCGATACTACAACAAGTTTTGGAGGCTTGGATTACAATAGTACCTTCAGAATAATTCAAACTTCCTCAGTAAGGAAAACACATCTCAAATAATTTATGCTAAACACGAGTTTAGTTTAATATGACAAAAATAATAACACCTTGAACAAAACAATAGTAATTAAAGTAAATTATAATAAACACAAACACACAGGCACAAACGAAAAACATCACTCGCGAATTTTTTTAAAGGCAACCGATCGCGGCAAGACACGTGACGTGACTAGAGTAATTCTATTTTGAACAAGCGAAATGTTAAGATAGATCAGGAAAAAATTTGTCATCAAAGGAAATATGTTTAAACTTGTACAGACATGTACAAGGTCATATAAATGTGTTTTATAAAAAATTGAATTAATATTAACATATTGCATAGAGAATATATACCCCTAGGACATTGCCCTCTACTATAACAGTAAAATTGTACATATTTTTCAACTGAGCACATTTAAATGTATAAATACAATATACATGGGTATTTTTTATTTTGTGCTGATCTTTCGCTTCTTATATAATGTATAAATGGATTGTATATACATAGTTGCGGTTAATACACATTACAATTAATTTATTGATTATTAAGAAATTATTTGATTTGTACACTAACAAAGCGTGTGAAGGCCACGATTTTTATTTTATTTTTTATGTCTGTTAAACCTAAAATAGGAGTATAAATCATAATATATAAGATAATAATTGTTTCACATTTACTTTGGCATAAAGGTTTATGAACTCCTCATACAGTAGTGAAAACGTCTACGAGTTAAGTTTATGACGTTCTTGATTTTGTTGAAGCATGTGAGTGAAATTCTAATCGGACATTCACGTTCATGATTAAAACAAAACATATTAAGACAAACCGAGAACGTTTTAATATTTTTAAATGTAGGTTTGCTAGGTACATATTATGCAATGTGTAAAAATTACAATAAACTGACGTCAACATACGAATTGTTCATTGTGTCACGAGAGAAATGGTAAACACTATGAGTTTAAAAAGAAAATGCACATCTTACATCGCGTCATGAGAAAAACGGGGCGTAGACATAACCATTTTCAAGAATTCTTGAAAAATGGCATATATTGGTGTGATTAATAGAAACAAAATGCACATTTTCGTCGCATCAAATGATTTCCATAGAAAAAGCATATTTTTTATTCATAAGAAAAATTGGCGTAAACGTCTATGATTTGTATAGAAAATGTGCTAAAGCGAACCCGCGTGAAGCGCGGGCTATGAATACCGAAGCCACGCGTCTATGATTTATAAGAAAATGTTTATTTTTCATCAGAAAAATTCACGTAAACGTCTATGATTTGTAATGAAAATCCCCATTTTTCATCGCATCATGAGAAAAAATGATGTAAACGTATATGATTTATAAACAAGATTCACTTTCTCCATCGCATCATGAGAAAAATATCGCCATTTTTCATCACTTCAGCAGAAATTGTCTTAAACGTTTATGGTTTATAAATAAATTCGTTATTTTTCATTACTTCATCAGAAAATTTGACTTAAACGGCTATGCTTTATTAAAGAATTGGTTATTTTGTACCCCTTCATTTGAAAATCAACGTAAACCTTTATGACAGATAAAGAAATCGCATATTTTTAATCGCATCATAAGAAAACTTGACGTAAACGTCTATGATTTATATTGAAAATGCGGTGAATATCCGCTCCGCGCGGTTACGCTTTAGCGCATTTTCAATATAAATCATAGACGTTTACGTCAAGTTTTCTTATGATATTTTCATACCACCCATAATTTAATGTATGCTTTTATTTCGCTTACAGGTACAGAAATATCTGATTTCATGAGAATGAAGATGATTAATAGCGCAAACATAATAAAGCGCCTAGAGTCAGATAATCAAGCCAAAGAATCTATTCGGTGCCACACTAGGTTAAACTACTATGTGTTGCATTAATATTTGTGCTCATGAAAAAATTATTTTAGTTATGTTTCCTAAATTATAAAACTCATGTAATTTTTTTTTTTTAATTTTTTTATCACAATGTAATTAATTATTAAATTACGTTTCATTTGGCATACAATTTATAAAAAAATTATCAGGATTTACGTATAAAAAACCGAATTTACTCTGTTGCAAAAGTAATTGTGTTACAAATTATTGTTGCAAAAGTATTTGTGTTGGGACAGTTTTAATAAAAAACGTTACTAATTTATATTATGTTGTTGATTTTATTTAAATTTACTATTTAGTCTGCCCACCATTATATAATATGACTTCATTTAGTCTTCTAAGTATGCTGTCAAATAATTTGGAAATAAATTCTAGAGGTATTTTACTCCACACCTCAACAATCTCATCCCATAACTCCTGCTTGCTTCGTCCAACTCTATATGGTATATTTCGTTTTACATAAGCCCAAACATTTTCTATAATATTTAAATCCGGGCTTTGCGGTGGCCAATTTATGCGTTGTTGGTCTAAATCATTTAAAAACTTGGTCACAATAAATGCTTTATGGGCAGGGGCATTGTCGTGCTGAAGAATAAAGTCAAGCCCAATTATTTTTGAACCAGCTACCAATGCTACATCATTCAGCAGTTCCAAATAGGTCATTTGGTTCATTTTCCCAGACCCCATTGCTAGTGGTCCTACTTCGAGGTTGGGTATACAACCCCAAACCATAAGACTTCCTCCACCGCCTTGACGTTGTGGAGCATAAACACGACGTTTGTTTACCTTTTCTGGCTCCGAATAATAAAATTTGCGACCCCAAGATCCGTCTAACGATACCGAAGATTCGTCAGTAAACAAAACGTTTCTCCAAAATTCGGGGGGCTTGTTCATATGCTGCTTTGCGAACAACAGCCGTTTTATTTTATTTTGTTTAGAAATATAAAACTTTTTGGTGCATGTATAGGCCTGTACCCCAGCTTCTTTTAAACGACGAGAAATTGTGGAATGGTGTATTTGGAGTTCTTTGTTATCCTTTAAAGTTTTAGCGAGACCTCGTTGACTTAAATGTGCATTTGTAAGCATACATCGAGTGATGTAAGCATTTTCTCTGGCATTAGTTATTCTTGGTCGTTGGCGTACTCCGATATTTTGCACCGTTCCGCAAATATTTTGCTTCCGAACTTGATACGAAATGGTATTTTTATGGCACTTGTACTTTTTCGCCAGTTATTCGGCTGAGATTCCCAAATTATATTCTGCCGCAATTGCAGATCGGGTTTCAATACTCAGTTCGCGGGTTTTTGGCATATTGTCACGATTTTTAATGCTCACAATTCAATGAAACTTGCAAAACTATTTGAAAACGTGTATTTTTGAAAAACCAATGCTGAAACGGTTATTTCAATGCACCATTTGTTGATTTTTTTTTAGAATTTTGCTAACTCAAATACTTTTGCAACAGTAATTTGTAACACAATTACTTTTGCAACAGAGTAAATTCGTTTTTTATACGTAAATCCTGATAATTTTTTTATAAATTATATGCCAAATGAAACGTAATTTAATAATTAATTACATTGTGATAAAAAATTAAAAAAAAAAAAAAAATTACATGAGTTTTATAATCTAGGAAACATAACTAAAATAATTATTTCATGAGCACAAATATTAATGCAACACATAGTATAAATCGAATAAATTATTACAATTATGGTTAACAATACTTTTTTTTAAAGTAATTTTATATTTTATTTAATAAACATATTTATAAACCCCCCCATCCTCAATAAAACAGTTTTCGACTAGTTTTCAAAAAGTTTGTTTTTTTAATAATTTTTTATATTTGTATTATTTTTATTATAAAAAAATAATAATAAAAAAATGTAAGAAAAAAATAAATTTTCATTCTATGAAGGAAAATAACAATGTTGTGTACATACTCTGTACTTAGATGTGTATTCCTCTTTTATACTCACTAAGATGTTTATTCACTTCTTTCACATTTTCATCATTGTTTTTCACTTTTTTAAAAAACTATCCACAATCGAACAATACGTAACAGAACAGAAACTAATAGAGGAAAAAAATAAGATTAAAGGTTAAGTATGGTGAAATAAAAAAATATACATATTTAATTTTTAAAAACATTGTTTATTTATTTATTATACAAATATTTTTATTTATGTTTTATAAACCTTATTAAAAAAATCTAATACTATAAAATTATATATTTTAAAATTTTTTTTATTTATTTAAAATGTTAAATTGTACGTATTAAAAATTAAAATTTTTGTGCATCCGATGTCATGCATATCACTTCCGTATCGTCGTCTTCGCTAGTGTAAATTTCATATAGCGGTGCGTTCATAGCTTGAACATTCCGCCCAATCATCTTTATTTTCAAATGTTTTGGTGGTGGTGATGCTACTTTTTTTGCATCGAATAATATGTAGATGCGCTTGGGCATCCACAGAACCCCGGCATCTTTTAAAACGAACTGGAGCTGCTCTCCATACTTCTTAGTTTCGACGCGTCTCCATCCCACTACACTGTAGGCCTGGTTCAAAACCAGGTCGTCTGCTTTTATATTCTCGTTCACCGATCTGGCTACAATGTTAAGGCTGTTGATAAAACCGTCCTGTAATAAATAAAGAAAAAATTATATATTTATTATATTATATTATGAACATTGTAAAATAAAATAATTTCTTACCATTTTTGAAAGTTTTTTTTTGTTGTTGTTAGAATAGTAGTGTTTCTTAAATTGATGATAACACTTGAATAATTCTGTTCTAAGGAAAAGCAAGAGTATTTATATTGTAAGACTTCTTAGCATTTTCCCTCTCCATTAAAAAATCTCGCTCACTTTTTAATATATGAATTTTCTACTTTTTATTTAACGAATTAATTTTAATTTAATGTTGAAATTGAAAAAAATATATACCTTAAATCTATATCCTATACAAGTTCTTAGTTGTAAAGACTATACGAAAATTTAGCTAAACTAATTTAGCTTTAGTTGAAATGGTGTAACTGAAATGTAAATCAATTAATGATAAGATAAGATTAAAAAATCTGAATAACATTCAGTTTTCAAAAAATTTGTTTTTTTAATAATTTTTTATATTTGTTGTCTTTACTATCATCTTTGCCATCATCTCCATATGCGGCTTTTAGGACCTCCTTCGAGATCCATTGACCATTAGGAGCGGCAGTTCTTAATATTTGCTTTGAGGTTAGATCAACCACATTTCCATCTTTCATCCACTGGAAGCGGATGAACTCCTTTGAAAAATCGAAAAAATTATCTTCCATTCTGTCTAGTCCTGTGTACAAAAAATAAAAATAAATATTAGATTTTTATTTATAAAAAAATTGAGACCTACCTTAGATTCAGGTTTTATCACTATGAAATTATAGAACGATATTATCAGTTAAAGCTAAATGCGAACGTATATAAACGTATATAAACGCACCATTAATAAAATTGCATCACAAAAAATTTATTTTTTAATGTATCGTGGGGGTAATTTTTCTTTCAAGTTCATAGAATACAGAACAGGCGGATAATTTTTAAAGCTCATAGAATGTATTTTTACATTAAGATCTCGTCATCCAAATTTTAGATTATTTAGAATTTTAGAAAAGATGTTTTTAAAATAAGTTTATACATTTATTAAATATAATATTATACAAAATTAAATGGATTATCTAAAATTATACCCTCAAATAGGCTGTACTTTTGCTGGTACAATCCATCAACAGATTCCCCCGGTACAACCGTATCATTGATATGATGAGTATCATCCTGGAAATCGCATCGACAGCCACACCCCTCACAGTAAATGGTTGGTAGTGTCGGGAAACTGTATTTGTTGAAGACGAATTTGACTGTAAAGTAGTCATCTTCCTCCATGAAATGCAGTAGATGATGGGTGTCTAATGAGACCGCACCATTGTTTCCCATATATTCGCTTTCGTCCCATGCACATTTTATGCATAAATGGTCCTCTATTGTTATGAAGCACCGTCTCATAATAAAATATGAATTTCACATCCTTTACTATAACTGTGTCTCATATTATCAACGGCTATGAAAGATGATAAAGAAATGGAATGATGAGCTCGAACTTATATTTTATGAAAGATATTTGGAGACTTATAAATTACATGACATAAGCGTATCAATATTACAAATATTTTCTAAACTCAGTTGAACTTGAAAAAGTAAAAATTACTTACGGTCCAATGTATAAATATAAAAATCCAATTCCTGTTTCTGCTTTCACTAATGCTATACCTTCGGCTATTTCACATGCGGCTAAAGCTGTTTCCTCACTTATAAAAGAAGTTTCTGCGGTTGCTGCAAGCTCTTCTCCAGTAATTACTTCTTGTAATTCTACTTCCTCAACTGGCACTTTACTATAACCACTACAATTTTTCCAAGGTATACGTTTGATTAAATTAGACATACTGAAGAAAATATAATAAATATTACCTATTTATAGTAAAAATACAGGAAGTAAACTACTAATTGAATAAATTAAACAAGAACATTCGTGTTACGATCATGTTTTTATTGCGTGTGCGCCGACACTATTTTTCTGGGTACTTGTCGAAAAATTCTATTTTTTGCACTAAGTATTTGTACCAGATCTGAAAAAACTTTTGTTTCATATCAGATGGTCAGATCGACCCGATTGGCCGATGGCCCCCAATAGACCCTTCGGGTCCGAGGGCTGGCCCCCTGAAAAAAAAAACATTACATATCGTCGTACGATTGTACACACATACCCGGCGCACATTGGTCTCGCTCCCACACTCATACGACGCTCATTGATAGCAAAGAAAAAAATATTAGTATTAAAAGTACACCGTGCTCAAGAATAGGTGACACTGTAGTCAAACAAAATATTCTACTCATCATAGAAGTAAATAACAAGAATGCACGTAAAGAGGGAATTAATTGTTATGACCATAGAGTCGTAACATCTTTTTATTTTAATTTTAGTAAGTAAGATTTTACATAAATATTTTATATTATAAAGATAAAAATAACATTGGGTTATCCTCCCAATAATTTATGTATTGTATTACCTCTGCCACTCGTCCACGGCAAAGGCGCAGTATTAAAACCAAATTTGCGTCGCACCACTCAACGTACTCTCTGCACAGCAGTAGTATATAGCACATAACTTACCAAAAGAAAAACATTTAATTTGCCAAAACGGAAAAAAATTTAAATGAAAGAATTGAGATACCAAAATGTATATAAGAATAAAACATCTGTAGCGTTGATTCAATACGCCTAAATGCCTAGATATTTCATATAAGAAGAAATACCTAAAATAAGAGTGTGAAGAGATTGAAAATGTTTTAAAAGTAAACAAGATATGGAGATTGTTTATTCCGTAAAAATCTACGTTACCAAATTACATGTAAGAATAAAAATTTGGTTTACTTTTGCTTTCTTTATCACTGTTCTTCTTATTAAGAAGAAAAAGAATATTTAAATAAAATTGATGATTACGTATAAATAAAGAATTTTAGCTGAGGAAATGTTTATTAAAACATTTATAGCCGAATCGGTAGCAAGCTGCTTAGTAAAAGAAACACTTATTAAGAATGTATACTAATAATTTGCCGGAAAGTTTAAGAAATCGTCATCATACTCAAAGAGGAAACTTGGCATCCAATTCTTCAAACAATTCACATACGCAAGAGGAAACAGATTCAATGAGTTTTCCTAATCGACCGAACAGAGGAACTGTTGATTTTTGTGGATCTAATATAAAATGTAATATTACACCGTACATGATGAAAGAATCAGATCGAATGAATTCATTTAAACAATTACCACAATGGAAAAGAAGTATAGTTGACCCTGAAATTTTATGTAGTGGTGGATTCTATTATACGGCCGTAGACGATAAGGTGAAATTTTTCAGCTGCGGTGGAATATTAGGCAATTGGAATTATACAGATGATGCCTGGTCCGAGCATGCATTTTGGTTTCCGGACTGCAAATTTGTTTTACAAGAGAAGGGGCCTATGTTTGTGGCTAGTATAAAAAAAAGATGGGTTCAGCACTTAAAATACATTGATATAAAAAACTTCGATACGAAGATCTAATTGATTTATTATAAAAAAATAATAATAAAAAAATGTAAGAAAAAAATAAATTTTCATTCTATGAAGGAAAAAACAATGTTGTGTACTTACTCTGTACTTAGATGTGTATTCCTTTTCTATACTCACTAAGATTGTTTTTCACTTTTTTAAAAAACTATCCACAATCGAACAATACGTAACAGAACAGAAATTAATAGAGGAAAAAAATAAGATTAAAGGTTAAGTATGGTGAAATAAAAAAATATATTTAATTTTCAAAAACATTTATTTATTTATTATAAAAATATTGTTATTTATGTTTTATAAACCTTATTAAAAAAATCTAATACTATAAAATTATATATTTCAAATTTTTTTTATTTATTTAAAATGTTAAATTGTACATATTTAAAATTAAAATTTTTGTGCATGCGATGTCATGCATATCACTTCCGTATCGTCGTCTTCGCTAGTGTAAATTTCATATAGCGTTGCGTTCATAGCCTGAATATACCGCCCAATCATCTTTATTTTCAAATTTTTTGGTGGTGGTGATGCTACTTTTTTTGCATCGAATAATATGTAGATGCGCTTGGGCATCCACAGAACCCCGGCATCTTTTAAAACGAACTGGAGCTGCTCTCCATACTTCTTAGTTTCGACGCGTCTCCATCCCACTACACTGTAGGCCTGGTTCAAAACCAGGTCGTCTGCTTTTATATTCTCGTTCACCGATCTGGCTACAATGTTAAGGCTGTTGATAAAACCGTCCTGTAATAAATAAAGAAAAAATTATATATTTATTATATTATATTATGAACATTGTAAAATAAAATAATTTCTTACCATTTTTGAAAGTTTTTTTTTGTTGTTGTTAGAATAGTAGTGTTTCTTAAATTGATGATAACACTTGAATAATTCTGTTCTTCCAAAAGCAAGAGTATTTATATTGTAAGACTTCTTAGCATTTTCCCTCTCCATTAAAAAATCTCGCTCACTTTTTAATATATGAATTTTCTACTTTTTAAATAACGAATTAATTTTAATTTAATATTGAAATTGAAAAATCTATATCCTATACAAGTTCTTAGTTGTACAGACTTAACGATAATTTAATTAATTTAGCCACTTAGACTTGAATGGGGTGCATTGGAGATGATTCTGTAAAATATAAAAAATGGAGTAAATATTATTTTTATATGATTTAAAATTTTATTACCTTGTATTCTGCTATCTCTATATGGTAATGTATGCTGTATTTGCATATTTTCACCTTTGCGTTAGGATACATAATCCTACATGCTTTTAAATGTTTCAATCTATTTTTTATTGGTACTCGATCGGTTTTATTATAAGAACAATAGTTATATCATTATCTTTTATCTCCAGTTTTATATGGGTATGTTTGGTTAATCCCGATTCAAATATTTTTTAAAACTCATTTTTTTCCATTTTTAGTTTTAAGATGTGTGTGCTTGCCAAGTGAGTACTAATCTTTCCAAAAAAAATGAAACGCTATATATACACATTTTTTTTTTCAGAATATAGATGAGATTTGTTTTGTTTAAAATTTGGTAATTAAATTAATAGAATGTTACTTGATAAAAATTATATTATATAGCGAACCCCGATGCACTTCGTTGCAACCAACCAAAAAAAAAAAAATGAAATATTCTTGATTTGTTGTTTATGAAATGAATGCATTTCAAAATTATTATTGTATTTCAAAATTATTAATGCCAATCCAAAACATTTGAATATACAATATTTTTCGTTTGCCCATTTGAAGCGAGCACAAACAAACAATTTGGAGTTCCAACTCTTAAGCATTCCACGTATAGTAGCTGTCCATGTGAAAAGCACGGCTCCACCAAATTTAATCCGCATATTTGAAGCGTTTGTCTTTGCGCCTTATTGATGGGCATGGCAAATGATAGACGCACTGGAAATTGCAAACTCTTAAATTCAAATGGCATGTCTGTTGGAATCAGTGGAATACTTGGTATGAGCACAATTTCACCTTTCGCTGTTCCGGTCAATATTGTGGCTTCAATTAAATTCGGCATCAATTTTTTTAATGCCAATCTTGTGCCATTGCACAGTTTTGGTGCATTTAAATTCCGCAGTAAAATATTTGATGAGCCAACCTTTAAATTCAAACAATGCGGTGGCATACCAGTTGGTTCCAATGAATTCAAAAATGTCACTGCATTTTTCTTGAATCTGATAATTGATTGCATCGACCTGTATATTTTTTGGTGCCAGTATTGCGCGTTCTCTCAACCAATTGTGATTCCTGTAATTTTGAACAATATTTGGGAACACACTTTCAATCAACTCTTCTGTTGATTGGAGAATGGTACAAAAATTGTTTGGCAATGTAATCAATCCATTTGCATTATCGACTCGAATTTTGCCATTTCCAATATCTAACAATTGCTTCGAGAACCGATCTGCAGATTGGTCGTTGTGCAATTGAACGCGCATATTTATGTTCAATGTCAATTTTTGCACATGTCGCCACAGAAGAGAAGACTTTAAGCATGCATTGATCTCATCCCCCGGTGTTGATCGTAGAACCACAGGCAATATTTTACGAAAATCGCCTGACAATAATATCAATGCACCACAAAAAATTTCTTGATTCTGACGTAGATCTTGCATTGTACGGTGTAATGCTTCCAGCGATTTTTTATGCGTCATTGTTAATTCATCCAAAAGAATAATTGCTGCTTGTTGCAAAACTTTTGCCATCGCAGAATTTCTTGAAATATTGCACGTGGGATGTTCAATCGCCTGTTAATTTGAGAATAATTAATTTTGATGCAGAGTGCGCTGTTCGTCCACCATCCAATAGAGAGCAGCGATTCTCGACGAAGCAAGTGCCAATGCAATTTTTCGTTGCGATCGAATGGCTGCCAAAATCAGAATGTGCAAGCTATCCACGAAGAAGATACTGTCCTTGTGTTCTTATTTGTCGGTCGTTGCGGGGTCCCTTGATTTATTTTGTTCCCTATTCCTTCTTTTTTCATTCCTTCTTTTTACATTTGAAAAATACGCAATTATCTCACGAACATTTCTCAAGGGCGTGTTTGAAATCGTGTTAGCTCGCTTCCTGTTTGCTCTAGAGCAATTTAGGATTGACCTCTTGGATGCTTAAAGAAAATCAAATATTTGCAGTTCTAGGAAATATCGCGTATATATTTTCCTTAATGAAAAACGTTTTGAGTTGTTAAAACAACAGACAATTTTCTATGGTGAGATCTTTTCGTAAACAATTCACATACATTTTTTACTATAGAGCCTCTTCCGAGCTTCTTGTAGTTACGGCTGTGTCGCCTTTGAAGCAGCACAGCCCACCACATCCTTGGCATTCAACAGGAAACCGAAACCTACGATCATGGGGAAAACAAATGAATTCATTTAAAAAATATTTATCATTTTCGAAATTTAACCATTCACATAAGGTTTCCATGTTGAACTCCTCCATCTCCATTCCGCATTCGTCCCATGCACAGCGAGCACATAACGCATCGCTTATCAACACGAACGCTGTATATCCTCTCCATGAAGTACGCCATGCGAGCTCTATTTCTCCGGCTAATATATGCGGTACCATTGGTGCAATAGCCGGTCTACGCATGATCAATGCAATTGAATACGGGTTTTCCAGCACTTTATTCATTGCTAATTTGTATAAACACTTTGGTTGTTTAATTACAGCAGCCATTTTTCCTTGTTTATATTTTTAAAATAGCACTTAAAAGTTCTATAAAAGTTCTTGTAATAATTAAAAAATTTATATAACAGTTATATATAACATTTATTATTATAAACAAATTATATGGCGATGCGTGTTTTAGTGATAATTCCATACCGCCGTCGTATTTTTAGATTGATATGGTATTATTATAAAAAATATTCATTATCAAAACACAACAAACTAGGTAGTTTTCATAACAAGCTGTAACGTAAATTATTGATTAGTAACTCGCAACAAAGTAATGCTAAAAATATTTTCATATTCTAGTGCTAATTACGTCATATATTTTTGTTACCGCACATGTTTCTTATCAACTTTACGCCATCTTCAGAAAATAACGATTACATTCATTTCTGCTATTCGCCACCAGATAACTCTACTATTGTATATTTAGAAAATGTTTATTAGAGACCTTCGACTCCGGTGTCCCCATTACTACTGATGGGTTATTAATTAAATAAATTTTCATGTTTTTATATGTATTTTGTGCAACATTTTGCGTAAAAAGTCAAAAATATATACCCCCGCTCCAAAAATAAGAGGTCTAACGATAAGGAAAAATAAAAGCAGAGTTAAAGATATTTTTATAATCAAATTTTTTTTTTTTTATTCTTATTTTTAGTAGCTAATTTTTTTATACATAATTTTTACATTTTACAAAAAACTTTAATTTATTGTTGTATGCTCCAACATGCTTGAGCACAATGTTGTGCAGTTATAATTACCCTTCCCGATCCATATCAAAACTTATATTCCGATACAGCTATATGGTAATGTACATTATATTTACAGGCTTTTAAGTGATGACGATTTTTTATAAGCACTCAATGATTTTTATTATAAGGACAATAATTGCCATTATCCTTTGTTATCAGTTTGTTTTTTTTTAAATTCTTTTTTTCCCTATTTTTGTATTTTACTATTTTATAAAAATTTTTCATGGTATTGTAATGGGTTTATATAGTATTGTATATTTTATGTTTGAATGATATACTGTGGAAATTGTATAAGTGGATTTTAAGGTATTCTGCAAGATTGAATTATGTTTCTTATTTCTTATGTTGTAGACTTTTTTAGATTTGATCTAAATATTATTTTGATAATAATTTATTATAGTATTTAGTCTAATACATTTATACCGTTCAGTAGTGAATTTCTTCTAATATAATTTTAGTTATATGTATTTGGTAGTCGATTATTTAATAAAATATAGTAAATTTGATAAGTTTGAATTTTATGTAACAAAATCTTACCTGTATTTAATATGGTTGATCAGTTCTCGTTATTGCTGCTCTTGTTTTCACTACTTTGTCAGATAGATAACACTTCGATTAAAATTTTAACTTTTATTTTATGAAATATATAACAGATCAAATATTTTGCTTTTGAGTTTACATACACTAAAATAGGATTTAAACTTTGCATACACTAATTTATAATTTAAACCACTTCTACTATATTTTGATCAGAAATATGAATTAAATTTTATTTGGAATAACACACATTGATTTCGTTTATAATTATAAAAAATATAAATTGAAATTTTATTTGAATTTTGCACACGTTGATTATAGTTTCATTAATAATTAAGGAAATTGATTTGTTCGAAATTACACACGTTGTTTTAGATTTCACTAGTAATTAAGAAAATATAGGTTGAATTTGTTTGGAATTATACACGTTAAATATGAATTGAATTTGTTTAAAATTTACACACATTAATTTTAATTTAACTTTATTAATTGATTGATTTTTACTGGATGACTATTTTAGATGTTTTTATTGATTGACCACTTTTTACTGATTCGTACTAAATTTTTGTGATTTTGGCTTTTATATTGTTGCCTATTTTACTTTTTTTTTTGTTTTTTTGAAAATGGTGTCGAGTGGAAATTTTCCGTTCGTAAAACTATATAAAATGCTTATTAACAGTAAATTTTAGGTCGAAAATATTAAATTGAATTGTAGGTCATAAAATTATTTATTTTGATTTCTGTGGAATTGCATTTTTGTTTTTATGGTTTGTTACAGGCTGGCTACTGCCAACCTGCAGATTATCACTAAGCGCATGCAGAGGCCTTCACGGTGATATTTTGCCGGCTACGTTCTCAGCGAGAAGTGCGAAGGGTCGTGGGGTTTGAGGCATGCATGGCTCCTGGCCTACACCGTGATTAACAGAAATTTAAATAAAAATAAAATGCAAATAATAATAAAGTAACCCGGATGTTCCGCCGAAATTCGTCGGCCGGAACTTCAGGTACGAACAGCAGATAATCAAATAAATAATAACAAAATAATAATAACGGGAGAGGTGCCTTGGTGCGCGCATCCATTCGAATTCAAACAGGGCAAAGCCCCGGTTACGAAATTGGATGCGGGCACCAAGGGACCGCAAACACTACACCGACACAGAGTGAGTCTCCGCTCCCATCATACCGACCTGCGAAATTAGTAATTCATTTTACTTATAAAAACAACAAACAAAACGATAAGAAAACAACTTCCCCCTACACCGCACAACGATAAGAGAGAAAGAGAGGGAGAGAACAATGCGTACCGAGCTGTGCGGCGCTCGATTACAAAAATTTGAAAATTTAATATAATATAAAAATATAAAAAAAATAAAATCAAAAAAAGTAAAATAAAAATTAAAATGGTACCTTAAATTACAAAAATAAATTGTTGCGGCCTTGCGCGGCCGTACTGGTGTTGGTGCGACCTTGAGCGGTCGTCCGTTGCGGGGCCTCTCCCCGATACCAATATATATATATAAAAAAACGGGCAACCGGTTGGTTGGCTACCCATCGTTGCGGGGCCTCTCCCCGATACCAAATAAAAATGAATAGCCGGTTGGCCACTTGTACCGTTGCGACCTGGTGCGGTCGGGCGTTGCGGGGCCTTTCCCCGATACCAAATATAAAAACAATAGCCGGTTGGCCGTTGCGACCTTGTATTGCCGCCGATAATAATTTTATTGGGCATCTTTTCGCCGATAAACCGTACTATATACTAGGGCGTTGGCTCGCCTTCAATATTGTAACACTACCACCGTAATATGACTGGCCTCACCTGGCCCTCGTGCGTTACGGTGCTTATCGCTTGCACCGGTTGACCAAGCGGCGTCCTTTTTATACTGAATGTGTAATTTCGTATACGAACGGGAAAATATCCAACTTAAATTTAGAACGTAGAGGTCCAAACCACCAAAATTAATATTTTCCAGTGATAATTGTTATTTCGATCACTCATCAACACCACCGGGTATGGAAAATTCTCAACAATTTTGTTCACTCAAACCGGAGAAAAAAAATTTACGCAACTTTTAATTTTCAACAATTTTATATTATTTTCTTATTACACTGTGCGTACAAAAAAAATGTTTTATTTTATAATTCTGCTTATAAACAATCAAACCCCATCGGGTAATAACAATTTTTTTTCACAATTCCCAAAAAAAACTTGTTTATACTTTTTGTTTTTTTTTTTCAATCTAAGACAAACCAAAAAACTATTTTTATAATCAAAATTACAATTACGACTCTCGACTTTACTTGTACAAAATTACCAACTGAATGATGACAACCAAAAAACTCTCACGCCGCACAGCTAGCAAAACGTTCTAGAAGAAATTAATCTCTCTTCTCTGTCTCTCCTTTATACCAAATTTTCGTTGATACAAAAGAGAGACATAAAAGAAAAACATTTTTCCAAAACGTTTTACTTTGCACACACCCGATGCGCATTGCTCTCTCTCCCATCATCTTTCTCTCCCTCGCGCCATCACCACGACGTGTACAAACATTAAACAACTCCGAAAGCGAGGACACAAACCGAGAGGAATAAAATACAAACAGCGATTGTTACGATCATGTAATCGTAACAGGTTTAGTTGTTTCAATTAATTTTTGTAATTTTGTTTTTTTTTTGATGTGCACGTGTTTTTTGGTTGTTGCGTGTGGGAACATTTTTGGATTATCGTGTGAGAAAGTTTTTTATGTCGTTCTTTATGTTTTTTATAGTATGTGTTTTCTGTGGATTCTACAACAGTGAGCTGTTTATATTTTTGCACATAGCAATTATGTGTACCGGGAACTATTTCCAAACACACAACACAATCACTCCGTACATAAATGTTTCTTAAAACCCCGTTTACGCATATCTATAAGAATCGCACATTCTTTACAAAAACTCAGTATTCTGCAGAGTGTATGTTGTTCACCGTTAAGTTGACGATGATTATCGAAACATCGATGACCGAAAAAATACCGGTTACACTCATTACAATCTCTCTTTGTTAGCGTACGATTATACGGTGGGGAACTTTCGCACGATCTACACTTTTCCGGACATAAATGGTAATTTTTCCGATCAAACAGCAAAAAACATACATCACACTGATATCTTTTATTAAAAAAACATACGCACATTTCGTATAGCGACAAAATGCGAAAGTTCTTCACTATAAAAAATGTTTATATTTTTTCGCCCTTCTACAAAATTTATATTATTAAATAGCCTTTTACTATAATCTAAATGGTCATTAAACACAATAATATTATAGTCGGGTAAAAACTTTTGATATTCGCCGAGTTGAACTATATTCGCCCCAAAATGTCTGTTACAACTAATATTGGCCTTACTGTTCAATTCTAGAACCGCAGCCATTAATTTATTTTTATCTCTTTTATATTTACGCATTACATTTTTAGCTTTATCAGCAATCAGCTTGCCAAATATAATTGATATTGGTAGACAATAAATTTCATTATCGTCATCGTCATCAAAACCAACATCAACTACACTTTTCGTTTTATGTTTTAAAAAATATTTTACGGGGGCCTGGTTGAAATTTGTCTTACCTTTCCCGCTAGGAATTGTTAAAATTACCGATGATATTACTAGCGAATCAGTAACAAGGAAGACCGAATTCGATTGTGATACTGGTTCTAACAAAGATGTAATGGTATCAGCCCTTAAATTTGAAATTGTGGTAAAATTAATACCAATCGGCTTACTATAATTACTAAAATGAGGTAAGGCAATCGTTAATCCTATCAGATGATGAGGAAGGGCATGTTTAGTTATATTTTCAATTATTTGCGTAAACGCATTAGTTAAATATCGAGACAATTTATTTCTATCGCTCGGAATATTTATAAATTTGAATGCCGTCTCCGAGCTTCTACACTTAAATTTATTATTAAAAATACATCTATTATTAATAACTTTAATTAGCACTAACCTATTTAAAGTCAAGAGCCGAATATCCGATACTGTTCGACTGCTTTCAGCAATAGACATGTGCCCCATAGATGTGCTGGGTTGTGGTTCTACATATCCGGAATTGCGTTTCCGCATGTTGGTTAGCGACAGTTTTGATTGCCCTGAACCAGCTAAATTACAGCAGAAAAAAAATATTTATAAATGTTTTGTTATATATATATATATATATATATATATATATATATATATATATATATATATATATATATATATATATATATATACATAGAGATATTTTTTTGTTTATATTTATTACTCCTATAAGAAAAACATTAATATAATTTATTAATACATCCTAAGTTTTTGATTAATTACTTCGATCTACCTTGATTGTATACGGTTAAATTCAAAGGTCCTGTCTCCGCCGCTTCGCCCTCCGAAACTATCTCACAATCTATAAAAATACAATAAAACACAATAAATAACAAATATAATTTATTAATTGTATTTTTTTTTTTTTATCTGTACTATTTTCAATAGTTCTTCTAGGTTCCTATTTGCCATGCATGAATACACGTCAAATATGTCCTCCTGATATGTTTGAGCACATAGCTCGTAAAACTACTGACAAATTGAGTCGTCATCGCATGCAACATAACCCGCGGCCTGAATTCTCTGGCTAATGTACGTCAAAAACTGTAATTTTTATGAGACGTCAAGCGGGGCCTTAGCCAATACAATTAACTCACTGAACGAAAAATTTGTCAAATCCATCTGTAAAACGAATTAACAAATTAGTATGTTTTAAGGTACATATTACCACTGACATCTTACTTTTTTAAAACTTAACACGAAATATAACACGATTAAAAATAACACGATTAAAAGAAAATTGACAGTAATAAAAATATTTCATAATTGAGTTCTTATATATATAAAAAATAATAATAAAAATGTGAATTGAGATGAATATATAAAAGATAATAATAATTAATGAAACAAAAGTTAAAAATATTAATTAAAATAATAAAATACAATGTATGTTAAGAACATAGATATATCTATATATATATATATATACAATATATTTTATATTTTATTCACTTTCATCTTCACTTTTGTCCGAATGTCTTTGTCTTCTTGATTCTTTGTTTAAAAACACACAAACACTTTCTTGAGCAGAGAATAAAATCAAAATTTGACACTTTACGATTTTCCTTTTTTTTCACAAGAAGTTTATTTTTAATTGCTCACTAACAATTAAACACCCAAATAAAATGATAACTCAATTACAAAAATATGAATCAAAGAATAACAAAATTCACAACAAAAAAAAAACAATTGAAAATGCAAAAATTCTTTTTTAAATTTGAAATATTTTTATTTAAAATCTTAATTTTATAATTAACAGTTTGTACTTTTTTTTTAACACTTTTCATGCACACTACTAATGATTGAATAAAAATACAAAACTTATTTTGCTATATCTTTTATTATAGTTAACATATAAATATCTAAAGCTTATTACGCTATATCTCTTAATACTAAAGTTAACATGTTCAGTTCTATGTTATACTACATGTCATACGCAGAGTCAACAGCCTCCCATACCTCGTAAAACAGCCTATTGTCCCCAGTCTCAACTACCCGTATTCTTAAATTGGGGGTTGGGTGGAATGATTTCGCCTCTTCAGCGAAGTCGGCATATACGGAATGTGGCATCAAAAGAGTCCCGATCCCTTCTACATAAAAGAATATTTGTGCACATGGCGTTACCATCCATGCAACCACTTTATCCGGCGTTCCAAATTCAAAATCCGAGTATTGAGCTAGTTTAGAAGTGTTAAAAATAACCTGCAAATAAAAGAATAAATTAAAAAAAAAAACATTCTTAACATCATTTATTTTTATTAACACTTACCATATTTGAAGAATTTTACCAATTTTACATGTATTAATCAACATACGAGTCTGTTATGCAAAGTAAAAATATCGCTAACACATATTTATACGCATTGTAATGAAGGCACCGCTACTTGCGTAGAAATACCCCTATCACATAGAATTTGCCGTCACCTGCCTCGTACCCTATGCGGCGTTGGTTCCCGTAGCTCAAGCCGGTGGAGGGAACGGCGTGGGTTTTGGGTACGCAGATCACGGCCTAGAGTACCGCATATGTTATGAAAAAAAGATGAGACGGCATGAATTATACCGTCAACAGGGGGGTTAACAAAAAAAATTAGGGGATTGGGAAATGACCGGGTTTGTGGGATTCATGCCTCACATCAAGCAGGTCCGCCGTGGTTGTGGAAATGGTTAACTTAGGGTTACATATCTACCCTATATTACTCATAACAAAACTGAACTATTTATTTTGGGCTTAAGGCCCTATGGTTAATAAGTTATGAATTTGGTAAAGTGTTACCAGCAGAAGGAAACCCGCGTGCTGACGCACTTGCGAGATTTCCGCTTCTAATGAAGCAGCTGGTGGACTCTTTACCAAATGGGCCCGATTAATTAGTAGGTTGTATTTTTACTTTAGCATACTTACCGACAAGTTTTGCTCCTCTTTTTCCTTTTTCTTTTTTTTTTATAAGACAGCTAAGTAAAAGAAAACAATAATTTATTTTTACTATTACTTTTAAAAATTTATTTGATTAATAAAAAAAATAAAGACAAACTAAACTAAACAAAATTTGCAACAACTTAATTACCACGGCTTGAGCTCTGTGTATAATCAAGTTGCTTTCCAAAAACTGAATCCCCCCGAACCAAAAATGTTGCGCAGTATTTATACAAAATTCAACTGACTGCGAGAGAAAGGAGGGGGAAAATTTAGTAATGAAAATATACTTCTCTCTCAACCAGTTAATCTAATTTAGTCGAAATCAGCAAAATTTCTGTATAAACACCACACATCAAAACAACGTGACATAAATCAAATTTCTGTACACTTGTGGGAATTATATTATATGTGCCACGAAAATTGCAACGTTTTAAAATTTCCACATAGGTCTCTTATACCTTTATGTAAAACGTTTGCTTTCTTCGTATGCACAACACAAAACATATATATACATTATCTAATTACAAGTCTAGTATTTATGTTTACTCATTTGTATTTATAATAACTACATTATAAAAATTTTGAGCGACAAAAATTGCAACCAGATAACGTAAATAAGAGATAATTTTATGTTTGTTGTATTGCATCTTATACCATTTTCATGTATATGGATGCAACAACAAACATAAAGAAGAGTAGATAATTCCAGCATGACATAGTGGTTAATGAATTTTTGTGAAGATGGTATCTTCAAGGTCATGGTGAAATTACTCTGATAAACGTAAAGATTATTGGGAATGGATTGATAACGGAATAGAATAACATTCCGTTACAGCATAATATCTGATTGCTCTGTATATCTATTCATTTATATAACACAGCAATAACAATTTTGCATGGGCTTGCAGCTATTTCAAAATCCCATAACAACACGATAAAGTAAATCCGCCGAGTTAATTTAGATTTTTATGCCTTTTTGTAGTTATTGTTGTCATTTCTCATATATACGAACGGTATACAGTCACCGTGCCGCGTTCATTAACCCGGCCCTGAATTCTACATATGGTCTAGTGTATTCGTAATGTATGAACTTCATCGTCTTCGTCAATAAGAAATTATTATATTTGCCAGTTTTTTTTTTTTTTTTTTTTTGTTTAAAACGATATTGGAGATACACTTTTGTTACTGAATCATAACTATTTAGCATTTTGCTTCCGATTTTTTGGCCGTTTATTTGAGGCTGCTGCTTTTAGTTGATTTGTAGTGGGGGTGGTGGAAATATTTAGTTCATCAGGCCCATCCAATTTTAAAATTACTTGTAATAACTGATATCATTTGGCGACATATATTGGAACATGGCCTGAATGTGCTGCTTCTTCGTATCTGACAATTCAGCCTTTTTCTTCAGTGGAAGTAGTTCAGTTGTATGCAAAGCTATATCCGATTTTTTAGTATTTCTTTCTGTACGCCTTCTTATACTTTGAGCAATTAACTCGGACTGTTTTGTAGCCCAGAGAATATTGGATTTGATACTGTTGTCTGGTAAATTTCAGCAATTTTAATTTCGTAAATGGAACTTTGGAAAAATCAAGAACCATTTTACCGAAAGAACCGAAGTCCATAAAATCGGTTGCATTCATTTGCATGATTATGAGAGGGTTTCTACGGTTTACCATTTTCGATAGTCGTATGAGCCCCATTGGCGAGAAATACTCATTAACGGCTAAAACTTTTTCAATACTGCTGTGAATATTGTCCACTTCCTGTATTGCACCATGTCCAGCAACAGAATATTTCATGCAGATTGAATTAATTTGCGGATGATGGTTCATTACACTTAAAATGGCTGTTGACATGATGGAGCTCTTATTTTGCGGTACACACGAGTCACTCCATGTAATTAAATCAATGATATCGCTATTGTCCTCAAAAACTCTATTTAAAATTTTCACCAGCGCCGATGCCAGATCATTACCGCTTCGCCCTGATGTATATTCTGTCCAAATACAACAATAAGTTTTTCTTGTACTTGACAGGTGGGCCGTCAAATTGTAAATATTCAGCTTTGATAAGTAAAACATTGGTCCAATTTCAGCTCTAGGACAGTTTAGCACGTTTTGAAGATCAAAGCTGAGAATCGGAATACGAGTTTTTTTTTATGGGAGCTGTTCTGAATCTACAACACTTTGTTCCAATTCAATTTCACTGTTAAATTGTGTAATATTTCTAGGTGATAATGGTTGCGTTAGTTCAGAAAAACTCGAATTATCTTGGATATTGACTTCCTCTATTACAACGTTCTCTAATATACAGAACTCATTTTCCCATAAACAATTAGCATTGTTATTATTATTCTGCTTTTCTGGTACGTATACTAAAATTTCTGAATCAGACATTGCTTTCGTTTATCTAGAATTTAATTCCTATTATTTAAAATCAATATAAGTAATATAAAAAAATAACGAACTTACCGTGAAAATTTCACATCCATTCGGCAAGAGCACCACAATTACACTAACTGTCAAGAGAATTTGTAGTGGTACAAAATTCTATCTGCTTTTGAAGATGAAAGAAAGAGAAAAATAAAGTGGTTTCTACTAGTTTTATAATTACAAAATTGTATCTACAATATAAACATTTTTTTATTGGAATCACAAAACTCTAACTGGTAGATACAACTTTGTTTACTCAATAAAAATAATTATAACCTCACAAATAGTGTACTTTCAACATTTTTTCATGTTCTACTAGCGGACCCGACAGACTTCGTTCTGCTCACAAAAGTATTTATGAAATTATTTACTCTTTAAGGGGGGGGGGGCGGCTGGGAGTTTGTAGAATTCAGTGGTTTTCCAATTGAGTTGATGGGAGATCGACTCTTTCTGAAACCATCAGACTGTAAAGATCCTTTACTCTTTAAAGATCTCTACATACCATTCGGAGTCAACAGTGAACAAAATAAAAAAGGAATCAGCGAAATCCGTCACTCCGTTCTTTAGTTATGCTGTCACAAACACACGCCAACACACCCGGCGTGCTTTGCTGCGCATGAATATTAACATTGAATCAAATTCATTGGTTTCTTTTTTTTTTTTTTTTTTTGGAAATAATGAAAAAAAGCAAAGTCAATTCAATACAATAGTGTATACAATATTTTTTGTTTGATTTTTTGGTGCATGAATAAATAAATTTGTTGGTGCTCCCACTCTGGAACATGCGACGTATAATTGTCCGTGAGAAAAGCACGGTTCCTCCAAATTCACACCACACACTTGAAGCGTTTGTCCTTGAGCTTTATTAACGGTTATAGCAAAGTATAAACGCACGGGAAATTGAAGACGTTTGAATTGAAATGGCGTGTCTGTTGGTATTAATGGGATCCGTGGTATCAGTACAACCTCTTCTTTTGCTTTGCCAGTGAGAATTGTTGCTTCGATCAAATTTGGCATTAATTTTTTCACGGAAAGTCTCGTTCCATTGCAGAGTTTTGGTGAATTGAGATTTCGAAGAAGTATGATCGATGAACCAATTTTCAAATGTAAATGATGCGGTGGCATACCGGGTGGTTCCAAAGAATTCAAAAATTCAACCGGATAATTTATTGCGTCTTCTTCATTCGTATCAGTATCAATGGATTTGTATGATACCAAATCACCTGGCAATTTCTGTTGAATTTGAAAATTTATTTCATTAACATTTGCATTTTTTGGTGCTAAAATTGCGCGTTCTCTTAACCAATCATGGTTTTTATAGTTTTGAACAATGTTTGGAAAAACGCGATCAATTAGTTCTTCTTTTGATGGCATAATTGTGCAAAAGTTGTTTGCTAACGTGATAAAGCCATTTAAATCACTTGCAATTTTGCCATCGCCAATCTGTAGCAGTTGCTTCGAAAACTCACGTGCTGATAGATCATTTGGAAGACGCACACGCATATTTATGTTGAGCGATAACTTCTGTACATTTCCCCAAAGAAACGAACTTTTCAAACATGCATTAATTTCATCACATGGAGTCGATCTGGGAATGACGGGCAACGTTTGTCGAAAATCACCAGATAGCAATATTAATGCACCTCCGAACAACTGTTGATTTCCACGTAGATCCTGTAATGTTCGATTCAATGCTTCCAAAGATTTTTTATGGGCCATCGGACATTCATCCCATAAAATAATTGTTGCTTGTTGCAAAACTTTGGCCATTCCAGAATTTCTTGAAATATTATACGTTGGAATCTCAACCGTTTGCATGTTTAATGGCAATTTTAAAGCGGAATGTGCAGTTCGGCCACCATCCAATAATGTAGCTGCAATACCTGAAGAAGCAAGTGCCAATGCAATTTTTCGTTCGGATCTAATTGTTGCTAAGATTAATGAAATGAGAAATGTTTTTCCAGTGCCACCAGGAGCGTCCAAAAAATATAATCCACCAGTGTTGTTAATGACAGCTTGCATAATTCTATCGTATGCATTCTTTTGCTGGACATTAAATTGTGGAATGTGTGTTTGCATAAACGCACGCAATTCATCACATTCAAACAGCTGTTCGCGTTGCAATTCTCGCTGAAATAAATCATACATTGGACGATTAGGTGCGATCATGCATAATTGTCCTAATGCTTTATTTGCAATCATAAGGCAAATATCTTCAATCAATATCAAAGCCTCATTATAAATTTCTAATGTATCTACCAATTCGGGATCCATCGAACAATGTTGAAGTCGAATCAAAATGTCTTCAGCCATGAAATCTTTATATTTATTCCACAATTCAAGTGGGTTTGATGGATAGCATGTTGATATTATTATTGCGAATAACATACGTATTTGATTTGGGTGAGCTGAAACTGATGAATCATTAAGCGTAGCATCCCAATGCGTATCATCTTCAAGCAAACGCAACCGTTGACATGCATCACGATATTTTACACACAATTCACCATCAACAGTTTTTAATTTCTGAAATGACTGTGGCCCACGTACGTTCACCAACAACAACCGCAAATAAAAACATTCAACATTATTTGGACTAACTGTATAAATGCGGCCTAAAGCATCCGTTGAAAAAACACCTCGGTAGCCATCAACAGGAGTACCTTGTTTGCGGCGTTGAAATTTTTTTGTTGATGCGTTCCAAGTGAAATATCGTGGTGCTTCCGAATATAATAGTGTTCTTGCAAATTCATCCGTTTCACATAACTTGAAAAAAGCTGTCAGTGTAGTTGCTGGAGGCTGTACTGCTCTTTGTGCGGCATTTGCATCAGTAAAACAAACTCGTTGGCCATTTTCAAGATGGACTGCTAAATGTATAACAACAGGGTGTCTGTCATGTATTGGGAACGATAAAATTCGCCAAATAGCTTCGTTAGTATTAATATATCTTCCCATTTGGTACTGCAAAATTTCATCATTTCTATTTTCAGCAGCCACTCCGAAAACAGCCATATCGCTACCTTTATTAACATACTTGCAAATGTATTTTATTGATTTGACTGAATTGCAGTATTCGACATTTATATGAGCATTGAAAATTTTTGATAACAACGGTGAATACGGCACTATCCAGCGATTATCAACTTCAAAGTCTTGGTTCCGGATTTTAACGGTAGTAGTTTTACCATTATTTTGAGCTGATCGTCGACGATACTGTGGATATCCATCATCACCGTGTATTGTTTCAGCAATCAATTGTCTTGGAAAACGCTTTGAACATTTGCCGTCGATCATACATGGTGAAATTGGATTGATTTCACCGCAGGGACCGTGTATCATATTTTTCGTGACAACTGCGAATTGTATACATATAGCAGCGCACTTCTCCAAATATACACGGAGCTTGACAATCAGACCCATCAACTTTTTCAATTTTTGGTGGAATATGCGAGCGGTTGCCCATTTTGGGTGGCAAGTAAATTTGATGAACAAATCTGGACAATGACGTGGGCTTCCGGTATATGACGATGGTAATATCATCAAACGTCCAATGTCATTCACATCCACATCATTCAATAGTGCATCACGTAAATGTATGTACTCTTCAGATCTCAATCGGGCTTGATTATGACGGATGAAATTCAATCGTTCGCTCTCGATTTTAGCATACATGTCCACAATGTATTGATGGAAAAGTTTATTGCATTGCAAAATGTAATTGTCCTCTTGATCACGAATTATCAATCGATACGAATAAAAATTCATCGCACTAACTTTTTTCATTGTTTCTGCACCTGAAAATAATAAAAATTATTCTTTTATTTTTATTTTCTTTTCTAATCAAAAATCATATTTTTTTTACCAGTCGTTGGATTTATCATCGGTATATTTATATGATAACCATCATCTCCTCTCCAGAATAAAATCGGGTATTGCAATGCGTCATAACAACGATGGAGTTCAGAAATACGATTTAGTTGCCCATTCCTACGGTACAAAACAATATCTCTTGGCCGAAATTGTTCACCAACTATTACGATTGCCACTTCATCGATTGTTAGTGCATTAAATCGCCTGGCATGTTGTCCGAGTGGTGTTCTGTCGGCACGTATTATTATTTTATGGTCATCCGTGGGCATCTGATCCAGTGCAATCTTGAATAATTTGACCAATTCATTGTGCTGATGTAAAAATCTTTGCAGCTCACTCAAGATTTCTCGACTTGTATTTGAAGCAATTGCACAGCGCTGATTTAATTCGCTGTTCTCATTACCAATGAAATATATTTGCAAAAACTGATGGTCAGCATCTGGGAATGGCAACAATGACCCAGCTCTATGGTATATCTGTCCTTGAATCTGTAATGTTTTTGAAATAGATTTAGATGACGAATCTGAATTTTTGAAGACATCAGAGAGAGCACATAAATGAAATGTCATATCATTTATCCATGCGAAGTAATTACCTTAAAAGTCGGCATAAATCCATCTCTTATAATATTTGTAGCTCCAAAAGATGTCATTTGGAAGCATGAATTGTACTTTTGAATATTTCTTAAAAAATGCTTTGACGCTGGTGAATTGCCATAAATTAATGAGTGCAAAGGGCCTGGTGGAGGTTCTAATACAGGCAATTTAACTTTCCCACCAGCACAGCACATGCCAGGCGTTTCGTTAATAAATTTGACTGCTTTACAATGCACACATTGTTTATTCATTTATCCAATATAAGAATGCATACTGTAATCAATTGTGCTATCATAATTATAAGCCGTCAATTCCATTTGTCGTATGATTTGAATTGAGGGACGCGTACGCCCATTTATTGACCTTGCACCTTCAACCGTGTTTGCACTATCAACCGATTGGTTTATACGTCTACGTCGTTCCCTCTGTGATGCATTTTGTTGATTACGATCTTGTTCACTTTGTGATCTTCGATTGGTTGAAACAACTGTTGAATGACGTGTACGTCTACCAATATTTGAACGTCTTGCACGTGGCATTTCAAATCCGATAGCAATTCAACCAGCAAATGCAAATGGAAAGTGTATATGCACTGCTGTCTGTTTGTATTCAAACGCTTAAACAAAACCAAAATGAATTGTTTGATGATGTATAGCTGCATATATGAAAAAACAAAAAAATCAAATGCGACTCTTACCGATTACGTCTGTCCACAATGCGAGTTCGATGAAAAAGAACCTTAAAATGATCAATCACTGACACTGACTGTATGCGCTACAACGTGTATTTACCGTGTGTATGAAGCAGTGTTGAGCGTTATTCAATAAATTTTTATTCAAATAGCAAATAATTTTTTATTAGATATTTTATATTTGGAATTTTTTGATTTCAAATTTCAACTGATATCTTTTTAATTGTGTCACAACTAATTATTCGTCATTCGTTAGTTGTTATTTGAAAACAATACATATAAAAATGTTTTTTTGCTGAAATCATAGGCACCTACGTATTTATTGTTTTTTTTTTTTATATGGACAAAATCACATGTTGACATGATAAATGATAAATCACGAACGCGTCGACCGATTTCGTGCAAACTTTAGATAAACCATCTACACGACCGTTCGTGAGTTATAAAGTCACAACACACTTGCAACAATTTTTTATATATATAGATTTTGGAAACGAAAAGAGATAACGTAATTTTGAGTACAAAATCGGAAAGAGCGCGAGCTAATTAGTATACCCACATATATAACTCAAATTTGTAAAAAATGTTAGTTACAACAGTATAGTTCTAAGGTCGCGATGTATTGCGGAGCTGTTATTCATGCTTCACAATGACCTAAATTTTCGGGGGTCGAAAAACACGATAAATCTAATTCTACGGAATCTCTTCTATAGGCGGCATCCGGAAAGCATGCAGAGTCGGTTGACATGTCACCTCGCTGAGGCTGTACCGAATTAAACATTCTCAATGTATTAACTAAAAACTATCTGTTGACGACAGTGAAACCTTTACTAACCTTTATTAGAATTTATTCACCCTTTTATAGGTTTTTTTTTTCAATAACAAATTATTTATAGCAAAATTCGTAACCAAGTAAAAGAGTGAGTGGTTTGTTTTCCATTCATTCCGGGGTAGAAAGAGATATTTTGACAGGCGGGTCCAGTAGTTGATATCACATTCAACAGTGGGGATTCTCCGATGTTTTCCTGCAATGTACAAAAAAATTTATTAACATTTAATTTATCTTATAAATTTTTATGAACCTTACCATATTCCTTTGTTCGCCTTTTGACTGGGACTCCAGCCAAGATAGAACATTTGCAGTTGCTTCCTGAGAAGGTGCAGTCGTGGATGATATGAAAGTGTTCAAATCCCTCCTTTCTGTGGATAACTGCAATGAATACGGCTCCTTGGTATCCTTTGTTACCTTCACTTTCTTCAATCTTTGTTCGAAATCTCTTGATCCAGTATCTGATCTCTTCCTCCGTACAATAATCAGACTTGGATCGGTCGTACATAGATCGTGGATGATACCACAACAATCCTTTTCATAGCCAAGATACAGAAGTTAATATTTATTATAATAAAAACAAATCATCATCAGTTCATTGAGCTTTGAATATTATTCAGACTATGCAAAATGCTTTATTTATTTATTATTTGCCAGGTTTATTTAATCTCTAATGTGCAAAATATTACCACTACACATAATACCGTTTAAGGAATTTGTGTGTAAAAATAATTTCCTGTTCAGACATGTTAAATCACGTTCATTCATTCATCAGGCCAATATTATTACCAGGAAAACATAACACCAACCCTTTAAACTTGGTGTAACGGAAACATAATGTAAGCGAAGACATTTTTATATGAAACACGTCGCAAACGTAACACCTAGGCGAAACAAAATGGTACTGGTTACGTTTCACCTGGCGTATGAAAATTAAAATGAAGGTGAAATAATTTAAAAGTTTAATTGTATTGGTAGTTCGCATTTTTATTCAAACGTGTAATGTTTACGAAATAAAAGCGAATAAGATTTGTATAAAGTTATTAAAGAAAATTATTTACAAACGAAATGAAAGCGTAACACTTGCGAATGATTTTTTATTTCGTACTGAACCCGTTAAAATGATTATTTTTGAAAATGTTTGTGAAATTTGAATAAAAGCCTTATTGTTAGTTATAGTAATTAAATTTATTTCTAGCAATAATACAAAGATTACATCACATGTTTGGAATTCCGTTATGACAAAATATAATAAAGTTAACCGAGGATTTATCCCGTAGTTAATTTACGTTACTATATCTAAACTAATCTTTTATCTAAAATATAATGGCATATTTACATATTTCCAAAAATTTATATTTTAATACCTACATACCTAGTAGATGTTTAAATAAAAATTAATATTTTGGGTTTTATTAAAATTTTTATAGAGTACCTGTATGTTAAAAGGGTGTACAATTCGACCCCACTGTAATCTAGGTTAATAACTATTATTTCAATATCATACATTAATGATTAAATAATCACATACTTATTCAAATTCAGGAAAAATATCAACTTAAATTTAACAACAAAACTTAAACTACAATTTCAATAATATAGTTAAACGTGTTATGTCTTAAAATTTCTACAGAGGGTAAAATTTGATCCCACCGTAATTTACGTTAGAAGTTACTATAATTATTTCAATATGTAACTGTTACATTAATGATTAAATAAAAACTTCATGATATTTATTCAAATTCTAAAAAAATATCAACTTTAATTAAATAATAATATTGATCCATATAACAAATCCATATTAAGACAAAAACTATTTTTTTGATTTACGGTAGCGATCCTTTGCATACTGGAACCATCTCTTAATTAAATTGATGATTTCATGGGCTCTTGTTGCAGGAAACCGCTCTTGAGCTGCTTCTGAAATATTCAAATTTTGAGTAAGCCTAAAATAATTACATTGCCAATAATTATTATAACACCTTTGATTAAGTGCATGATGTTAAAAGATTTTACAGCAATATTTGCATTCTAGCCAAACCAAGAAAACGAACATGCCACTTCATCTGTAACCACCGCCTTCAAACAAGCACGTACATATTTGTCAAAGTTTGTATCATCAATTTTTTTAAAGGTAGTTGTCTAGAATTGTTTTAAATTTTAAATAATCAAAAGATAAAATATTTATAAAATAGTTAGTCTTGTTACCAAAGCCCTCTCGTAATCGTCATCTCTGCTTTGGTCCTCGATGGATTTGAAATCGTCAATGGTTACAGCAGGAAGATTTAACTTTATATTGTTGGAATTTATTTGAGGCGCTGTGTTTTGTTGTTCCCTTTTTAAATATTTAACTTCTTTTAATACAGTTTTTAAAAGAAGATTGTTCGCCAAAATAAGCTGCTCATTCCGATCACATTTTGAGCACTTTATTATCGAGGTACCCAGATTTTCCGGCTGTTGATTTTTGCCACTGGTACCAGAAGGAAACGTTGATGAAATATTGGTGAGCTTCTGATTGATATTTGTATTTGATGCTGTCTTGTAAGAAAATTTTTTGTTAGATTCTGAGATATTTGTAGAATGGTTTTGGCTATTGTATGGATGGTATAGGTGTCGTTTTTCATCCAATGGTTTTTGGGTACTAGTTGCTGGATGGCGTTCTGTTTTTAAAAATTCAAAGTGATAGTTTTCACTATCCTCTTCATCGAATGCTTCAGTAATAACAAAATCTTGTGCATCGTTCATATCTAAATTAAAATAGAAATGGTAATTGATTTAATAAATTTTAGTATAAATATTCAGTGAATTACTGAATATACCGGTTAACACCGTTTGTTCTAATATTCCTTCCGACATATCTGCAAAGAAAAAACTTAAATTATACGTGTTGTAGCGGCACATATATTACTCCAGTTTCAGATATCAGCTTCACAATTTTAGTTTTCACGTCATTTATGTTAAACGTGTTTAATTCTTTATTGCATTGCTCTAAATTTGTGAAAAAATTGAAAAGTTGGGCGATGATATTGGGTATTCGAATAAGCTCTTTAAATTTATTACAAAATATGCTTTTATAATTTTGTTGCTAATTGCTTCTATTTTAAAAATATTGCCTTTAATTAAACAATAATTATTCGGGTAGGACGATGAAAGAGAAAATATTTGGCTGGATATCCATGTGTTAGGTGTTTTTGAATAAACATTTTTCTCATTACTTCTATTAAGAATTTGCTGAATGGGAAAAGACCCTTTTTTCACCATTTTCTTGATTTCATTTTCAAATTTGAAAGCACTGTAGCCATTCAGATGACCAAATGCTTTTACGTTTGCCGCTAAATGCAGCAAGCTATGCACGTTGTACGATACATTTTCTTCCCCATACAACTTAGAAAACTGTTGAACAAATTCTATAAGCAATTCATCGGCGAATTGGTCATTTGTAAAGCAATCCTCAGGATGACTTAGTATTCGGATTGCAGAAAACAACAATAAAAAATGTTTATAATATTTTTCTTCAATGATATTTTTGAATACCACCAATCCCGTGTAGCAGAGAATCATTCGGAATCCTGTTGCTTTCCAAAACTCAAGTTCTCCTAATGTACGTTGTTTTCTGGAAAATTCCGAGGGCATACATTTTTTAAGTTTCATTAGGCGGCCGTTTATTGCGATGATTGCCATTTTCTTAAGAGAAAAATTCTGTTTCCGTTGTTTTATTAGAATATTTAGCATCTGTCTCACAGCACCTAGTAAGATACAATGCATATAGTCTATAGGAAATCCACTAACACAGCCAATGCTCAAATTTTCAAGTACCACGTTGCAGCGGACGTGGTGTTCTCTGTCTGATTTCTCACGGAAACTTTGATCCGTACGAAGACTATGGTCGATCGTTGGGAAACATACTTTATGTCGTAAATAAACGCCCTTTATTGTACATTTGGTACAACTGCTATACCCAGAATGAGATTTTACTCCTATAATAAAATAAAATAATAATTTTTTATCGTAATTTATACAAATTAGTTAAACAATATTTTTCAATATACATATAAAAATATCTTACCTAATATAAATGAACGTGCTGGTGCGTCACATATAAATGATCTTACTTGTACTTTTATTGCTATTTTTTTTTAACATGATACCTTGTTTATTCAGGTCATTAATTTCATCCACGAGAGTCGTTAAGAAGGCATTTGCACAAAATGGCTTTTTGTAGCCATGATATAATCCGATTATGAACACTCCTTTGAAAGAGATTATGTTTCCTAGAATTGGCCACAACTGGTTAGTAGAACTTTTAGTCAATGGCACGCCATCTATCCCAATATCAATCTTGATATAGTTTTCCACGTAGTCAGTGTCCTTTAAAAAAGTCTCTAAGCATTTTCTCAAACCAATGTGTGAGTAAAATCTCTCCCCCATTGGTACAATATCTGAATTTAATTCTCTTGGCGTTTTCTTTAAGGTCCTAATATTTTTCGGTAGGTTTGGGTGATATATTCCTAAAATTTCCAGTAAACCATTACCCGCTACTTCTGTGATTCAAATTCTTTGAGATACGTTGTTTCGGGCCATGACTCTGGGGAAAGTAATAGGTCAAATGTAGCTTCAGGAATGGTTAATTTAAATGACACAACTTGTCCATTGAAGCGGGATATATTTTTACATTTGACATTTTCTCCTTGGATGTTATGCGAATTTAATATAGAATTAACGTGTGATATAACATCGGCGCTAGTTGTATTGTTACACAACCGGGATACAAATATGATTTTCGGTTTAGGGACAGCCCTAAGGATGCGTGGAGGATTAATATTGCTGCTGCTGCTGCTGTGTTGAGAGTTGCTGTGTTGAGAGTTGCTGGAGTTGGTATCAATGTTAGCAGGAACCACTTGAGATGATCGGGCTAGGCTGCTATTTAAATGGTTGATAGCTGTGGCAGGAAAAAGTTCCTGTTGAAGACTAAGAATATTAGCGCGATCTGTAATTGCAGCTGGTTTGTGAATTAAGAGGGAGATTGTTAGATCATAGCAAGCATCACTTGTAGTTCTCAATTCCTGCTCAAGTCGCACGATTAGCGAGTCATCAATGGTTTTACTCGAGCTATCTGAAGTAGTACGTGCTGATATACGAGTATTGAAATCGTTGGACAACCTCAAAATTAATTCAGTATTTGATGCCAGCTGTTTATTTATGAGCAAATTGTTCTTAATGTTGTCAGCTGTAAGTTCATTGTTGTGTTGGATATTGGTCAGATTGTTCTTAATACTGGAAATAACTGAATCAATTTTATTACTGACCGCTTCATTAATGATCGAGTCGAAATTGTCGATAAACTTGCTAATTTTTGCAAAATATTTTTCGGTACCGAAATTGGAAAGCGCGATTGATTTGGTGTTAGCGGCAATGCAATCTTCGGTACGATATAAGGAAGAAGAAATTTCGTCAAAATTGTTGCACAACAAATTTAACTTCTTCTCCAAGTTAAACATTCGATTACAATTTTCGTTAAACCCTGTTTTATATTCAACAAAACTGCGAGTAATTGCATCCATTGATTCGTTTAGCAATAAAAGTTGTCCGTTAACATTATTGCTTTTACAATCAATACAAATAAAGTCAAATTTTTTTATAAAATTGGAGTCAACACGTAATAACGGAACGCGTTCAGATGTATGATTGGATGACGTATTACAGAAAAAACATTTAATTACTGAGTTCATTGTAAATAAGTTGCGCAATAGTGCGCAGCAAAACAAATGTTAAGCGACACAAAACAAAATTGTAGTGAGGAACTAATAAACTACCAAAGGGTTCATTCTCGGTTGAATAAGCTTTAAAGTGGCCAAACCTGTTCTGAACATCTATTTCTAAATTAATTTGAGCATACACTTCGTGAAAATGTAACGTGAGAAATAAATTAATGCATTTGCACTTGAAGCATTTAACTCCTTATGATTTGTACTAACCGTGGGCCACGTACCACTTGAATTTCCTCGAGAATGACGACTTGATCGTCGGGTAGGGTCATGTTTGCCAGCAAATCTACAAAATCTTAAGGAATTGTTTCACAATTTTCATAATTTGAGACCTTTAAAAACTGAACATAAAAACTTTTTAAATCCTCTAGAAAATTAAATAGGCGTTGGGTTTGTAGAATTCCCACCCGGTTGGCGAATTATGCCAAAACGTTTTCCAGGCAGTCTTGGTTAAGATGCCTAGGAGGAAAGGTTAGGAGAAAGGAATAACCTTCTGAATGTGTAAATCAGCAAAAAGATCGAAGACTGCGCGAATTGAAATTTTCCAACCCTCGTACACTTAACTTTCTTTGAAACGTTTTGTCCATTTTTATTTGTGATCTTTAGCTTACTTAGAAAAGAAAAAGCATCCTCTAGAAATTTAACTTGGCTTGATGAGCCATTAAAAGCATTTCAATATACCGTTTTGCCGTGGATTGTTGATGAATTCATTGTGTCAAACAATTCATCGAAATTTTTTAGAAATTTAGCTGTCCCAACGGCGGATTGAGGAAGGAGATTATTCGAACTATAAAACTGTAAGCAGCAATAAACAGAATTGCTTAAAATTTGAGTCGCAAATTTTACCTTTATTCGCTGGAAGTTAGTTGGATAAATATGGGCATCTGTAAGTCAAAGCAAATTATTTCGAGTACTTTTGATCAAGTGAGGCGTATCGAAAAAATAATAATATTTTTTGATGTTTCTATAGAAAAAGGGCCTGCCAGCATCTACCTTTCAACTGTTAGCTAGTCTAACGCGATTTGATCCCATATCACTTTATATGCCTCTAACACTTAATCCGACACTATCTAGTTTATCAAGGGAATGATTCATGATCCACATTAAATATCCTATCGGACAGCTATTGTTAACAAAAAAATAAGTCACTACCTGTTTCCATTTACTAAAAATACCTCTAATCATAATCACTAAAACTGACGTCGCAGGAATTCCATAGGAAGCACTCTCACCAAAGTCCACTAGTCCTATAATCTTATCCTGTTGTCTCGAAAATGTTAAGAATGACTTGATCGATATTTCGTTGTAACATAAAATACACTCCCTCTCTATCTGTCGGAACTTGTTTACTTTAATCTTTAACACGTCAAAAATAAATGAATGAAACCCGGGCGAATGTTGAAAATTTTCTGTGATCCGGTGCAAGTTTCGGATGCTGGGTAAATGAAAAACGACAGCTAAATTTCTATATGCCTTTGGACCACAGAAATAAATTACTAAGCAATAATTTTTAAATTCTAAACTAAATTTTCCTTTTCTGGTTTGCGCATCGAGAAACATCTTAACATTTGGAGGAATAATTCTATTATTAATCTGCATTTTACATTTATTGGAATATCTCAACCGTTTAATATTCCTGCGTAATTTCCTCTTAAGCGGAGTATTATTGGAGCTTGGACACTAACGCTACTAACACTATTCGCACTGAGAGCACTAAAAGAGTCAGCACTATGGGAATGAAATTGAAAAAACTTACGATCAGCCTCTAGGAACTCTAGCATGAGCTCATCATACTGCAATATTCTTTTATTTATCCTTGGTGGATGGTTCCCTCATTCCCTGACATTTTTTTCGTCATTTCCTCCATTAATAAGCACAGAATGTTCTCATGTGCCGCCTCGAATGTTATGCGGTTTTAGGTTGTCGAGGTTGCTTTCTTACTCTTATTGAGTTTAGTATTTTTTATGTACGAGCGTAAGAAAGGGTTGGAGCCCCACTGACGTCTGAAGTCGCAGAACCCCCTCCCCCGTCCCTCCCCATCAACATTTGAGAAGTGCTGACCACTTCTTTTTGTTTTTTTGATCCATATTCCGTTCCCACGAATATCGGAGAAAATGATGGTCCGCCCGTGCAGAGATCCGTATACACGAGTAAGGTTAGATACAACTGGAGGTCGCCAAGTGTCCAGAGGGCTCCGTCCACGATTGGACTTTGTTAAATGGGGCTCCAGCCTAGTCGATCATCAGCACGGGTCGCATAACACCTTAATCCAGCCCATTGGCTCTCCGAGCGCTCCCGCCCCCAGTGCCTCCGCCTCTCTCTAGCATACACCAACCCATTCAGCCATTCATATAGATTTCTCAAATCAATGGGACCCATTCCATTCAAGGGATGACCCGTTTATAGGGGTTCCCAACTCACTCCCTGGAGACCTGGGAGCGCAGGAAGACGTGACGCTCAGTTCGCCGTGGTTGGTAGTCGATGATTTTATGGCGCCATCAGTTCGCACTTCCAAGCTGTGTATCATAGGCACTCTGAATTTAATGATCTGAGGCTAAAACCACTCCCCAGTTCCCTGAGACTCCCCTCCACAGCTGCGGTTGGGGGCGGCTTATTTAATTTACTCATAACCTATCGATAGGCCGTCCACTATCCACCATCTTCTTCATTATGCGTGCATTTTACTTGACAAAAATTTTCACCACACGTGCGACATAGTACAAACATTATTCCATTATTCATTTTCTGAGGTAATACTGGATGGTATAAATGTGTCGGAGTTAGCATACTATATTTAATAAGGCCATCGGTTTCGGTTTTTTTTAAATTTAGTTTAATGCAATACCGTTTTTGGTAATAGTATATATATACGGATCCATTAACAATATATTGATCGCAATTGACGAATTTTTAATAAAATCGAATTAACTTCATTGCATTTAAGGTACTATCTTTAAGGCATATTTAATTTCTTGTTACGAGGTAACCCCTCTTTTGAAGAGCTTAAATTACGTTTCAATTTTTAGTAGATAGATGGAACTGATAAAAAGTATAATCGTTGAGCTAATGAAAATTCAACATATTATCAACGAAATTAAATTTTATTTAAATAAAATGAGCTTTACAAATTTGCCCTATCAAATTTGGTTCGTATCTCTGGATTGTGAATACAACGATCAATTTCAACACTTTATTAGTTTACGCAACTTTTGGAATATTTTTAAAAATACCGGAAATAATCTCTCTCTACACGGTTTTAGAAAAATCCAATACATTACGTTCCTTGATTCTTTCCTGTAATATTGATAAAAAAAGGCTATGAATCAGATTTTTATTCTAATTACAAATTATTCTTACCTGTTATCCTTCATGAGTCAACTGATCCTGTTCTGCATGTGACTTTCACATTTTTGATAATTCACGATAATTTCAAGGGACTGTATTAATTATATGAACCATGTTTTTGAACAAAATTCGCTGCCAGGTTCGCCGCAAATTTCGTAATCATTAGATAGTCATCATTCAAATAGACTTTTCTTTTGTGGAGCATCCGGCGTTAAGTGACTAACGACTAATTCGTAGTACAAGTCTTTGACTGCCATAATTCTCCTCAAGTATTTCGACCCCTCAATCGGCATCGATGCCATTTAAAGCGACTGTTTGATTTTGCCCGCTTGGCCGGATCATTTAATATTAAAAATCCATTAGTATTTCTGTTTGTAGTTGAATCTTACGCTGGAAAGAGTGAAATCCTACCATTCGAACTAATTATTTACATTACATAGTCAACTTTTCAATCTGTAAAAATAAGTTCAATATCGTTTTTAGTATTACAGGTGCCTTCAAAAGCAAATATATACGAATTAAGCTAAGTAATTCAAACTTTTCAAACGATACCATTAAATTATTACTTATTTCATTCTTAGATGAATTAGAAATTTACTTATGTATTTACCTGATACAAAAATTATTTTATATTTATTTTTAAATTTTATAGTTTATTAAGGATTTTTGTTTTTAATGTTTTTTTTGTGTGTTATAAATAAATATTTGTTTAAATTTAACAAAAATTACGTTTATTTTATTTCTTCGGTACTTAAAAGATGCCCATTCATGAACTTCTTTTGCAAGTAATTCCTGTCGAACTAAATAAATAAAATAAAAATACTAGATGGTGAGTAATAAATAATAAAGGGTTTATATTTATTGAACAAATATTATAAGTTTAAATATTATTCCAAATCTTTCCGTCAAATTTTAGAAATTCAAAAATCTGAAAAATTCGCTACCTAGCAGAATTGTAACTTACTCGTTTAAAATATATCAAGGAAATCAGCAAACACAATACACTAGAAAGCAAAACAAATATAAAACTAATTAAAAGAAGCTGGAAAGCCAACAGGCCGGAAAGAACTAAAAGTCACTCCACTATAAGAACAAAATGATACATCTGCGTCATCAACTGGTAACAATACAGCCGGAACAAATTTACACCGATAAATTGTAGAATTCTAAAATGAAAAGCTTATGAAGCAGCATGAAATTCCAAAGCAAAAATCAATGACAGAGCAGAGTGCAATAAGGAAAAGGAAGAGAAACAACAAATATATGTATAAAGCTACTTTGCAATGGGGTGAATAAAAATACTGATACCACCATACTGCTGGTGTTAGTAGAGTTGCAACCTGGATGGAATCGTAAGTAGTGAACTGCTACTATTAAAGAGTGTTGCGATTTCAGTTCTTTTTTTTTTGTAATTTTTAATAAGCATCAATTATTTGAGAGGTATCTAAATTTTTATTTCAAATTTAAACTAGCTTTACTAGTATTGAACACACTCTTTATATATGACAGATTGTCTTTGAAACAGTGGAGCTTTTACTTAGCGTATAAGTATCCCTGTTTCATAGAATTGCCGTCATCTGATATGTACCCCATGTGGCGTCGGTTCCCGCAGCTCAAGTTGGCAGAGGGGAACGGTGTGGGTTTCGGGCTACTCAGACTGCGGCCTAGATTACCGCATAAATACAGGGTTATCCAATTCGAGGTTGATAAAGTAGAAATCTGTATACCGACATCTGTCAAAGATAAACGTCAAGTACGCTGTCATTTATTTAGTTGACATTCTGCCATTTAAGAATATGGAGCATTTAACAATCGAACAACGCGTTAAAATTATTAAATCTGCTGATGCTGATTTTTCGAACAAAACTTTCTTCAGTGATGAAGCTCATTTTTCGCTTGGTGGATACGTTACTAAGCAAAACTGTAGAATTTGGGGCTCAGAAAATCCACAATTGATTGTAGAGAAGCCATTACACCCGGAAAAAGTCACTGTTTGGTGCGCATTGTGGTCTGGTGGTGTGATTGGGCCGTATTTTTTTGAGAACAACCATGGACGAACCGTTACCGTCAATTCTGAGCGCTATGGCCGCATGTTAACCGATTATTTTTTTACGAAAATCGAAGATTATGATCTTGACGATATGTGGTTCCAGCAGGATGAGCAACCAGTCACGTAACACGAGCAAATCGAGATCTTTTGCAAGAGAAATTTCCTGGACGTTTGATTTCGCGATTGGCTGATGTCAATTGGCCTCCAAGATCCTGTGATTTAACGCCTTTGGATTTCTTTTTGTGGGGCTACGCGAAAGATAGTGTTTACGCAAACAATCCTCAAACTCTTGACGAATTGAAAACTAATATTCGTAAGGTAATGGCCGAGATACCGCCCGAAATGTGCCGAAAAGTCATTGAAAATTACCTCAAAAGAATCAAGGCCTGTAAGAAGTCCCGTGGAGGACATTTGAATGATATCTTGTTTAACTAAAAATGGCAAGGGTCAATCTGTAAAATGAAATAAAAATTACAATACATTCCGAATATTTTGTGTGTTTTTTTTAAGTTTACTTTATCAAGCTTGAATTGGATAACCCTTTATATAAAAGAAGGAAAGAGGATACAACATAATGCATGCCATCAAATGGGGGTTACAAATTCTGAGGGTGGTAAATGACTAAACTGATGGGACTCATGTTTTACGTCTCCGGCATGTCCACCGTGGTTGTTAAGAGAAAACTTAGAGCAACATATTCTTATTTATTTATTTATTTATTCATTGACATTACAATTTTGATAAAGGAAAAGCACATATGGCAGCAATATAAATGAAGAACAACCACAAAAAAAAATACTTCCAATTAGGCATAAAACCTCAGATTTTTTCAAAAAACAAATCCACTCCATGCTAGTACCCTCCGTATTGAGCTCAAGCTCATTTGTTACAGAGGACACTGCAAGAAGTGAATACTTACAGACTACATACAAAAATAATACAAACGAAAAAATAATTACAAAACTAGTACTACATGTATTATCATTCAAGCGCGCCACGCTAAATAATACACTTTAATAGATTTAGGCGACGCTAACCTCTTAATATCTAATGGGATAGAATTCCAAAGAGAAATACCCCTAACAAAAAAGGATGCATTTATAAATTCTTACCAAATCTGCACAGATTTATAGGGGGAAGTAAACGTAAATTTGAAGAATGGGACCTACTGAACAATAACTTATTAAATAAATAGGGAGGGTGCTTCGTTCTGAGAAGCTTAAAAATAAAAAGGCGCACACGAAGTTCATAGAAGTCAATCAAACTACAGCCAAGGATCAAATTTAAAAAGGGAGAAATGTTATCATATTTCCTAATACTAAAAATGCAGCGAGTACAAGCATTGAAACATCTTTGGAAAACATTCATATTATCTTGAAGCATTCCAAACAAAACAACGTCATCATAAAGAAAATGTGAAAGAAGGTGCGAGAGGAACATACGCTTTTTAAAATTACTATCAGCGAATCCTACAACTTTATACAAACACCTAAGCATTCCAAAGTCCGTTTTACTAACCTTAACCAAATGATTAACCCAAGTAATAGTTTTATTAAAAATTAACCCTAAATTTCTAACTGTATTAGAGAATGGAATTAAACAGTCACCGAGAAAAATGCCAGGAAAAGAGGAAGTATTTATAGATTTTTTATAGATTATAATGGACTGGGATTTACTAGCATTCGCTTTTAATCGGTTAGATAATGGCCAATTATAAATTCTTACCAAATCATCGTGAATTAAAGAAATATTAGAGTGAATGGAATCATTATCTCAGCAACTACTCCTATATATTTGGACATCATCCGCAAATACATATATGAAAACAAGAATGACGAATGGAACATGCAATATCATCAATATACATTGAGAATAGTAAAGGACCAAGAACCGACCCCTGAGGAACGCCGGAAGAGACAGGTAAGAAGTCAGAAAAAGAATTGTCATAAAAGACTGCCTGAAAGCGACCCGAAATATAGTCTAAAATCAATTTAGCAGCAGAGAGAGAAAAATTAAAGTTCGAAATAAGCTTATTAAACAAAATTTAGTGATTAACTGAATCAAACGCTTTAGAAAAATCTAATAGAGTAAGGCAAGTCATTTCTCTTTTATTCATACTACGACGAATATCATCGCAAACATTCAGTAAAGCACTGGTAGTACCGTGGAACCTTCTAAAACCCGATTGAAAAAGACTAAGCAAATTAAAGCTATAGATATGAGATTGAATCTAGTTTTTAACTACCAATTCAAACGCCTTGGACAGCGGGAAGAATTTCCTAATTTTAGGAATAGGAATAATTTTACTCATCTTCCACTGAGCGGGATATGAGGAGGTCGTTAAAATAAAATTGAAAATATGTAACAAGTACCTTGATACAATAGGAAAAATGCGCTTAACTAATTTTAAACTAACCATTTCTAGACCAGTGGATTGCGATTTAACTTCCCAAATTGCAAAATACAAATCAACAGTAGATATATTTGTAAACGAAAAAGAATTAAGTGGTTCGACGGACACTAAATCAATAATGGAAATATCATGAGTGTGACTAGAGTTAATTAGATAAAGGTTAAAATCATTAGATATGAAATCTACAGAAGCAGCCCCTTTGCAACTACCAAGGCCCAAGTTACGTACGTTACGCCAAAATATTTTAGAGGGAAGTGATCTATTTCGAGATTGCTTATAAGCTAGATAAGATAAAGAATTAGGGCTAATTTTCCAAAGACGATATTTGGAAAAACGAACAGAAATAGCACTCATAATCTCTTGCGTCATCCAAAGGGGGGATCTAGGTCTAAAATAAACAGTAGTGAGAGGAACGCAGCTATTAAATACATAATTAATAGAGGAATTAAAATAGTCAATTTGATCGGTAGAAGTACAAAGAGAAAAAATATTGTCCCAACAAATAGTGCCACAAGTTGATGAAAGGTGGAGATTCATCAATTTTAGAAAAATCCCTAAAGCTGAAATTTTTAGGTCTAGGTCGAGAGTAGTAATTTATAGAAAAAACACGAAGATCAAGATGAGAGCCAATACCAAGAGACAATTGATTGAAAAACAAATGGAATTATCAGCAGAAGCAACAACGTGATCAATGAGCGAATAACAACCACTTGCGGTAGCATAAGTGGGCGCTTCAGTATTATATACCGAACGGTTAATGCTACTTAAGATATTTAAATTGCTACGAGAAAATAAAGTCTCTTGAGAAATATCAAAATTAAAATCACCCGAAATGAAAACCTCAACATACCGAAAGGAAAAATAACTAAAAAGACACACTAAAAGGGATTTTTTAAATCGAGCATAAGACCTCTTGCTCGTTTTAGGAGGATTATAAACCACACCTAAAAGAAATTTCCGCTTATTCACGAAGACATTTAAAAAAAGAAACTCCGAAACGAGCCTTTGAGAAATTGAGGGGGTACCGATACAACATTGTATTTAATATGTTCGTTAACATATATGCATACCCCACCATAATTAACCAGTGGATTAGCCCTATCCCGCTTGAATAAATTATAGCCACTAATGGCCAACGCAGAATTGGAAATATTGGATGACAAAAATGTTTCCAATAAACAAATAACATCAATAAGGACCCCATTAAAAGTATACATAAAAGTACTTTGAACATTCAAACTAACTATATTAAACATGTTGGACCTAGTCCGAAGCATTAATTTTAATACAACCGAGGGCAAAGAAATAGTCTCGGTGGGCATCGCGAGTCGTGGCGCACTTCAACAATAATACTTACATGCAAAACAAAAAATTTCAAGTAAATAAATACTATCCTCTTCAAAGGTAGATAAACCAAGGTCACACGACTTCAAGTGTTAAAATCTAATAAGAAACAAATAAAGAGGAGGCAAATAATAACGGTAACAGAAAACTATGTAAGAGGAGCGATACTTAACAATTGAACAAATCCTAAAAGCCAAAATCCAGTGGAGAAAGCCGCAAAATCAAAATTAATTCAAAAAAATTAAACATTTTGATTTTAGTCAAGAAAAAACAAACACGGCCGTCTTCTAGGCCTACTAGGCTAGTTTATTCACTCTAATTTGCCCGTAATACACAAAAAGACTGTAAAAAAGAAATTATCTATTTTGGGCTTAAGGCCCGATTGTTAATAAGTGTTTTTTTGTATTGGTAAAGCGTTACCACTTACCAGCAGAAAGGAAACCCGTGTGCATACGCACCTCCGCGATTTCCGCTTCTAATGAAGCCGGTGGTAGACCCTTTACCAATTGTGCCCGTTAATTAGTAGGTTGTAGATTTTTTTTAGAGTTTTAGTATATAAAGTTTATAGTTTTTATAAGTAAACTGACTAAAACTTAATCTCCTTCTAACTAATTACCACGGCTAATGCACAGTGACAGAGCATCCCCAATAGAATTCCTTATGACTTTTTACTTACAGAAAAGTATGAAAAAAAAACTTGAGAAAAAAAAAATGTTTTCAAGTTTTTTTTTTCATACTTCTCTGTAAATAAAAAGTCATAAGGAATTCCATTGAGTATGCTCTGTGAGTAATTAGTTAGAATCCAAAACTTAACTGTCCAAAAATTAACTGTCAACTTGACCCAAAACTTCTGCCAAACCAAAAATTTGGTTCGGTATTTATACAACAATTAATTGATTTGTTGAGACGGGAGGGGGAAATTTTTAGTCTAAGTTTAACTCTAAGTAGAACGTTTGCTTTTCGTGTACACAACCAAACATATGGATAACGTAGTCCAATTACAAAACAATTATTTACGTTTACTCATTTGCATTATATAATTACTACATTATATTATGAATGAGTGACGTAGTTGCAATCGGATAACGTACACAAAAGAAAATATTTTTTATGTGTGCTATATTACATCTCATACCAAGTGTTAGGTATATCAATGCAACAGCAATCATAAAGAAAATTAAGTAATTCCACATGACTCAGTGTTTGATGAATTTTTGTGAAGATGGAATCTTCAAAATCATGGTGGTGGCATTACTTTAGTGGACGAAAGATTATTTGGATTGGGATGATAAAGGAATGCAATAACATTCCATTACAACATTAAATAGGTTATATCTGTACCATATACCGTATTCGAAAGCATATTATTTTATTTTTCCATCATAATATGTTAAAGACACCAAACATAACATACAGGATATTAACAATTCTATTCAAGATTAATTATTTACAAAAAGGAAAATGGATCAAAATCATTTGAAATTGTTGAATTGATAAAGCAGAACAACATCGCGCTCATGGATACACACATATCACAAAACCGAGATTCAGAACCCCGACAACAAATACCGCAGAATTTCGATGAAAAGGAAATATGTAAAAATATAAGATTTCAAGTGCGAACATACTTCGCATTGTCATCGAATACGCATCACGAACTTAAAGTGTCTGAAGGCATTATCACAATTTTGGGGATGTACACGAAAGTAAACACAATCCTTTGAACAGTACGCGAACGAGTTACGAGAAATTAGTCGTGACAATGATTTTTAAAATCCCGATCGGCATTTTCGCGATCGTTTTGCAGCGGACATTCGCCATCAATATACCAAAATTGAGCTGAGGTCTAGCACGCAAACGAGCAGAAATCGATGTGTTAAAAAAACAATCTACAATCAATCTATAACAACTAAATGTTAACACAGAAAAAAATCGAAAGAGGAAAATGCACACATCACACCACAAAACTTATATCAACGACAACTTCATGTCCAGCAAGTAATGTATCAATTCATTCAAGCGAATTGGACACTACGCGTCATCATGTTGTATTGTGTGCACCAAATATAATTCACGTAAAATGAGCGAGCAACATTCGGAAAGTGTTTACGACATTCGAATCTTACAACAGAAGTCACCATAAATCACATGGCTAAAGCAAGCAAGTGCATTGACATACACTTCAATGGAACCAAAACTACATACACTCCTCGACATAAATCATCGTACGATGCGAAAAAAACGAATTACCCTGTATTTAGCCAGTCAATCCCTAAAACATTTGCAAAAAATTAAAAAATCCTAAAATACAGTTACAATATACGCATTTTTTTTCATTTTCGTTGAGATATTGAAAATAACAAAAACAAAATTTGTCTTTTTTGTGTGAAGACAAATTTTATCGTACGATAGCTTTTACCGTTAGATCTGTGCCTATATTAACTCGAAATGTTGGCTCTTACTACTTCAGTTAAATTATAAGCTTGAACTAGTAAAGTAATATTATATTGCAAATTAAAATGAGCAAAAAACAAACAAGTGTTGATTTTCGCGAAGTCATTCATAATAAAGCTGCACTTAGAAAGCCGTTCTCTTTCTGAAATTGGAAAATTGTGAACAAACCGAAATCCAAAATTCAGCACATAGTACAAACGTACAAGAAACCAGGTAGCATCAGTTATAGGACAAGATCAGGTCGAAAACATATTTTGAACGAGCGGGATGAACGTGCTGTTGTACAGATTATTCGCCAAAAAGGTCAAGAAAAGGGCAAACTCTTCAAATTAATGATCTTAGAAGTACTGTGAAACATGGCGGAGCTAGTGTAATGGTTTGGGGCTGTATGTCTGGCGCAGGTGGCTACTCTACAATACTCTCAAACAATTAAATTCACCTCCGCAAAGTCCAGACCTAAATCCGATAGAGCATCTGTGGGATTATGTTGAGAAAAAGCTATGTAATACACAATAACCTCAACATAAAAAAAACCTTGGAGCAAGCTACCAGAACGGAATGGGATAAGGTTTCAGCACAGTTTACCCAGAAATTGGTGTTATCGATGTCAAACAGACTCCAGTGTAGTGCGTCCTAGATGCAAAAGGTGGCCCAACCAGATATTGATGCTTTGCACAAGCACAATTTTTTTAATTGACCGATGAATTACGTCTGATAGTAAATGAGAACTTTTATTTTTTTAATTATATTAAAACAGAAAACATTGAATTCTACACAAATAGTTTTTATTTCCGATCGCCTTTCTAACCTATAGACTTTGGTAATATTGGTTGTAAGGATTTTGAGTTTTCGTAGATTTGAAGGGTGTACGATGAATTATGTCACAGAGTGTATAATTACGAACCTGGTGGTTAGATCAAGCAGACGTACATTTAACCTACAACAATGGCACACTCAAATTACCAGTGATTGTCATGAAACATGCAAAACCATTATTGTTTGGTTTGGCATGATGCGAAGCGTTTAAATTACTATTTCTAGCACATATTTGCTCAGTTATAAAATCCGAAGCAAATATGACGATCCACAAAGTTGATATATATTTGGAACATAATGCACAACCGAAACGTTTGATCCTCGATATGTTAAATGCGGTATAAAAAATAATGTCGATAAAAAAATCAACAGATTATTTAGTGTCGACGTTTTAACACCAATTGATCCAAACGAAACATCTGTCGAACGGAGATACACGAATTTGTGGTGATTTCAGCGTTACAATAAATCCCTGTCTATTTCTGAAAAAAAATCCAGTGACATCGCTTCATCATTTACGGCGCACATTAGCTGGTGCAGAAACGGTTCATCAAAATGGACCATCGTTTAGATCTCACCTGGAATTTAAACTTCATCCAGAATCGCAACACTTGTGCAAAATTGCATTACACATACGATACAACGAATATAATAGATTACCATTTGGCCGAGCCATCTCACTCGATTGGATTTCATGAATCCGATGATTTCGCTGCCTCCGAGGAGTTGCTTTATTTCGTGATTCATACGAAACTGATATTCGTTGTTCGCAACTTTAATTGGACCAAAGATTGAACGGATTACCTTCCTTTCGAAGGTAGATAATAATCTACAATCGTTAGAGGCCATGGTCCAGCTCTCGCTTCCGAAAGTCCGCACCTGGTCTTATTAGTGCTTTATAAAGTAACCTAGTTAGTTATTATTATCAAAAATAATAATTACAACTTGAAAAGTCAGCTGTATCACGATCGAAGTAACCTCAAAAAAAGACATTTCAATCCAGGAGATGACGTGTATAGATCCGAACAGAAAATGAGCGGTTTCGATTAGTGAAATCATCGCCAATTTGCTTTGGAAATTTCATAGTGCTAACCATTTTCCTAACGTCGGCTTCGATTTTACTCAACGTGTTTCCAACTGCTGGGTGCCCTGAAAGCGTCCAATAGTTCGAAATGATAGCCGGGAACAACCGCACAACAAAACAACAAATGATCATACAATGTTATATCATTTTCTGTGACAGCAAAATACATCCGGGATCAATCAATAATATGACGTCATTTTTGATCCAACGTGGCTTCTTGGTTTACATTTTTTGTCTTTTTATTTGTTGATCCCGGATCAATTAAAAAATCTAAAATATTTGTTTAATTTTTTTTGACGTTTACTCACACATATTGTGATATTGTGTGAGTAAACGTCAAAAAAATCCAACAAATTTTTGGGATTTTTTAATTGAGCCGGGATCAAAAAATAAAAGACATGACAAAGAAGCCATATTGGATGAAAAATGACGTCATATTATTGATCCGGGATCAATATTTTGCTGTCACGGAAAATGATATTAGTTTTTGTTATTGTCAAATTAACAAAATATACACTGCATCCCCAATGAAATTCCTTTAACTTTTTCCTTACAGAAAAGTATGAAAAAAAATTTGAGAAAAAAAATTTTTTTTTTTGTTAGGTTGGTGATTTCCTTATGAAAAATGTTATCAAACTTTTAACTTTTTCCTTATGAGAAATACAATGAAGTAAACCGCATTTGCAAAATTGGTTGTTGTTGTTGTTTTTCTGCTTGTCACAAATTAAAAAATATTCAATGCATATTTGTCTTTTAACAATTAGTGTTGTATTTTGTGTCCTGTGAAAAAGTAATAAATAATATATAATATAATAATATAAAATAACAGGTAAACAAAAAATAATTTTGTAAAATGAAGTTAGCTTTACTTTGACTTTTCCCTATTCATTGGGTATGCTCTTCATAAGGAAAAAGTTAAAGGAAAAAGTTAAAGGAAAAATTATTTTGCATTGGGGATGCGCTGATACTTTTATATTTTTGTTACCAACCAAGGAAGTTAAAATACTGAGGAATAGGTGGCAATATTTTACCCATATAAAATTTGCTATTTCATCTGTCACAAGCCAGAATAGGATGGTTATATAAAAAATCCATATGGTTTACTCATATTTCGCTATAAGCACCCGTCAAACCGGTTTGTGTTGTTGTACGAAGTGACGTTTTAATTTTGCGCGCTAAAATGATAAATTATAAATTTTTAAAATTGTAATTTATAATACATAAAAACAAAAAAAAATTTATTAAATAGTTATTTGTTTATATAGTGGTGTATTATGTGATAACAAAAAATACAGACTTTTGTACAAAATGAAGTGTATCGTGAAAAAATGCTAAAATACGCCTAAAAAATTTCAAGAAGGAATATCTTACCCCCAGCAAGTTTACCAAGTGTTTATATAAAATGAAATGTAAATTGTGCTAAGAAACAAGTGATTTGTGATAAATTTATCCTGAATTTAAGTTATAAATCAGACAAAATTAAAGAAACAATTTTGGTTGTTGGCGTGGGCACAGAATATTCTGGTGGCGTGGGTGCTTATAGATTTTTTGTTGTTGTAATCCCGTTGATTTAGATGCTTTCTCTTTTACCCTCCGAATTTGTGACACTTGACAGTTGCTAAGGCTCATTCTGTACCTTTAACTTCTTTGTTACCAACATTAAAAAATAAACGTATGCAATACAAATGTTCTGGTGGTGAACTTTAAAACTACAGGTAGAACAACAATCATATTTTTTAAATCAAAATTAAATTAAATGGCCGGGATTTTTATCAAAAAAAATGTCACAGAAATCGAGCAGGAAAACGACAAAAATTTCACAAAAGGAAAAATTTTTCACGTAGAAAATATTTATCACTCAATTCGGACACAGTCTAATACCATAGACACATATCTGGTTTCGTAACTAAATAGGACTAGAAAACTATGGTTTGCGAGATGAAAACTCAAGACACACTACATGTCTTTTGTTTGGTTTTAAATAGTAATGGAGTAGGCATTGACAAAAATGCCAAGATTGATATTTAATTGACTGTTAAATTGTCATAAATGACTTTTCTGTTGACAGAACAGAAAAAAATTTGTTCCCGCCAACCAAATATCACAAGGACAAATATAAAACTCAAAGGAAACTAGATTTGCTTGGTAAACTATATTACACTGCATCCCCAATAGAATTTCTTATGACTTTTTACTTACAGAAAAGTATGAAAAAAAAACTTGACAAAAAAAATATTTTTTTGTCAAGTTTTTTTTTCATACTTTTCTGTAAGTAAAAAGTCATAAGGAATTCTATTGGGGATGCAGGTTTAGTGTCCAGAATCTCCATTTTTAATGTATTCAGCGTTGGGAGCACAAAAATGCCTCGGGATGAGAAAAAATATCTCATTCCGAAACTATGTTTAAACCGAGTTGCAAACCATTGTTACGGATGACACATTACAACGAAACCATGGTTAACTCGAAACCATAGTTATGAAACCAGTAATGTGTCTATAGCATAAGCCACAATTATTATTTTGTTGAAAACTAAATATTATTTAGTTTAGTACAATGTAATATTAAAAATATTTAACTTAAAAAACGAATACAAAACGCTTGTCAATAGTCTGTTTTTTTATTCATTCCAAATATTCCAGACGTTCCCAACATGACATAAGTTTTTTATTCATTCTATTCCTTCTATTCCTTTTCTTTGCTATTTTTTTATTTATTGACATACTGAATGTATACTTTTCGTACTAGATGAAAAGATAGGACGACAGGAATATTTTTAATATTAGTCGCCATATTAATTTTGTGGTCAAAATAAAAAAAAATTAATTAAAAATGAAAAATAATTACTATAGCAATGAAAATTTATAAAATTTATGAAAATCTATAAAAATATTAAACAACTAAAAAAATAACTATCAAAACTGTATTCCATTCCTTCCAAATCGCTTTTTTAATACATTCTGTTTAGAATATTTTAAAGTCACGTGATCGCGTTCTATTCTTTCTATTCATTCTTTGGAATGAATAAAAAAACACTCCGTATGTATCCATTTTGTAGAAAATGTCAAGAAAATCAAAATAAAATATACGAGATGGCAACATTTAAAAATAAAAAAATGAATTTGGAAAACTAGTGACAAGCTCAGTAACTAAAAAATAGATTTGGAATTTCAATACCATCAACTATGTAGGAATTCAACGAATTCCAAATTGGTATTGAGTACATAGCATTGTTGTTGTAATTTGGCAAATGAAATATGGGGATCATCAACTCTGTAGAAATTCAACGAATTCAAAATTAGCATTGAATAAAAAACATTGTTGTTGTTAATTGGCAAATAAAATATCCCCCTTAAAAAAATCGTATTTCCACAAAATTTTCTTTCCATTTGAATCGTGACACATTGTACCTAATGAAGTAAGGTGAGTTGTTTAAGTATAAAAAATTATAAAATTGCAAAGAAAATAGTATATTTTTCGGTAATGATGTTTTGAGTAATGAAATTATTACTGATAGTGTAAAGGCTTCGTTTAGAAATGCTGCGTGCATTTTATATTTTTTATCAATATTTTTCTTAGCGTTTAAGGTTACCTTTAATTTTCATATGGTTTTTGACATTTGCCTTGTTTACTTGTATTTTATTTTTGAGGATGAGATGAGGCCGAGGGTACAAATATGGTACGAAATTCGAACTGCAAGGCGTCTTTTTGTTAAAATTAAAAATTATCGGAGATAAATATTATATTGTTATTAAATATTAATTGTTTGTTTTACAAAAATGTATAATAGGTCTGTCCATAAATAATGGGGCATTCCTTTCCGAATTAGATGCATTTTGAAGTGTGCTCTCAACATAGAGACACGTGGTAAGCGTTAAGGCATTAATTAATTTTTATCAAAACGCTTATATGAAATGGTAAGATGAAAACAATTCTATTTATAGATTGTAATAGTTATTCCCGTACGTCTTTGGATTTACTTGGGAATTGTTCGACATAGTGGTACATAGACATACCGTCTATTGCTGTAATCACATAGAAACATGTATTTAGTAAATTAATTCGGCAATTGGGAAAGCAAACATGTTGAGTCCGTGTTTATGGTAAGCATGTTTGGCTAATATGTTCAGAACCTTAAATGATTAATATAAATTTTAATACCCTAGAACACCAGGCAATCGAACCCTTGATGTAAAGGGCCTCAACCTGATGGTGAGTGAGGATTAATCAGCCACAAGCGCTTGATCAGTTTCAATGGTAACTACTGATTTGTTAAGATATTCTTGCTAAGCGCCTAAATAACAGCGAGCTGCTCACTCGCTTAGCGATCGAATAGTACCGTTCTCAAGAAGAAAATAGAGAGCCCCATATTTATTTGCGTCAGTGGATTTATCATAATCACTTGGAGACGTATCAGCATTAGTTAGGTGTTATGGTGAGGGCTAGTTTATGGTAAGTAAATGGCTAGTATATTCAAAACCGCATGTGATTAATGTAAATTTTAATGCCCTAGAACACCATACGATATAATGTTATGAAACCTGATATTATAAACACTCTGAGTTGGAATAGTTTTTCATCGTTTGTGGCGGGAATATTACATAATGCCCAATTGCTATCTTTAAAACTATAGATGGCACTGCTTGTCGACACTGGAATACACCAATCATCAATTTGAATGTACATATTTTAATTTTAAATGGCTGTAAGGTAGGATTAGATTAGTTGATAATAAGATCGGATTCATAGACATCAGATTAAGTAATATCCGTGGCTAAGCTTTAGAAGGAGCTTAATAAAATAGAATATGGCCATTTCCGAAATGTGGTGTGCTGCTGGCTGTGAATTCGAATCTTTTTATCATATATTTATCAAATAAGTGATTTCATTTTAAATTGTGTATGACCATGTCAGGTATCTACCTGCATAAATGTCTTAAAAAATATGTAATAATTACGCAAAATGGTGTATTTTAAGGAACGCAAGATATTTTTAATCGCCGTTATATTGCTTTGGGTGCCTTGAACCAATATTGGCGTTAACATGGAAACGTTTTTAATATGAAATTAACATGTTAATAACTACGAACTAAATACGAGTAGCTTTTTCTGTGATAGTACAAAATTAATATATTCGACATTTAAGTACAAAACTTAACAGTTTACAGGTTTAATCAAATTATACGCCGAATGGAAATCGAAATGTATCTTTCTGCGTAAGATTTTAATTTTACACTGTTTGGGTCATTTCTCGCTAAAACTAAATCAGGCCTCTAAAATGTTGGTGGCCTCTTCGCCTAAATTATTATTATTATCTTTATTTCATTCAGCATCAAAAATGTAAGATTACAAACAAAATGCAATAAAATACATAAGCAGAAATGAAATAAAGCTCCCTTGGTAAGGAAATACCTCTGTTGGAGCACAATTAAATTGAAACAATTATTACAAATTAATTCTTACTCTCTAATATCTATTGCTAAATATAATAAAAAGTGTTATTGCCAATTATTAAAACATTAATACTACAACTCGAGTACTAATAAACTTAAAGTTTATTATTATATGTTTAAAAAACTACAAGCTTAAAAAATATTAAAAAAAAGAAAAATATGCAGAGCTATAGGTAAATATTTTTCTCAATATCATTTATATTAGACATCTAAATTCACGTTCACATATGAAACCAGTAAGGTGCCATAAAGAGATAAAAAGGCCTACATTTTTCATGCCAGTTATATTTGTAGGTTCTTGTAGTCGTGTTTAAAAGACAGAACTTATCCGTTTTTGAGTTGGAATGGAGTCATTTTTGTCGAAGAATGGATCGTATTATTATAAATCAGTCATTAATCCTTCTGGATTTTGTGAGAACTTTTTAGTTAACTTTATATATTTCAATAATAGTTGAATCGAATCTTTCTACTGGAGAATTTCTAGTTGAATTTTTGGGTGTTGTAAAATGTAAGGGAATAATTTTGAAGTAAATTCAGGCCCATTGTCTGTAACAATTTTGTTTGGTACATCGTGTGTAGCCATGAAATCTTTAAGAATTTTTACTATTGTTAGATTATTATATCCTAACAAATGTATGGCTTGACCATACTTAGAAAATTTATCGATAATGGTTAAAAATTTTCGCACGATAAAACATTTTGGTTTTAATTAATCACAAATATATAGTTATATATGCGTGTCCCGAACGTGTGCGGGAGAGAGTTCCGATATACAACAAAGAAAACACAAATAGAAAATAAACTTTATTTAAACAGATTCAATTTATTGTAGCTTTTCAAGTTTACACCAAGAGTATCTAAATCCAACTGATTTGTTCGTCATTTAATAAATTACAGTTACATACATTATAAAATATGCTTGATGAGCATTTTAATATTGCAAATGTTATTTGTGCTTGAAGAGCATTTATTGTATTCAAATTACATTTTATAATAAAATATATTTGTTAATCATTTTCGTTAGGATCGCGTGTACATTGAGCAAGCCGAGGAATCGGGTTGCATTTCTTAGATGGGTGATTGACTTATATGGAATATGTTGATGCATGTCTTGGGGTTGATGACATACATAACTATATATTATATATATGTCGTATTCTTGACCATGAATTTTAAGTTTTTTTTTCAGTTCACCTAATAAAAATGAATACAAAAGTCAAAAAAAACCCATTTTGGTGGTACTCGGCCGCTTGAAGCTAGTACACGGCCATGAATTTACCAGTTACCGGTCTCCCTATTTCAATAAATTTAATTATGAAACGTTATATAGGAAATTTTCAAATTTTGGAATTATTAACGTTTAACTAGGAAAATAGACTTCTCTTTTATATAACTATATATAAAATAAAATGCATATACTAACTAAAAATTGTAAAGGAATTCATATTAAATATGTATAGGAACCAAATATTGCATCTACCTACATATCATCAAGAACTAAGTTTGAAGTATTTGGGCACATTTTACACACAAAACTTTCATTTTCAACTTCAACATATGTTAATGATGATAAAGAGGTACATTTTAAATGAAACCAATTGTCACAGTTATAACAACCAATGCTCTTGAGGTCATCATCTTCAACTCATTTAATACATCCTCCTCACATTATGGGCATTTGAGTGTAGGTTTTGTTAGCATGGATGTGCCTTTTACGACGCGTTGCTTGCGAATATTTTTATTATGTTCACGATCAATCGTTTTTTTAAGCCGTTCTGCTTTGTTTTGCTCAATTCGCTTCCTTTTTTTCGTCTTCTAGTGTTTGTTTGGTTCCAAAAAAATGTTTCCATGCTGCGGATGAAACGGACATTGAAGGTTTTTCCTTCTTTATTTTACAATGTTTTGATGTGATTGGCTCAGGATAAAACAAATGGTTTTCGATGCTTGAATTATTCACGAATTATTCGACGCACAAAAATCGAACTCATAGATTTACAATTCAGAGAGGAAGTCTGAGCTAAAATTGAAGAGGTTATAGGATAAATTAACTCTAGAAATTAAATGAATTGGGTATGAACTATAAAGTTGTAGGTACTGTTACGGCGGGCGTAAGAAGCAGCCAGCAACAAAATACAATTAATTCAAATTTAAATATAAATATTCGTTGCTGGCTGCTTCTTACGCCCGCCGTAACAGGTACCTACCTGGTATTTTTTCTTATCTGAGAATATTTTCTTCCACTGGTCGGTTTTATTTAAACCTCGATTCGCCTCCGTCTATGGCAGTGTTTGCTTCTGTGTGTTTACTAATTAGAATGTTAGTTACAGGTCTTAATATTTCGGCTCCTGCATCCGAAATAACGACGATTCAGAAATTTTAGTAATAAACAGCTGTAAACAATAAAATGTAAAATAATTTACTCGAAGTCAATGTCTGGTTCCAAAAATTGTAAAGATCCGTTCGAATTCACAGCTTCCTTTTCAAGTTGACTACTGGTTACAGATGTAGTGTCAGATGTTGAGTAGACTTTAATTAATTGGCCATCACTGCCTATTGTATATAAGTTCCTTCAATGTTAGATTCACCACATATAACAATCGATATTTCCGCAGAATTTAAATCAATTTCGTCTTCCTTTTCGATCAGGTCGATTACACTTTGGTAATTAATATTTTCTGCTAATAATTGGGATTTTAAAGAAGAAATTACCGCTTTAGCACAGTTAGATTCTACCTTCGTCAATTTTGTGTTTTCAGAAAAAGGATGAAGTTGCGAATTTCTCTTCAATACGTTCTGAATGCACTTCGTGCTACGGCATTAGGGTTAAACGGATATAGTCCGCATTTTCGAATTTTTCTTTAATATCACCTCTGTCTTTCTCGTTTAAGACTTCTTCGAGTAAACTGCAAAAAATAAACTTAGTTACGTCCTTCCCAAGCCCTTTGTTGACCAACATTTTGTCGATTATATGAATAATTAAATTGGGGTTTAAATTGTTGATTTTTTGGTGGAATGTGAGGTTTAAAAGGTTTAAAATTGGGGTAAAAATTATTTGAGTTGATTGGTTTGTACTGAGGTACAAATTGTCTTGGTCATGGCCGTTTGTTATTGGTTTTTGGTTAGAAGTAACATTTCTACTTTTCATGTAGTACATATTTTGCTTTTTAATGCACTCATTAAAGGCGTCAGAAAGATTTAATGGAGATCGAGATCGAATTATACTACCAAGTGGTTCTTTTAAACCTCCTTGTTCTTTAGTAGCTTTCACTACTTGGGCTACTACACTTAGTCAAACTAAATTAATTAAACTTGACTGAATGCCAATAATTTTACTATAATATTTCTCTATTGTGTCTCCACCTTGGAAAATTGTGTGGAGATCTCTTATAAGAGAATTTTCAGATCTTTTATCTGTGATACTAAGATACTAATACTTCATCAGCTTCTTCCACGATTTTATTTCTAATGGCTCTCAAGAATGTAGGTGTTCCTGCTACACCCAATTTCGCTTCACATAAATCAATAATTTCATCGACATTAGTGATGAAATCATGTAAAGTGTGCTGTGTGGTATGTTGTGTGTCATATTTACGTCTAAATTATATTCAATTTCTAAATTTGAATCTTTTGATAAATCTAATCTATTTATTTTATTAATTGAATCTTCTATACCTTGCATATAATTAGTTCGTTATTTGATTATTTAATCTGTCATAAACCGTGCGAGACTAAAAATCAATTGCGTCTTCAAAGATGTAATTTTTGTTAACGTTTTAGCATTATTATTTTCAATTTCACTTTATATTTTCAATTTGCACTTTTCACTTTATTTTTTTCGAATTTAACTTAAAATTTTCAAATTTTCTTTAAATTAAATCGTTTGGGTAATATTTTACTAAACTAATTACGTTTCATGAAATGATAAACCGTCAATCATGAAAAGAAGCGTATACTTAAGGAAGGATATAAATAATTATTTTAATCAATATAACACTCACCAAACTAATATAAAGATGCTCAGTAGTTGCCTGGATGAAAGAGGTAACTGCAGATGATCTTATTTCTGGAGTTTGGATACCACTTTTTGTTTCACAATCACTTTTATTTTATAGTTTGTAATGAGTATAACTCAATACCTTTATTTTTTTAAGGGTAGCACTGGGCGTTTATAGCAAACAATTATAATTTAAATTCACTGAATTTCACCAGGCTACACCAGTTATATTTGTAGGTTCTTGCAGTCGTGTTTAAGAGACAGAACCAAATATAATATTGCCGATCTCATATAAATTTTTTCGACAAATTTTATTTTAAAAGAGCGGACGAATGCCCAGTAACCATGTGTGTGCATGTGTAAAATCTAATAAAATAAATGTATCGCCGAGAATCGAATAAGAATCGTATTTCAAGAATCAAATTTTTTGTTTAGAGGGTTTTCTCCAGATCATCCTCTAAACTTGGCGAATCGAAAACGAATCGCAAGCGAGGAAATTTATATATATATATATATATATATATATATATATATATATATATATATATATATATATATATATATATATATATATATATATATATATATAACACTTCGCCTTAGCGAAGCAAAGGCGATTTATTAGTATTTCGTTTAGCGTATGAAAATTAAAATAAAAGCGAACTGTATTTATATGTATTAGTAGTTCGATTCATTTACAAAATGTTTTGGAATCAGAAACGAAATGCAGGTGATATGAAAACGTATCACTAGCGAACTGCTTTTTATCACTTAGTTACTTCGTTCAAAACAGCAATTTTAATTGTAATTGAAAGAAATAATTTTTTTTTTTTTTTTTTTTTTTTTTTTTTTAAACGTTGTAATCTATAGTTGAAAACCAAAAGATTTTTGTTAATATTAAACAATACACATTATGTTATAAAAATCATCTTACTAAAGCCCGTTCGTACTCTTCTGCTTTGATTTCCTGCTTAATCCTTCTGAAGTTTTCACTGGTTTTTGCAGGTATGTAGATGGAGTAGTGGGAGATTATCATCTCTATCGGTTGATCGGATCGCGAGGCTTTGCTGATGTTCAGGCCTTGTCCGTGTGTCTCGTTTATGTTTACGTTAGGTTACTTAATATGTGAAGGACCTTTTTCGGTATTAGCGATAAAATTACATGCACTAATAGATGTTTGGTTGGTCTGATTGACACTCTCAGTTATGGTGCTCGTAGGAGCCGAAATAGTTTTATTTGCCAATTTGGCATTTGCTGTTGACTATTATGATGTGGAAGCCTCTGCTCTGCATGGCTGATATAAATGAGAAATTTTCATGTAATACTTTTTGTGTGGGTTTTTTGGGGTTTTGATAGTCTTTAGAAACTCAAAATGATAATTTTCAGAATCATCTTCTCCAAATTCATTGGAACTCAAAAAAATTATCTGGTGAATCCACCATATCTAAATTTATAAAATACATTAGATTTTTATTTAATTTGTATATGGTTGTAGTTATTTGTGTGCCTTTTTATAGTGCTCGTAGTAGCCGGAACAGTTTTATAAATAAATTTTATCAATTAGGCATTTGTTGTTGACAATTAGTGTGATATGAAAGCCTCTGTTTTGTACGGGTGATATAAATGGGGCTTGTCTTGTAATACTCTTATTGAGCCATCCAGAAAGTGTACATTGAGCCAATACAGAGGACTGTTTGATAAATAATGAAAGTGCGTCAAAATGTGTCTTAAACGTGCTCAGTTTACTCAACGTAGCTGTCGATGTGAAAGTTTTTGGACATCTGGTTGCCTTTAGTGCCTTCAAATTGGAAAACGAGATTCAGAATATAATGAAACTGGTGAAAAAGGGAGCTTGCTCCATTCGACAAATTCTTACAAATAGAACATTACATAAAACTCATAAATAAATTGTTATTGTTTAATACAAGGGAAGATTTTAAAAATTCAAAATGTTGAAAATGGAATTATAAAAGGCCGTTTTATATAAAATTTAACAGATTTCTTCAATTATCCTGTGTCGTCTTCAAATTTTTCAATATTTTGTACAAATCTGGAAACATATGATAGAGACACGAACATTTTTCTGACTGACTGATTTTTCGGAACTGACATCAAAACAAAAATTGCAACGCTTACTACTGATTTTGGATTATTATATCTACCGTTACAGCATGAATTATAAAAGCAAAATGGCTACACACGTCAACTTATATATTAGTATATGTACATTAATATTCTTGTTTTGCGTAACTTTTATATAATGAAATTATTCTGCTTTTGTCATGTCCCTTCAAACAAGGTGAATCGTTTACGAATCACAAATGAACAATAATGTTCATAGAACTCTTCGTAAACGAACTATTTTTGCGATGTAAAAGCGAATCGTTTATGATCCCGCTATACAAAGTGATTCGTTTTCAACACGAAAACGATACGTTTACGAATCCATGGTCCCATGATAATTAGACTTGTTTACGTTGTTTGCCTTTATATTGGTGGACATTGAAAAGGGTAAAGGAATGTTGCGATACGCATTAGTATCGCTTTTTCTGTAACGGAAACGATACGAAATTTGCGATATCATTACGAATCGATATTTTCGTAACGTGTAAATGTCACCATTTTGGCGATATGATTATAAATCATTTTTATACACTATGTATTTTGCAGTAATAAAGCTTAATTAAAGAAGATTGTTTTTGGATGTTTTTAGTATATCTTTAGAATATAGAAACCATTTTTTATTATATTTGTGATTTCTGATTTGTTTGAGGTGGGCAATTTTGTATAATAATAATATGAATATTTACCTATAATCAAATTTACTAAATGGAATCCCTCGATAGCCTTGTTACCTTGACGGCCATACCACGTAAATTTCGTAGCAGCCTCTACACTTATTATTAATTTTAAGCAACTTCTAATATAGGGTAGAGGAAAAAAGTTCGTTGCCTTTTTCTCGGTTCAGTAACCACTGATAGTGTTGGGCAATGTGTGTTTTCAAGGTGATATTTTACCTTCACTGACATATAAAACATTAAAATCGGTGAAGTGAATAAAAAGATACAACTTTTAATAAATAATCTACTGTTAAAATTAAATTTATTATTAAATACTATAATGTTCTACTTAGTTAAAACTTTTTGGTAGCACACTAGCTGAACTAGGTTTGTTCCGAAATGCTCATCGATTTTAATATTTGCTATCAACTTGTGCATTTCCTCCATTAGCAAAATTTTACTTCGTGTAAGTGAACAAATTTTTGCGTTTCACTATCTGCAATAGATATCATTATCTAATTTTAAATCAATCAAACTTGTATTTTTATATTCTATAAAAATATTACTCGGTGTAGACTTCATGTTAATCCTTCCTTTGCCGTAAGGTATTCCCAGTATTGTAGAAGACAACTCTAATGAATCTGTTACCTGAAAATTTGTATTTGGTTGCGTAACAGACTCTAAAACCGAAGTGATTGCATTGGCCTAACGTTCCGAAACAGTGGTAAAAGGGATTCCAATCGGTTGGCACTAAAATCAGCAAGGCACATTTTAATTCCGATCTTATAATGGGGAAGTGTATTTTTAGTGAAAAACGTTAAAATTACTTCAAAACCCCCGTTTAAATATTCCGGCAAATCTAAACTATCATCTGGAATTTTTTTAAATTTAAAACCTGCCTCGGTCATTCTACACTTAAATTTAGTATTATATAACTACTTTTATTATTAATGATATCTACTAACCTATTTTTTACTCTGCGCTGGTTCAGCTGCTTCTCCTTCTTCCGCTCCTTTTCTCTGCTTTCCCACTCCTTCGTTCGCTCCTCATCTGGAATGGATGCAAATCCCTTTGACGAACTTGGTTCATCTACTCCTAATTTCTGTTTTATTATGCATATTCATAATTGATTTGAATGGAAGTTAAGGTCGCTCGAATACAGTTATTCATGTATGTAAAGTAATCTTCATCGGGTTCAAAATCGCTGTCTGTGAAAGCCAGACTGAAGAACTTATCAACATGATTTGTTATGATCATTAGAGGAATGATCTTTATACTTAAAAGTGGAAGGGTATTCGTCGGATTTACTCTTCAGATTAATAAAGCGCCAGAAACACTTAGGATCAGCGATTAGATTGGATTGCATGAGAATTCCCATAAGCATTTTACTTAAATAAGAATTTCGTTTTTCGGTCCGTAGTAATAAATTATGCAATTGTCGTGTTAGCAATGTCTAATGCATATAATCTAGGGGAGAAGTTGATACGCAGCCAATATTTAATGTGTCTAATACTAGCGTGGTTTTATTGTGATGTTCTTTTTGATGTTTCTGTTGGAATTGTTCATCTGTTCTGGAAATATTATTTATGCCTGGAAAACATACTTTACGGTCTATGTAAATTCCACGTATTTTGCACTTGGTACATTAGTAATACCCGAATGAAACTTTACTCCTAACTGGAAATTCATGGGATTAATTAGAGCTAAATAAAAGATTTTAATGAGAATGACAATTGGTGTTTTTTATATTTAATACCATGGTTAAATATTTCACTTCTTTAAGGAATGGTTGCAGAAACCTGTTTGAGCATGACGGTTTTTTATATCCTTGGACTACTCTTTAGTTTTACCTTTTTCTTCTTGATTTTGTTTAGTTCAATCTGTGATGATTAACGATGTATGTCGACGGATGAATGAAATCCATTTGATAAATTATCATAACCTCCATTTTTATTCAATGGCAAAATAGAGTTTTTCGAAAAAGATTTATAATTAGTGCAAAATCTAATTTTTCAGGAGAGACGCTCAAAGTTTTCTCATGTTAAACTCATTGCTCAATTAAATGTTGTGTAGTTTTACTTGCTCTATAAGTCTTTAGTATTAAATTTATGATTAATTAGTTAATTATAAAGAAAATTGGGTTCAACATTTTTATAATAGTCTCAGTTGAAATATGTTTCCAATGAATTCTGATAAACTACATAATTACTTATCATAGTATTACTCGGAAAATAAAAATATTCCTAAATGCTAAATGACGAAATTATAATTTAGATAGAAGAGGTAATTTTAGATATTATAATAAAAAAAAAATTAAAAAAATATAATAAAAATGTATACTCCATTTATTAAAAATATCACAAATGCAATAAAAAAGTAAAAATAAAATAAATAGCTCAAACCATCAGCCAGCTCCGGAACAAAAATTACTTGTGTTTTTGCTATAATCGTTCGATACACACGAATACACGCTATTCCGTTCTCATTTTGGGTACCCCTTCTTCAAATATCTATGCCTAATATTGACATTAAAATTTTTGGAGGCCCAAGCGTAAAAAGTATACAATACTTTGTTTCTGTTTTGGCGTGGACAACTGTCAGACCAAAATCTAAAATCTTTATATGTTGAATAGAGCTCTATAAATTGTTCAAGGCAGCTGATCACTTTCGTCCATCCACGTTTTGCAATAAACTCGTGCCATACTATGTTAAGCAGCCAGTTTATCAGCCTCTTTTAAATTTCACGCTTCAATTTTATTCGATATATGTCGATCATGCGTTGATTTGGTTTTTTGTTTTTCTTCGGGTGGCAAATTATGAAAAGCAATGCCCTGAGCACATATTCACATTGATCTTTCTTCGGGACAAAAAACCCCAAATTAAAATTTTGGTTAAAAGTATCGTGATTGATATGATATTGGCGTTCGGTGGTAACTGTTATGATTGATCGTTTTTTTATTCATAAATTCCACGAATAGATGGCACTTCTTCGCAATATTTAAGTTCCCCTCTAAATACTTTTTGTTACTAGTTTTTCGGCAGTATTGTGTTACAGGATGGCTTCTGCCATCCCGCAGATTTTATCTAAGCACATGCAGAGGCCTCACACGGTGATGTTTTGCCGGCTACAAGTCAGGGAGAAGTGCTATGTATGGGTCGTGGGGTTTGAGGCTTGCGTGGCTCCTGGCCTACAACGTGACTATAGATATTAATTATAAAAAATTTAAAAAAAAAAAAAAAAACGCAAATAATAAATAAAAAACAGGAGTTCCGCCGAAATTCGTCGGCCGAAACCTGAGGAACGACACCAAATAATTATAACAGAGTGAGGTGCGTTGGTGCGCGAGTTACGATTCTAGGTTCTATTTTTGCAGACGTGTAGTAAAACAATTTGTTTTTATTTTAATCAGTAACAAATTTATTCCTTTGAATCCAAATATACTCTACTCTACAATTTCATCTTCGATTATATCGAATGTATCTTATTTAATTTTTGCTGATCAAGTACATGATTGCGAAAATCATAAATGCTAATCTGATATTTATTTTATGAAATATAATAAATAAAAGCCTTTTTTTATTGAATATGAAATACAATGTTGAGCAGTTTAAGTTAAGTATAAAATAAATATTTATTTATTTTAAGAATTAAGAAATGTTTAGATAGCAATGGCAACTTTATATAATACAATGTTTCTATTTATACAATGTCGGGAATATGGGTGTTGGTGATGACGGTGTAGTATCCGGGATACGTAACTCGTGCATCCGCTCGAACTCAAACAGCACAAAGCGCTGGTTTCGATTTTGGATGCGGGCACCAAGGGACCGCAGACAACACACCAACACGGAACGGACTCTCCGCTCCCATCACACCGAACCGAAGAATGATTAGTAATTCATTCTAAAATAATAAAAAAAAAATCAAAACGAAAGAAATTAACTCAAAATGAAGAAACGACCTTTTTGCCTTTCGATTTATTTAACCCTAATCCTACCAAGTTAATTTTGTTACATATCCAACCAACGTGTGTCTTTTAGGCACATATGGAGTTTTAATGTTAGACTTAGAATTTTTGTAATAAAAACATTTTGTTATTTTATTTTATCTTTATTCCAAATACAGTTAAATTTATAGAAAGTGTATTATTTAATTCATTCAACTTATATAAATCATATTTTATAATAATTTTTTTTTATTTATGTTTTATTGCACTCCCAATCCAAGCAAGTTAAGTTTCTAACACATCCAACCAAACCAAGGTATGCTTTTTTGGCACATAAAAATATTGCATAAAATAATTACTTTGTAATTTAACAAAATGAATAAACATATTTAATTTATGAATTGTTTTCCTTGTTGCACTTAATACAGGTATCAGTTTTTGTCGAGTGCTCCTTGCATATATTTAGTCCACAATTACTGCAGCATTGTGGCGAAAATCTAGATATTTTAGATGGACACATATGACATCGTTTACGGCGTTTAGCTTGTTCCGATGGCGGTTCATTGGGTATGTTGTCACTAGAAGAATTCGCTAGAACATTACTAATGGTAGTAGTAAGTGACTTAGATAGGCCTCGAATACTTCGACGTCTGATTTGAGCCTCAACCATAATCCGTGCTAAATCTTTGAGGAGTAGTTTGCGCTTTTGATTACTTTTATTTTTATTCCAATCAGGAAATAAATTTATATAGATATAACGAAAGCTGCTATTCCACAAACATCAATTAGATTGAACAAAAAGAGTAATGGCCAACGCTGTGTTTTGCGTTTTACTGAATAAGCATGTGCCATCTGATCCAATGTATCTACAGCACCCTTTGTTTTATTGTAATATAAATTTATCTCTGATTTATTCTTATTTGTGGAATCTATATTTTTGTTGTGATGCATAGTGGAAAGAAGAAGCACTGTCCGTATTTTCTTCGGTACATAAGAAACCAATGTATGGTTTTTTTCGGAATCCAAATATATTTGAATGCACCTCACGCCTTGTATTTGGTAAAAAATTTGGTGGTATGCACCTTTTATTTTTTCGTAGTGTACCGACAATAGTCAAACCTTTCGACAATAAACAAATAATTGTCGAAGGTTATGTTGCGATTCGTTCGTATAAATGGTTCACATAATTCTTCTACTACGGTCTGCGCTAAATTTTGTGCTCTTTGTGGTCCTTCTTTTCCTAAATATGGTATACCATGTAAAGGATAGCTTGTAGCGCTATCACAAATCCACCACAGTTTTATACCATATTTATCCGGTTTGCTAGGTAAATACTGCCGAAATGATACCCGTCCTCGAAAAGGGACTAACTGCTCGTCAATGGTAAGATTCTCACCCGGAGCATAATGTTTCAATAAATTCTTGTTGATTAGTTCCCAAACAGTCCTAATTGGGGCTAATTTATCTTTCGCTCTACGTAGCGATCTGGTTCCTTTGCCGTCAAATCGTATATATTTCAGTATTGCGACAAATCGGTTTATCGACATACAAGCACGAAATATTGGGCTTCCAAAAAGCGGGCACCAAAATTCATTATAGTCAATAATTCCCTGTTTATTTACTCCATCCGTTATCAATAGCCCAAAAAAGCACGTAGTTCAGTTCTATCTATTTCTTTCCACAATGATCCAATTTTTTCAGATGCGTAAATATTTGTGTACTTCACAATAATATCAATTATTGCGTTGTCAAAAAACAAGTTAAAAGCTTCATCTGTGCAATCAATGCTCATACCTGGTGGAAGAATTACTTTATTCGTAGCGCCTTTAATAATATTATGACTTGGAGTACGTCGGGATTGATGAGGAACTGAATTCCAAACTAATTCATCCTTTCCAATGAACTCGCTATTTGTTTCAGGACCAATTTCATCGTCACAACTTTCACTTGCACTTTGCTCATCACGGTGGTCTGAATTTTCTTCCACAATATCAATATCACTGTGGAATTCACATCTACTTCATCCTCTTCATCATTTGCATCGGCTATCTCTTCGTCAGAACTCTCATATAATGCTTGTATTATTTCAGTTTACAAAGTGTAAATATAATATATTGAATCATTTTATATATTATATTTACACTCCGTAAATTACTAACTAAATTACATAAAAACTTAGCCCAATTATTTTACACAGAACTAAAGTAACCACTATACAATTACAAAATGACACCAATTCGCGCACACGTTTTACACAAATGCGAACAACAGTTCGATCCGACAAAAACAAACGGGAGAAATCAAAAGAGTGAGAATGCGTGCGCATGGTTAGGCAACAAAATGTTGAGCGTCCTTCGCCTTCAAACAGTATTGTACAAATAGCTCAGCTGGCCTCGTAAATAATTTATTGTTGGGCGTTGGTTCACCGTAAACCGTCGATACCGTTGAAGTGGCCTCAACTGGCCACCCGAATGCCAAATTCCAAGGGGCGACTCGCCCGCCGGTATATAAGAGTACCCAAAAAAGGGTGCGGCCGCACCTTAACTAACTGTTACGACCTCCAATAAATGTTTGACGCCGATACCGTTAAATTTCTTTACCTGGTAGAAAATTCGTCACACCAAGCTACAGCGACAAAAAAAAAACGTCGCCCTTAATTGGATCACTGGATTCAAGAAAACAAAATGTCTGCTTCGTTTTTGATTATTTGCACCACCATTTATAAAAATGCAAACACTTTATTATTCGTTTTCACACTATTCACGAAACATAATTTTTATTATTACATATATTTTATTACAATAATCCCATGCAAATTTTTTTACAAATTCCTTTAATCGTTGATTTTGTAATTTGTACGCATTTATTATTAAATCGAGGTGTCTCGAGATCGGAAAAATTATAACTCAATTTACCAAAATTTTAACACACGACCTTTTTATCACTAACTAAAAAAAAAGTGCGTCTATAATTTTATACATTCAAAACGAGACTACTTAACAAGAAAAAAATTCCCGCACCCAAACAAAACGCCAAAACGTTCTAGAAGAATATTTTTTCTTCTCTGTTTTTCGTAACGAGACACATATAACAAAAAACATTCCTCTGGAGCGCATTGCTTCGCACACACCCGATGCACATTATGTGAAGTTCTTTCGGAAAAAAATATTTGATGTAAATCAAAAATATTTGATTGAAATCAATTTTTTACGTTCTATAGGACACAAAAATGACAGATAAATTTGATTTAAATCAAATTGTAATTTTTTGAAGGATTTGATATTTTTTCGATTTGATCGACACTACCACCAACAAACATTATTGTCAATTTTGTTATGACAGCCGGCAAGCTGCGCCATGTTTATAATTTTGTATTTCGTGTTTTTTTCTTGTTGTGATCAGTTATGTTTCGTGTATAGTGTATTTTTAAAAAGTTTGTGTATTTTTAAAGAGTAATTTTTGTGTTTACGTGTTTTTAACATCGTTTTTAATTTATAAAATGGAAGCAGTTCTCTATGAATTGATGGAATCATCTCCGTCGTCGTCATCGTCATCGGACGATGCATTAAAAATGGCCTTGCTTTCGTCTTCAGATGATGAGGATTTAATGACTATCCAAGCAATCTTGTTTGAAAGGGAACCGAAAACACGGGTGCGATAGTTTTCTTAGAGCAGATATGACTCATGTAGAGTATGCCAAAAATATATAAACGTTGTGTTTTCGGTAGATAATGCTTAATTCAGGATTCGTAATAAGTTTTAAAATAAATTAACTGATTCCTCTTTAAAGTTCCGAAATAATTTTCGCGTCTCCAAGCGGATGGCAGATTACTTGCCGGAAATGTATAAGGATTCTGCACATTACAAAACCAGATTGAGTGGTGGAAGAAAGGGCACCAGTGCTGAATCTCAATGTTTAGCCTTTTTATGGTAATAAATTAAATTCTAAAAATGAACCAAAATTTATGTTAGTATATTTCTAGGTTCGCTGGTAATAAGGAGAGCTATAGGGAAGTAGCAAACCTATTTAATATAACCAAATCAGCAGCCCATACGCATATGGGAAATTTCATGGAGTTTTTGTGTGTCATTTCAGCACAATACATAAAATTTCCAAATTCTGACGAAGAGAAGTCTGAGAAAGCCAGAGAGTTTGCACAGGTATTCCCACTGAATAAGGGCGATGAAGGTTTTATGTTAAATTGTGGAGGTTTTCTATAGGATGATGTAGTAGAAGTGGACAGCTGTGGTGATATTTGGGGCGATTTTACTGGGAGTGATGGAAATGTGAAAGAATTTGAGTCAAATTGGGAGGTAGAAGGTTGAGGAGATGATGAAGATTTTATGTTAAATTGTGGACGTTTTCTATAGGATGATGCAGTAGAAGTGGACGGTTGTGGTGATATTACAGGCGGTTTTACTGGGAGTGATGGAAAGGTGTAAGGATTTGAGTCTAATAATGATGATGGATTGACTGATTTTTTAAACGATTCGTCTGGGTCCATGGCAAAATCGGGCACTATGGAATCGTCCATAGCCATAATTTCCCCAACCTCACTTTCAAAAGGCGTTTCAAGATAGGATGCCCCGCTGGTGTTGTTATTATCGATCGCCTGTTTTCTCCATTTCATAACGCATCGAAACCTCGTCTCCACTTATTGTGGTTTATAAGTCATCCCAAACGTTGCCTCTAAAACTGAAGCCAGATGTGCCCACAAAAGCTTTTTCGTTTTGAACAACTTCATAGGGCCAACATTCTTTAAATTATCCTTATACATTTGGAGAAGCATCTTTGTATGGTCATCTTGTCATTTAATTATTGTTTGGATATTTACTAAAAGAAAATATAAATTATGTAATTGTTTAAAGATTTTCTAAATAAAATATTTTACATTTTTTAGACCCTTCATCAACTATTTTTTCGGTTGAGTAGTTTTCGTCTGCGGGTTGTTTGATCTCCGGTAATTATATTTTCGTCTAAAGCTGTAATATAAAGAGTGATTTATTAACAGTTTATAATTTTCTAGGATATTAAATTTCTTTATAATATACCTGAGTCGTATTCAACGGGTAACACTGCACACAAATTATAAAATGGTACTACCGTTTCAAAATCCACTTTTACAACAGATCCGTCTATAAAATAAAAAATTTGAGGTTAGGATTTTATAATATATACATATTTATGTAACTACACAAAATTCTCACTTTGCACATTTTGTAGTAATACCATGCCGTCTTCCAGCATTACACTATTATTTTCGTCTTTTACAACACTATAATCTATTAAATTAATTTCCATTTTTTAATCGTAAACAAAACACAACACAGATCATTTATAAACACAAAAGATGGTCGCTTACGCTCTATTATCTACACACTCACAAAAAAACAACAACAAAAAATTGTAGGTTCTTTGGCAACTGTCAAAACCTGATTTATATTTTTTCCGAAAGAACTTCACATTAGTCTCGCTCTCTCATTTAATCGACGATCGCGCGGCCTTATGGTAGGGAGAAATTCGAGAATTAAAAAAACACGTCCACATGTTGGAAAATATTTTAGTACAACCCATGACACATGTTCGTACACAGGTCGCATTACCATCAGACACAACACGAGATTCGCGATAGAAATAAAACACCAAGAATGTTCGTGGGCAAGGAAATGATTGTTATGACAAAAAAAAAAAAGTCGTAACAATTGTGCATCGACAATTGGAAAAGATTTTATATGGTCAAGTATCTCTGTAAACATAGCCTGTTTTTGCGGGTCTTCATATCTCTTAAATTTGCCGCCTCAATCGATAACTAAAACGCCATTCCCAGCATTTTTTTGTTGAATGCAGTTGAGAATGGATCTGTTTATGTCTAAAGTATTCAAAAACAACGTGTAATTAGAAATAGTTACTTAACAAAAAATATAATTTCAAATTAAATTAATAATAGTTCAAATTCATCAAACTAATTTGAATAATAATAAATATTTACTTAAATAAATAAGGCATCGCATTTCTGATATCACAGAGTGTATGAATATAAATGCAATTTTGCTCTCTTGGAACGGTAATTATTTCATACGAATTATTTTTGGTTGCAAATATAATTAAATCGCATGAATTTAAATTTGTGAATTATTATATTTGCCACTCCTAGCTGGATCTGGCCATAGTAGGGCTGTCGTTTATGCAATTTGTATTTCGTCATATCATTGTATTAATATTTTAGTTCTATTCTTCAAAAACGATTACCTTATGCCGGCCAATCTTAAAGTGATTTAACACAAATTTGCCAACATCGGGGTAATAAATCAAAAGCGACGGAATTTAAAACAATAAAAGCTCAACAACCGCCGATTTACCAATTTCATGCGAACCAAACAAATACAATTGGCGAAAACGAACTTTCCCCAATAAACACTTACTAATGGCATAATTAAAACAATCTACCACTTGATTAGCCCACACTGATTTAAAAGAATAACACACTGGACGCAAAATACTCTTATCCGCTTTATCCACTTTCTATTAAATATTTTTAATGTAAACTATCTTTTAAAGATTTCCATGGTGATTTGCACTTTTCAGCTATATCATAAAATAAATGTGTAAAAGACATATGTTGAAACAAATTGCAATAGGTCTGTATTACCTGGCTTTTCCATTTTATTGCTTATTGCGTTCCAAGCACCGGCGATGGCATAGTTGTTTTTATGCAACTTATTGCTCCAATTTCCAAATACAAGGATTTTTCTCGACCTATAAACATAATGTTTGTTTTTCTTCATTATTTAAATCATTCTTTTTAGTTTATTTATTTTTAATAAAAATAATTGTTTTGGCTTCCTTTTCCCATTTTTAAGTTCTCCGTATCCACTGCTTCGTTATCAATTAGGTATTCTTCTTGATATTCGAAACTATTTCCATAGTCTAGTAAATTATTTTGTTCATCCATAAAAAAATAAATGTTCATCTTTTGCTGTCAAAATTTTTCTCAAAACGTTTGTAGAGTTTTCACTAGCGCAGTCTATATGTGAATGAGTAATATTTTTTCATTCGTTTTATTTTTATCGAAAAGAGAAATAATATCTTGATTGAGACCAAAGTTTACGTCAAAATTGTATGTATGTATGTAAAATTTAAAAACACAAAAGTAAAAAGTAAAAAAAAAAATAAAATAAAAAAATAAATTATTACCAAGTGTTTTTTGTTTTCTTTGTCTTGTTTTACAGCTTCAAGTTTCAAAATCTCATCTGGTAATGCAACGGGTATTTTAAGAATTAACGATGGTAAATTTGCCGGTGCTGCTTTATTTTGGCGTTCTTCATTTAACTCCCGGCGAAGCAACTTTACTTTTCTCTCAATAAAACTCTAATCATATATTCCCACGTTCCTGCTGAGTTTTAATTACACGATGTTAAGCTTAATACTCAGTTCAAAATGAAACGAAATTTAACCGCGCTCTGCAAAAATCTATTTATTTTCGCGTGAACTAAAAATGAAATTTTATTTGGAGAATTTTTATTTTTTTAAATGGATACATTTGTTTATTTTACGTGAATAAATTAAATTAAATTGATTTTATTTAAAATTAATAGATTTATGGCATTTAAAAAATTTGATTAAATGTCAAAATTTTCTGTGAAAATGAGCCAAGTCTGGTGAGTAAGCCTCATGGAATAGAACTTCGCAGCTGAATGATTCCAACGTGTTGCGAACCGGTTTTGCCGTTTGTGATGGAGCATTGTCTTCAACAAAAATGACTTTGTGTTGTCTCTTTTGGTATTCTGGCCTTGTTGGTAACGTTTAGTATTCCACATCTTCGAATTGTTTTGAAGCTTTTCCATACGTTTCTTCTCTGCAACATTACCACTTTTGAAACGCCGGAAGCATCGTTCACACGTATTTTGCGATGGAGTTGTACACCTGGTAAACAGGTTTGTATCAACTAACGTGAAACATTTCTAAATCGAAATGTTTCATAGTCAACATTATAAAATTTTATATAACCTAAATCCACCGATTCGTTAGATAACATTTCCTCTGGTACTGAGATAAAATTACAATTTTCAATTACAAAACGGACCGTTTCTGAAAACTTTTGTACGATAATTTTAAATAAAGTTACGTCAAATTTCATATCTATGAAAAACACGGTTGCTAAATGCTGTTCGGAAGTTCATATCTATATACCCCAAAGGATATCAACATTTTTAGCGATCCTTAAAAATATTGCAACATCCAATTGCATGTTTTGAAAATAGGCACTTTTTACTTTAATAGGTCGTATTGAAAACAGCTCGATACAACATTTAGAGAAGTTTACAATCGTTTCTTCTGAAATTCTTCCCAAAATTGTGACTAGTATCTCTAAATCAAAAGATTGGTATCGGATAAAGATTCATCTTGGTTTAATCATAATGTTCGGAATTAGATATAATCTCGTAAAATCAAAACCACAACTTCTAAATTCAATTCCTGATGTTTCACTAAAACTTGCAAATAATTTTAAATGGTCCACGGAATTATTTAATATCTTTTGAAATATGATACTCGACTCGTTCAAATTATTCGGAATTAGCTCGGTGTCGAACTTTAATTGACAATTTTTATATTTTTTTTCATACCCGCCAAATTTTTGCTCTGGACTTTGTCACACATACAGGCTGTCCAAAAAAAATCTACAAATCCCTTCCCACAAACCTAACTGAATCGCCAGATGTGCCATCTGTTTGCTTCTTTTGCGATATTGTCGGTAAAACAGTATTGCATTGCGCATTATTTCATGCTGACATTTAGGGGCCAACCATTCGCAGCACATTACAATATTCGCACAGTATTCTATCGTTATGCATATTAAACAAAAGAAAAAAAATTCTTTGTCACGAGCGCGAATGCACCGTTACAAAAGTTAATATTTATCATCTGTAATAGAAAATTACAGATTAGTTTAAAATAATAAAAAATATATAAATTATTGTCTTACTAAATCCGGTCCAATTGCATGTTTATATAACGGCCAATCCTGAAATGTGTTGCATAAAGAACTATCTTCAATTTTAAGAAGTTCCGTAACTCTTTGTTGTGTGCTCAGTTGCCACTTTTCTAATACAGTTTCTTTTGGGCTCCGCATGTGGCGTAATTCAATTTTTATTGCACCATAATTGATAACAATTTCTAGTAGGAATATAATAAAATAATATTGTAATAATTTTGGAATTTGAAGTATTACAGATTTATATAGAAGTTGCGTTTTTTTTTTTAAAAATGGTTTGAGTATGCGATAACATTTATCATTTATTTAATAAATTTTACCGTAAAAAATTATTCTTTTTAAATAAAATAAGTTTATTATTCTTATTCAATATACGTAGATAATATAATAAATATAATCAATAAAATTACCATTTGCGTTTCCCAAATCTGCTTGATTTTTCGGTCTTGATATTTAAACTTATGGTACTTCCCTAAGTGTTGGAAAACTATAATAGATGCCTGTAATAGTGTGACTTCGTGCGTCAGAACCGAGTGGATTGTTTATTTCAAAATCACCCGCAAACAAAAAAAGAATTTTAATTGGAATAAGAATTTTATTTCAAAAATCTTCCCAAATTAAAATTCTAATCAAAATATAAGTCCTTTACAATTTTTTTTCTTTTCAATTATATATTTAACCCCCCCCCCCCCCCCCCCCCCCCCTCGTATGTATTATATTTTTATATTAGTTTTTAATTTGTTTTGCGTTTATGCGAAATGAAATTATTAATTTTATCGCGTGCGTTCTTCACTCGGAAAGATGACAGCTTATATGGAAGTGATTTTTTGCTTTATTTTCATTTTACATTTTTTTTTCGTTTATTTATGTTGTCAACATTGTGTATATCAACAATGCCAGTATAATCGTACGGCTTATTTTGTATGCGCTCGTGCGCGGTTGATTTATGTAAGTTGATTTTATTTTTATATCGATTAATTATTTTAATTTTCGAATTGATTTGTATGTCGCACGGTTGTGTATCGCGTATTATATGTCGTATTCGTCAAAGTTTATAGAATCAATTATTTTGCGAATAATTGAGTTGCTACAGATTTATTAGGCAATTTCCCGAGAATTGTGTGCATGGAAAAGAAATCTACTGTTGTATTTTTAAATATTAGTTTTACGGGTTTCAGACTAAAAGTGTTCGAATTGTTCATGTTCAAAGCGTGAACAACGCATTTAAATGTCGAAGCAAACACCAATTCATAAATTCAGTACGGCTTGGAAAATGGCGACCCAGTAAAACATGAAAACACTCGTTTTGATAATAAATTTTATTTTGCTTGTTGTCACTAACACAGGTTTTTGCACAATGAAAACTTATTACAAAAATATACATTTTTTACATTTCAATATTGCCAACTTAAAGATTGCTAATTAACAAACTTTACTTAAAAAATCCAGAATGATTAATTATTAAGCTATACTGAATGTTGACTATTTTTCTTGTGAGTACACAACTAGATTGCTGACAATAAAATATATGAATAAAGAGTACTAATTGGTTTTATGTCAAACCAATGAATTTCACAATTTTCTAAAATTTGAAAAATGGTTTTTAATTTTGTTTCTGAGTTTCGAAACCAAAGATTACATGCCCAACCGTAGAATACCATGGTTCGCCACTGTCACCGAGAGAGAAAGTGCAAGAATATATGGAAGTATCATAAGCGCACTATTTTATCTCATTCGATGGCCGCTCTAGTTTCGACAAATTATAGTGAATTCGGCAACCAAAAATTTTCAGCAATTCGACAATTTTTTTTAAAATAGTGCGTTAAGTTCAATGGCCATGTCGAAGAAGCTATAACATTAATTTTATTTCGGTTATGTTTGTTGTAATATTTATTAACTTGGTATTATAATGTTATTATTAAAAATTAAATTTTAACTTTATTTTATGCTCCATGTGTAATGCCGGTGTAGTGTGGCATCGTTGTGTGCGGCGGCCGATGGGCTGTATTGCAACTTGATTAAACTCGATTAAATAATTTTTTTTTTCCAAATATATTCTTCTTTGGTTTCGTATTATTGCTCGTCCTGTCGTTTCCATGCATATGTACACCTTTTGATGATGTATTCACTCTGTTTGTACGTAGAGACTTAGCGTCGAGTTTGCGAGATGTTATGGTAGCAATATTTATGATGAGAATATTGGTCTACAATATTTTAACCGCTACAAAGCGAATAACTCTTGTTTTTGAATGGTATGTAAATTCTTCCATGTTATTTATAATATTGATTTGACATCTTTTTAGTTCAATGCGATTTGCATCGGACTGCATGTGAATTGCAATAAATGAGGATACCAAACGATCCTCCCGCAATTTATGTGTGTGATTTAGTTTGTAATTATAAAAAAAATATTTATTTTTAACTTTTTGTTTTCTTTATAATTTTATTACACTAATTTTACAATTTTTCCGATTTCGTTAGCGTTGGGGGAATCAATACTTTACTATGCTCTTCAGAGTTAGATTATTGAATGATTTTTCTTATCCTCTAATAATTTTCTTAATACTTCTTAAAACTTGTTTCAACATGTTTTATTATCTTATCTCTAATCCGTGAAAATTATTGTCTTGAAATATTTATCTTTAAAATAGTATTGTTGAGTGAGCATTTTTCTCTTAAATTTTAATGGGTTCATGGAATGTATCTCGCATCATATTCATTAAATATTTTTCGGTACCAGATTCAAATCAAATTCGTAAAGTGTCAATTAAAAGTATGGCATTTGTTTACAGTGGTGAAGAATTAGTTTCAGATTTTACAAATAATTCTAAAAACTCCGTATAATCATTCAGGGGGTCGAGTGAACCATCTACATTAAAATTCACTGAATAATTTTGAGTCGCGTATTTTGAGCCATAGTAGTAAAAAGGTCGTTGGGGTTGGCTCGTGATGATGGATTGTGCGAAAATTTACTTTTTCCCTTATTCCTTTAAAATCAATGTGGATTATATCGTGGTGAACTGGTGAGTATCAACACTTTATTGTACTCTTCAGTGTTAGGTTATTGAATGATTTTTCTTATCCTCTAACAATTTTCTTAATACTTCTTAAAACTTGTTTCAACATGTTTTATTTTCTTATCTAATTCGTGGAAATTATTGTCTTGAAATATTTATCTTTAAAATAGTATTGTTGAGTGAGCATTTTTCTCTTAAATTTTAATGGGTTCATGGCATGTATCTCGCATCATATTCATTAAATATTTGTCGGTACTAGATTCAAATTAAATTCGTAAAGTGTCAATGAAAAGTATGGCATTTGTTTACAGTGGTGAAGAATTAGTTTCAGATTTTACAAATAATTCTGAAAACTCCATACAATCATTCAGAGGGACGAGTGAACCATCTATCCATTAAAATTCACTGAATAATTTTGAGTCACGCATTTAACGTTTACCCTCGCGTATGTGACGTTTACCCTCACGGATAAGTTTAACCTCTTGCAAGGCTAAAAGCGATATCTCTTCTTGACTCCATCGCATTTTGACAATAGTGTGCTCGTTCTCGCGTTGTCTATCCAGTTCGTCTGGATGAGCTCTTCTTTTATGCACACCCATTCTGGTCTTGGTGGTAAAAACTCTTTCACAGTACTCGCACGATAGGGTGGGTACTGGGGGATTTGAAATCGACCTTCTTCTTAATTGGTTGTCACGAGCAGTGCGGCCCGTGACCTAGTTATCCGAGGCATATTGTTTGAAGTTGAACCAATTGTTTTTGAACCATATGGTAACCCATATGGTCTAAGTCTTCTGCATTTGCCACAGTGAAATGAATCACTGCGCCCGGCGGGCACCACGGGGAGGAGCAAGATAGGCACGTCTACGATCCCTTAAAGATAGTGCAGTTTAAGAGAGTCATAGTTACTCCCGTATAAATAGGTCGTTGCGGTTGGCTCGTGATGATGGATTGCACAAAAATTTACTTTTTTCCTTATTCCTTTAAAATCAATGTGGATTATATCGTGGTGAACTGGTGAGTATCAACACTATTGTACTCTTCAGTGTTAGGTTATTGAATGATTTTTCTTATCCTCTAACAATTTTCTTAATACTTCTTAAAACTTGTTTCAACATGTTTTATTTTCTTATCTCTAATTCGTGGAAATTATTGTCTTGAAATATTTATCTTTAAAATAGTATTGTTGAGTGAGCATTTTTCTCTTAAATTTTAATGGGTTCATGGCATGTATCTCGCATCATATTCATTAAATATTTGTCGGTACTAGATTCAAATTAAATTCGTAAAGTGTCAATGAAAAGTATGGCATTTGTTTACAGTGGTGAAGAATTAGTTTCAGATTTTACAAATAATTCTGAAAACTCCATACAATCATTCAGAGGGACGAGTGAACCATCTATCCATTAAAATTCACTGAATAATTTTGAGTCACGCATTTAACGTTTACCCTCGCGTATGTGACGTTTACCCTCATGGATAAGTTTAACCTCTTGCAAGGCTAAAAGCGATATCTCTTCTTGACTCCATCGCATTTTGACAATAGTGTGCTCGTTCTCGCGTTGTCTATCCAGTTCGTCTGGATGAGCTCTTCTTTTATGCACACCCATTCTGGTCTTGGTGGTAAAAACTCTTTCACAGTACTCGCACGATAGGGTGGGTACTGGGGGATTTGAAATCGACCTTCTTCTTAATTGGTTGTCACGAGCAGTGGCCCGTGACCTAGTTATCCGAGGCATATTGTTTGAAGTTGAACCAATTGTTTTTGAACCATATGGTAACCCATATGGTCTAAGTCTTCTGCATTTGCCACAGTGAAATGAATCACTGCGCCCGGCGGGCACCACGGGGAGGAGCAAGATAGGCACGTCTACAATCCCTTAAAGATAGTGCAGTTTAAGAGAGTCATAGTTACTCCCGTATAAATAGGTCGTTGCGGTTGGCTCGTGATGATGGATTGCACAAAAATTTACTTTTTCCCTTATTCCTTTAAAATCAATGTGGATTATATCGTGGTGAACTGGTGAGTATCAACACTTTATTGTACTCTTCAGTGTTAGGTTATTGAATGATTTTTCTTATCCTCTAACAATTTTCTTAATACTTCTTAAAACTTGTTTCAACATGTTTTATTTTCTTATCTCTAATTCGTGGAAATTATTGTCTTGAAATATTTATCTTTAAAATAGTATTGTTGAGTGAGCATTTTTCTCTTAAATTTTAATGGGTTCATGGCATGTATCTCGCATCATATTCATTAAATATTTGTCGGTACTAGATTCAAATTAAATTCGTAAAGTGTCAATGAAAAGTATGGCATTTGTTTACAGTGGTGAAGAATTAGTTTCAGATTTTACAAATAATTCTGAAAACTCCATACAATCATTCAGAGGGACGAGTGAACCATCTATCCATTAAAATTCACTGAATAATTTTGAGTCACGCATTTAACGTTTACCCTCTCGTATGTGACGTTTACCCTCACGGATAAGTTTAACCTCTTGCAAGGCTAAAAGCGATATCTCTTCTTGACTCCATCGCATTTTGACAATAGTGTGCTCGTTCTCGCGTTGTCTATCCAGTTCGTCTGGATGAGCTCTTCTTTTATGCACACCCATTCCGGTCTTGGTGGTAAAAACTCTTTCACAATACTCGCACGATAGGGTGGGTACTGGGGGATTTGAAATCGACCTTCTTCTTAATTGGTTGTCACGAGCAGTGGCCCGTGACCTAGTTATCCGAGGCATATTGTTTGAAGTTGAACCAATTGTTTTTGAACCATATGGTAACCCATATGGTCTAAGCCTTCTGCATTTGCCACAGTGAAATGAATCACTGCGCCCGGCGGGCACAACGGGGAGGAGCAAGATAGGCACGTCTACGATCCCTTAAAGATAGTGCAGTTTAAGAGAATCATAGTTACTCCCGTATAAATAGGTCGTTGCGGTTGGCTCGTGATGATGGATTGCACAAAAATTTACTTGTTCCCTTATTCCTTTAAAATCAATGTGGATTATATCGTGGTGAACTGGTGAGTATCAACACTTTATTGTACTCTTCAGTGTTAGGTTATTGAATGATTTTTCTTATCCTCTAACAATTTTCTTAATACTTCTTAAAACTTGTTTCAACATGTTTTATTTTCTTATCTCTAATTCGTGGAAATTATTGTCTTGAAATATTTATCTTTAAAATAGTATTGTTGAGTGAGCATTTTTCTCTTAAATTTTACTGGGTTCATGGAATGTATTTCGCATCATATTCATTAAATATTTGTCGGTACCAGGTTCAAATCAAATTCGTAAAGTGTCAATGTAAAGTATGAAATTTGTTTGCAGTGGTGAAGAATTAGTTTCAGATTTTACAAATAATTCTGAAAACTCCATACAATGATTCAGAGGGACGAGTGATCCATCTATCCATTAAAATTCACTGAATAATTTTGAGTCGCGTATTTAACGTTTACCCTCGCGTATGTGACGTTTACCCTCACGGATAAGTTTAACCTCTTGCAAGGCTAAAAGTGATATCTCTTCTTGACTCCATCGCATTTTGACAATAGTGTGCTCGTTCTCGCGTTGTCTATCCAGTTCGTCTGGATGAGCTGTTCTTTTATGCACACCCATTCCGGTCTTGGTGGTAAAAACTCTGTTACAGGCTGGCTACTGCCAACCTGCAGATATTCACTAAGCTCCTGCAGAGGCCTCCACGGTGATGTTTTGCCGGCTACGTTCTCAGCGAGAAGTGCGAGGGTCGTGGGGTTTGAGGCATGCAGGGCTCCTGGCCTACACCGTGATTAACAGATAATTATAAATTGGATAGACGCAAATAATAATAATAATACCCGGGTTCCGCCGAAATTCGTCGGCCGGAACCTGAGGAACGAACAAAAATAATTATAAAGGAGGAGAGAGGTGCCTTGGTGCGCGCATCCATTCGAATTCAAACAGGGCCAAAGCCCCGGTTACGAAATTGGATGCGGGCACCAAGGGACCGCACTACACACACCGACACAGAGGGAGCCTCCGCTCCCATCACACACAACCGAAAATTTTAGTGATTCATTTTATTTGTAGGGAAAACAACAAAAGGAAACCACTTCCCGAAAGAAGAAAAAGAAAGAGAGAGAAGCGAGAGAGAGAAGCGAGAGAGAGAACAACACGCATCGAGCGCGCACCCGCTGTGCGGCGCTCGATTACAAAATATATAAAAATTTAAATTTAATAAAAAAAATTTAAGAAAATAATCAGAAAAATTAAAAATAAAAATAAAAAAAAATTGTACCTTAATTATAACAGTTAATGTTGCGGCCTTGCGCCGTTCTTGTTGCGGGGCCTCTCCCCGATAAAATTGGGTTGCGGCCTTGCGCGGCCGTCATGCCACAGGGTCGCCGCCCCGGACCGTTGCGGCTTTGGTGCCGTTTAGTATTTTGGCCTTGACTGGCCGCCAAAATAAATTAGGCGATGCGGGGCCTTTCCCCGATAAAATAAAACGAATGGCCTCAACTGGCCACCCGAAACTCGTTGGGCGTTGGCTCGCCTTACCGCATGCACCCCCAATGTCACCTGGATCGGACACCAAAGCGGTGAAACGGTGTCTGGCCAAAACCGTAATTATCACCAAAAAAAAACTTTTGGGGCGTTGGCTCGCCTTCAAAAATCCAGAAAAATATTTGAGTGGCCTCACCTGGCCACCCGTTATATTGTACGGCACCCGTAAATAATGCGGCACCCGTAAGTAGTGTGGCACCCGTTGAAAAATGTGGCACCCGTTGATAAATGTGGCACCAGTAAATAATGCGGCGCCCTTTGGAAAATGTGGCACCCGTTGAAAAATGTGGCACCCGTTGCTAATGCGGCGCCTGCTGACAATGTACCATCCGTGATATTGTACGGCACCCGTAAATAATGCGGCACCCGTAAGTAATGCGGCACCCGTTGGAAAATGTGGTAACCGTTGATAAATGTGGCACCCGTTATATTATGCGGTGCCCGTTGGAAAATGTGGTAACCAATAAATTGTACACGAGCCTCTATTAGCCTTTCGTAAAAATAAAAAACTGTAGCGCCGTCGTACCAACCAGAACTCACTTATAAATCACCGCAAATTTGGTAACTATTAAATGTTCAACTGCCGTTTAACTCAAAACACCAAAATCGAGAACGTAACCACCTAAATTACACTCTTTGCACAAGAAAAAATTAGGTGTAATAAATTCCACTTGAGCGTTGATTTGCTAACAATCCATAAAAAACTAATGTTGGGGCGATTTTCTATTGACCGACCCTCCGATACCAACTTAAACTCAACTTCACAAATAAATTTTTATTATCTTTATAATGTTTAATATTTTATTTTTATTATAATTTTTATATTCACAATCCACACGAGATTTTTTTATCATTCAAAAAAAAACAACTTGAATTTATAAAAGAATTGAAACTCGAAAAATCACAAACTAACTCAAAGAAAATCACTACTCGAATGACAAACAAAAAAAATATTCGAGCGTCGCACAGCTCGTAAAACGTTCTAGAAGAAATTAATCTCTCTTCTCTGTCTCTCCCTTATATCAAATTTTCGTTGATATAAGGGAGATAGACATATAAGAAAAACATTTCTTCCAAAACGTTTTACTTTGCACACACTCGATGCGCATTGTTATCTCTCTCTCTCCTATTTTTGTTCCGTTGCCAACATAACCGAAGAAAACACACAAGAATCCATCCACCAAGACGCCACGTTCACACATTGAAAAACTCGGACGCAAGAAACCATGGAGAATGGAAACAAATTTACCAAAAAAATGTCTTGTTAAGACAATACAGTCGTAACAACTCTTTCACAGTACTCGCACGATAGGGTGGGTACTGGGGGATTTGAAATCGACCTTCTTCTTAATTGGTTGTCACGAGCAGTGGCCCGTGACCTAGTTATCCGAGGCATATTGTTTGAAGTTGAACCAATTGTTTTTTAACCATATGGTAACCCATATGGTCTAAGCCTTCTGCATTTGCCACAGTGAAATATCACTGCGCCCGGCGGGTACCACGGGGAGGAGCAAGATAGGCACGTCTACGATCCCTTAAAGATAGTGCAGTTTAAGAGAGTGATAGTTACTCCCGTATAAATAGGTCGTTGCGGTTGGCTCGTGATGATCGAATGCACAAAAATTTACTTTTTCCCTTATTCCTTTAAAGTCAATGTGAATTATATTGTGGTTAACTGGTGAGTATCAACACTTTATTATACTCTTCAGAGCTAGGTTATTGAATGATTTTTCTTATCCTCTAATAATTTTTTTCATACTTCTTAAAATTTGTGTTACAGGCTGGCTACTGCCAACCTGCAGATTTTCACTAAGCGCATGCAGAGGCCTCCACGGTGATATTTTGCCGGCTACATTCTCAGGGAGAAGTGCGAAGGGTCGTGGGGTTTGAGGCATGCATGGCTCCTGGCCTACACCGTGATTAACAGAAAGTTGGGGGAAACGCAAATAATAAATAGACTGGAGTTCCGCCGAAATTCGTCGGCCGGAACTTGAGGAACGAACACAACAAAATTATAAACCCAGAACGGTGCCTTGGTGCGCGCATCCATTCGAATTCAAACGGGGACTAGCTCTGGTTACGAAATTGGATGCGGGCACCAAGGGATCGCAATCAACACGCCGACACAGAGGGAGTCTCCGCTCCCATCATACCGACCTAAAAATTTAATAATAATTCATTTTTTTATTATTTAAACACAACAAAAATAAAATAAAGAAACCCACCTTCCCACGAGGAAAACAAGAAAGGTAGAGAACGAGAGAGAGAAGCGAAAGCAATGCACATCGAGCGCGCACCCGCTGTGCGGCGCTCGATTACAAAAATATAAAATTTTTAAATTTAATAAAAAATTTTGGAGGTAAATATATAAAGAGAAAATATAAAAATAAAAACAAAAGCAAAAAAAATATAAAAAAAAATCGTACCTTAATTAAAAAAAATTCATAAAATAAAAAATTCTGTTGCGGCCTTGCGCGGCCGTCATGCCTCAGGGTCGCCGCCCCGGACCGTTGCGGCTTTGGTGCCGTTACCACACTGATGTTGGTGCGACCTGGAGCGGTCGTCCGTTGCGGGGCCTCCCCGATACCAATATATAAAACACGAGGGGCCGGTTGGCCACCCGAACCTCGTTGCGGGGCCTCTCCCCGATACCAAAAAAATACAAAAATAACGAATAGCCGGTTGGCTACGCGTTAGCTGCGGCAGACCACCGATAACAATTACCGTTGCGGCAGACCACCGATAACAAACAAAACAAACAATAGCCGGTTGGCTACCGTTATCGTTGCGGGGCCTCTCCCCGATACAAGAATCACAAAAATTGGGCGTAGTTTCGCCGAAACCGTAAAACTCGTTGAGCGTATTTTCGCCAAAACCGTAAAAATATTGGGTGTTGGCTATCCAAAACCCGTAGAAACTCGTTCTGCACTTTTCCGCCAAGACCGCAATTATGAATGGCCTCACCTTGCAGCCAGTTAAATCCGGTACACGCTCATCGGTTTATGAAAAATACGCGAACCAATCAAACGTGGTTACGTGAGTATTCACCTGGGTGTTGCGGTGCTCGTTAAGATGCGGTACTTCACAAGTAGCTTTATCACCACGGAATTATTGGTTTCTCCACGTACCAAAAACTACATGCGATATAATAATTTTAAAACTCTGTTTCCGATTTTAACCAAATTTTATTTACTAGATAGTATTTGTATTTGTATTATCTTTTTATTTTATATTGGTTCCAAAACAACTTAGCACTTTAACAAATTATATAATATTTTTTCCAAATTAAATAATAACTTAACATATTTTGACTTTTTCAAATTAAATAATAACTTTATCTTATTTTGCTTTTAATTTTTTTTTTTTATTTTCACCATCGACTCGACAAGATGGTTGAAATTTTTCTTTTTCCAAAAAAAAAAACAAAAAATTGCTCGACTTTTATCAACCAAAAACAACTCAAAACTTGACTGATTCAAAATCACAACTTGAATGATCATCAAAAAAAATTCTCCCGCCGCACAAACGACGCGCAAAAACATTCCAGAAGAATACCTTTCTTCTCTGTCTCTCTTTTACATCAATTCGCATTGATGTAAAAGAGACGCATATAAGAAAAACATTCTTATGGAATGTTTTGCTTTACACTCACACTCGATGCGCACTGGTCTCGCTCTCTCTCCCATTCTCGTTCCATTACCAACCAAACAAAGAAAAAAAACACAAGAATACATCCAACATTTACCGCGTGTGGACGCCAAACTACACCCGGACGCAAACAAACCCGGACGCAAAACAACCGAGGGAAATAAACACAAAAATTTACAAAGAATGGGGATGTAATCAATAAAAAATGAAATTCTGGTATTGTTGACGACAACACAGTCGTAACACTTGTTCCAACATATTTTATTATTTTATCTCTAATTCGTGGAAATTATTGTCTTGAAATATTTATCTTTTGTATTGTAGAGTGAACATTTTTCTCTTTAATTTTAATGGGTTCATGGAATGTATTTCGCATCATATTCATTAAATATTTGCCGGTACCAGAGTCAAATTAAATTCGTAAAGTGTCAATGAAAAGTATGGCATTTGTTTACAGTGGTGAAGAATTAGTTTCAGATTTTACAAACAATTCTGAAAATTCCGTACAATCATTCAGGGGCTTGAGTGAACCATCTTTTACAGGTTGGCTACTGCCAACCTGCAGATTTCACTAAGCGCATGCAGAGGCCTCCACGGTGATTTTTGCCGGCTACGTTCTTAGGGAGAAGTGCTAAGGTCGTGGGGTTTGAGGCTTGCATGACGCTCCTGGCTTACACCGTGATCATACAGAAAGTTGGGGGGAACGCAAATAATAATAACAACCGTATGTTCCGCCGAAATTCGTCGGCCGGAACTTGAGGAACGAACAAAGAAATAATCATAAGAGAGAGAGAGAGGTGCCTTGGTGCGCGCATCCATTCGAATTCAAACAGGGCAAAGCCCCGGTTACGAAATTGGATGCGGGCACCAAGGGACCGCAAACACTAAACCGACACAGAGGGAGTCTCCGCTCCCATCACACCACACCGAAAAATTAGTAATTCATTTTATAATTAATTTTTTTTTTTTTTTTTTTTTAAAAGGAAAACAAAAAGAAAACAACTTCCCGAAAAAAAGAAAGGGAGGGAACGAGAGAGAGAGAGAAATGCGTACCGAGCGCATGCACTTGTTGTGCGGCGCTCGATTACAAAATTTGAAATTTTAATATAATATAATAATATGTAAAAATAAAATCAAAAGTAGAAAAAAAATAAAATAAAAATGGTACCTTAATTAACTAGTTTAAAAAAAAACTGTTGCGGCCTTGCGCCGTTGCTGTTGCGGCAGACCACTGATAAATAAAACATAGCCGGTTGGCTACCCCGTTGCGGCAGACCACCGATACCAAAAAAATATAAAACACGAGGGCCGGTTGGCCACCCTTTACGTTGCGGGGCCTTTTCGCGATACCAAAATATAAAAAGGAACGGGCAACCGGTTGGTTGGCTACCCGTCGTTGCGACCTTGGGCAATCGTCCGTTGCGGGGCCTTTCCCCGATACCAATAATAATTATAAAAAACACGAGAGGCCGGTTGGCCACCCGTTACGTTACGACCTTGGGCGGTCGTCCGTTGCGGGGCCTTTCCCCGATACCAATAATAATAAGTGGCCGCAACTGGTCACCCGTAAATAAATATATAAGCGTTGCTCCACCAAAACTAAAAATATTAATCCTTTGACCGGTCGGCCACCTGGTTCGGTAGAGGTCCTTCCGCCTTTGTTGGACGTCGTTCCACTGATTAACGCTGCCGCTGTGCCCGCCCGACACAGGTGCTAAAAGTCTGATGTAAATTGTAAGACCCCGTGAGGCCACTGCTATAGTTGCGGTACAACTTTGCCGTTATTATTATGACACCACGTTAGACTACCCGTTATCGATCTGAGTGGGCCTTCCACCGAAATAAAAATTACCACGTTGTTTGCCATCTGGTATTTGGGCGTGGTGCCGCCGAAAATTTTTGGCCTCGACTGGCCACTCTTTAGTTAATTGCGGTATACGGTGATTTATGTGCGCTTCCCCCACGAGTTAATAACAGCGTCCTTGGAGATGCGACGCAGATATAGATACACAGCGCCCGCACCTAAACTTCTCGATAACATTTTTTTTTTACACAATAAATTTTCCGCTTCTCCGTTTATCGAAATAAACATGCACCAATCACAACAACCGTTTTTCGTATTAGGTAAGTACACCACAACCTACTACACACTATTCTACACAAGAAAACAGACTGACCTGTTTTATAAGAACTCCCAAACTGTCTTTTTTTTAGACCAATATCGTGTTTAAATACGGTACCCGTTTGTACTGTGCCGCCTTAGTAAATAACCAGGACACTCACTTACTACCACCAAGAAACACTTTCGTAACTATACCCGTCTCTCAATTTACCTTCGCGGTCAATATTTTCGGAATCCAAACCAAAAAAAAAATAAAAAAAAAAAATGACGACGTTAACTATCCGTTGAACACCCACTGTTCCAATTTGCCATTCACAATGAAAAATAATCAAAATGTCCACTCAAAATCTTGAAATAATTTTTATTTCACAATATCGTTTTATTTTAAATTATTTATAATAATTTTAGTCACCAAAATAAATAAATGGACTTAGCCAAATCAAAATATCCAAAAACTGGACTCTATCGAAATCACAACCTTAATTTTTTTTTTTATTAACCACAAACAAAATTTTGTATCCAAAAAAAACCAAACTTTAATCAAACAAAATCACCACTCGAATGACAACAAGAAAAAAATTCTTGCGCCGCACAACTCGTAAAACGTTCTAGAAGAAATTAATCTCTCTTCTCTGTCTCTCCTTTATATCAAATTTTCGTTGATATAAAAGAGAGAGACATATAAGAAAAACATTTCTTCCAAAACGTTTTACTTTGCACACACTCGATGCGCACTGTTCTCTCTTTCCCTCATTCTCTCTCACCTCTGCGCCACCACACGATGGGGCACAAAACAAAACGTCGAGAGTGCGTTCAGCACACATTTGAGGTGAATAAAAAAAACAAAAAATGGTGGTTGCGACCAACACAGTCGTAACACATCTATCCATTAAAATTCACTGAATAATTTTGAGTCGCGTATTTTAAACCATAGTATAAATAGGCCGTTGAGTTGGCTCTTGATGATCGAATGCACAAAAATTAACTTTTTCCCTTATTCGTTTAAAATCAATGTGGATTATATCATGGTGAACTCTATATTGTATAGTTATGGGTTTTGCGTAAGTGGCTTCCTATCTCAATCATGTATTTACGAGTAATACAATTATTTAACCAGTAACAAATTTATTTATTGAAGTATTCTTTATTATGTGTTTCTTTACTAAGACTGATCACAACAGTGCTGCTGTTAGTAAATAATATTTGGTTTAAATACCCGTAGCATTCCTTGTGTTAACAGTAGAATGCGAAATCGTTATCTTTAAATTTACTTTATATGAAATATGAAACAAAAAGATTAATTTAAATTTATTTATAAGATATAAATGAAAAGGTTATATTGGTTATTCATAACCGTTGTTTTATTTGTAGTAACAGTGTGGTGGTATCCACCACACTGCAAATTTATCTAAACACGTGGAGGCCTCTAACGGTGATTTTGCCGGCTTATTCTCAGGGTTTTGGTTCGTGGGGATGTTGAGGCTTACGTGCTTCTGGCATACACCGCATATACTCAAGACATGACATCAAGAGAAGGACTGAAACTAAACACTTGTAATAAAGTCGAGGAAGATTTGGGGAAATGAAAAAAAAAATAAACCGGGTGTGCCCTTTTAGGGACGACCGGATTCACCCACTCATAACCGACTCATACACCCCCAGTAAACCATAAGTCATATATTATTTTTTGTTTCATCATATATCGGTCCTAAGTTAGTCAGTTTGGAGGTTTGATATCACAATTCGATCACCAAGTTGACCACTACCTAGCAAAATATCATAAATTAGATTTTCGTCTGACACGAAGTCATACATTGATTTTTTTTATGACTATATAAAAAATAGATTTTTTAGTTTCGAATAACATTATTCAAAAAATGTTTCAAACATCACAAAGTGGTCATTATACGGGTTGGTATAATTTTAAAAGCATAGTCATAGTGATATATCAACTTTTTGAACAATTAATTTGATTTATTCATTTGTTTTATTTATGTGTCTAATATGTGATCAAAATATAGTTTTGTTGTAATTTAATGTCCTAGAATTTTAAATTTAATTATCAAATTTATGACATTCTTCCTCCGTTTCGGATATCTGCATCATCTTTCTTGCGTTTTATTGGCAACATGCCACTCTAAATCTCGCGCTTAATTTTGCTTTTCATTATCTGTATTGATAAACAATTTGGTTAGAAAAAGTAAAACTTTTAAAAAATAATGAAACGTACCTTTCAATTTGGTAGTGGTGCGCTACCTGGTTGCCTCAACAAATCATTGACTTTCTCTGGTGGCCAATACAACGAATCAATGCCATCTGCTATGGCAGATACACCATCCGCACCTCCATCAACAAATTGTGCCCACTCATTTTCCACAACTCATGTATTGGTAACAACTGTGAGCTACGATTAATTGTTTTCTACCGTTTGCATGATAGAATAGGCCATTTATATTGCTCTGTATATTTTTATTTTATAAAAATTTCCTATTAATATTTTTAATTAAAATTTAACAATATTTTTCGACTAAACGCCAATACAATTTTGATTGCACTGAGTTTTGAGGTTAAAACTTGACAATTAACTTGTATGTTGATTCTCTTTTCGTTTCATATATTCAATTTATATTGATCATAAAACCAGCTAAACATCATTAAATATATGGATCTCCCTTTAACACATAGCATTTGATTACTAAATATTTTCTTTGTCTATAGTAACATATTGGTCATATTATAACATTATATAGATCATATTAACCCATTTTTGACCAACCACGTGCGTTTGCGCAACATCAGATTATGTTTAAAAAAAAATAACTGTACATTTTATTTTTACATATTTTACACTTGATTTAACGTCAACTGTATTTGGGCTAGATGAAGAGGTTGACGGTCTTGGTGAACACGGAATTGAATGGGTTTGGGTTGCGTTTATCCAGTCCAAAGTAAAGGGATCCAAACTGCTGCAAGCACTTGCTGTTGGTGCGTGTTCATTGTAAACATATTTTGCCACAATAAAAATTCTCTAGCATCATACTCATTTAAACATGTAAGTTAACGGACCTACATTCACCACTCGTTCATTGTCCTAAATTATATTTTTACTCGTATTTACTTAGAATCCGGAAATAATGCGTCTAAATCCCACTCCGTTATTCCTCTCAACGATTCGTTAGTAATTCATAATATTAGTAAAATAATAATAAATATGCATTTCACTATGCATTTTCATTTTACCGTTTAATTTCGGAAACAGATATACAAGGTCCCATTCCGACAATAATTGCGCCAAAGGAACATCGCTATCGCTTACATTTATAATCACATGGCCTTCAATAATATTGGCCATTTTCGCTTTTAAAAAAATTATGTTAGGTATCATAACAAATTTAATTTGTCATTTCAATTACGTTCGATAATCGATTTCCTCAATTAATACTTCTTAAAACTTGTTCCATGTTTTATTAACTTATCTCTAATTTGTGGAAATTATTGTCTTGAAATATTTATCTTTTGTATTGTAGAGTGATCATTTTTCTCTTTAATTTTAATGGGTTCATGGAATGTATCTCGCATCATATTCATTAAATATTTGTTGGTACCAGGTTCAAATCAAATTCGTAAAGTGTCAATGAAAAGTATGGCATTTGTTTACAGTGGTGAAGAATTAGTTTCAGATTTTTCAAACAGTTCTGAAAACTCCATACAATCATTCAGATGGACGAGTTGAATCATCTATCCATTAAAATTCACTGAATAATTTTGAGTCGCGTATTTTAAACCATAGTATAAATAGGTCGTTGCGGTTGGCTCGTAACAATGGATTGTGCAAAAATTTACTTTTTCCCTTATTCCTTTAAAGTCAATGTGAATTATATCGTGGTGAACTGGTGAGTATCAACACTTTATATATTCTTCAGAACTAGGTTATTGAATGATTTTTCTTATCCTCTAATAATTTTCTTAATACTTCTTAAAATTTGTTTCAACATGTTTTATTATCTTATCTCTAATTCGTGGAAATTATTATCTTTAAATATTTATCTTTAAAATAGTATTGTTGAGTGAGCATTTTCCTCGTCAATTTTACTGGGTTCATGGAATGTATTTCGCATCATATTCATTAAATATTTGTCGGTACCAGATTCAAATTAAATTCGTAAAGTGTCAATGAAAAGTATGGCATTTGTTTACAGTGGTGAAGAATTAGTTTCAGATTTTACAAATAATTCTGAAAACTCCATACAATCATTCAGAGGGACGAGTGAACCATCTATCCATTAAAATTCACTGAATAATTTTGAGTCACGCATTTAACGTTTACCCTCGCGTATGTGACGTTTACCCTCACGGATAAGTTTAACCTCTTGCAAGGCTAAACGCGATATCTCTTCTTGACTCCATCGCATTTTGACAATAGTGTGCTCGTTCTCGCGTTGTCTATCTAGTTCGTCTGGATGAGCTCTTCTTTTATGCACACCCATTCTGGTCTTGGTGGTAAAAACTCTTTCACAGTACTCGCACGATAGGGTGGTACTGGGGGATTTGAAATCGACTTTCTTCTTAATTGGTTGTCACGAGCAGTGGCCCGTGGCCTAGTTATCCGAGGCATATTGTTTGAAGTTGAACCAATTGTTTTTGAACCATATGGTAACCCATATGGTCTAAGTCTTCTGCATTTGCCACAGTGAAATGAATCACTGCGCCCGGCGGGCACCACGGGGAGGAGCAAGATAGGCACGTCTACAATCCCTTAAAGATAGTGCAGTTTAAGAGAGTCATAGTTACTCCCGTATAAATAGGTCGTTGCGGTTGGCTCGTGATGATGGATTGCACAAAAATTTACTTTTTCCCTTATTCCTTTAAAATCAATGTGGATTATATCGTGGTGAACTGGTGAGTATCAACACTTTATTGTACTCTTCAGTGTTAGGTTATTGAATGATTTTTCTTATCCTCTAACAATTTTCTTAATACTTCTTAAAACTTGTTTCAACATGTTTTATTATCTTATCTCTAATTCGTGGAAATTATTGTCTTGAAATATTTATCTTTAAAATAGTATTGTTGAGTGAGCATTTTCCTCGTCAATTTTACTGGGTTCATGGAATGTATTTCGCATCATATTCATTAAATATTTGTCGGTACCAGATTCAAATTAAATTCGTAAAGTGTCAATGAAAAGTATGGCATTTGTTTACAGTGGTGAAGAATTAGTTTCAGATTTTACAAACAGTTCTGAAAACTCCATACAATCATTCAGAGGGACGAGTGAACCATTTATCCATTAAAATTCACTGAATAATTTTGAGTCGCGTATTTTAAACCATAGTAGTAAATAGGTCGTTGTGGTTGGCTCGTAATGATGGATTGCACAAAAATTTACTTTTTCCCTTATTCCTTTAAAGTTAATGTGAATTATATCGTAGTGAACTGGTGAGTATCAACACCTTATTATACTCTTCAGAGCTAGGTTATTGAATGATTTTTCTTATCCTCTAATGATTTTCTTAATACTTTGTAACGGAAGACTTTGCTTGGTTAATCCGTTGCAAAAATCTCTCGTCACATAAGAATTTGTCCTTATCCCTAGATGCACCAACGCGGCTTTGTTTTCCCCCAGCTCTAGTCGGTAGAGGTTAAGTTAGTCGTGGGGTTATGGTGCGAAGAAAAGGACCTAGATTACCGCATTTTTATGGGATGTGTGAGGGCCTATGCCCATCAAAATTGAGATGGTTGGATTTTAGATTGGATGGTGGATCCAGCCTAGTGAAATGGTGTTATCACACTTCAATTGGTGTCATATCCATGGTTGTTTGCAGAGGAGTTCTAGTTGAGCATAGTTCCTCTAACAACCTTGAGTGAATAAGTTTTTTTGTTGAATTGTTAGTAAGATTTTGAAGATCAATAGAGTTTCGCTAGCAGAAGCAAGCCCAGTGCGTGACCCTATTATGGCTTGCGCCTCTAATGAGGCAGCTACCTACACTCTATCGATCGGTACCCTTTATGTTAGTTACACTCTATACTTAACGCCCTCCATACTTACCGAGTATCTATCCTCTCGAACAGCGAACAACAAAAAAAAAATTCAATTCCTTTCAAACTAATTTCCTTCTTTTATTTAAGACTTTTCGTTTACACTTACAACCTTTTTACTTTTAATTTATTTTTTTTTTAAATTGCCTTTAAGCTTACCGGTTAACTAGAGGGCTTGACCCTATTTTAGCTTAACCTTGCTAAAGCTCTAAACAACCTGCCGTCCCAAACTTAACTTCTTAAACCAAAAATTTGGTTCGGTATTTATACAAGAATTAATTGATTTGTTGAGACGGGAGGTGGAATTTTTAGTACAAAAATGTACTACTCTCTCAATCAATTAATTATATTTTCGCCATATTGGCAAAAATATTCTTGATACCGCCCATTGAAAAAGTGTTATAAATTTATTTTATATGCACTTGGAGAATTTATGTGTGCCACGAAAATTGCAACGTTTTAAATTCCTACTTAGGTCGTTTGATTAACTCTAAGTAGAACGTTTTCTTTTCGTGTACACAATCAAAACATATGGATACATAGTCCAATTACAAAACAATTATTTACGTTTACTCATTTGCATTATATAATTACTACATTATATTATGAATGAGTGACGTAGTTGCAATTGGATAACGTACACAAAAGAAAGTATTTTTATGTTTGCTGTATTGCACCTCACACCAATTCTTAGGTATATAAATGCAACAGCAATCATAAAGAAAATTAAATAATTCCACATGACTCAGTATTTGATGAATTTTGGTGAATCTCCAAAATCATGGTGGAATTACTTTGATACCAGGCAAGATACAGTGGATTTGGGTATTTGAATTGATAACGGAATAAATTCCGTTACAACTTCTTAAAACTTGTTTCAACATGTTTTATTATCTTATCTCTGATTCGTGGAAATTATTGTCTTAAAATATTTATCTTTAAAATAGTATTGTTGAGTGAGCATTTTCCTCGTCAATTTTAGTGGGTTCATGGAATGTATTTCGCATCATATTCATTAAATAGTTGTCGGTACCAGGTTCAAATCAAATTCGTAAAGTGTCAATGTAAAGTATGAAATTTGTTTGCAGTGGTGAAGAATTAGTTTCAGATTTTACAAATAGTTCTGAAAACTCCATACAATCATTCAGAGGGACGAGTGAACCATCTATCCATTAAAATTCACTGAATAATTTTGAGTCGCGTATTTTAAACCATAGTATAAATAGATCGTTGCGGTTGGCTCGTGATGATGGATTGCACAAAAATTTACTTTTTCCCTTATTCCTTTAAAGTCAATGTGAATTATATCGTAGTGAACTGGTGAGTATCAACACTTTATTATATTCTTCAGAGCTAGGTTATTGAATGATTTTTCTTATCCTCTAATGATTTTCTTAATACTTCTTAAAACTTGTTTCAACATGTTTTATTATCTTATCTCTAATTCGTGGAAATTATTGTTTTGAAATATGTTAAATCTCCAAGGTTTGGCCAAGGCGTAAACTTGGCTTTGGATAATTTAATGTTTTGGCTACCTACTAGATTATCACTTGTGAGGTCTAGTAGATAGTAATGAGAAGAGTGTTTTTTCGTGGTTAATTAACTTCTGCTTTATTATACAAATATGTTTTTCTTTTATACAAATAAATTGCATAGTAAGCGGTTAAGAATAAGTATAAAAAATGCTTATATAGTTAATGCAATTAATGCCACGGTCGTCATATATATATATATATATAATAAAAGGTGCAAGTTGTCATTAAATATATAATAATTATGCCATGTTCAAACCCGTGATTGAACAAATATTTATCTTTAAAATAGTATTGTTGATTGAGCATTTCCCTCGTCAATTTTAATGGGTTTATGGAATGTATTTCGCATCATATTCAATACGTATTTGTCGGTACCAGATTTTTTTTTTTTTTTTTTTTTTATTAATAATTTTCTTTATTCAACCGAATTTCATAGGCTCCAGGAATGTTTTTGGTCTAAAATTGGGCTTACAATTTTTTTTTTTTTTTTTTTTTGTTTATTTTCCAAAAAAAATAAAAATTTTACATAGGAAAACATTAATTTTAAAGGTAACTTAATTAAAAATAAAACTGACGAAATGTCAATCACACATTATATGTATGTACCATATAATATACACTAGATAATTTTTATATATACTCTATCGAGAAAAAAAAACAAAGGATCGTATGATGATGGTAATATTAGATTGAAAACAAGCTGTTCTAAAACTACAGAAAATTGTTGTGTAGCAAATTATATTCTTGAATGTATTTATTGTAAAGCTGTCTTTTAACTGTGGATTTGAAAAGCGCTAAAGACAACGTTTTATCGAAGTCTTGCAAATTATTGAACAACTCAACACCTTTATAAAAAATGCTATTTTGGGTTAGTGATAGTTTATATTTTGGGAGACGGTAATTATTACAATTCCGAGTAGCTCTGTTGGTTAATTCAATATTAGTCGTTAGATCAACAATTGATTTTATGATACCAAGTTTAATCTTGTAGATTGTAATAACGTATTCAAACTCTATGAGTTTGGTAATCGGTAAAATCTTCTCGTTATAAAGTAATTTTGTTGGTGTATCGGATGGAAGATGTTTTATAGCTCTTAACGATTTGTTTTGTAATATTTGAAGGTCATTTAGTAAATATTTGCTCGTAGAACCCCATATCTGGATTAAATAAATTAGATGCGAATGAATATAACTGAAATACAAATTGTAAGTCAGACATTCAGGAATATATCGAGCTGTCCGTCTTAACACTCCAATAAAAGGTGAGATTTTCATTTTCAGGGAATTAACATGATTCGTTCAAGATAAATGAGAGTTTATTTTGAGACCTTGATAGGTAATAGTTTGAGCTCGTTTCATGCTTGAGCTCTGAACGGTTATTTCATCAAATATATTTGCCGGTTGTGTTTGTAGATAGAAAGATAAAAACTTTGATTTATGAAAATTTAGTTTCAGTTTGCTATTGTACAACCACTTCAATACTTCCTGTAGATCCGAACACATTTGATGTTTTAGTTCAGTGCTGTTCTTACACCCATAAATATTGGCTATGTCGCCCGCAAATAGTTGTATTTTACCATATAATTTAATTTCAAATATATCATTAATGTAAATTAAAAATAAGGTTGGACCTAGAATCGATCCTTGGGGGACACCACAGTGTAAAGTATGTTTCCTAGATGTGCAGTTGCCGATTTTTACATATTGTAATCTGTCAGATAGATAGCTGCCAATTAGTTTGATAACATTATCGTGAAATCCATAGTAACCTAGTTTCCGTAAAAGAATATGGTGGTCTACACAATCAAATGCCTTCATTAGGTCGAGAAACATGCATGCAGTGGTTTTTCGGTGTTCTATATGCCCATAAAGAATTTCAATCAAATTCAAGGTGGCCGACACTGAACTTTTGGTCTTGCAGAATCCAAATTGGTTCTTATGTATGATTTTGTACTCATCTAAGTAACTAACTATTCGAGTTAAGATAATCCGTTTAAAAATTTTGCTCACAATCGGCAGAACTGAAATGGGACGATAATTTCCAACTGACCATCTATCTCCACTTTTAAAAATTGGTGTTACTCTTGCAATTTTCATAACCTCTGGAAAGTGATTCTCGTCAATCCAATTGTTTATTGACTTAGTTAATAATGGTGTGAAAATTGATTTTAAATCTTTTATTAGCCTGGCATTGATTTGGTCATAACCCATTGAAGTATTTGTCTCTAAGTTATCAATTATAGATTGAATCTCATTGTCATTTACGTATGTTAATGACCTAAGAGTACTATTTATATTTTGGGTGGGTTCACTGTATTGAAAATTTGTTGGATAATCTTTCGTAAAGCTTGTACCTACATTACTAAAAAAATCAGCAAATTGGTTAGCCATAACCAACGAATCATTAGTGATGACGTCATGAATTTTCAATTCAATTAAATCTGTTTTAAGATAAACAGAATTGTTAAGAATTTGACTAACCATTTTCCACATGAATTTTGGATTGGTCATGTTTTCACGAAATGTTCGGGTAAAGTATAACTTCTTATAAAAGACAATACGTGATTTAAATAACGCTTTAAACGTTTTCAACGAATTCAAGAAGAAATCATTATTAGGATATTTTTTATGTAGCTTGTAAAATTTATCTCTTGAGTTGGCCAATTTTTTAAGTTCCGAATTAAACCACGGCTTTTTATAAGAATTTACTTTCGTATTGATAGTAATAATTCGTAAAACATATTAAAGTCGATCGTGGTTACGCTTACGTTATCTAGACTAAGTTTTATAATTTTTTCATAGTCAGTAATAATTTTGATAAATGTTAAATTGGAAGTTTCTTTAGAAATTACAAATTTTGTCAAAATAAACCTATGATCACTGAGATGTGTTTCTCCGTAAAAAACATGAATAAGAAACAGCTATATTTATAACTTAAATTTACGAGTAAGTTTACAATACAAAAGTACACATTATTTTTATTTATATTCCATATTTTAACTAAAATAATTATATAAAAATAAAATTATAAATTGAATAAAATTAAAATGATTAATTCATATACATTTTTTAAAAATTCGATTAAAAATATTTAAATTTAAATTAAAATCAATTTTGGTATTCAACCGTTTGTTTTGTGATATATGAATTTAACTTGTTTATTAAATTATTAATTTTCGATATATTATTTATATGATTTTTTTCCCCTCTGATATTATTAATATAGTGTTTTAAGAAAAAACGAGAAATGAATTCTAAAGTTTGAGAAATTTCTTTGGAGTATAATATACACAAAGTAAATAAATTTAACATATTTTCATTTTCGAATTTTCCAACAACAACTTTTTCAAAGAAGATATAACTTGTACACTTATCATCGGCCGTTAATGTATCTGAAATGAGATAATTTTAAATATAATTTAAATAAATTGATGCATTTGTTATTAAGTTGTTATTATGCCCGGTGCAGAATTGAAGGTTTCAGGCTTACAAATCGATAGTAATTCTATATTATGTAAACAAATATTAAAATGAGCACTTAAAATTCTTATTTTTCTAAATTTCAATTTCTCGTAAAACGAGAATTATAGAACTGAGCCGTTTATTTTGAAAGTATGATGCAAATCTATTTTTTTTATAACGATATATTTAAAGTTTTGCGTTTCGAAAAATTAAAAAATATACGAGCCAACTTTTGTGTGTTTTGCCGTTATAATGTACATTTTAACCAATAATGTTCATTAAAGTGGCCTGAAGAAAAAAATGCTATACCCAAATGGACTTGCCCCACCTTCAAAATAAACGAATTTAAGTATTTGGTAGAATTTTATAAAAAGATTTAGCTCGTATTCACAAAACACCAATTAAATAATCGATCATTGGGCTCATGTTGAATTAAGGGTACATCTATATTTTTTTAATTTAACTCACCTATAATGGCAAACCATGGTGTATTTGTTGGGCACGCGCTTTTAATTTCCTCCAAAGTTGTACCAAACTGAAAAAAAAAAATCGTTAGTTACTTTTGTTTCAAGTATACATTAGCACAAACTTACCTCAAATTTTTTATATAAAAAAGATGGTGCTTCGTTGAAGTACATGAAAAAGCATTTTAATATACTGCAAAAATTATTCGTATTACTGCCTTTGATACACGCGTGAATATTTTTTAGTTTGCTTTCAGTCCAAAATTGTTTAACTATGTCCTGTTTTAGTTCAAATTCATTTTTAATTTTTACAGGGTCTATGTCCATTAATTGCTCGAAGTGTTGAAAAGCTAATTCCTTTTCAAACAGATAGGGATATTTCTCTTGAATCTGCTGAACGTCAGGAATGGAGCTACGATCATTAAGGAAAACTCTCTGAACTGCAAAGCAGTCTTTCATAAATTTTTTAACAGTTTCTCGCTCTTCCGTTGATATTTTATTTTGTTTAAATAGGTCTTGTAAATACTTTTGTTTAGATTCAATGCTGTTACATGTTTCGCCAGAGCCAATATTTGGTGGTTGCCAGTTAACACAAGTTTGCTTTAAGACATTGGCTGTTTTACGCTGTTTTGCTGGTACATTTGCAATTAACTCTTCACGAATACGTTTAGGGGGCCGATTAAGAAACGAATTTCTATTTTTCATGATAGTTATTAAGGCCACTGGTATTGTAGTTATAATTACTTGGTCATTATCTTTTAAATAAAATGAATCCGGATATCTAGATGCCACTCTATGGGCAACAGTTCTTATAATGGACATTGGAATGTAAAAAGAAATCGAACGCATCTCATCGATGAGTATGTTACCTAAGCAGTTTATTCTTTTTCCGAGGTAGATTTTGTTTTGAAACATTACTGTAATGTCTGAAGGAAATTTATTCCACGGGATTTTAAAATTAGAGAACAGCATTACACATACAGAATTCGCAGATGATGTACTAGTCATAGCTGTGCTGGACATGCTTAGGGTATCAGTGTCCTCAAGTTCTGGATAATTTGTAGTAGAAATTACGATTTCTCTTTGTTCTTCCTCAATTACCTCAGGTACTACTTCTTGATTATTGTGTGCGGTGATTATAAATTCGTTAATTTCAAACGGATGAGTATGTGATTTATCCACAGACTCAGTTTCATTAAAAACACTTCCAGAAATATTAGGTTGTTGTGTCCAAATTTGGTGATTTTCGAGAACCATAAATATATTCTTTTCTTCAATGTAATGCGCCAATACTTCATCATCACATATTTCCGAACCATCTATTTCAAGTACTATTTTGGATCCTTGTATACCAACATCGTGAGCTGAAACCCAAAGCAAATAGTTTAATTTAATTTTTCTTTTAAATAAATAGTGCATAGTTCTGTATATACTAACTAAACAGAGAATAAACTAAAAATGTAGCCCTATCACAGATTTTGAATATCAAAAATGTTTTAGTTCAGCCCCTATTTAGTCTGATATATTCCTCAATTATTAATTTAAACATACCTTTCTGTAAAAGTTCATGAATTAGAGTTAAAGTTAGAAAAGTTTTCTTTATCATTCTATCACTGCTCCATACTTTCACTGCGTATTTCTTGCCCACCTGAGCCATTTTAATTTATTTTCTTCACACGAAGTAATGTTTGTTTTAAATATGATTTTGAATGTAATAATGGAAATTTGAAAAAACTTGAAAAAATACTGATTTTACTCGTATTGTTAGTGACTTGCATAGTGTTTTATAATAAATCCGAATTAAGTTTAGGTGTGATATAATATAATAATCTTATTAAATTGTGTTAAAAACTATATTACATTTAAATGGTTATTATTATATATATTTCTATTATTATAATATTGCTATAATTAAACAATTAAATATTATAATTAAAAAATTATTTAAAGGTACATTATAATTTAAATTTTTTGTAAATTATACATAAATTAATTGTAAAAATATTCATTCACAAAAGAACAGGGAGGAGAAAAATAATATTTGCTTTTTTTTAGTATTTGTAACGGTTTTTTTAGCAGAAGTTTTTCAAGATGACAAATCGAATAGGAGCTACATTTTTCACTAAAATTTTCGTAAAGACATAATTTTTCATTATATAACATTCTAATAGTTTTTCCATAAAACAAAGCTTTTTGATAAGATTTATCTAAAAAAATTGCATTAATTTGTAAAATTTCAATATTTCCTTATTCATTGCAATTTATCAGGACAAAATTATTTTCTTTGTAAATTGTGTTTAAATATTCTATTTTCTTCGTAACAAAACAGAAATCTTTTGGTAATGTGATATTGAACATGGAGTCTGTTAAGTCTAAGACATTATCAGAACTAATGAAAGGTCTGAATCGATCTTCAAAAAGTCCTACTTGCATCAACTGATGGTTTTCAGATAGCGTTAAAGTAATATTTTGATAGTTTCTTGCCATTCTTGCAGTGGTTTTAAAATATTTGTTTTTTTGTTCAAATTCCATAGTCCACAAAATTTTAAGCGGTCCGAATTTCCGAATTAAATCTGCGTAATGGTAAACAAAATGATGTTTAGGTCATAATTTAGAACTTGGGAAACACTCTCTTCTATATTCATAATACAAATATATATAGTGCGAGAGCAATTCTATTTGCAAGTTTGAAATTTCGAAAGCGCAAATCAGCCTACAAATTTCAACCATTGTTGTTAAAAATTTCCATACTATGTCATTCGAGTTTTCGATGTGATTAATTAAAATGAGTGGCATCATAATCAGTATTTGCCATATTTCAAAAGCTTTTCCTGGAACTTTCGTATTCGTATATTCAATTTTCGGGAAAGGAAGTGAAAGTTTAAATTGTTTCCTTAGATTCGCTAAAGCAATATTTATTTTATCAATGGATATAAAACCTGAATCGGAAATATATTTTAAAATATCCATTAAATCATATGGGATAATTCCTTCGAACAAGTCATGCGCCAAACAAGGCGGAAGACCTGGATTGCAAACATGAAAGTTTTGCAATCTGTTTAACACCGAATCTGATTTCATACCATGTTTTGTATCAAGTACATCGATTGAATAATTTTCAATAGTTAGATTTTGACCCGGTCGCACATCATAATTTTTCAGTGATGTCCGTGTGAAATAACACCAACGGCAAAAGAATTCAGTAGAACTGAAATTTTCAACAAATCCACCAATCTGATGGCTTCCTAAATTGTCACCTGTCATTGCAAATAAAGAACCATGAATGTTTTTAACTGTTTGATCAAAACAATCAAAATAATCCACTCCAACTTTTTCTAAGATAATAAGTTCTTCTATTAAAGGCTGAAAAACTTTATCAATGCCAAAGTGTTTAACAAACTTTTTTTTACATAATAATACCAATTGTATGTTTTGAATTTGCGTTCGATATTTTACGTTTAGGTTTCCTATTATCATATATACCCCAACTAACTTGTGCTTCTTTTTTGAAGATCCCAGAGGGTTGCAAGTTTCAAAGGCATCTTGAAAAAGAATAATTTCATGTTTTTGTGGACCAGATGAAAAGAAAATATTTTTTTTTGTACACAGAACCATCACTGTAATCAAAAAACACATTTTGTTTTTCATTTTTGCCTTCTCTAAATAGTTTTAAAAATTGAGAGTCTGACATCAACGTTTTAATGGTTTCTAAAATTGGCGTATAGTGAAAAAAGCACTCGTTATGATAATTATCAAAACCCAAAGGTACTTTTATTGGATCAACAAAAGGCATTTTATTTCTTATGTTACTTTCCCGTTTGAATTTAGATCCAAATTTTTTTATTGCGTCAAGCAAACAATTAAATGAGAGAATGTTTTTGTATTTTGTCAGCAAGCCTATGCTTTTTAAAAAATTATTTTGATCTGAATTAGCCATATCTAGTATTTCATAAAGTTCATTATATAAAAATTGTAGAGCGGAATCTGTAACTCGAAAAGAAAATTTTAGTTTTGTAAACAATGTTTCGAAAGGATTGTCACGTTTTGCGCTAATAATAGAAGTGGTACTTTGGGGTAAATTGGAATCAATTGGTTCATTTTCAAAGCTTTGGGTTTCTACCACTTTTAGAGTCTCTTTCTGTCGATTATTTAAATTGCCTAAATTAGCATAATGCTTCCGAGAAACATGAGATCTGAATGATGACCCATTTGAGAAAATTCTTGAACAACTATAGACAGGGCACGATATTTCACAATTTAAATTAATATGTTTTGTTAAATGCGAAGTAATATTTTTTAAATATTTAGATTTGAACTTGCAATTGACTATGCTACATATATATGGACTATTATACACTACGGTTTTTGTGGTTTTAGTGAGGAGTGGCTCCTAAAACAATGCACTTGAAAACTTTTATAATTGTCGAATTTTTTTTCACAATGGGTTTCTAAGCAAATGTATTGCATATTTTTTTTCCTCGATGTTCATACAAATGCCTATTATATTTTTTAATTACACTGGTCTTAAAATCACAATTTAAACACTTTAACATTTTATTAATATACTTATAACTATGCACAGGATTATATTAATACTCAGATTTATTAAATATAAATATTTTTAAATACAACTTAAGTTTTATGTATACCACACTCACAAATTCACTGATCAGTCACTAATGCGCATCTTTACAAAGAGACACGAGGTTATGCGCAAAAAAACTATTACATTCATAATCAAATCATTTTTACGTGAAGAGCGTATATTTACGACTTAAAGTGTAATATTTCCGCATTAAAGAGTACTGTGTTACACAAATGGTGTAACTACACACCAAAAAATTTACATATAAAATGAATACACTTATAATATAAATATAATTCCGTACGAATTTTTTATAGCTTTTATATTATTTTATTTTATAACCAAATTTTATAAAATATTGTATAAAAACTATATTACTCCATATAAATATGTTGATAGGTCACTGGTATAAATTTGATAATCCAACGTATAAATATCTCTATATACTACAAAATATAAAGTTTATCCATTAAATGTTAATTTTGATTTATAAGGGATTAGTATTAAATTTATATAAATTATATATAGAAAATGTCAATCTGGTTATCGTATACAATTTAATTGCTTTAGTATAGAAATTTGGAAATTCCATATGCTAGAATTGAACTCAGTTTTCAATACTGATCAAATTTAAGATACATTTTTGTTAAATAAATAAAACAATTTTAGATTATTTTTTTAAGTGTTATATTTATTTATTTTCACTTACAACAAGAAATCCAATTAAATTAAACGTAAAGAAACTTATAGGCTACTATTTAATATAATATATGTTTTGTTTGTTTTTCGTGACACGGCAGTGTCGTAACTTCTATTGAATTTAAAATGTTTCAAATATAATTTTTTTAGTATTGACTGTGCCATAGCTTGTATCTCATATGCATTATGAAATTCATCAAACGTGACAACTAAATACTTTTGAGATAAAAATACAATATCCTCATTCTCTAAAATTATAAATTTTATTTCATAAAATTCTTTATGAATAATCCAGGGCGATAGTGTGTATTATAATTAATCCACGATATATTTAATGATTTATTAGATAAATTATATTCTAGAATGAATTCTTTACTTAGTAAAGTTTTTTTTCCATTTTCCACTTTTCTTTCTAGATTTAAATTTTTTATAAGAGTGGAAAATTTTTGTTGTTGGCGAATTGCTAAGCTTCTGCAAACATTTTTAAAATTCCTTTGATTTTTATTCAAATTTTTAAAATATTGGTGAAATGACTCATAACGGATAGATGAAAAGTGAGCTACAGGACCCATTTTCAATAATATACTAGGATAGTGTGTTAAAAGATGATGTTTTGGTAACAAGTCTACCTTAAATTCAGACACTATAGCCGACAAATGATCCGTTATCAATTTTCGTAAATTATTTACAGATGAAACGGTGACTATTTTTGCAAAAATTATGTCTATTATTTTTAATAGAGATATAATTATTTGCCACTTCGAATGCAGATCTTCAAAACTCATATCTCCAAAAATAAACGGAAAGTGGTTGATCAAGCACCACGATTGAGATGCTGAGAAATTTAACGAGTCCTTAGCGATTAAACCAGTCGCAATATTTTTTCTCGATTTGTACCCAAACATAAAACATTTAATCCTTTCATTTATTTGGTTGTAAGTCAAATATTTCTTTAACACCAAATAGTTTAAGAAATGTTTTAGAGTAAAAGGAACAATACCTTCCAGTATATCATGCATGGAGTCAACCGTACTGTTTTGACAAACATCATAATTAGTTAAATTGTTTAATATGCAGACTGATTTTACACCTTTTGATTGATTTAAGTCGCCATTAAAGGTACTTGCAAGGATTTTAATGCATCCAAGTTTACGAATTCGGCTTTGGTCTTCATAAAACATATTAGATGTTTCATCTCTGTGAATGTCACATATACGACAGAAATAAGACGCTCGAAAGCTTCCAGCAAACCCTAGCAACAAATTAGCTCCCAAATTATCATGAGCTACTGCCACCAATGTACCACGCAAAACTGTATCTTGAAGCTTTATTCCAGTAGTTTCAAGTGTTTTTAAATCATCAAAAATTGGTTTTAATATTTTGCTATAGGATTTTCCTAGTTTTAAATCGTTTGCATTAAATAAGGCTGCCAAATATATGTTGTCTAAGCGTGATAAATACTTAGCAGGTAAGTTTCTAATTGAGAAGTAGATTGCTCCTATTTTATGAATGGTCTTTTACGTAGTATTGAGAAGAAAAGGATTTATTTTGAAATAAAACTGTAATGGTTTGAAGAACAGAAATGTATTGAAATGTGTTTTGAACTAAATATTTTTTGTATCTTTTAGATATTGCACAATATTTTTGATCTGACCTTAAACTAATAGCTACACTTTTGGGTGGTACATAAAATTGATCCTTTTCAAATATTTTCTCTCTATTAAATTTGGAAGTATATTTGGCAGTTTTATTCTGTAAAATAGCAAACATGCTTTCGATACTAGTTGTAAATAAATTATCTGATGATGTACCATTATATTTTTTATTTAAACTTAGAACATTTTGTGAAATAGTTTCAATTAATTTATGAGTATTTTTCATAATTTTACTGATGCTGGTTTCTGTTAAACCTAAAGCATTTATTTCATCTATGAAATCGCTAATTCCAAATTCATTTGTAAGCTTATCTTGATGGTCGATTACAGAGGTGAATGGAATTTGAATATCTTCGCAAACCGAATGATTAGTTCTTAGAGTGGAATTTAACGACTTTGGAACATCGACAACACATTCGGTTTTTCTAGGAATTTCAGTTTTATCTTCGGTACATTTGGGACAATGTTTTTTTAGTCCAGAATAAGTATTGAATGATTGATCACAAGAGGTGGAAACTAAACACTTTAAGTTCAAAAATTTAGAATTCAATAAGAAATGGTCAATTTGCAAATGTTTAATAAGAAGAGATAAAACTAAAGATTTTTTATTGCAAATGAAACAGTAAAAATAATCCATTATTATATTTAATAAAAATACAATTACAAGTTTTACTCAGAAACCTCTGCGATTAATTTCTGCAATTTTAAATAAACTTCTTGTGTTTTAGTTGTTACCGAACATTCGATTTTAAAAACGTAATTTTGGATAAAACTCCAAAAAAGTCGTAAACTGCTATTATATTCAATATTAAATATAAAATGCAACTTGAAAATAAAATCGACTGCTGCTATAAAACTATAAGTTTTTGGAAGGTAAATTAGATGACTATCCAAAACTACTAAAAATTGGTTTATATTAGCTTTGGACGTACCAACTGCTATAATGTAAGGTGCTCTTATATTAGAATTTGTGAGGTATTCTTCATTTGTCAACCCCTCCTAAAATTTTAGTTGTGTTAGTTAAATGATTATAAATCTTAATATTAATTATTAGTAATAATTGATTGAAGTCTGAAAATTTAGTAAACTGATGTTTCAGTAAGGTTTGTTACTATATATAGATAATAATACATATTATTTTCCAACTTCAATTAATAAAATATTGTATCGTTAGATTTAAAAATTATTACGCTTTTGAATATAATAAGCATTTCTATTGCCTGTTCGTCAGTCAATCTTGGTAGTTTCTTTTGTCCATTCGCCGATGGTGGAAGAAGCCGTATTAAATTGATGAAAGATAGTATGGTCTTATCGTAATCTAAAAAAGTTAGAAAAAAAATAAAAAAAATTAACAAATGTGTTACAAATATTGTAATAAATAAAATCTCAGTTAAAAAATTAAAAAATAAGTTTGTAAAACAAATAATATTTTAAAGAATAAAATATAATATATATACCAGTATCTCGATCGGTTTCTGTGTACAAAATATTTTTGCCAGAATTTTTTACACCTGTGAAGATCACTTTTTCATATTTTGGCCATTGTTCTAATAAATTTTGTGCTTCATTATAGGTTAAAGAAAAATCGTATAACACCTGCAAAAAGAGAAATAAAACTATTTAATTATTTATTTCTAACACACTAGTTTAAATAATTTTTAATTACCAAATCTGGACAAATAAAGAAAGATGGATAGGTTTCGAATAAACTCCTAATAGTTTTTTCTTGTAAAGTTGACCTACGATAATTCAAAGTCGATTTTAACTTGGATTTCACCAACTCCAGTTCTTCCGGTAAAGCAGCTGTACTTATGGTGTATAAATCCCTTTCAACATCATTGGAATCATGACTGGTTATAGTTGACTTGGAAGTACTCACTTGTTCACTCTGGAAACTTTTTTCAAGTTTGCGTTTTCTAGAACGGTCGTTCTTCAGTTTGGTTTGAAGAAACCCAGTACACTTGTTGTTGACCAATATTTCCTGAAAAATAAAAAAAAAAATATTTTAATAATTTGTTAACTTGCATAATAGCCTAAGCAAACTCGTAGAATCAATGAAACTGCTTCTAAATTCGTTGTTACATTGGCGTCGAGTTTACCTAGGCTATAAATTAATGAATGTCTTACCAAATCTAAACAAGGGAAAAATCCTACTGCAATTTTAGCAACCAATTGAAGATCCTCGCTACTTGGAGTGTAACCACAGTGTTCCTCTACAAAAGCGGCCAAGAAGGAAATAAGTTTGCGCCGTTGATTATCTGTTAAGGATTTAACTGACTCAAAACTTTTAAATAATTCAAGACCACCGGATTTGCGATTAATGTATGATTTAACAGCCTATATTAATTATGTTTAACAATAAGAAACGAATTAAGTTAAGAATATAGTAAATATACCTCAGGCGTATAAATTAAAGATGGTTCAATGCACGTTTCTGTTCGTGATACGTTGGTACATTGTACTTGTAAATCGAAAGATGGCTGAATTGCTAGCTCTTCATAATGATTGGTGCAAACATTTAACAAAAAATTTGGATGTGAAATATAATACCCGACATAGTCTAAAAAAATATTTTCATCTAATACAGCTTCAAGTGAGTTGGAAAAATGACTAAAATCACCGATTTCGATCGACGTATTTTCGAGAGCTGAATAAATTATTAATTAATTAATTAGTTTATTTATATTCAAGTGTTATTGCTTACCCGAAAGTATAAAATCTAAATACGTAAATTGCTCCTTGCTGGTATCAAATTTTTGAACTTTTACAACGCGTACGTATTTTTTATTATATGTACATGTAAAATATGCTCCAGAAAACATTTTATTCTCACTGATATAACGTACAACAACAACTATAAAACAAAACGAAAGAGATTTATAGTTTTCACACAACATAAATTGTATATCCATATATACATTATTTATATATATATATATATATATATATATATATATATATATATATATATATATATATATATATATATATATATATTATATTATATATATATATAATATTATATATATTATATATATATATATATATATATATATATATATATATATATATATATATATATATATCCCTTTTCTGTCCTGCGATCACAATTGTGTACGTTACGAAAGAGACTCATGAAAAAACCAAATAAAACATTACAAATTATGGTTATTTACATAAGGCCATTCCACACGAGCGTTTTTTGTATTTTGGTATTTTTTTAAAACCAATGTTTTGTTCTGCTCTCTCTTAAATAAAATTTTAACTAAAATGAGTCAAAAATGTCCTTGAAATATTTTTTATTTCATTTATGTTTGAGTTGTGTGATTGCACAGAAAATTTGTGAAGAAACACAACTCAAACATAAATGAAATAAAAAATATTTCAAGGACATTTTTGACTCATTTTAGTTAAAATTTTATTTAAGAGAGAGCAGAACAAAACATTGGTTTTAAAAAAATACCAAAATACAAAAAACGCTCGTGTCGAATGGCCCATACACATTTGTGTACGCTGGACTTAAATTTAAGAAGAAAAAATGTCTGATATATATTTACATATTATATATATATATATATATATATATATATATATATATATATATATATATATATATATATATATATATATATATATATATATATATATATATATATATATATATATATTATGTATGTGTTATAATTGTTAAAAATGGTGAAATATCTTAATAACATAACATGACACGATAATGTATAGTTTTCAAGAATTTCAAGTGTTGATATTTGATTGTCTGCATCAAATATATAATGAATACAGTAATATTTCAACCATTTTGCACACGTTTCTTTTATTCACATTTTTTATATACATGATTTAGCACAGATTGTGTATACATAATTCATAGGTATGTAATATACCTACATTATATCAACACTTGAAATAATTTAATTATTATGATATTTTACTATAAAATTAACAAATTATATTAATTAACACTAATAACAACTACACAAATCTACAGTAAAACTTAAAAACACTTCTACTCACTACACGATATCCACAAAACTGAAAAAAAATTAAACGATCCTATAGTATAAAAATTTCGTTTTTAACAAAAAATATTCGTTTTTCTATTAATTTTATAAGACTAATCGTATAAAACAAAATTTGTATATGACAAATATATTAATTTTATACCAATCAAGGTATAGAGAGTGAAGTTTTATACTGTAGGTTATAAAAAGTATACAAATGGAAGTATAGAAATTGTATGTATAGATGAATTTGTATAAAATATATTACAGAATTATATAAACGAATTATATAGGATCAATATGTATAATTTCTATATAGTATTTCATATAAATATAAATTATCTGGAAAAAAATATAAATAAATCTATAGAATATCTGATAATTTTTTAGTGTGTATACAATTTTAAGTTTAATTTTACATACTCATTGTAATTTTTTTACTCTTAGGATTCTAATTATACATAAAACTGTGTAATTTTACTATTTTTTGTGTTTTTAATTTATTTTCACGGTAATTTTACACATTTCAATCCTCATTTTTTAGAGTGTAGATAAAACATGATCAATTAATGTGGATGCATTTCCCTAGAGACGTGTGGCATATGCTTGTGATATCTTATTTATGGGAACCGTTCAAAATGCCGCGTTTTAAAATGTCGCGTTTTAAAATACCGCGTTTCAAAATGCCGCGAAGTACAAAATGTCGCGTTTTAAAATGTCGCATTTCAAAATGCCGCGAGGTACAAAATGCCGCGAGGTACAAAATGCCGCGAGGTACAAAATGTCGCGTTTTAAAATGTCGCGTTTCAAAATGCCGCAAGGTACAAAATGTCGCGTGGTATAAAATGTCGCGTTTTAAAATGTCGCGTTTTAAAATGCCGCGAGGTACAAAATGTCGCGTGGTACAAAATGTCGCGTTTTAAAATGTCGCGTTTCAAAATGCCGCGAGGTAGAAAATGTCGCGTGGTACAAAATGTCGCGTTTTAAAATGTCGCGTTTTAAAATGTCGCTTTTCAAAATGCCTCGTGGTACAAAATTTTCCGATTTTCCTAAAATTTTGTATACAGATGAAGAAAAATATTTAAAGAATATTTCCCATATACACCAACCCGGAAAAACTACGGGAAATGCGGAAAAATTGCGAACTTCCACTTGGAAAATTTTCCCGATAATGACTCAGAAAAATATGGTGATTTTCCAACATTAATTTTCGGGAAAATTTTCCGAGTGGAAATGGAAAATCACAGTTTTTCCGGATTTCCCGTAGTTTTTCCGGGTTGGTGTATATGGGAAATATTTTTAGTTTATTTTTCTTCATCTATGTACAAAATTTTAGAAAAATCGGAAAATGTTCGGAAAATTTTCCCGCATTTTCCGAAAATTTTCCGAGTACATAGATGAAGAAAAATATTATAAGAATATTTCCCTTATACACCAACCCGGAAAAACTACGGGAAATGCGGAAAAATTGCGAATATACGTGAGTTGTATAAAAACAATATATTCCTTCACTAAAATGTTAAAGTTAAGTCCTTATATATCGGAAGTTGATATCGGATACACAATTTAATCCAAATTGAAACATTTTTTAAGAATTCTTGTTTATTATTAATCAAATTTTGTACATATGTATTTAGATATATAATTATTATATATATTTGTATATATATAATATTATTTTAGTGCACCATTTAAATAAATAACCCTTTTCAAATGGCAATTATACGCGAACCACTTTGATTTGTATGGTTCTCGAGAACTGTCAGACCACAGTTTTTGCACTTTACGGTAATCAAATTTTGTAACATCTTTCCATCGGATTAGTTTCAACAAATCATCATATTGTATGCCATTTACGAAGCAAAATGTGACAACAGTTAAACGTTTCTTGTATGTACAATTATCGAAGAACGAATTAATTATGTAATCTGGTGCATGGTCGAAGCTAAAAAGGTCATCCGCATTCAAACGAATTATACGTGCTCTCGTTCGTTGCTTTTGGAATGAATTCATTCTAAACACAAATAATATTAGAAAATAAAATAGTTTAAAATAAATCTGAATTATAAACTATATTACCTCATATATATTGAGAAAGGAAAATTTTGAAGTTGAACCCGTAGTGAATAAAAATAAAATGTATATTTTCTATCAACTTAGAAAAAATAATATATTGTATTTCACGCCAACCAATTGATAAACTTGAACTGTATGGTAATTTTTTATTTGTCAAAATAGGACACAAAGTACAGCACAATTAAAGTGTTTTATTACGATAACAGCAATCATCCATAATTTAAAAATTATTTTTACCTACCTGCCCATTATTTTTTAACGAGGGGACACATTTTTGAAACGTTTGTGGCTATTCTTCACTGTCGGTGTAGGCGTGTACAGTTGTAGTATTTTATATACATGGTAATATATTAAACTTTAAAATTCTCCTTCACTTAAATGTTTAATTAATTTTAGTATTTGTTTAATAATTCAAATACGACCTAGTATAAGCACTTAAAGAAATGTATACCTTGCTTATTCAAATCGGAAAGTAATAAGTCCAAAACTTGGGACCTTACTCATTACGAATTGACCAACCAAATCAATGTAAGAACCGAAGTCATGTCATAATCAAACAGAAGAAGAATTTTGAGAGAAAATTCTGAAATTTAAATAATAACAACAATAGAATTATGTTTTGGAAAGAATATTTATTTATTTATAATATTATATAAATAAATATCTTCTAAAAAAACTTAAACTTAATAATTAAAATAATCATAAACTTAATATCTAAATCAAAAAATTAATTTAAAACTAATATTTAATAATAAAATTAAAAAGAAATATTTCCTGCAATTGCTTTCAAAAATCCAAATTTGCTGAATTCTTTTTTTTTAGATAAAATCAACTCAATCCTTTTTTCTTTTAAAATAAATTTTTTGTTTTTTTTAGGTGGAAGATTTCCCCTTGTTAATTTTTCTATTTCGGCACTTGTAATTTTTGTTTGCTTTTTAAGTTCGTCTATTAAGTGGTAAACACTAATATGCGGCCGACCAATTACAACATTAAAATAATTATGGAACGATTCTGCATAGTTCTGTGTGCGGGGTATTTTATTCTTATTTTGTTCACTGATGCTCCATAAACTCGGTGGAAATAATGGTGTTCTATTATTTTTGCCGGAAACATAGTTTTCATCCATCCAATTGGTTAGCGGTTCAAATTCTGCGCCTAGTTCTTCTTTAATATCCTTGAACCATTCCGGTATCTCTTCAGGTTCCAGGAAACATAAAGCAGCGACCTGTCTTACCTTCATGGCAAACTCTATATCTGTGCCATACCGCACTTGCCAACCAATTTTTTGGATGTGTCTATATATGTTCTGCATGAAGTGAAAATTGCAACCCTTGACGTTGACTCTCTCAAAGACACTCCGAATGTTGCTGATTGCTGCTTTTTCAAAATCAGTTATTACCAATTTTGGTGCTAAACTGATACCAACTCTTATTGCACTCTCTTGTAGAGTTGTAAACAATTTATTGTATATTGCCGAAGATTTGCCGCTCATTAAAGCGTACACCATTGGGTGTACTGTTTTATGAGGCGCGATACTGCAATGCACAGTATAAAGTTGATAAAATAATTTTGGTACAACTTTGAATGTACCGTCCATCATCCAAAACTCTGCATCGCGAAGCTTGGTTAAATTATTTTTGATAGTAAAAATAATTATCCGATTATCGCCCTCTTTGATATCCCCGTATACAAATTGCTCTCCATCAATTTGGAGAAACCTTTCTGGTATATCGAATGCCAGTGATACTGGCTCCTTGTCCACTATTAATTTTCGTTGCTCACGTTTGATGATTTGGGTTAAGGCGGCCTTAGAAGGTAGGCAACCACCTACATTCTCAGGAAGTTTTGCAATCTTTGATTGTAGTATTTGGCAAGGTAAATTGCTTGAAGTGCTTGCTATATCTTTAATACTATTTATGACATTTAGTACTGGTAACGTTTCAGGATCAGGAGAGTGATTATGGGAATTCCAAAATTTTTGTAAATAGAATTTTCCATCTATTTCTTCGGCTCTCAAATTGCAAGAGCATTTCAAAACTCTATTTTGTCGCTTTGTACATCTCCATTTATTCCTGCGGGCATCGGAAGTGTAACTAAATCCATTTAAAATTAGGATTTTAGAATTTTTCTGAGATATTGTCAACTCAATCAGCTGTCCCGAATAAATCTCCTTATCCTCCATTTGGGTGCAATATTACTTTAATGCTTCTCGTACTATATTACTTATTTAATTTTCTATTATAATTAATATTTTCTTTGATATTTTTTAACTTATATATTTTTATGAAATTTAGTTTCACCAACTTATGAAAATTAATCGATTTATTTATATCCTGCTACTTTGCAATTCATTAACAAACTGATACCCAGAGTAATGGAAATTGTTATTTATATATACCTTGATGTGCTGTTGTTTTTTAACCCTTATTTAAAGATCGATAAATGAAACAAAGGAGTTGGTCAAAATTTTGAAATCATAAAAATGTTACTTTTATTACATCATCAAACTGCCTCTTTGGTACATTGTATTTATTCTCCGATCTGAAAAAATTACGTTTTAAATTTATAATGCGCTGTTTTATTGCTGGTTTTTCCAAATTTCATATAGTAAAAACATTTATCTTTAATGTCTAATTTAGTAATAAAACTGAAAAAATACTTTTATGAGAAATGGTCAATTATCTGAAAAGGGGTTCAATATTTGAAATTAGAAAAATATTAAAAACGTACTTTTATTATGGTATCGCCCTCAAATTTCAAAAATGTGTAGTGTTTTCAAACCAATTGTTCTAATTGATCGTAAAACACCTGACGGTTTTCCTTATCCATAAAGGAACATCCATGAATTTATATGACAATGAAACATCTTTGTAGCTAACTCTTTACAAAAAATTCATTAACGAAATTAACAGTGGGAAAAACCATATTTGGAAAAAAATTAGAAAAATATTAAAAACGTACTTTTATTATGGTTATCGCCCTCAAATTTCAAAAATGTGTAGTGTTTTCAAACCACTTGTTCCAATTGATCATAAAACACCTGACGGTTTTTATTATCCATAAAGGAACATTCATGTATCTATATGACAATGAAACATCATTTGTAGCTAACTCTTTACAAAAAATTCATTACGAAATTAACAGTGGGAAAAACCATATTTTTCAATTTCACCCAAATCATTTATATTGTTTAATAATACACATTTCTTATTATCTCAATATAACATTTATTTTATTCCTTCTTTACAAACGCAGTTTTTTAAAACGCGATATTTTAAAAACGCGACATTTTGTACCACGCGACATTTTCTACCTCGCGGCATTTTGAAACGCGACATTTTAAAACGCGACATTTTGTACCTAGCGACATTTTGTACCTCGCGGTATTTTGAAACGCGACTTTTTAAAACGCGACATTTTGTACCACGCGACATTTTGTACCTCGCGGCATTTTAAAACGCGACATTTTAAAACGCGACATTTTGTACCACGCGACATTTTGTACCTCGCGGCATTTTAAAACGCGACATTTTAAAACGCGACATTTTGTACCACGCGACATTTTGTACCTCGCGGCATTTTAAAACGCGACATTTTAAAACGCGACATTTTGTACCACGCGACATTTTGTACCTCGCGGCATTTTGAAACGCGACATTTTGAAACGCGACATTTTAAAACGCGACATTTTAAAACGCGGCATTTTGACCCGGACCCGGTTTAATGACTTGCAAAATAAAACAACGAATTCATTTTCTTGAGATATTTCTTTGTGAATCAGCTGGAACATAATATTAGTATAAACAAAAACGGATATATCGCCACCATCTCTATGTTCCATAGTGCTGTGAAAAGCATTGTAATGAGGAATATTAAAGAACTGGGTCTCTGAATCAAATAGAAAGGTTTCTGTTAGGATAATGACATCAATTTGTTGTTGAAATGAATACAATAGATCCTCTAGCTCGGTTGTTTTGTTTTTTAATCGATTTATATTAATGTAAAGTAAATTTAATGATAAAACATGGCTAGTTTCCCGAATAAATTTTTGTAAAGATAGAAAGTGCCTATTTTCTTCATTATCACCCATCATAACGAAAGAATTTATTAAATGACAAAATTATATCGTGTATAAAATATGTAGAATGTTATATAAAATATGTGTATAAGAATTATTGACTTTAATAGGATATGTTCAATTTTGTTGGATGAATTCAAAATTTAAGTAATTAAAATTGTTATTGTTTTAGAAAGGGGTAATAAAATCTAGAGAATAAACGTTATATTATTTTAATTTAATGTAATAAACAAACAATAATAGAAAGCAAATCAAATTCGAAAAGTGTCAATGAAAAGTATGTCATTTGTTTACAGTGGTGAAGAATTAGTTTCAGGTTTTACAAATAATTCTGAAAACTCCATACAATCATTCAGATGGACGAATGAACCATCTATCCATTAAAATTCACTGAATAATTTTGAGTTGCGTATTTTGCGCCATAGTAGTAAAAAGGTCGGTTGGGTTGGCTCGTGACTCGTGAATGCACAAAAATTTACTTTTTCCCTTATTCGTTTAAAATCAATGTGGATTATATCGTGGTGAACTGAATTGTTGCTGCGAAACATGGGCAACATTTTCCACAACATAAAATATTCAACCTGAAAATTACACAACACAAAACAACACATAATGCTGCAGTAAAATACTATTGTTTATTTATAAAAACTTTATTATTTATTGTTGTTGTCCAGTATTTACTTCCAGTTTGTATGTTCTGAAACGGGTTAGCCTCTACTTTGGTTAAGGCCAGCCGGTTTCATAGAATTGCCAGCTATCCGTCACGCACCCTTTGCGGCAATTGTTCCCGCAGCTCAGTCTTTAAGAGGGAATGGCGTGGGTGATGGAGTGCAATGATAGTGGCCTTGTTAACCACAATTCAAGAAGAAGAGGAGGTTGAGTAGGGTACTGGACCCCTAAGTAGTCGTAGCTTCATAGTAGTAGTAGTAATGGTAGACAGCCAGACGAACACCCTATTACCTGCGCTTTTCTCCTGCCCTTTCTTTCTCTTTACTTACCAAAATATTTTTTTTCCTTATTTCACTTTCTCTCTTTATATCACTATAAATAAACGCACTCAAATCTTTTAATGAATTCGTTTAAACATTAAAACTTTTATTTCATAAGTAATTTGTTTATCAATTTTATATAGGAAATTAAATCAAAAAAAAAAATTAATAAAGTCTACGCAACTTAACAAATTTTACTTTCAACACGTATTATTTTAAGAAAAAAACCTAACAGTCGTAGTGTCACGACGCTACCTCACTCCTCCAAATAACTAACCAGAAAAAAACTTTTCCAATTTTCGCGATATTTATACTCATCTTTGCTGTTGTTGATTTCAATGTTGATTGATCAATAGTAGTATGTATCAAGACTGAGACAAAAAGTCGTTCTCCTGCACACCATTGCATATGATGATCAAATCCTTGATGGAAATGTCAGCGATGGAAAAATTCATCTTCAAATTGAATATGGAGTGGGTATTGTATATTATATTTATTTTATTTTAACCAACATACCTTTGTTAAGAATGATAAGAATTTTCTTAAAAAAAAACACACACAATTAAAAACTTAGCACAGAATGTTAACAATAACAATTTTTAATATGTATATCTATTGTTATTAGATTTTATACACAAGTCGTACTTTGACGTTTATTAAAACAATTTCACGATTTACACAATTTCACGCAAAAACTATTAAATTTAAATCCAGCAAATATTTTTTTTTTTATTTATTATAAATTTACACAAATTTAATATCTATTATTATTATATAAAATATATTTTATATGATTTTAGAACACAGGTTTTAACCACTTTAATGATCGTCACGAACTAAATAGTTGTAAATTCTAAACAAACTGTTTAGAATTATGTTAGACAAAATAGAATATTAAAAATCTCCGTGCTATTTCGATGTGTTGTTGAAATTGACTAACAATTTATTTTTTAATTTCTAGGTTTTTATACACAAAAGAAAACCTAAATTATGACTAACTTATAATAGAACACGATAACAAGAAACTGCAAAGAATGCAAGCGGATGTATCATTTTCACATATACGTGTTGCGCTGTCTATGCATATCAAATGATCATCCGCTCACACGCTTTACATTGTTTCCGGTTATCGTGTGAAATAAACTGTGTTACAGGCTGGCTACTGCCAACCTGCAGATATTCACTAAGCTCCTGCAGAGGCCTCCACGGTGATGTTTTGCCGGCTACGTTCTCAGCGAGAAGTGCGAGGGTCGTGGGGTTTGAGGCATGCAGGGCTCCTGGCCTACACCGTGATTAACAGAAAGTTGGGGAAACGCAAATAATAAATAAAAACCGTAGTTCTGCCGAAATTCATCGGCCGGAACCTGAGGAACGAACCGAATAATCAAATAGATAATAAAAATAATAATAATAACGGAAGAGGTGCCTTGGTGCGCGCATCCATCCGAATTCAAACGGGGCCGAGCCCTGGTTACGGATTTGGATGCGGGCACCAAGGGACCGCAAACACTAAACCGACATAGAGGGAGTCTCCGCTCCCATCACACCGACCGAAAAATAATTTAATAATTCATTTCATTTTAAGTTAAAACGAAAAACAACAAAAAGAAACAACTTCCCGAGAACAAAAGGAAAGGGAGGGAACGAGAGAGAGAGAGAGAGATCAGCAATGCGCATCGAGCGCGCACCCGCTGTGCGGCGCTCGATTACAAAATTTAAATTTAATATAATATATAAAAAAAATTATAAAAATGAAATCAAAAATTAAAAAAATAAAAATAAAAATAAAAAAAAATGGTACCTTAATTAATTTAATTTATGTTGCGGCCTTGCGCGGCCGTCATGCCTCAGGGTCACCGCCCCGGACCGTTGCGGCTTGGCTATACTGTTACCAAAATCCACCGATGCGACCCAACCGCCGGTAAAATACTGCAAATAATACGGCTGGCCTCAACTGGCCGCCGGATCCGTCCACTGTTGCCTGATTTGGCAATATAACGTTGCGGCTTGATGCCGATAAATATACAAAACAACAATAGCCGGTTGGCTACCGTTACCGTTGCGGCAGACCACCGATCCAAATATACAAAACAACAATAGCCGGTTGGCTACCGTTACCGTTGCGGCAGACCACCGATCCAAATATACAAAACAACAATAGCCGGTTGGCTACCGTTACCGTTGCGGCAGACCACCGATCCAAATATACAAAACAACAATAGCCGGTTGGCTACCGTTATGCGACTACTACGGCTGGCCTCAACTGGCCACCCGAAACTCGTTGGGCGTTGGCTCGCCTTAAAACCGTATATAACGTAAATAAAAGTGAGTGGCCTCACCTGGCCACCCGTAATTACGATCGTTCACACTCGTTAATGGTTATCTTGTACGGACAGATTGTTACCAACACACGTAAGTATTACGACCGACGATAAATTTTCGCGTACTCAAACACTCAACACAAGGTGTGGCTCCCAGCACACTTTCGTATAAATATATAAGAAATTATTTTTCCTTCTTGTTGTTTAGGAAATTCGTAGGATCCGTTGCCCAATAAACTTTATATTTATAAAACTCACAGAATGCCAAAATTATAATAATTTTACATATGTATTTATCGAATTTATACATTCATTAATTGCACAATTGTAATGTTTTTTTTATTTTTAATCCAACAATTTTTGTAACCTGGATTTATTCAAAATTCTAACCAAAAAAAAAAAAAAAATAAAACTGGATTCTATTTTTAATTTCCAAAATCAAGATTTTTTTTTTTTTTTATTCACAAAATACTTGTTTTTAACAAAACCAAAAACTCGACTTTTAATATTTAAAATATATAATAATATCTTTTTTTTGTTTAACAATATAATTCAAAAAAAAAAATTCCAAACAAAATAGAACTCAAGCGTTCTTTTCCAAAAAAATCAAAAACTCTTTTTTTTTAAATCACTACTCGAATTTTTCACCACCAAAATCACAAACTGAATGGCGACAACCAAAAAAAATTCGAGCGTCGCACAGCTCGTAAAACGTTCTAGAAGAAATTAATCTCTCTTCTCTGTCTCTCCCTTATATCAAATTTTCGTTGATATAAGGGAGATAGACATATAAGAAAAACATTTCTTCCAAAACGTTTTACTTTGCACACACTCGATGCGCATTGTTATCTCTCTCTCTCCTATTTTTGTTCCGTTGCCAACATAACCGAAGAAAACACACAAGAATCCATCCACCAAGACACCACGTTCACACAGTGAAAAACTCGGACGCAAGAAACCATGGAGAATAGAAACAAATTTACAAAAAATGTCTTGTTAAGACAATACAGTCGTAACAACTGTTCAAGATTGAACATACTCCCGGGCGACTATGGCAAGGTTGTACTATGCAGTAGCGGCCGTTGATTGTGGTCGAAGTGGATCTAATGGGCGCCGGCGCCGTATGTAAGCTATGATCCAGACTATTCCGACGATAAGAGCGCTCCAGAATAAAATATGAATCATGGTGTAGTGATGAACATGATGTTGATTTTGGTTGGTGAAGAACTCATTTCTCTGGATCAGGTGCTCATTTTCCCGAAGAGCTGCTATTTCATCTTCCAACTTGTAATGTGTCCAGACCGGAGATGAGGTCAGCCGCAGCGTCATCACGCACCTTGGTTTTGATGTGATTTCCAAGATTTTTCAACTGCTTGGAAGTGGTGATGCCCGAGGTTGATCTTTGAAACGCCTTGCTTATACTGTTGGTTGCTGTGCCCACAGCTACAATGTATGACTCCCTGTCGCGTAATATACAGCCTGCATCAATGCTAATTATTCCCGAGCCTTGAAGAGTGAGCGGACTAGATTGGGGTCCACATAAGACATCGACCGTAGTTTCGTTGGGAACTGCATAAATCCATTGATTGGGTGCCTTGAGGGGAATCCATCTATTAGTGGAATTCCTAGTTTGAAAGCTGCAGAATTGCTCAAGAGCGGCTTTCCGCTGAAGGATGGCTACCTCGCATCGACCGTTGTTAGAGAATGCGTTGAAGACGGGTGATGTCTCGCATAGGAAATGTGCTGAGGAAACAATCTGACAACGAGATAGTTGTTCCGTAGAGAAGAACGCGAAATGTTCGCGATGGCTGTCCATGGCCAGATACTCAGTTGAAGTTACTATGCTTGACTGTGTGTGGTCATGCAGAATGTCCGGCACGGCAATCACGGAGAGAAGCGTATACCTGTTGCGAACGCCAGTGGAATGATGACTTCGATGATCACGTTCTTCTTGGTCATTCTACTTCTGACTGTTAGACTCTGATATATATGTATCAGATCAGACAATTGGTGACCAGGGACGCTGACGGCTGTCGGTACATGTTGCCGAATCAGCGAAAGTTGTTCTTCTAATTGGTCCGGCGTGAGTATGGTGGGATGCAAAATCTCATGATGAGCGGAGTACACTATGTTAAGCAAACTGTGTTGGGTGTCTTCCAAGTTCTGTAAGATCAAGGTTAACTCGATTATGTTTATTACCACCGAGCAAACCCTGTCCTCATAGCTTCGATACTCTTGTAGTACCTTTAACTCCTCCCTTAATCGCCTCTGCTCTTGTAATACACCATTGTCATCTAGAAAGGGGTTCAAAGATAAAGGCTTGCTGTTATTCGGCAATCGTTGTGTGTTTCTCAGACATCTCAGCTCCTGGTAGAAGTCTTCCTCTTGACTCATGCGGAATATAATGGTTTCAGGCGCGATCGCCTTAAATGTTGGAATTTTCCGTGCAGCCCGATTAATGAACGTTGCGCAGATTGCTACTACTCGTTTTAATTTGTCATAACTGGAAATCCTTTGAAACAATCCCCACCAGACGTTGGTTACATTCGTTGTTGCTATTAAGGTTATCTTCTCCTCGTATTCCTCAGGGCGATAGGCTTGTGGGTCCGTCTCACTGTTTTGCTCGATATCTTCAGGGAGTCCCCATAGAGTTGAATCATGTTGTAGAAATTCTGGTCCATGCCACCATAACTTGCAGTGGACTAATTCTCTAGGAGATGTTCCTCGAGAAGCAAGGTCTGCGGGATTCTCGTGGGACCTTACGTGATGCCAAGTGGCTGTTGGTAGCTTTTGTTTTATGCACGAGATGCGGTTTGCAACAAATGTTTTGAAGCGCCTTGGTTCTCCCTTGATCCAGCTTAGCGTGATGGACGAATCGGTCCAAGCGTGCGTTTCACACTCATTTAGCTGCATTGCAAGTTGCACATGCCTTAATAGTTTAGCTAGTAGTTTAGCTGCGTTTAACTCTAATCGAGGAACTGACAGCTTTGTTTTGATGGGAGCCACCCGTGTTTTGGCCATTACAAGATTAGTGGTTACTTGTCCTGCCTCGTTGGTAGTCCTGCAATATACTACAGCGGCGTATGCAAGTTCGGAGGCGTCAGCAAAGCCGTGTAGTTCCTTTCTGGTGCTTGTTGTGTTGACCCACCTAGATATTTTTATGTTCTTCACAGCGGGCATTTCCTTCTTGTAGATCAACCATTTTTTACCTATTTCTTCTGGTAGTGGTTCGTCCCATTCGATCCCGGAGGCCCACGTACCTTGCATCAGAATCTTAGCAGCAGTGGTGACGGGTGCTAACCAACCGATTGGGTCAAATAATTTTGATGAATCAGCCAAGAGTGAACGTTTGGTGGCCGTCCCCTCAGACAATTCCAAATTGTCTACGTGAAATTCAAAGGTGTCTTTCGTGGGGTTGTAATGAATCCCCAAGGTTTTGATGCAATCATATTATGAACGTGGATAATTATTGTTGTATAATTTGCGTTCTTTTACAGGCACAATTAATTTATTTAATTTTATATTAATTGAAAGACGCTACAATAATCACATTACATTAAATTTATTTATTATTTTATATTTTAAATCAGTATAACCCTTTCAGAACTGAATGTTTATTTTAACAGTTTCAATTCGAAATCCACTTGATTCTAATTAAATTTGGGTCAAAGAATTCAAATCTTTTATCAAAATTAAATTCTGGCTGCTCCTGGCAAAGTTATGGCTTGGCAACAAATGATGCCAAATCGACTTAGCTGTTGGAAATTCTAGTAATAAATAACTATAATAATTTAAGAAATATTTATTCAGACTTTATTTCACTTCAACTGAAAGTTTGTTGAATTAATCACAGATTTCAGGTAATTATTATTTACATAAAATAAAAATGATATAATTATAAATAATCAACAAAATAGATAAAAATACATTTTACAAAATAAAAAATTCAGTTTGTTGTTAAATCTATAAAACAAAAATTAGTACATGTGTATGTAGAAAACATTACTTTTTCATATGAAATAATAAAAAACAATTGTTGTTACCATTTACACACAAATGCACATTGCATTTAGTGCATACTATTCGGGATCGTGATGTACATCCCGGACGTTTGCATCGGAATGCTGAGTGTGAGTCCTCGAACTGTGGAAGGTGGTTGAAACCATCAAAGCGTATGTCTGTGGCTGGTCTCGCTTCATTAATACGCCGTTCATTATCAGGGCCAAATTCTGAACTAATTGTCTTTCTTTTTTTATTAGAGAATTCTGCTTTGGTTAAACTATGAGCCAAGCTCATCTTAAAATCGATAAGAGTTCCAGTTTCGCTCGGCTTTAATTTATTGATTTCGCATTGTCTTTTGTGCTCCAAATAACTGGCACAAACTGCAAAATCAATGAAATGCGATATAACCCGAAGAGTCCATTTTCTTGATTTTATGAATATACGATAGTAACTCATATATTGATCGAAGAGGTCAACCCCACCCATTCCTCGATTATAGTTTTTGACTATAGCGGGTTGCGCTACACGAACGTATTGTTTTGCTTTTTTGTCCCATCGTTTCACTTCTTCGGTTTCTCCAATCCCACAAAAATTTGACGCAAGGTGGACAGATCGATTATCCTGCCATTTGACCAGAACTATGTCACCATTACGGTTTGTTATCTCTTCTGCGGTTCCTCGTCCACGCTTTCGCATAGTTGAATCGGTGCTAAAGTTGGGATTGTTAAATCTATTAATTCGGATTGTACCAGCTGCATTAATTTTTTGTTGGGTAAGCACTTCAAATAACTGATACGTCGAAAAATAATTATCAAAAAATATGGTATGTGCAGGTGTTTCTAAGCAGTTAATTAAATGAAGAACAACGGCTGAACGAAGACCCACACGTGCGCGATCGAACATTGAAATTTCTGTTTGCGACCCTTGATATAAAACAAAATCGTACGGGTATCCCGATTTACCACATAACAGAAATATTTTAAGGCCCCACGGACAGGGTTTGCCTTTTATATACTGTTTTTTGTTCAATTGACCCTTAAAAGGAATTATTTGTTCATTTACGCAAACAACTTCTTCTACTGGTACTTTTAAACATCGTCGGCGAACACATTCAATCAAAGGTCGTACTTTAACAAACTTATCTTTGTTATCCTTCGGTATTTTATCATTATCTATTAAATGGATATGTGTTCTTAGCCAAAAGAATCTATCTCTGGTCATAACTGATGCAATCGATTGAACTTGCAACTCATTGCTCCAAAACATTTTACAATTTGGTAGTTTTATTATGCCCATGAACAAATGAATACCGAAAAATTTTCTAATTTCTTCCGACGTTGTATGTTTAAAAGCAGAGCGACCTTGTTGTAGGGCATACATATTTGTGTACTGAGCGATTTCTTCGTATAATTCAAAAGTTACGTATTCTTGAAATATTTCAAGCGGTGTTCTGAACTCCACAGAATTAGAAATAGGTTCAGCTGGTGAAAATGTAAATGGTTCCGAAATAAATTCTGGTTTCCTCCATTTTATATCTTTTTTATCCGTAATTATGTAATTCGATTGTTCATCAATAAACTCAACTTCATTGTCGATAGCATGAAGAAACGCAGATGTTTCTAATTCCGAATGAACTGCATCCGTTAATTCAATTTCGCTTAATTGATTGGATTCTACTTCATTACTCGTTACTACATCTAAAAGGTTTTGGCCTTTGCAGTGTAGTACATCTTCAACGTCGTCGCCGTCCATAATATGTTCATCCAGCTCTATATCGGAATCCTCTGCCATTATTAAATCCGCCGCTTCTATTGGAGTGTAATATTTGATTGGCCGTGACATTTTACCTACAGACGTACAACATAAATTTTTCTTATTAATTACTGTTGAGTTAATTTGGCAACGTAAGTGGACATGGCAACATTTGTGTTCGCACCACTTCAGTCTAAATGGCAACATTTGTTGCCATCACAAAAATATCAACTTTCTTATATTTATAGATTTAAATATGAATAAAATTTATTGGTAATTCAATTAATAGTAAACAATAACTATGTATACATATAATTAGCACTTTGAAAATAGTTCTAATTAGATATATTATAGACTAAACTTACCGCTTTCCTCAGACTTTATTTTTTTGAACTGCCTCACACAAAAAACACATATACACTAATTTTTTTTTATTTTGGCGCAAAATATTTGACAGCTAAACATAAAGAATATATAGAAAAACTAGACTAGATGTTAAAATTGTGTAAAAAATAAATGTAATAGTTTTTATTGATGTATTTACTGCATGGCAACATATGTTGCCAGACGGTCTGAAAGGGATAATATATTTATCACAATTTATTTTCACAATTTGTTTGGCTTGTTGCCGTTCGCTAGTCAACACCGTACTAACATTCAAGCAGCGAAATTAAAATCAAAAACTTTTTATTTATGAACCAACATCATTACAATTTTCCATGTCGGTGTGCGAACCGGTCCATCATCATTATTCTTGCTTGTCACTCATTCATTACAGTACATTTATGATTTCTTATCTGTAAGTTGGTAACTAAATATAACGACGAAATATAAACGTATGCTCTTTATTTTGCAGTGAGTGTATGTAAATTTATAGACCACATTTTGGGGTAATTATTAAGATTAATTATTAATTGACGAAATTAATATTTCTTGTTGCCACATGCTCCTCCCATGGATTATCAGTAAAATTCCAATCACCTATTATACAATCACAGCTAAAACATTTTACTTTGTCGTCTACACCCATATAGAAAAATCCGGCAGAAGACAAGGCTCGAGGATCAACCATATATTTCAGCCATAACGATTGTTTAAATGAGTTCAAACGATCTGATTCTTTCGACATATACTGTGGTGCATTGTATCTTATTGAGCCACTACAAGGATTTACATTTTCCTTGTTTGAAAAACATGATGAATCTACCTCAACAGAATCTCCTCTGCTAGTACTATGACAGGAAGACCATGCAGAATCAGTTGATAAATCAACTTTACAACTAACATAAAAAATCTTACTACACATAATACTACTTTAAAGATATGCGTAAGAAATAATGTTGCGGTCATTCACGCTCAAACACGTTTATTCTTTCATTGAACATGTTTTATTAACAAGGAATCATAATGTAAAAGACATGCAAAATTTGATATAAAAATAATACTATATAAACTATTCACAAGAATATCACTGCAACATATCAAAAATTCATTCGCCTTCGTTCCAAGTATATCAAAGTTTCTCCTTATAACTATTAGGCTTTTATGCGTGAGAAAAAGTAATAGGTTATCATAATTTTGAAGAAATAACAAAGTTTATAAAAAATTTCAAGTATTTTAGTACAATCATGATCTTGAAAGAACATGGGAAATATATATATATATATATATATATATATATATATATATATATATATATATATATATATATATATATATATATATATATATATATATATATAAGAGTTCGAGGTGAGAAAAATTTGAAATAAATTAATAATTTTCCCATAGTTACACAGAGGCGTTTTCTAATTTTCATACATCAAGTGATCATAATTTCAAAGACATCATCGATCACACATATTTTGTCTTAACATCTATATATATATATATATATATGTATATATATATATATATATATATAAATATATATATATATATATATACATATATATATATATATATATACATATATATATATATATATATATATATATATATATATATATATATATATATATATATATATATATATATATATATATATATATATATATATATATAGTTATGTTGTGGTTTAAGCAAAGAAAGTAAGACTACGTTGTTATTACCTTTATTGTGTTGTTTATTGAAAAGTATGAAAAAGTGTGAACCACGCAAGAAACATTCAACATGGTTTTATAATATTTACTATTTGCATAGTTGCAAATTAATGAGATAAAGTATGATTCTATATAATACAATAATTATTGTTGTTGTTTTCTTAGTAATGAAAATATAATTACTTTTTGCATATCTGCAAATTATGCGCTAGCATATAAATAAGATAGTAAGTATGTAATATAATTCTAGTTATGTTGCTTTTACATATTACCGGCCAAATGTGGTGTTGACTTGGACTTTGGTATCGTTGATCTGGATTTAGGTATTTGTGGCATTACGGATGTTAACTCCTCCCCCCGTAAATTGAAGCTGTCCTCAGCTTTACCAGTCATGATGAATCTATTGAATTTAGTTAATCTATTCCTGTATTTCTTGTAAAGGAAAAATAGAAAAATAAATGTTAAAATAATTAACACAATTGATGATATGGCATAGGTGTGACTGTATATGAAGTGCCATTGTTGGTGAATCTGCATTTCCTGGATATTTTTGATATTTGCCTTTGTCAGGTATGGAATATCCAGCGTTTCGATTTTTGTTTCGTTGACTCTTATGGTATTAAGTGGTTGAATAATACCATACTTCTTTGTTATGGATGACTTGTAGTTTGAAAATGATTGATGGCTGGTTTTTATGGTGCAATCGCTAAATTTAAGCAACTTGACTCCTTGAATTGCTAATGAATCCGGTCCACAGGTCGAATATATTATTTCCCCTTTTCGTGATGACATAAATAAGTAACCATCTTCTAGTAGCTGCGTTTCGTCGTGGTACTGTGCTTGTATTAGTTTACAATCTGCTGCTTGATTATTGAGCAGGTTGGGTATGCATGTGTTGTTGTTGTGTTGTAGTTGTTCCAATTGACAGTAATATACTTGTTCCAAATTTTGGCAAGGTTTAGAAATTGTCATGTGCATATTTTTATGGGATATGATATGATTATAGGAATTGGGAATAATGGAATCGTTCATGATATATGTTTTAATTTTGTTATAAAGGAACGTTTCTTTGTGAAATTGTGGTATTTCTATTATGACAACCAAATTAGTACTGTTGTAATATGCTTTAACTTTAAGTAACGAATAAACTTGTTCTTGCGAGTGAAGTCGTATATTATTTTTTTCGAGATCTTTCAAAACATAACTCATTTCCTCGTTATCTAAGATACATCTTGATATTACGTTAATTTTAGCAAATGTAATAATTTCATGAATTTCTTGTGCGTGATCGAATAATATTTGTATGTTGTCGTCTATTATGGTGTAGTACATTAGAATGTCTGCGTGAAGTATGAATTTTGAATCTTCATCAATTTTATCTGACATGATTTTCTTTGTTGAGTCAATAATTTGGTTTATTGTTGAAGTAGTTTCCTCAAATCTCTGTATTACTTGGTCATTTATTTTTATCTGTTCATTAAACTTATTTATGAGTTCGAATTGTCCGTCTGCTGTATTTTTTATTGATTGTTGAATTTCTTCATAGTCTTTCTGGTCCAAATTTCCGGTTATGGATTTTATGAAAGTGCCCAATGGGTCGAAAAGTCCTCGTTTAAGTCTGTTCGGTATGTAAGGCATAAGATTAGAGATGGATGTCCTAGTTTTATTAAATTTTCTCTCGAGTATATTGATACGACACTCCTCTGTTTTCCTTTTAGAGACAATGAGTTGTTGTAGTGAGTTAATTGCGGTTTCTATGTTTGAAAGACTTGTTTCTAAATCTTGCAGTTCGATCACATGAAATAATTTGATGTATGATGTAATTACTCTAGCGTTTCCTACACTGAGAAAAAAAAGTTGTAAATTTGTTAACAAACCATTTTGATTCAAAAACTTTCAAATATGAAAATGCGCTATTAGCGATTCTTATTAAATTATGTTTAAAAATAGTAATGCATTGTAAAAGAAATCGTAGTTAATTCAACAATTTATGTTGTTAAATCATAAGAATTACAATGTTAGTTTATTAGTTTTTGTAGTAAATTCATTGGTCAGCCGTTGTTAATTCAACAATTTATATAGTTAAATCATAAATAAAACGTTTTTAATCTATCACTGAGCATAGTAAATTCATCGATGTTTCGTTGTTAACTTTACAATTTGTAGAATAAAAATGGTATAAAATAGTCACTTGGGGTGGGGTATTATAGGCATTTATGTTTCTATATTAATGCGTCATCATTTTACATTTGCTGGTAATCATTAATATTCGGGATTTATTTTCTCCGTCGTGCGGAGCATGAGCACCGAAAGTTTAGTTTTTTACTATCAGTATCATCTCAAAGCTCAAACTAATATTATATAACATTTGTTATAAAATATTCGGTAAGACTGTATTACACCCGCCATGAAGCTACAAAGTAGAAGGAGGATATTTAGTGTTTACATACGAATTAATCACTTATTAAGATAGCGAATTTTTATAAATACACTAAAAATTATTAATCACAGAATAAGCGTATAGTAAATTCATCGATGCTCCGTTGTTAACTCTACAATTTGTTTAGTTAGAGGTTCAACAATCATAAATTTAATTTAACACTATTTTTTCTGCTTAACACCGTTTCATGATAAATTCATCAACAAACGTGATTGATTTTTTTAATCAGAAACAATGTTGAATTAAAAGTTTTCGCCTATGATTTTACTACTCAACATTTTTCTCAGTGTAGTGATATGGCTAAGAGTCCTTTGTTGTTTTGTAGGTCAAAAGCTTCCAGGTTTTTTGGCTGGGCTGACCTGTTTATAAAAATGAAGGATATTAGTTTGGGTTTTTCCTTATTTTATTCTTATGTACTGTTCTTTTGTTTGTTGTTAAAGTGACGTCTCCGTCTTCGGTAACTATATGAGGAATATATTTGGACTCAAGTTTGTTCCTCGTAGTTCTTTTTTCAAATATTTGTTGTCCTGGTACGTATGGACTAGGGAAATCGCGTGAAGCGTTCAATTTTTGAATGTTTTTGGCTTTAGACAGGTTATTTACACTCTAAAAATTATTTGTTGAAATTAACTACAATTATTGTAGGTAATTAGTTTCCTACATTTATTGTTGTTAATATTCATGGTTGCGTGATTTAGAAAAAATAAACCAAAAATGTGAGAATTAATTGTGAAGATATACTCTTGAAAGACTGAAAATCACACATTAAAAGTGTGAAATGTTTACATTTAATGTTAGAAAATACTTTGTTTAAAAGTGAATTATTTGTCAAATGAATGTAAAATACGATTTACTAAGTGTAAGTTACAACAAAATTAGTTTGAATTAAAATTAAATAACTATAAATCACAGCTATTTTTACTTTTTTTAAAAATCTTTTTGGACGTATTAAAATCTAGTCTAGAATGAATACCAATATTAAAAGCGCGAATTTCGAATGTATTTGTGGTAAAATTTACTAAAAAAATACATTTTTAGGAGTAAAATACAGCTAATAAGGTTGAAATTTACACTTAATGATCAATGAGGCTATAATATATAAACATATATTATATTTATTTAAGTATAGTACATTTTATTTGAAAATAAAAAAGTTTACAAAATTTCATTATTTCATCGATATAAAAAATAAACATGCCAAGAACAATTATTTGATTAATGTAAAAACTAATTTTATGAAAGATTTAATTTATTAATTAAAGTATTTATTTTATTTAAATTATTAATGGTTTTTTTAGCTCGTCTTACCGATTCCGGATAATGTTTAAGCAGAAATCGGACTAAAAATTCCATTACCTGAGAAATTTGTTTAGGATAGATACGTTTAGGATACATTCAATATGTAAAATAAGTATATTATATTTTCCAGCAACTCGATTATATCACTAGGCTGGCTAATCACCTGCTTCTTTTCAACAAATATATAAACCAGCATCTCAGGGTTGACTGAATCCAAGCTCTCTGTAATTTCAATTAAACATAATTTTTTATAGAATTTTAAGTAGAAGCATATATTTGTTATGAATAGTCAATATACCTAATCAGTTAAGCGCTATTCGATAATTAAATTAAATATGTATGTACGAGAAAATAATATGTAAACATGCCCCATCAGATTCGTTTAGAAACTAATCATTTAATACTCATTCATTAAGCTAGGTCCTATTTTAACATTTAACAACCGAATTGATATGCAATGAAAATGTCTATCGAACTTGTGATACAAATGTTACAATTTATAAGCGCATTATACAAAACCTGAATAGAAACAGTGAAATATCTGTACTAGTTCAAAGCTTATGGACGAAGTAATTTTCTATTTTCTGCAACAAAAGGAAATCGATAATATCTAATTGACTACGAATGCGCAATGTTGCATAAAACGGATAGGTAACGTTAGCCGAAAGTTTCCACAGGATTCGATAAAAAAGATGCCATTTATTTTTAAATTTTAAAGTAAGAATATTTATCATAATCATAATAGATTTAAATTGAAGTAGGTACATGCTTTAAGGACGAATTGGGAAAAAGAAAGTGCAATCATTAAAATTTACGTATTGCTAAAAAAAACTATAACGAGATGAGCTAATTAAATTGTCGGCGTAAAAGTATGGGGCGAAAAAAATAAAACCAAAATTCATTTAAGCGTTTTTATCATCTGACATTACCCTGAGAAGGGTTTAATTGGTGCATCTCATTTTAGTTTTCTACTCTGCGAAATATCGTTGAAGTACAGCACGCATAAACCAAATTACGATAGCTTTAGAAAAATTTGAATAAACAAGAATAGTGATTATGAGAATTCTTACTTATAACAGCCGCCCATGGCGTATTGGTTGGTATTTCCCGTTGCACTTCTTTTAATGTTGTTCCAAACTGTAAGTAAAAGTACACAATGTTGTTAAACTTTATAATAAAAGTACTCTTAGATAAGTTTAACTCACATCAAATTCTTTGAAAATGTAGTTCACATCTTCTTTGAAATATTTGCATAACAACTGCAATATATGTAAATTTGTGAAATCGTTAATTTCAATGGTTTGGTGATAGAAGTCAATCAGAAATTTAATAATTTTGTTTCGCGTTGCGTTAAAATTGGATTTGAAAACATCGATGTCTATTTATAAAAGTTTTTTAAAATGGTGTTTCAAGACTACAATATCAAACATATAAGGCCACTCGTTCATAATATCAGCAATCCCTGGCACGTCTTTTGTATTATTTAAAAAAATTCGAATGGAGCTGAAGCATTGATCCATGTAATTTTCAACAGTATTCCGTTCACTTGTCGTCAAAACTTTTCCTTTTTTGTGCAAATCTTTTAAGAAGGCTTTTTTATATTCAATTACGGAATCAGAATTGACAGTTTGACCACTTGGTTGCCAATTGTTACATGTAGATTTCAAAATATTCGTTTGTTTTCTGTGTTTTATATCAATATGTAAATCTACACTTCGTTTTGGCTCTCTATTCAACGTGTTATTTCGGTTCCGCATTTTGGTTATTAGTTCCAATGGTTCCACTGTTAAAAATTTGCCGTCATTATCTTTTTCTATAATGGAATCGGGATAGAGTTCGGCGGCTTTTTGTGCTACCGCTCGAAATATGTTCATGGGTATGTAGAACGAAAACTTTCGAAGTTCATCCATTATAGTGTTTGCTACCACATTAAGTCGTTTTCCCAACTAAGATTTGTTTTTAAGCATTTCCAATATATCATAGGGCATTTTATTCCACGGTATTTCAAAATCGGAAAATAGCTTTCGACATGATGAATTTGTACAAGAAGATGTTGACATTGCAGAGCTACTCATCGATAGAGTATCGTCTGAAAAATTTGTGTCAACCTCTTCTTCAGTATTACTGAATATGTCCGATTCATTGATAGCCTCATCCACGATATTAAATATAATAGGCTTCGATATCTGCAAATAAAATTTTCGTATAAATGTTTAGGTCTAGAAATAGTATAATTGTATTTTACTTTTTAAAGTATCGAAACCTTCAATATGTAAATTGTTAAATAAATATTTTAATAATAATGAAATTTTTTTAAAGAGAATCGCGACGGTTACAGAACTCCCGGGAGTGAGTCGAGTGCGGATTGGAAACTGCATTCAAAAAAATAGAAAGCAATTAGTTGGACGTTTAATCGTAATAATTTTCTAGTGGTTCCTAAACAATACTTTTCTTTATTTATTGTATGAAAAACAGAATTTTCCATGATACTATGATTTAGAATATTCGTTTTCTATTTTTTTCTATGCAGTTCTCGGTCCGAGTTCGGTTCGCTCCAACGAGTTTTATAATCGGCTTGAATAAATGCCTTAGGTAATAAAAACTCACATTTTCATTCTCTGGAGATAAGTTTATGCCTCCTGTAGAAATCCACTGTTCTGCTTCGTTTAGTAGTAAAAATACCGTTTGCGGATTACTTTTGATGATGTATTGCAAAACATCATCTTCGCATATGTCGGATCCATTATCTTCCACGACCAATTTTGTACCATAGATACCATAAATTGCAGCTTAATATGTACGAGTAGAAACAAAAATAAATAATTAATTATGAAATCGAAATTATCATGTAGTATTCAGTTACGAGTATGTACACTTTATTTACCTTTTTCAATAACTTCTTTAATTATTGGGAAACTCATAAACAGTTTTCGAATTTTTTTATCGCTACTCCAAACATTGAACAAATATTTGTCCATCTTTTATTTGCTTATTAATATTTTTTGAACTGTTATTAAACACGTATTATTGTAAAATTTAATGTTTCTGGCGTAATTCATTGGTATCGTGATCGAATCTATTGTAAAACATACGTACAATTTGGCGAGTGAAAAAAAGATATTGTTAAATTTGAATATGTTAATTGGTTTTTTATGTAAAATATTTTCCAAGTTAACTAAATGATAAGAATGGTCCACGTTATAACTTTTATACAAAATCAAATTTTCGCAGTACCACATTTTCATCAATTCTCCATAAAATAGTGCTTTATCATACGAATGATTTAAAAAAATTGATTTTATTATTAATATTTGTGCATCATCATTTTCATCAAAATTAAATAGTATAGCGTCATTTTCTTTATAAATAGTGTTTAAATAAGTAATCTTTTTAGTTACAAATGTATATTCGCTGGAAACATCGACATTGATTATTTTATTTGTATAATAATCGGCTTTGTCACAAACGATAGAAGACTTAAAACGATCTTTATGGAGCTGTGCTTGTAATTCTTGTGAGGCTTTTGCAAGGGTAAAAGTTATATTTTTGAAGTTTCTGCAAATTTTAGCTTTATTTTTAAAAAATTGATGTTTTTGTTCAAATGGTAATGTCCATAAATTTTTTAGTGGACCGAATTTTCGAATAAGCTCGGGATAATGATAAATATAGTGATGTTTTGGCCTTAGTTTTTCATTCGGAAAACAATCTTTTCTTAACTCGAAATACAAGTTTATGTAATAGGTTAACAAACATACACCACTTTCAGATATGGTGGGAGAATAAATTAGACGAACCATTTCTATCATGGTACTTAGAAATTTCCATTCGCTGCACTCAGGATCTGGATTTTTGTCCAACATAACAAGCGGCATCAGAATTAAAATATGCATTACTTCATTACATTTTCCAGGAACTTTTTTGGTATTTTTATCAAATTTTGGAAAATTTAAACGTAATTTAAATTTTTTTTGCAAATATTCCAAGGTCATATTTAAATAATCGACAGAAACATATACATTTGAAATAAAATATTTTATAATTAGCATTAAGTCATGTGGAATTATGCCCTCGAACAAATCATGGCCAAAACAAGGAGGAAGTCCAGGGTTGCAAACATGGAAATAGTTTAGTTCGTTAAGGCACGAATCAAATTTTACACCTTTCACGATATTTTTCCCACTATCAGACAAGTCTGCAAGATTTAAGTTATAGTTAGCAATATTTCTTGTTTCACAATGCATCAGGTTCCCGCATGTGAGCATTTGACGTGTGTAAAAACAATATCTACAGAAAAATTCAGATAAACTAAAATTTTCGGTGAATCCACCTATTTGATGGCTCCCTAAATTATCTCCAAGCATTGCATATAAAGATCCGTAACATTTATTTGATAACTGAGTATGGGCATCAATAATATCTAAGCCATTTTCTAATATGCGGATATCGTGAATAATTGGTGCGAAAATTTTTTTAAAACCAAAAGACTTTATAAAGATTTCTTTACATAACGCGACTAACTGAATATTATGAATTGAATATCTATATTTTTTATTTACATTCCCTATCATCATATATATGCCTAGAAGCTTATGTTTTTTTCTGGAGGAACCTATTGGATTACATATTTCAAATGCATCTTGAAATAATATAATTTCAATCTTTCGTTCGCCAGAACTAAAAAATAAATTTTTTTTATAGACCGATCCATCAGTATAATCTACATATAAATTTTTTTGGGAATTATTTTTTTCATTTAACAAATTAACAAAAAAATGATCTGACATTAAACACTTTATAGTTTCTGTAATAGGTACATAGTAAAAAGAGCAATTTTTATGGTATGCGTCGGTCCCTAAATTAATTTTTTGAGGAAGCACATATGCATAATTGTTTTTAATGAAGCTTCCCAATTTAAATGACGAATTTAATTCCGTTAAATTCGCAATAAATTTTGAGTTTTTGGTTATATTAATAATTTCATTTGAATGTTGCCCAATATTCAACTTTTGACATAAACAATTAATTTGGTTTATATTATCGTTTGTATTCGCGGTTACAATGTGATTAAGTTCATCGGCTAAAAATTTTAAACCCACCTCACTTAATTTATATTTGGACTTTAACTGTAGGAATAAATCAGAGAAATAATTTTTAGGACGTTCAGTATTTTCTACACTTATATGAATGCCAACATCAATTTTATCTTCGTTTTGGACAGCCGTGCTTCCCAAAGAATCAGGACATTTTTCATTTGAACAAGAAGCACTAGAAGTAAAATTTCGTTTCAGATTTTGCTTATGTTTTCTGTAAATGTGTGTTTTTAGATTTGATTTTGTCTTGAGAATATTTTTGCACTCGGAAATTGGACATTGAATTTTATGGTTTAGAGTGAAATGATAATCGAAATGAGCAATAATTTTTTTTAAATTACTTGTTTTAAAATTACAATTTTCAATTTTACACTTAAACCAATTAACTTCAAATTTTTCAATAGTATTATTTGGCGTTAATTTGACTATATGTGAATGTTCACGATGCCAATGCACATTGTAAGTGTTATACAAACTAAATCTTTTATTACACAAGGGAAATAAACAAATAAATTGAGCGGTTCTTAAGCATCTATGCAAGTATAAATGCTTGTGGTATAGTATTACCGAATCAATTACCCAGAAACTACAAATATTACATTTAAACATGTTACCTTTTATTATTATAACAATTTTCTTGTTGACAAACGTGCGACGTTGACAAATAACACAGAACACTTCTATCCTTTTTGATGGTCACGACTAAACTAAGCATTTCGTTCACGCGAGTTCATTTCGTTAAAACAAAACCAACTAAAATATCTGTAAATACCACAAAATGAACGTGAGAATACATTTCTGAGTAAAATTACACAAATTTAGTTGTAAAAAACTAAGAGAGTGTAATGTAGTTGGAAAATCACGCGATTTTATTGTTTTTTACCAATTTAAAAATGTAAAATACAATAATTATGTGATTTACGACTTCTTTAAATAAATCAAACTTCCAAAGTGTTTTATTACGCTTCGTTATGTAATTTTACTTATTTTTAGGTGTTAAAATATTCATTTTTCATGTATTTTTACAATCACTTTTTAGAGTGTAGTTAAAAAATCTGCAATTGAAGTGTGAGGTGGTCGATAAACGCATATCAATGTAAGGTTTAATGACTTGCAAAATAAAACAACGAATTCATTTTCTTGAGATATTTCTTTGTGAATCAGCTGGAACATAATATTAGTATAAACAAAAACGGATATATCGCCACCATCTCTATGTTCCATAGTGCTGTGAAAAGCATTGTAATGAGGAATATTAAAGAACTGGGTCTCTGAATCAAATAGAAAGGTTTCTGTTAGGATAATGACATCAATTTGTTGTTGAAATGAATACAATAGATCCTCTAGCTCGGTTGTTTTGTTTTTTAATCGATTTATATTAATGTAAAGTAAATTTAATGATAAAACATGGCTAGTTTCCCGAATAAATTTTTGTAAAGATAGAAAGTGCCTATTTTCTTCATTATCACCCATCATAACGAAAGAATTTATTAAATGACAAAATTATATCGTGTATAAAATATGTAGAATGTTATATAAAATATGTGTATAAGAATTATTGACTTTAATAGGATATGTTCAATTTTGTTGGATGAATTCAAAATTTAAGTAATTAAAATTGTTATTGTTTTAGAAAGGGGTAATAAAATCTAGAGAATAAACGTTATATTATTTTAATTTAATGTAATAAACAAACAATAATAGAAAGCAAATCAAATTCGAAAAGTGTCAATGAAAAGTATGTCATTTGTTTACAGTGGTGAAGAATTAGTTTCAGGTTTTACAAATAATTCTGAAAACTCCATACAATCATTCAGATGGACGAATGAACCATCTATCCATTAAAATTCACTGAATAATTTTGAGTTGCGTATTTTGCGCCATAGTAGTAAAAAGGTCGGTTGGGTTGGCTCGTGACTCGTGAATGCACAAAAATTTACTTTTTCCCTTATTCGTTTAAAATCAATGTGGATTATATCGTGGTGAACTGAATTGTTGCTGCGAAACATGGGCAACATTTTCCACAACATAAAATATTCAACCTGAAAATTACACAACACAAAACAACACATAATGCTGCAGTAAAATACTATTGTTTATTTATAAAAACTTTATTATTTATTGTTGTTGTCCAGTATTTACTTCCAGTTTGTATGTTCTGAAACGGGTTAGCCTCTACTTTGGTTAAGGCCAGCCGGTTTCATAGAATTGCCAGCTATCCGTCACGCACCCTTTGCGGCAATTGTTCCCGCAGCTCAGTCTTTAAGAGGGAATGGCGTGGGTGATGGAGTGCAATGATAGTGGCCTTGTTAACCACAATTCAAGAAGAAGAGGAGGTTGAGTAGGGTACCGGACCCCTAAGTAGTCGTAGCTTCATAGTAGTAGTAGTAATGGTAGACAGCCAGACGAACACCCTATTACCTGCGCTTTTCTCCTGCCCTTTCTTTCTCTTTACTTACCAAAATATTTTTTTTCCTTATTTCACTTTCTCTCTTTATATCACTATAAATAAACGCACTCAAATCTTTTAATGAATTCGTTTAAACATTAAAACTTTTATTTCATAAGTAATTTGTTTATCAATTTTATATAGGAAATTAAATCAAAAAAAAAATTAATAAAGTCTACGCAACTTAACAAATTTTACTTTCAACACGTATTATTTTAAGAAAAAAACCTAACAGTCGTAGTGTCACGACGCTACCTCACTCCTCCAAATAACTAACCAGAAAAAAAACTTTTCCAATTTTCGCGATATTTATACTCATCTTTGCTGTTGTTGATTTCAATGTTGATTGATCAATAGTAGTATGTATCAAGACTGAGACAAAAAGTCGTTCTCCTGCACACCATTGCATATGATGATCAAATCCTTGATGGAAATGTCAGCGATGGAAAAATTCATCTTCAAATTGAATATGGAGTGGGTATTGTATATTATATTTATTTTATTTTAACCAACATACCTTTGTTAAGAATGATAAGAATTTTCTTAAAAAAAAACACACACAAAACTTAGCACAGAATGTTAACAATAACAATTTTTAATATGTATATCTATTGTTATTAGATTTTATACACAAGTCGTACTTTGACGTTTATTAAAAAAATTTCACGATTTACACAATTTCACGCAAAAACTATTAAATTTAAATCCAGCAAATATTTTTTTTTTTATTTATTATAAATTTACACAAATTTAATATCTATTATTATTATATAAAATATATTTTATATGATTTTAGAACACAGGTTTTAACCACTTTAATGATCGTCACGAACTAAATAGTTGTAAATTCTAAACAAACTGTTTAGAATTATGTTAGACAAAATAGAATATTAAAAATCTCCGTGCTATTTCGATGTGTTGTTGAAATTGACTAACAATTTATTTTTTAATTTCTAGGTTTTTATACACAAAAGAAAACCTAAATTATGACTAACTTATAATAGAACACGATAACAAGAAACTGCAAAGAATGCAAGCGGATGTATCATTTTCACATATACGTGTTGCGCTGTCTATGCATATCAAATGATCATCCGCTCACACGCTTTACATTGTTTCCGGTTATCGTGTGAAATAAACTGTTCAAGATTGAACATACTCCCGGGCGACTATGGCAAGGTTGTACTATGCAGTAGCGGCCGTTGATTGTGGTCGAAGTGGATCTAATGGGCGCCGGCGCCGTATGTAAGCTATGATCCAGACTATTCCGTCGATAAGAGCGCTCCAGAATAAAATATGAATCATGGTGTAGTGATGAACATGATGTTGATTTTGGTTGGTGAAGAACTCATTTCTCTGGATCAGGTGCTCATTTTCCCGAAGAGCTGCTATTTCATCTTCCAACTTTTTAGTGTCCAGACCGGAGATGAGGTCAGCCGCAGCGTCATCACGCACCTTGGTTTTGATGTGATTTCCAAGATTTTTCAACTGCTTGGAAGTGGTGATGCCCGAGGTTGATCTTTGAAACGCCTTGCTTATACTGTTGGTTGCTGTGCCCACAGCTACAATGTATGACTCCCTGTCGCGTAATATACAGCCTGCATCAATGCTAATTATTCCCGAGCCTTGAAGAGTGAGCGGACTAGATTGGGATCCACATAAGACATCGACCGTAGTTTCGTTGGGAACTGCATAAATCCATTGATTGGGTGCCTTGAGGGGAATCCATCTATTAGTGGAATTCCTAATTTGAAAGCTGCAGAATTGCTCAAGAGCGGCTTTCCACTGAAGGATGGCTACCTCGCATCGACCGTTGTTAGAGAATGCGTTGAAGACGGGTGATGTCTCGCATAGGAAATGTGCTGAGGAAACAATCTGACAACGAGATAGTTGTTCCGTAGAGAAGAACGCGAAATGTTCGCGATGGCTGTCCATGGCCAGATACTCAGTTGAAGTTACTATGCTTGACTGTGTGTGGTCATGGAGAATGTCCGGCACGGCAATCACGGAGAGAAGCGTATACTCTGTTGCGAACGCCAGTGGAATGATGACTTCGATGATCACGTTCTTCTTGGTCATTCTACTTCTGACTGTTAGACTCTGATATACATGTATCAGATCAGACAATTGGTGACCAGGGACGCTGACGGCTGTCGGTACATGTTGCCGAATCAGCGAAAGTTGTTCTTCTAATTGGTCCGGCGTGAGTATGGTGGGATGCAAAATCTCATGATGAGCGGAGTACACTATGTTAAGCAAACTGTGTTGGGTGTCTTCCAAGTTCTGTAAGATCAAGGTTAACTCGATTATGTTTATTACCACCGAGCGAACCCTGTCCTCATAGCTTCGATACTCTTGTAGTACCTTTAACTCCTCCCTTAATCGCCTCTGCTCTTGTAATACACCATTGTCATCTAGAAAGGGGTTCAAAGATAAAGGCTTGCTGTTATTCGGCAATCGTTGTGTGTTTCTCAGACATCTCAGCTCCTGGTAGAAGTCTTCCTCTTGACTCATGCGGAATATAATGGTTTCAGGCGCGATCGCCTTAAATGTTGGAATTTTCCGTGCAGCCCGATTAATGAACGTTGCGCAGATTGCTACTACTCGTTTTAATTTGTCATAACTGGAAATCCTTTGAAACAATCCCCACCAGACGTTGGTTACATTCGTTGTTGCTATTAAGGTTATCTTCTCCTCGTATTCCTCAGGGCGATAGGCTTGTGGGTCCGTCTCACTGTTTTGCTCGATATCTTCAGGGAGTCCCCATAGAGTTGAATCATGTTGTAGAAATTCTGGTCCATGCCACCATAACTTGCAGTGGACTAATTCTCTAGGAGATGTTCCTCGAGAAGCGAGGTCTGCGGGATTCTCGTGGGACCTTACGTGATGCCAAGTGGCTGTTGGTAGCTTTTGTTTTATGCACGAGATGCGGTTTGCAACAAATGTTTTGAAGCGCCTTGGTTCTCCCTTGATCCAGCTTAGCGTGATGGACGAATCGGTCCAAGCGTGCGTTTCACACTCATTTAGCTGCATTGCAAGTTGCACATGCCTTAATAGTTTAGCTAGTAGTCTAGCTGCGTTTAACTCTAATCGAGGAACTGACAGCTTTGTTTTGATGGGAGCCACCCGTGTTTTGGCCATTACAAGATTAGTGGTTACTTGTCCTGCCTCGTTGGTAGTCCTGCAATATACTACAGCGGCGTATGCAAGTTCGGAGGCGTCAGCAAAGCCGTGTAGTTCCTTTCTGGTGCTTCTTGTTGTGTTGACCCACCTAGATATTTTTATGTTCTTCACAGCGGGCATTTCCTTCTTGTAGATCAACCATTTTTTACCTATTTCTTCTGGTAGTGGTTCGTCCCATTCGATCCCGGAGGCCCACGTACCTTGCATCAGAATCTTAGCAGCAATGGTGACGGGTGCTAACCAACCGATTGGGTCAAATAATTTTGATGAATCAGCCAAGAGTGAACGTTTGGTGGCCGTCCCCTCAGACAATTCCAAATTGTCTACGTGAAATTCAAAGGTGTCTTTCGTGGGGTTGTAATGAATCCCCAAGGTTTTGATGCAATCGCTTAATTTTAACAACACGTTACCGGTAGCTTGCAATTCTGTTGGTATTTGCGCTAATAGCTCCGGACTATTGGAAGACCACTTCCTTAGTTTTAGTCCACCTTTCTCGGAGAGCCCTATTAGTTGTTGTATCATGGCCGAGGCTTGGTCTAAGCTGTCGTTTCCTGTCAGCAAATCGTCCACATAGAAGTCAGACAATATGGTTTCGGAGGCGATAGGAAACGATCGCCGTTCGTCTTCAGCTAGTTGCCTTAAAGCACGCACAGCCAGAAAGCTGGCGGCTGTGGTGCCATATGTGACCGTTTTTAACCTGTAGATGTCTATGGGGTTTGTTGGTTCCGTCCTCCATAGAATTAGTTGATAATTTCTATCTTGCTCGTGAATCCATACCTGCCGATACATTTTTTCTATATCGGCCGTCAGCACGTACTGATGTTTACGCCAACGAAGGATTATGTCCGCCAAATCTTGCTGTAACTTTGGGCCGATCATCATTTTCTCATTAAGGGATGATCCATTTGTTGTTTTGGATGACGCATCGAACACTACACGTAATTTGGTAGTAGTGCTGTCCTGCTTCATTACACCATGGTGTGGAATGTAGTAACTATTATAGTTTGGCTGCTCTTCTAACTTGGGAACCAGCTCCATATGGCCTAAGTCCAGATATTCCTTCATGAAGTTTTGGTATAGTTGTTTAAACGGGGCGTCTTTTTTAAATCTTCTCTCTAGTTGTAATAAACGAGCGGCAGCCGTTTTCTTGGATTCTCCTAACTTTGGGGGATCCTCCTTGAACGGAATGCTCACCGAGTACCTGCCGTCACCGTTTCGTTGAACTGTTGATGAAAAGTGTTCCTCCGCTCTCTGCTCTTCTTCGGTACGGACCCTTTCATCTGGAATATCGTCGTTTTCCACTAAGAGTTTTAGTTGATTCTCGATGGCTTTAGTGGTCACCATTGTAAGCTTTTCTCCAGAACGTTGACCCATGTTACCCATCAAAATCCAGCCCAGCTCAGTTTCTTGAGCCATCGGGTCGTTGGGACCCATCTTGATTATGTTGTTGATAGCTATGGACGCATAATAGTCGGCACCGATTATTAGGTCGATGGGTTGTGGATGATTGAACCTCGGATCGGCCAATTTTAGTCTACCCAGGTGGGTCCATTTGCTGTCGTCAACCTTGACTTGTGGTAGTTGATGATCCAGGTTATCGAACACTAGTGCCTCAATAGCTAAAGTGAAACTCCCAGGGAAATTGGGTGATAGCGTAGTGTTCACAGCATGTCTGCATACTCCTGCCGCTTGACCACCAATGCCAGAAATTTTAACATTAATTTTCTTCCTTTTGAAATTGAAACGATTTACGGCTCTGGATGATATTAACGTTGCCTGAGATCCAGGATCTATCAGGGCTCGCAGTGTTACGAGCTGACCGTTGGCGGTTGTTGAAAGGACCACGGCAGTTGGCAATAGCACTGCCGATGTTTGCTGCAACATGAATGTTTTCGGACCCTGCTCGGTTTTCGATGCAGAGTTGTTGCAATGCAAGAGGGTGTTGTGTTTACCATTGCAGACTACGCAGAATTCCGTGGCGGAGCACTTGAACTTATCATGACCTTCCAAGCATCGCACACAGAATTGTAGATGGTTGACCAATTTAGCCCTCTCCAAGGTTGGCATATTCTTGAAACGTGGGCAGATCTCTAACTTGTGATTTCCGCTACAATTGGGTACCACGCAGCGTACTGAAGCTGTCGCGACATTTACACGTTTGATCGGCTGTGTGACGATTTGACGCGGTGTTGCTACATGCTTGTTTTTACCCATGGCTTCTAAAGACTGGAATCGTCGTTCTAAAAAGTCAAACAACACGTTCAAATTCGGAACTTCCTTGGGCTGTTGCAAATTTGTCTCAAACAATCCTATTGACTCTGGATCGAGCCTTCTAGTGACTAAAAATACCACAAATGCTTCGAATGTGGACTTCAGTTCGAGTTGCTGGATGTTATGCAACACTTCCTTAAGCGTGTCATGCATCGAGCGGATTGCTGGCCCTGTTGCTTGTTGTAGCGTAGACATCGACAATATTGAATTGAAGTAATTGCTGGACAACAACCTCTTGTTGTCATATCTAGCTTTTATGGCTTCCCACGCCATATCATAATTATCACCTGTTGCGGCTAGATGAGCGATGAGCTGAGCCGCTCCCTTTTGCAACTTAGATTTTAAATAGGTCATTTTCATTGTGTTGGACAATGTATCATTGTTATGAATTATTTCAATGAACAAATCCTTGAACGAAGTCCATTTATCGTAGTCACCATAGAAGGTTGGTATTTCTACTTGAGGCAACTTGACCTTTTGTTCTACATGTGGTTTACTCGTAATACGTTCTGCCAGTTCCTGGCATTGTTGTAATCTTATTATCGTATTTTCCACTCTATTTTTGATGGTGCCATAGAAATCTTGGACGAAATAGTTTGTTGTTTTGTCCTTTTCATCCGTTTCTATCATGATGGTTGCATGCAGTTGATATATATCACGCATTTGTCTCTGCAGCTGATTTACTTTTAGATGAAGGTATTCCTTCGGACAACTTTCTTTATCCAATCTGCATTCTATTGCGTATATGTCTTGATGTAATTGACGCATATAGAAATCTTGTCGCTTGCACTCGAGGGTTAAAGATGCAGTTGTCGTCTTATGATGCTCATTACTGCTAGAGTGTGACGAGGAATCGGTTTCCTTGAAAGGCGGAGGTTTACTGGATTCTTGATTGTCCCTGCTACAAGTTGGTTCCGGCTCTTCTTGATGGCTCTCCGAATGAACGTCGTTATCGATGGAATCAGGCTGGGAAATTGTGGTCCAGCCTAATTTTTCGACCGCTGTACCCGTTGGAGTGCTTGGAGGTGCTGCATTCAAGCGTTGGCGCATGTCTCCTAGAAGCCAGGTGCATTCATCCGGTGTAGTTTGTCTAGTTGAACGATATGGGTGCGAATTCTCCATTGGAGGGGATATCGCTAGAATCTTTTCATCATTGGTGATGAACTCCTGATGTGCCGCCTTCACATATGCTATTTTCTTCTCCAAATAGCTTTTTGTTTTCCGGGAGTTGCCGTCCTTTTTATAATTGGAAAGCAACTGCCTTATGTTGGTAGCAATTTCGTGTTGTGCGAGCAATATTTGTTCCATCTCGAATGGCCTGTTGTTGTTGACTGGCTGAGTGTGATTCGAGATGTTGCCGTTTGTTGATGGTTGGCGCAAAAAACTCGTGTCAACGATTTAAGGTGAGTTAGATTTGATGGCGTGGTATTACCGGATTGCCGTTGTTGTATGCTGGTCACACCCGCTCAATGTTGTGGGCAGGCAGATTTACTCGAAATACCAAGCTTACAATTTGTTTATAATAGACTGCGGTTTATACGGCGGTTGTCGTATATCGTTGTTGTTAAGCCAGCCTATGTGGACTATAATTGACTTCGAATCTCGTTGTGCTGAGATCCGGCTCGAAGGACCAATGTAAATTCTAAACAAACTGTTTAGAATTATGTTAGACAAAATAGAATATTAAAAATCTCCGTGCTATTTCGATGTGTTGTTGAAATTGACTAACAATTTATTTTTTAATTTCTAGGTTTTTATACACAAAAGAAAACCTAAATTATGACTAACTTATAATAGAACACGATAACAAGAAACTGCAAAGAATGCAAGCGGATGTATCATTTTCACATATACGTGTTGCGCTGTCTATGCATATCAAATGATCATCCGCTCACACGCTTTACATTGTTTCCGGTTATCGTGTGAAATAAACTGTTCAAGATTGAACATAGTAAATAAAAAATGTTCAAATTGTTTTGAATCATATATCGTTTATTGATAACATCTTGAATTATTAAACCCATACAAATGACGCAAACAATCAGTACCCCTTCCATAGCTAATTACACATTCTCACGCACAATAGTATAAAACCCAATAAATTTAATTTCAGTCATTTATTATTATAAATGTACACAGATTTTACTATAAACATTAATTTCATAAGATTTTAGGGTACGATATTTAATCCTATAAAATTGACCCAGCATCATCACCCTCCCATATCTCATAAAACAGCTTATTAGATTCGCCGTCAATTACTCTCATTTTTAAATTTCGATGTGGTGGGAATAATCTCGACTCTTCAACGAAATCGATATATACTGCATGTGGCATCAATAGTAATCCTATCGCTTCTACAACAAAGAATATCTGGCTATGTGGATTTGCCCACCAATCAATCACTCTATAAGTTTTTCCAATTTCGAGATCGGTGTACTGAACTAGTTTACAAATATCAAGCAAAATGTTCTGTATAACCAAAATATTCAATTAGCATGTATCTAGTTTTAATCAAAATGCAATTTTATTTTTATTAAGACTTACCATCTTTCTAATGTTTTCAAATTTATAAACTAATGTTAAGCAGTGATATATGAAAATGAATATTATGCACTTTAAATTATATTCTAGAAATATTTATATATCTAATAATTTATCAATTTATTTTATATTCATTTACGCATAGAGTTCTCTTTTATTGGATATAATTGTACTAATAATTTATTGTTAATAAAATGTTTTCATAACTTTGTTTTATATATATATATATATATATATATATATATATATATATATATATATATATATATATATATAACACTAAAAAATTGCAAAGGTCTGGAATCTGGGTACATTGAAACAATTTAATTAATTGACTGTTTATTCATATAACATATAAATTGTATAGATAAAGAATTAAAGAATTTTAACTTGTTTGATTTTACAAATAAAAGTAATTTATACCCATTTTAACAAAAATTGCATTGAACATCCATTGTAAGAACATTGCACTTCAATCATAAATTGTTTTTATTTATAAATGCTTATGATATGACACACTGATTATATTGTAGATTCCTTTAATTAGATGTATATAAAGTCTCATGCTTTTACGAAAACCACATCATTTGATATTCAATAGGTTTTGCCAAGAGATTTACTATACAGCGCACAGAAGAAAATATGGTAAGTAATAAAATTAAAATAAATTATTTAAAAGTTTATATTTTAATTTTTTTATCTTATAGTCAAATTTGATTAAATCAATTAATGAAGCATCCAAAGTAATCCACGACTGTGTCAAGCCGGATGATCTATTGGTTAACAAAGTACACGGAGTAGTAGGGTGGAGAATGATTCAGACAAAATTTGGAGAGCAGCTTCAGTTTGAGATAAAAAAACAACGGATTTTTGTGGATGCCTCAAAGAGTCTGCAAATTATTTACAAAGAAAATATTATTCTCGCCACCTCCAAAAAATTTAAAAATAAAATTTATTGGAAGGGATATCAATGCGATGAGAGCTCCGAGCTACGAAATTTGGGAGGGTGAAGATAACGATGATGATGATGATGATGATGACATATTTACACAACATGGACAAAAATTTTAGACAGGAAATATGTAAAATAAATAAACCATTTTATATTCAAATACAATACATTTTTTTATTTTATGCTTCCAATACAATAATTTTTCAAAAAAAAAAAAATCTGTTGAATTCACCGAACCCATCTATTTATCGTTGTATTTTGACATTTTCAAGTGTCCCATCTTTTCTTAACACTAGCCACAAACATAGGTCCTTTTACACATAGAACAAAATTACATTCTGGTGACCAAAGGGCATGCTCCTCCCATGGATTATCAGTAAAATTCCAATCACCTATTATACAATCACAGCTAAAACATTTTACTTTGTCGTCTACACCCATATAGAAAAATCCGGCAGCAGACAAGGCTCGAGGATCAACCATATATTTCAGCCATAACGATTGTTTAAATGAGTTCAAACGATCTGATTCTTTCGACATATACTGTGGTGCATTGTATCTTATCAAGGATTTACATTTTCCTTGTTTGAAAAACATGATGAATCTACCTCAACAGAATCTCCTCTGCTAGTACTATGACAGGAAGACCATGCAGAATCAGTTCATAAATCAACTTTACAACTAACATAAAAAATCTTACTACACATAATACTACTTTAAAGATATGCGTAAGAAATAATGTTGCGGTCATTCACGCTCAAACACGTTTATTCTTTCATTGAACATGTTTTATTAACAAGGAATCATAATGTAAAAGACATGAAAAATTTGATATAAAAATAATACTATATAAACTATTCATAAGAATATCACTGCAACATATCAAACATTCATTCGCCTTCGTTCCAAGTATATCAAAGTTTCTCCTTATAACTATTAGGCTTTTATGCGTGAGAAAAAGTAATTGGTTATCATAATTTTGAAGAAATAACAAAGTTTATAAAAAATTTCAAGTATTTTAGTACAATCATGATCTTGAAAGAACATGGGAAATATATATATATATATATATATATATATATATATATATATATATATATAACTATATATATATATATACAGTGTTGCCAACTAATATTTTCGATGGGTGCCAGATTTCAGTCAAAATAGTGCCAGATTACAGTAAAAAGGGCTAAAAATTGGGCTAAAATAAGGGCTAAAAATTTTTGAGTCAGATTGAATTAATAAGAAGTAGTTAAGCACAAAAATATTGATTATTCAACTAAAAATTCACTTACATAAACAATTATTGATTTTGTCAAACAAGCTAACTTAGTTAATCATGATTTCAAATTTTTACTCGTACTAAGAAAAATTTACCTGAAATTTTCAGTTAGAAATGCCAGATTATATGTTATTTTGGTATATATAAGCCTAAATATGAAAATTTCTAATATAGAAATACTTTTGAAACTTAATATGTTTTTCATCAAAAAGTGACTACATATTAATATGTAAAAAACATAATTAAGTCAAGTTATAAGAAAATTTTCGAGATTACAAAAATGTTGATGGCGTGAAATTAATAAATTGAACCAAGCATAATTGATAAAATTAATTACAAGACATTTAAATGAATTAGCATATAAATATTTTTATTCTTATAACTCCTTACAAAATTATTATTTAAATATAAACCTATCATTTAAATATTTAATTTCAACTAAACTTATATGTGTGCCATATCAACATGGTTTATTTTGCGCCGAGAATGAATAATAATCAGCACAACGAAAATTTGTTATTGGTTCATAAATTCATTCATTCACTAGCGAACATTAACTCCAATTTTAGCTAAATTTAGGAACAGCTGTACCTGTATTTAAATATGCGTTCGCGATTTCGTAAATCTTGCAGTACTCAAGTATTATTGGAAGTACAGTACATAGTTTTACAAAGTTAAGAAGATTTAGATTAAGACAGAGACAAACATACATACATGAATTTTGATTATCTCAGCTTTCCCTCAATAATTTTCATTTATTTGTTTCAAAATATACTATACACAGTACGAATATCAAAAGAAAGGAGTAGTATAATGAGTAAATTTTGTTCGTTGTTATAGTTTTTGAAAGTGCTAGAATTAGGGCTAAAAATATTTAAATAGGGCTAAATTGCCCTTGGGGGCAAAACTACTTTTTACGGTGCTAAAATAAATTGAAAAGTGCTAAATATAGCCCCGAAAGGGCTAAGTTGGCAACACTGTATATATATATATATATATATATATATATATATATATATATATATATATATATATATATATATATATATATATATATATATGTATATACACTGTCTCGCAAAAGTAGGTTAAAAAACTATTTTATTTGTTAATTTCTCTGTTAATCAATCAGTTTTCTTAATATAAAAACATGGATTAGAACATTCGGTAATCAATAATGTTTTATTTCAATATTTAAAAAAAAAATAAAAAATCAACTTTCTACAATTAAGAAAACTTGTAGAAAAAAAAAAAATCAACCAATTATGCGCAGCAAAAATAGGTTTAAAAAAATCAGTAACCGCAATGTCTGCCTTTCCTTTCTGCCATCCGTGCAATACGGGTTGGTAAGGAGTGTGTATACTTCTGACACTCCACAGCGCTAATTTGAGACCAGACTTCAGTGATGAGAGCTCGGAGCTGAATTAAATTTCTTGGAGCCATCTCGGCTATGCGATATTTCAGCAAAGACCACAGGTTTTCAATGGGCGATAGGTCTGGACTTTGGGGTGGCCAAGTTAACACGTTCACATTAGATCTATTCAAATAGTTTGTGACCGATTTTGCTTTGTGTATTGGCGCATTGTCCTGCTGTAACACAAAATTCTCACCAATTAACCTCTTTCCTTCTGGTATTATAATATCCTCGAGGAGTTTAAGGTACACTGCAGCGGTGACTTTGCCTTCAAACACTTTTATTTCGCCAACACCAGCTGAACACATGCATCCCCAAATCATGATGCCTTTTTCAAAAGACTTCAGAGTAGGTTTTGTGCACTTAAATGACAAAACATCCGCCGTATTACGCCAAACGAACATTCTGCCATGACTATGCTTCAGCCGAATCATCGATTCGTCGGTCCATAGGATTGAATCCCAATAGTTCATGGGCTTTAATACATGGTCTGTGTAAAATTGCATCCTTTTCTTCAAATTTACTTTGCTAATAAATGGAATTTTGCGTGCAACTCGACCGTGCTTATTATTTTCATGAAGTCGGCGTCGTATTGTATCGGCGGATACATTAAGTTGGGACTCCTGTCGTAACTTAGCCTGAATTTTTGGTGCAGATATTTTTGGGTCGGCATTAGAAATCGACTGTATTTTCTTATCCTGCCGTTTTGTTGTGGCTCTTGGTCGGCCTTGGCGCTTAATTGGTGCCACTCTGCCTTCCATTTTAAAAGCTTTAATTACTTTAAAAATTGACGTGATCGACTTGCCGAATAGTTTAGCGATTTCGTGCATTTTTTTCTTCTGTGTGTACAGCTTTATTATAAGCTGTCGTTCTTCTGTAGTAAAATACTTAAATTTTCCCATTTTCTGGAAGTTTCAATAACAATTTTGTTGATTTACACGCTAAATTGCATTGTATTAGTAATTCACCGGACCATTATACTTACACGTATGCTGCAGTTTTATTTTGATTGATAATAGCCTAGATGATTCAATGATTAACGAATAATTAAACAAAAATACGGTAATTTTGTCCACTGAACTTCAGAAGACTCCGCAATTGAATTTTTAACCTATTTTTGCAACGCATAAAACGTGTTTGTTTCTTATTTTATACGGTTACTTTGGTTATTTATTTTTAATTTTATGTATATTCAGCTATAAGATAGTACAGTGCATACTATACACGAAACATATTAAAAATATATTGGGGAATATTAGAGAAAAAATATTTAGTATATTTCAATTAATTTGTTAACCTACTTTTGCGAGACAGTGTATATAAGAGTTCGAGGTGAGAAAAATTTGAAATAAATTAATAATTTTCCCATAGTTACACAGAGGCGTTTTCTAATTTTCATACATCAAGTGATCATAATTTCAAAGACATCATCGATCACACATATTTTGTCTTAACATCTATATATATATATATATATATATATATATATATATATATATATATATATATATATATATATATATATATATATAAATATATATATATATATATATACATATATATATATATATATATATATATATATATATATATATATATATATATATATATATATATATATATATATATAAATACAAAACATACAACATACACAGCTAAGTACATTTTTAAATTAACAAGCAATATACAATGAATTATTATATTTAGATTTTCATACAGTACAAAAAGTTTGTCAATTAAAATATATTTCGCGCTCAATAACTCCTTCTTTTTTACACACATACCGATTATAAGACATTTCGCATAACAAACAATCATGATTTTGAAGAGAGCATGGGAAATATATATATATATATATATATATATATATATATATATATATATATATATATATATGTATATATATATATATATATATATATATATATATATTATACGTGTATATATATATATATATATATATATATATATATATATATATATATATATATATATATATATATATATATATATATATATATATATATATATATATATATATATATATATATATATATATTTTCATACAATACAAAAATTGTATCAACCTCTGATATCGATTATATTTATTTGCATCTATCCTGTTACAAGCACCCATTTATTTATTTCATTGCATCGCGATCAATTCTATTTACATTTTCTATTATTGGTTTTATTTTGTTGTTGCATTTTCACACAACACAAAAATTTTATCAACCCTATTTTCTTTCTGATATTGCTTTTCATATCGATTTTATTTATTTATTTGCATCTATCCTGTTACAAGCACACATTTATGGATTTCATCGAGACGCGATCAATTCTATTTACATTTTATATTTGGTTTTATTTTGTTGTTGCATTTTATAATTGGTTTTTTTAGCGTATCGTCATCATCACATTTTTTATTTGATATACAGAATAAAGTAGAACAAAAAATAATTTCTTAAGACAAAAAAAAAAAAAAAAAATTTTCGAATACATATATTTTTTACATGTAATTTTTTTTGACGTTATCCTGTTACAAATCCACCCTTTTTGTCTCAGTCTTGATACATACTACTATCAATGACAATTATTATTTTTTTATATTTTTTAATATAAAACCAACAAAATTTAATTAAATAATTATATATAACTCAATTATAAATGTAAACTTAATTTATTTCAATAATTTTTATTTAAATTTATGTAAATAAATAAGCAAACTATAGAGATGTATTTGTTGATTTGTTGCGGAAGTGAAGATAATATAAAGCGGAGCACTTCGATGAATTAATAATAATAATAATATATAAAAAAAAACAAAATTTAATTTAATTTAAAAATTAATAAAAAACTTTATTTCGATATAGTGATTTTTAATGATGCTGGTTGTTGAACAGCTGTTGCTGCTTCTAAACTCCAAAAACTGACTAAAAAACTTTAAAATTTTGTATGGCTTATATACAAAATTTTAATGCAAGCTGGATGCAATAAAGTCATTGATCCAGTGCTTTCGCATTTTGGTAAACAAGGTAATAAAATATTGAATTGCAGCAATAAAGCCTGGTCTCTTGCCCATGATTCAATATTGTTGCGTTTTTGGTAAACAAGGCCATAAAAGTTGGTTGGTTACCAATTTGTTTGGATAATAGACGTACGTACGCCTATGAACACTATTGCAATGTTAATTTTACTTTGTAGTAATTGCTACGCCATCATGTTACTTATGCATTAAATAATTGTGTCATTGGTTATCACAATCATTTAATGATGATGGGGAGGCATCTATAATATAATTTCAATAACTACCGAACCATCGTTTAATTTAAATTTGTGTGTCTTGGTTATCACACAAATGACGGTGGCATCTATGCGACAATTGCAATATCGTTCGTTTCAATGATAATTGAATATTGGTAACGATTTTGATGGAAAGACTGTTATTGTATATTCGTTTAGAATATAATTATTTATACGGAGAATTGTCCGTTAATAAATAGTTCAGTCAACGGAGGATTGTCCGTTTGTAAGTATGCGTATTGTGCGGTGTTTCTTGTAATTGAAGAAACAGGCCGCTACAAAACATTGAATAACAGAAAGCAATTTGACTCGCACCGTATGCATTGTGTGCATGATGTATATATGAGCCATGTAATAATTATTATTTTTTTTATATTTTTATTTAAGACGAACGACAACTGACTTGATCTTTTTTTGGTCCTTATCTCTTGGACCAATGGGTTGTTTTGTGGGTTCGCCATTATCTGAGCCCCCTTCGTAATTTCCTTCAATGCTTGAGCCATTTGTAAGTTGTGTATCCCTAAACAAATCACGTACTTTTCCGCCCTCGCAGTCCGTTGCTAGTTGGGCGGTAGATTCTTGATTTTGTCCCAGGGGCTGATCTGGATCGTGGCAACCGCTGAACATTCCACGGCCGGGAAAGTAAAGGAAATCGTGCCGTCCGGACGAAAAAAAGAGATATTTTGCGATATCCCTCCAATCGTCTTTTGTAAGTTGAACAGTGGCATTATATCCTGTGGATTTTCCACTTCGTTTTGTACGGGATTTGATTGGAACCGCAGCCATGATTCGACACCTGCAGTTGCTTCCGCTGTAGGTGCAGTCATGGATGATGTGTATGTGGCTATTGTCTGCCGCTCTGTGCTAATAAACGCCTAAGATGGTGTTACAGGATGGCTACTGCCATCCTGCAGATTTTCCCTAAGCACCTGCAGAGGCCTCCACGGTGATTTTTGCCGGCTACGTTCTCAGGGAGAAGTGCAAACGTCGTGGGGTTTGAGGCATGCAGGGCTCCTGGCTTACACCGTGATTAACAGAAAGTTGGGAGGAACGCAAATAATAATAAAAACCGGATGTTCCGCCGAAATTCGTCGGCCGGAACCTGAGGAACGAACAGCAGATTTTCAAATAAAGAATAAAAAAAAAAAAAAAAATAACGGAAGAAGTGCGTTGGTGCGCGCATCCATCCGAATTCAAACGGGGACAAGCCCTGGTTACGAAATTGGATGCGGGCACCAAGGGACGGCAATCAACACGCCGACACAGAGGGAGTCTCCGCTCCCATCATACCAAAACCAAAATTTTAATAATTCATTTTATTTTTATATATCAAACAAACGCAAAAGAAAAGGAAAAGCAACTTCCCACCAACGGACACACACTTCCCACCAGAAACAAAATACGAGGGAGCGAAGCGAGACAGAGAGAGAGAGCGAGAGCAATGCGCATCGAGCGCGCGACCGCTATTCGGCGCTCGATTACAAATTATTTTCAAAATTAAAAAAATTTAAAATATATAAAAAAAAATAAAAATAAATTGAAATTAAATAAATATAAAAAAAATCGTACCTTAATACTACAAAAACCTGTTGCGGCCTTGCGCGGCCGTCATGCCACAGGTGATGCCACACCCGGACCGTTGCGGTGCCTTTCACCGATACCAACAAAAATACGAGGTGCCGGTTGGCCACCCGTACCGTTGCGGCTTTGGTGCCGTTAAATACTTCGGCCTCGGCTGACCGCCAAAAATAAAATACTGGACGTTGCGGGACCTCTCCCCGATACCAAAAAAAAATCAAAAATAACGAATAGCCGGTTGGCAGACCACCGATAACAATTGCCGTTGCGGCAGACCACCGATAACAAACAAAACAAACAATAGCCGGTTGGCTACCCCGTTGCGACAGACCACCGATAAATAAACCAATAGCCGGTTGGCTACCCCGTTGCAAACCACAACGGCTGGCCTCAACCGGCCGCCGAATCCGCACCCCGCCGTGTGACCTCAACTGGTCACACAAAAGGTGTGAGCGTTGGCTCGCCGAAAACAGTAAACTATAAAAAGTAAAGTAGTCGTTTTTCGTCGAAACCGTAGATAATTTGTTAGACTTTGGCTCGCCAAAAATCGTAAAATTTAACGTTGGGCGTCTTTGGCCAAAACCGTAGAAAAATATGAAGTGGCCTCAACAGCGCAAACAAACTTGTGATACCCGTTCAATTGCGGCGTCGGGAGATAGTCGCGGCGACTGTAGCTACGACTCTTAATAACACTGAACTTTTGTTTTATTTTTATTTTTATTGTATCACCGAAATCCGCATAAATATTTTTATTCGTAATTAGACCATCCAATAAACTTTCATTTGTCATGTCACACCCGACTATTTTAATTTTTATGTATCGCAGGAATATTATCGAAAATAATGCCCAAAACACTTAAAGTTTCAAAAAAAGAATTTTAACCTTTCACCAACAAAAATAGTTTATTTATTTTTCCTCTTTTGTCACCAATTAATTACAGATTTTTTTACTTTACAAAAAAACTTTTAATTTCTTTAAATTTTCAAAAATTCAAAATTAGACTTCTCTTTACTTTTTAACAAACTTATTCCAAAATTTCTAACTCGACTTTCTACCACTAAAATCACAACTCGAATGAATCCAAAAAAAATAAAAAAATTCTTACGCCGAATAACGCGCAAAACGTTTTAGAAGAATATCTCTCTTCTCTGTTTCTCGCTTATATCAATTTGCATTGATACAAGCGAGAAGCATATAAGAAAAACATTTTTCTAAAACGTTTTACTTTGCACACACTCGATGCGCATTGCTCTCTCCCCCTCCCATTTTCGTTCTACTACCAACAAAATAAACAAAAACATACGAGAATCCCTCCACCACTAACCGCGTTTAGACATCAAAAAACCCGGACGCAAAAAACTCGAAGAGAATAAAAACACATTTGGTTTTGTTAAGACCACACAGTCGTAACAATGGATCTCTGGTATCCTCGGTTACCCGTTTTGATTTCGCAGCACTTTCTAAACCTTGTAGTCCAGAATTCAATTTTCTCTTCAAGGGACTTTGGGTCATCTGTGACCCCATCCTTGAAGCCAAGTCCTTTAAGGACTCGAGAGTTGTAACGACAATCTCGCAAGGGCAAGATGTCGTGAAGTAATCGGTCCTTGACTGGTGCAGTATAAATGTACTCCACGAATTCTTCATGCCCTGGGAATCAACACTTTACTATACTCTCAGAGTTAAGTTATTGAATGATTTTTCTTATCCCTAATAATTTTCTTAATATTTCTTAAAACTTGTTTCAACATGTTTTATTATCTTATCTCTAATTCGTGGAAATTATTGTCTTGAGATATTTATCTTTAAACTAGTATTGTTAAGTAAGCATTTTTCTCTTTAATTTTAATGGGTCCGTGGTATGTATTTCGCATCATATTCATTAAATATTTTTCGGTACCAGATTCAAATCAAATTCGACAAGTGTCAATTAAAAGTATGGCATTTGTTTAATAGTGATGAAGAATTAGTTTCAGATTTTACAAACAATTCTGAAAACTCCGTACGATCATTCAGGGGGTCCAGTGAACCATCTATCCATTAAAATTCACTGAATAATTTTGAGTCGCGTATTTTAAACCATAGTATAAATAGGTCGTTGCGGTTGGCTCGTAACAATGGATTGTGCAAAAATTTACTTTTTCCCTTATTCCTTTAAAGTCAATGTGGATTTTATCGTGGTGAACTGAATATTGTATAGTTACGGGTTTTGCGTAACTGGTTTCTTTTCGCAATCGTGTATTTACGAATAATACAATAGTTATATGTACTAATATTTGCTAATTGCAACTATAACTCGACACCCAAATACTATAACATATGAGAAAGAGCTTCTCTTTTTGATGACGGGTTGGAAGCACCGTCGTAGATGCAATGAATTCTTATAAATGCATCATCATCATCCGAATTTGGTCGCGGAACATTTTCATTCCGCATGAAATCGTTAATTTTTGTTAATGTCGATTTAATAGATTCCCATATATCAGGACTATCGAGCTCGGTTCATTTTCTTTTTATTATATTACGGGGCTCTTCACAGTCGTCACTTGTCGTCGTCGACAAATTATCCCACTCGGTTGGCGTGTCATGCGATTAACTGTAGTTGGTTATGAATAAACATACTTCCTAGTTTTTATAAAATTATTTTCTGTTTTTTTCTTCGTCACTCTCACTATCGACTGAGTAATAGTTCACCATTTCTTTATTATTAAGCGAGAAATAAATGTGGAACATGTTACGGACGGCTCAGCAGCCGACCCGCAGATTTTATCTAAACACACGCAGAGGCCTCACACGGTGATGTTCTGCCGGCTACAACTCAGGGAGAAGTGCTATGGGTCGTGGGATTTGAGGCTTGCGTGGCTCTTGGCCTACACCGTGATTATAGATAGTAAATACAGAAATTAGGAAATATAAACGCAAATAATAAATAATAATAAACCGAGGTTCCGCCGAAACTCATCGGCCGGAACTTGAGGAACGGAACGAATAATTATAACGGGAGAGAGGTGCCATGGTGCGCGCATCCGTCCGAATTAAACGGTGCAAAACACTGGTTTCGAGTGGCCTTTTGGTAGGGTGAAACACGAGAATTAAAAAAAACACGTTCACACGGTGGTAAATATTTTAGTACAACAAATGGCGCGTGTTCGTACACAGGTCGCATTGCGATCAGACGAAATAATACGTTACCATGGAATAAAAACAAAGAAAAACACTCACAGGGAAGGGAAAGGAATGTTAAGACCATGGAGTCGTAACAAGCAGTTTTTTTGAGCGATCGAATGTTAAACGGTTTCTTATTGGAGTATGTATTATACCCCAATTGGAGATAACTTTCTATTTGTCTAGATGAAGCTGGTAAATTTAGAACTTTCAAAGCTAAACTAGACATATCAGGAAAGTGGCTTTCAGTTGTTCTCCAAAATGTAGCCGGCTTTTTCATATTTTACAGATCAGAATCTCGGAAATCCCGCTTTTGGTCTTAAATTGGTCAATTTCTTCAAGTCCACCACCACTCAAATTCTTCAATAAGAAATTATTAAGTTGACTCATATGCATCAAATTTATTATTGTAGTATTTTGGATGCATCTGATTTCTGGCAAAAATTAATTAGCTCACAAATCGTATCTAGAACGATAATATCTGCTTTAATTTCCTCTATAAACTGTTCTTCAAAAATTAACTTCGATACATTCATAATAGTAATCTTCTTCATGAATTGCAGATTGGAAATTAAATTTTGATATGCATTCCGATGAGAGTGTCATCTAGTGTCACGCCAATTTCATTTTAGAACCGCCTTTATTAACAATTTGCATTTGCAAAATCGGCATTTTTGAATTCCTTCAAAATCGTATTGACATTTTCCATTAACTTCACATCTATAATATCCTTTATTAAAAGATTTACAATATGACTATGATATGTACTGTGTCATAGACAGTGATTCAAATTTTTTTCTCATTTTGACCATCGTCGCCACATTGTCCGATACAACTGCATATATTTCCGTATTATATAATGACAATTTCTGTGAATTTTTCGGCCGTTTCAGATTCTCCATTCAAATACCACACATTAATCAATGGTTTAGAACCATCCGAATTGTGCACCATGCTTACCACTGTTTTTGAATTTGAAGACGAGTTTTTGCAACCATCTATCATGAGTACTGAATGAGCTGGTAGTGTCTCCTTCGCATTTAATAGACACCGTTTGAATGTGTCCTCTAGCATAGTGTTCGATATTGTTCGTCGGTTTGGTAATAATTTTGTAAACGATGGTCGCAATTTGTTAATCATGTTCTTAAAATGAGGTGATTCTACAACTCGAACTGGAATATTACACCCATAAAAGAAATCTCCAATAGCAGACGTAATATCTGCTTTTTCTTGAGAGGTTACTAAATCTACAAATATGGATATGGTACACCGGTTCATCGCATTTTTCGACCCTGTCCGATTTAATATTGTTGCGCTTTGGTCGGACCTTGATGTTCCCGAGGTCAATGATGAGTCAGATCTTGATGGTGTGTCATGGCTTGCTGAAGAGCCAGTGACTGCTATGCCGGTACTTGAATAGCTTCTTGAACCCACTGACAAAACACTTTCTATCGTGAGTGCTGGTGTAACAAGGCTTCCTGTGTCAGAGGCGCACGATGATCTGGTTAGGTCCTTATTAAGTACTTGGCTTTTGACTAAATTGCCATGTTCGAGGTCGAGCAGGTATCAGGATCGTCCTCTAAATAATCTGTAATATATTAATTTAAAAAAATTCAAAAGATGTAGCTGCTGTGGTTGTGTTATCAACTAGAAAATTATATATTTTAAACAAAATACTAAAATATTGACTGTCAAAAATATGTATGCCGAAGGAAATTGTACTAGATGAGGGAATTTACATGTATTTACATTAAAAGCTGCATGTAAACTGATATTATCTTCATTTTAATTTATTTTTGTTTTTGTTATTTTTACTTCTTTATACTGAATTTATAGTTTGCTACAACGGGAATTTTGCATTAAGGAGATGCACTACGGCCAACCAAACAAGTTGAAAAAGATCGTTATACTGGAAATTTCGTTAAAATGGTATTCGTTATATGGAGATCTCACTGTATTTATTGTAGATTTATAATTGTAATTTTCTCATTTTACAAATTAGAATATTGCAAATTACGAGCAATCTCGGACGATGTTAATGCTACATTTATGCATAATTTCAAAATAAGGCCAATCCCTCACTATTATCTTTTTCTTCTGGAACATCATCTCCGGCACCTTCACCCGTATTTATTTTAAAAAAGCTGTGCAAAATAAAACAAAATAAAAAATAAATTCGTTCTAGCATCGCTAGACACTTGAAGTTTTCCTTTTCAAAGATGGGCTCTCTTTCTCGAATTTTAAGTACGCATCCAATTTGTGTTGCGTTTCGTTAAATGATTATCTCGAATTAATCTGCCTTTTAGGCCGGTTTATCCCTGGTTGCGTTTCGGTTGGAACTATAAACCTCGGCATTTACAGTCACTCACAATTTTGTTCACGAGTTTGATAAATCTCTAATTATTGATCCTTTACTTCTGAATGAAAAACATTTTGTTGAAAATAGTGTCAGTTTTATTTATAACTATATGTTTCTATGAAGACAATGCCGTTGAATCCGGGATGGTTTGGTCTTGATAATCCACCGTAATTGTCTTCAAAATATGATGGCTTTGTAGCCTATTTGTATTGGTTTGCACTCTCAAATAAAAAACTTATAAAAACGTTATAAATTTGATTTATTTTACTAGATGTTATTTCGATGATGTCTTGAATGCTTCTCCTTTTACAATATTTGTTTTCATACAAAAAAAACCTATAAAGCTCGTTTCTATTTATTGCTAATGCAATAGTGACATCTAATTGACAATAGTTAAAATTAGTTTATAGTGACACCTATTAACAATATTTGAAGTATAAATAAAGTTTAAGAATCTCTGATTCATTTGATATTTTTGTATAATCTGTCAAAACATAGCACATCAACAACAAATTATATAAACAAGTGATTGTGCTACGAAAAAATGGATAAATATGACTAATCAAATAAGTATAAATATTACTAATTATAAATACTTCGTGATACTTTGTGGTATCTTTTTTTTCTTAAGAAAATTGTAGCAGCCTGCAAATCGCGTACCTAAAGATTTGCAGGCTGTAACAATTTTCTTTAGCTGATGAAACCAAAATGATGTGTTAACACTATATAATTCACGTTTTTAAAACAGTAAATAAAATTTTAATTATTTGTCATATATTACTAAAAAAATTTAAATCACTTCGGAAACAGATGAACATTTCTGTGCGTCAAATAAAATAGCAACAAATAAGTTTTTAATATTTTGTATAGCCTCCTTTGGTTTCTTGATTAATCGAATTCCATTTTAATTCTGTTTTTTGCCATAATTCATTCAAATTTCCCGTCGATGTTGAAAAATCTGCCAAATCACGTTTTAGGACTCCCCAAAGCTGCTCGATTGGATTAAGGCCCAGTGATTGGGGCGGCCAGTCCAATATCCGTATTTTCTTTTTATGTAGCCAAGTTTTAGTAGCACTAGCAGTATGTTTGGGATCATTATTTTGTTGAAAGATAATGTCCCGCTTACGGTACCACCATTTTCTTAAACTTTCATTAAGATTTACTTCTAAAATCTTTATATGTATATGATAAAGCGGTCATCTTACCCTCTATTTTGTGTAACGCACCAACACCGTGAGCCATCATGCACCCCCATATCATTATTGATCCGCCGCCAAATTTAAGAGTTGGTTGAACGTGACGCTCATTAATTGACTCTCCTGGTCGTCTCCATACCCACTTCTTTCCATCTGAACCAAAGCGGTTGATTTTGGTCTCATCCGACCAAATTACTTTACACCAATCCGCAACAGACCAGTGTCTGTATTTTTTGGCGAACTTTAGTCGAAGTAAACGATGCCGTTGAGTTAACAAAGGTTTTTAATTTTTCCTCTACCTTTCAGGCCAGTTTCATGTAGAGATCGACGGATAGTTTCAGAAGAAACTTTTATATTATCATTTCTAGCGAGACAACGTGACATCTCTACTGCAGTGTCAACTTTTCCACTCCGTTTATCTTGAATAATAACCCGTTTTATTGCGTCACTAAGCAATTTTTTTCTTCCGGGTTTATTCTTTGTAATATTTACATTCATATTTTTTCGAATTTTGGAAATCACACTAATTGATATCATTAAAGTTTTTGAAATTTCACGATAAGTATTGCCATTTCTTATGAAATTCTCAACTTCTCGTATTTTCGACTGGGTTAGTGCTTTTTTAGTTGCGCCCATACTAACACCAATATTTTTAATTATTTTAACAGTTATTTATTATTAGTTCCACTTATTAATAATTTTACTAGTAAAACTTAATAAACAAATTAATAATTTGTGGAAATTTATAAGATACAAAATATTGTTCACTTACTGTGGCGTAATAAATTACAATACACAAAATCGTTTACATGCTGCTACTCATAAAATGAAATATTTATAATGCGCATGCGTATAGAGATCGCATGGACATTATGCCAACAATTATGCCAAATAAAACAGTAGAATCCTACTTATTAAAATTGCAATATTTTTTTAAAGATTTTTTAAAATTGTTAAACTCGTGAACAATATTGTGAGTGGCTGTATGTGATATAAAGTAGAGTTACTAAAACATATTTATATAGAAAATAATAATAATAATAATTGCACCTTTACGGTGAAACCACTCCTTCGTTACCTCCCCTCGACCTCGTAGAGGTAATAGTAGTAGATGTAGTAGTTCGGGTTTATTAGTCTGTAACGAAACGTTAGTATCGTTAAACAGTTTATTCCTGCAGAGGTATTTGAAACGGTTTTTTGTAGCCGGCTGAGCTCAACTTTACTTTGATATTTTTATTCTGTATTCGGGAATTATTTGTAATGCGCGGTTGTACTGTTTTGGAGTATGATACATGGAGACTATAGTAGTTGTTTTAAATTTTTTTTTTTGCAAACTCTTGTTCTTCTTGCTGTTTCCGTACTTGTGTTCTTTCCGTGCTAGGAGTTCCTGGTATTTAGGGCACTGAGGATAATTAGCGGGGTGTCCGGTTTTATTGCAATTAATATCCTTATCTCTGACAGTTCTTACATTGGATGGTTTCTGATTTAACAAACCATTCAAAGCTGATTGATAAAGTGTGAATTTAATTTTTGTTAGCACTGGCACGTCAGAATTAGGTATAAACCAGACATTAAGGTCACGGTTGTCTCACCTTCTTTTGGTGTGTATGTGTAGAATTGGTTATTTTCTGCCTTTACTATTTCCATGCCTTTCACAAAGTTGCTAATCTCCGTTGTTATGATGTGCGTTACGGTTTTTTCATTTTTGCAATGTGAACGAATTTTTTCCAATGGCTTCATTTAATTTATTTATGGTATGTTTTGTATTCATGTTGTATGCCACTATTGGTGGTACATATATTTTTTTTTGTATCATTATTGGTTGATCATTTACTGCATTGGCTGGAATTTTTTCGATTTCGTTCACTGTGATGATTTTTGGTTTTCACTAACTTCACCTGCCACCGCTGCATCTGCTGTAGATTCCTTTGACCCCTCGGGTAAAGTTAAAGGTTGCGGCGTACTATCTTTCACTGATATAACTTTACGAATAGTAATGGTTGAGTATTCCTGGTTTTCGTCGGATGATCTTTGATCTTCCTGCTCCAATTCCATTGTCAATTGATCATTAAATTTTTTATCATTTTCGTAGCTTAGTTTTTTAATTTATTGACATATTATGACATTAATTCTTGTAACTGATATGGTGTCAATTCTATTGTCATGACTCCCCATTTTTAATTTTACGTTACACTTCGCACTGATTAGTTTTTTTTTCTTTTATTGTCTTTAAATAATTTAATGGGCACTGTGGGTATATCATTTTTTTTTATTCACTTCTTTACATAACTTAGTTTTAACGTTTTCATTGTTTTTAAATTTTAAGTTGTATTTTAATTTTATGTTATTAGAATATAACTCCGAATGAGCTACTTTTCCTGTATATTTGTTTAAAATTTTATTAGAACATTTACCATTATTGGTATTTCATTCTTATCATATAAATAAGCCATGGATTTCGACTTTCTGCAGTGCTTCCTAGCGCTCTTTTACCCCGCTCTTGTATTACATCATTGTAGGTATCACACACTTTTCGCAGATGTTTGGCTGTTATAATTTATATCTTGGGTTGGCTGAAAAAAGTTTTAACATTCGAGTTAATAGTGAGATTCCTTTTACTATACCTTTTTTACTAGTTTCTTCATTTAGATATTGAAATTTTTGCACATATGATAAATTTGGGTTATCATCTACATTTTATCGTTAAATAGCTGGTAGTTACCGTCACATGTTGGTAGCTTTATTTGGGGCAACATGATTTCCCGTTGCGACTGGTGTATATTTCCAGAGACATCATTAGTAGTTCCCAGTGTGTTGTTTTGCTTTATGGATTTTTGATGCTCTTCGTATATCCATCTATCTGTTTAGTTTTGACATTGCTGAGTAATATATTTCGTCACATTGAAGCGCCTGCGATTCAGTTTCTGTATCCGAAAACACTTCTATGAGTTTTTATATTACTAACTTTAATAGATATTTATAAATGAAATTGTTTTTAAAGAATTATACTTTAGTGAATTTTCTATATAACACGAATAAAGGTACATTTGTACCTTAGGTGCACCGGATATGATGTAAAATTTGCCATCCACATACAGGTTAATACCTGCCTTTGCATATTTAGACTTTCTTGGTTATTTATCGCTAGAGAAGTACGATATAAATTTTGAGCGATTTGTAGATTTTGGCTAAGCGCAGAATTCAACAAATAAGTTAGGTGCTCTGCTGTCTCCGATGAAGATGTGTCCGATTCATCTCGATGGGCTGGATATACTTGTTGTCTTTGGGTCGCGGCAGCACGAGTTTTCACAACATTTGGGATTGTGCTGGTGCCAAACCCCCCTCGATCCAGTTCATGCCGTCGTGATGCTCAGTAGGTAAAACGCTTATAAGCCTTTCTTTCAGTGGATCAACCTCCATATCCATGAGCTCACCAACTTCGGTTCTGTAGGCATGTTTTCGTATTTCTTTTGATTTTGCTCTTTCAGAATTTCTTATATCGTAAAATGACTGTAAAAATACCAAATTAATAATTATATGCGATTCATAACATAAAGCAGCAACAACACGTTCGATTACTTCGGTATTTTACTAGTTTGCTATCCGTTGCTGACGGGTCTGTGGGGAAAAAGTTAATTTTGGATAAACAAACTTTATTTATTAGAATTAAACATATTCGAAAAAAAACATTTTCCCAGATACATTTTTTGATTTTTTAGTTCGATTTTTATGCATAGGAAGTTAAACGCGAAATTCGGAGAATATAAAAATTCTTACGGAAAATTAGACCAATTTTTCATATCGATATGTGTTTCAGTTTTACATTTTTCATTGATTTTCACGTATTTTAAGAATGAATAATGTGAATAATAATTTGTGTAATTTAATATGTAAAGTGAAAAGTTTTTGAAAGTGTTCGATTTATTCAAAGTTGTATTTATCTTGAACGATATATAGATTTTTATGTTCACACACTGACTTTTCGTTTTTGACTAACGAAGAAATGATTTTCTCCACAGTATTAATAGGGTACTAAAATTAGCTTTAGTAATATTTATACTAGGAAGTGCGTCGATCAATTTGCTGGTGGTTTCATCTGGTAATACAATATGCCCGATTTCATAATTATAATTGCTTCATTTATACCTGCATCCCCAGTGACCTTAACCCGCTAGCTCAAAAGGGAGGTTAATTGGTCGTGGGTCATGGAATGTCAAATGATAGGCTATCATTTGACTTGACTTATCGCACTTTGTTAAAATTTTTAAACGGGCAAGGACTTGGTGGGGGATCGGACTCCCCGGGTAGAGATTAGTTACAGTCAACTCTCTAAGTGGGTTCAATCCACCATGATTATTACGTGTCGCTTACTCACACATCCTTATAATCGTGTCGGTGAGTAAGCCACATAAAAATAAAAAAATAGTAAAACCGACAACCAAAAAGTATTTTATGATGGATAAAATCAGTTTGTTAGTTCTAGGTAAAATTAAATTTAATTGGTTAGTAAACAACAAAAACTTACCTGTCTCCGTATGGAGCCTTCAAAGATCGAATTTAGATTTTTTTTTGCGATTTTTCACCTTAATGTTTTGAAATCTGAATATGTATAGCACATTGTTGCTGATTTATACTACATTCAAATGGAAACGAGTAGTTGAACGCAAATGACCCTGTTTATCATAATCTTGTGAAATTGGATTACCATGAGTGGCATTGTGGATATCCCATGTGTGAAGAATATGATCTTCAAAATTATGGGGTCAAGGTCTTTACCATACGCATACCTTGAATACGTATCTTAGATTATTGAGTTGGGTTTGTAACAGGTGATGAGAAATGACTGTTACAATTTATATAAGAAAAACGCCAACTAAATAAAAACTTAATGGATCACTTAATCCGTCGCACGAAATTTAAGTAACAAACACTTCCATTATACCCCCGTACAAACACCGGCACAGAATCGAGTCTCCCCTCCCATCATAAAAGAAAAATAAAAGAATGGGTTATAGCTTTCGCTATGCCGTTCCCCGTTCCACTGATGCGGCCCAACCGCCGGTCAACTCCAAATAGTACAGCTGGCCTCAACTGGCCGCCGAATCCGTCGAAAGCGAAGTGGCCTCAACTGGCCACCCGTAAATAGTTGCTTGGGCGTTGGTTCGCCTAAACAAAACCTTTGGCCTCAACTGGCCACCCGCAAATAATTCACCGTTGGGCGACCTTCGCCTTAAACTGATGATAAATGTAGGGCGTTGTCTCGCCAACCGTAAATAAAGTGTTGGGCGCTGGTTCGCCATTATCGTAGAATCTGCGTGGTTGACACCAAAATGTTGGGCGTCCTTCCACCTTTATGGTAAGCTCGGCCTTCCCAGGCCGCCGAAGATGTTGAGCGTTGGTTCGCCTTAGATCGTATCAGAATGGTTAGTCGTTGGCTCGCCGAACAGTAAATAACGTTAAAAACCGTAGAAATATTGGGCGCCTCACGATAATGCGGCACCCGTTAGTACCAGACGACCCCCTTAAAATGTGGCGCCTCTGTAAACATTAGGGCGTGTTTGTAAGTGTTCAAGCAACTATTTCCGTAATGATGCCCGACTCTCGTATCGGATTCACAATCACATAAAAAAAATATTGACTATAGCTTCAAAATACGACACTTGAAACACCGTTCGAAAAAAAAAATCGAAAATACGACACTTGAAACGCCGGTCAAAAAATAAAAAAAATCCACAATACAACACCTGATACACACCTAATACTGCAGTCAAACAAAATATTCTACTCATCATAGAACTAAATAACAAGAATGCACGTAAAGAGGGATATACGTACGTATTTTGATACCGTTGTTTGAATGCATCTTACGCATTTTATTTAAATTTCCAATACGTGTGTAAGACTGTTTTGATTGCAAAGGATGCATAAGATAAGTGTTTTTTGATTTTTTCATTATTTTTCATATTTTATTTGTAAGGACCATAATTTTTTTTATCGAAAAAGGAGTACTTTACATGGCAAATATAAACGACCAGTTAGCAACGAATATTTTTGGGAAAAAAGGGAGTACACATGCAATTTAAATAAAATAGAACATTTTTGCAAAAATTAAATATATTCAACTCAAGTTTGTTTCATTATAAATTACAGAATCTTATTATGAATATTTATCGGATTGATGATTTTTTTTTTGAGTCATGATTATGTGCCAAAAGTTGACTTATTTGCAGACAATTAAATTCGCGCATATTATATTTTACGGTTAATACAGATGATAAGGTTTTGACAGACAATTGAGTTTTATCGCTACTCCAATAATCATTTCAAAATGATGAAAACTCAAATGATTTCAGAAAACTCTCTCCACTGCGGCGTTAGTCCCACGAATACACATAGCAATTTCCACTAATATTTTTAAATTTAGCATAATAATATGCTCCCTGTTACAATGTGAACAAATTTCGACCCACCTCATATCCACTTCGATATTTTTTGATGTCTATTCGTCTATTTGTTGTATAGTACAATACAATTTCAATCGTACTAAGTACAATTGAATTATTAATTAATTTATATGATATGATATGATATGATAGAGGCGTACAGGCCAGCCATAACGGCGATCCTAGGTACGTTACCATAATCCTGAAATATCTACAATCAAATAACAAATTATATCTGAATGCGAATAATATTTCAGCATCATGCGGGCCCAGGCCCTGCCTGCATCCTTAACAGATAAGGTTATTTAGGAAAGGATGTTAGTCACAGAAACAACTAGGGCGAACCGCAGCAATGTCGTTATCTAACTACTACTTAAATATATTAAAATGTTAGTCTCAATTAAATTCACACTCTAGATTAGATTTTGTTAGTTTATTAATTTGGGTTAGTTGTGGTTGAGGTAAAGGATACTAATATTCATCATATGTATTCGGCATCAGTCATAATAGACTGGATAGGTTATTTAATTCACATCTATGGGTCATCTCATCATATGCTGTTTGTAACCTTATTTTGCCCTATCTTCCCACCCAAAACCATCTAACCGAGGGACTTCACGTTCGTAATGACTCGACAGCATTATCATACATATGATGACCTAAATATTCCGTTGATATTGTAAAAAAAATTAAATTTAAATTCGGTATTGTCATTTAGCTACCTATATTTAAATTCATCCAACTAAAAGCACGGTTGATTTATATCTAACATTCACACAACTACACTAAAACATAACCTGAATTCAACCAGAAAGATCGTCGAAAAACAACATTCCATAGCAAAAAGTCTTTGGAACGATAACATATTTAATTGTATTGAGTTTATCCTCAAAGCGTAAGTAATTAAATAGACCCCCTGATCAAGAATGTTGCAATCACAATCTTCCCTGACCTTCGGTTATGTTCAAAAACATTAAATAATAATAATAAATAAATTGAATTATAATTGCCGACAACTTAATTGTTTTAAGTCAGGACTTTCGACAAAATTTCAATTTATTAGAGTTGTTTAAATTAAGGAACGAAGGAACACAAAACAATCCAGAAATGTCTCGGCTCTAGTGGAAGAATGGAGCAAATATTCACACATCGGTTTAATCGAATTAGCCAAGGATAAATGGCCTGAATTAGAAGCTACCGATCAATTAATCAATTTATTTCTTATTGAATTTGCTCGTGATAATACTTAAATTCCACAGAAACTATCCAGAACATAAAAACACCCCTACCAAAAGAGGGAGTTTCATCTCAAGCTAGCCCAAAATCAAAATATACGACAATCCCTCACTCACCCTGGAATAATGTCAACAAAATAAATAATAACAATAGTAAACAACAAAGCAAAACAATATAAAACAAAACAAACAAAATCAAAATTAAATTTTTGATAAAGATTAAAATAAAATAAAATAAAATAAAAATAAAATGAAAAAATACAACCTGATTTCCCATCTTCCATGACCCATCTGTTCAATTTATGGTCATATCCTTTTTTGTTTTAAAATCCATTTAGCAACGTATCCTGATCGCTGATCCACGACAGCTTTACCTCATTGTTATCTCTTTTTAAATTAGTTTTCCTTTTGACCATCATCCAGGTATAATAATTTGGAAATCCATATTAATGCATATTATTAATTTATTTTTATTAATTTAAAAATCGCTCCACCACATCAACCATATACACACACACAGATGACCTTAACAAAACTATTATGTACATACAATAAAACATACAAGTTAATTTAAACAAACACACGGACGTATTACAAATCACATAATTATTATTTTATACACATAATTATTCACCTATCAGCTGATGTTTGACAGCTGCATTTGACCCATATTTATAATATAAACAAAATAGTAATACTTCAATTACTCAATCCTAGATGGCACACATGAAAATGAATTTCTACAGATTCATTATTTATTCATTCATCACTACATAGACACAAAATAATGTTATGTCATTATGCACCACATATTTATTCGCAAATTTCACATGATTCACAGTTATTGCTATGTATACATTTACACACGTTCATTATCATACATAATATTATATAATATAATGTAATGTCCAACATAATGTATTATTTTGAACACAATACATATTACATTATATTATTTATCCGCACACTATGACATTCACACGTATTGAACTAATTTATGCGCACTATTTGAGTGGAAAAAAACAATTCCAATTAGAATTCAAGTATGAATTAAAATTTTATATTAAATTTTATTTAATTTTGCACCGCCCCACCAATTATAATTAATAATTAATATTTCACATATCCACAACAATTATTAACAAATATTTAAAACACAATTTAACATATAAAATATCCACAAAACACAAGTAAACAAATAAAACAGCGGAGCATGAAAAAATACGTCCGTACTCGATCGTTTCCTCGTTCGTCCTCTGAATTATTAATTAATTTATATAATATAAATTAATTAATAATTCAAATAAACATTTTAAATCTATATAATATACGAGTACATAGGATCACGTTATGGTATCACATTAAACTGTTTTTTTTTGTACATTTCCTTATTAAAATGCTGGTACATTATTTTTGTCGGCTCAAAATTGTGTTACAGGATGGCTACTGCCATCCTGCAGATTATCACTAATATCCCGCAGAGGCCTCACACGGTGATTTTTGCCGGCTACGTTCTCAGGGAGAAGTGCTATGGGTCGTAAGGTTTGAGACTTGCGGGTATTCTGGCTTACACCGTGATTACAGAAAGTTGGCAAAAAACGCAAATAATAATAAAATTATACCCTGATGTTCCGCCGAAATTCGTGGGCCGGAACTTGAGGAGACAACCAGATCATAAATAAAAATAAAATAAAAAGAAAATAATTATAACGGGAGAGAGGTGCCTTGGTGCGCGCATCCGTCCGAACTCAAACGATGACAGGCACCGGTTTCGATTTCCGATGCGGGTACCAAGGGACCGCCAACCTAACGCCGATACATACGGAGAGAGAAATCACCCTCATCATAACCAACCCGGAAAATTTAGTAATTCATTTTATAACCAACATAACAAACGAGAGAAAGAGAAAAAAATATCTTCCCCAACAGGATGATGATGGAACGAAACCAATGTGTACCGAGCGTGCGCCACACAACCGCTGTGCGGCGCTCGATTACAATAAAAAATTTAAATTTAAAAGAATTTAAAAAGAAAAATGTAAAAAAAATATAAAAAAAATCGTACCTTAAATACTAAAAATTTTACTGATGCGACCTTGGGCGGTCGTCATGCCACAGAGTCGCCGGCCCGGACCGTTGCGGTGCCTTTCACCGATACCAAAAAGAAGACGGGCAGCCGGTTAGCCACCCGATCGTCGCGGGGCCTCTCCCCGATACCAATAAAAAGGTCGGGCAACCGGTTGGCTGGTTACTCGAGCGTTGCGGGGCCTCTCCCTGATTCCAGTATAAATTATGGCCTTGACTAATCGCCAAAATGCTATCCCCAAAATATAGGGCGTTGGTTCGTCGACAACTAGAAACTGTTACGGCGTTATTTCGCCAAACCCGTAAGTAACACGTGGTGTTTTCCTACCGATCCCAAAAAAATCAAGCGGCCCGAATCTGACACCCGTAAAATATAATTTGGGGATGGCCACCCGAACACGTTTATGCTCCACCACCGAAATACAAACGGACTTTATACTTTTTTTTTTAGGTCAACAACCCAAATATTTTATATCACTCGAATATAATTCGGTCAAATTATTAACACTGACCAATTCAAAGAACGACCAAAACTTTTGTGGAAACTGTTAATTTTTCCTTAGCTGCTGATTTAATCCACACATTTATCGTTATACTTTCCATTAATACAACTTAAAACCGTTGTAATGTTGTTTTATTCGCATCAAAACAGCTCAAATTCCGAAGTGCGTACAGTTACACACTCCACATATACAATTCAAAAGATAATATTTTACGCTAAATCAATATTCGCAAGCGATTTACTTATATTTTTTTTTATTTTTTATTTTTATATATCTTTAATAACATTACAATACTCCTGGTCTATTACACAAGACTTTATGTTTATATCTCAAAACTAGACACCTCAATATACAATCAAAAAAAAAACTAGACTCTTTGTTTTTAAAATTCTAACCAAAAACTCAATGTTAACTTGATAACAAAAAAACGAGGCTCAATCCAAAAACCAAAACTCAAAATAAATTTTTCGTGCACCGCACAAACGCAAAAAAAAACACAGACAAACTAAACTGATATTTTGTTGAACTTTATTATGTTTTCCATACAATTATATTAAAACGTTTTATCCTTATAATCATGCTGTAAATTTTGTAAACAAAAACTCAAAATGATTCACAAAATAATCTTATTTTTATAATATTTTTTCTTTTACTTTGTTCGTTCCACAGGTTCCGGCCGACGGGTTTCGGCAGAACTCCGCTTTTTTTTGTATTATTATTTGCGTTTAATTTTTTTTTATTTTAAATCTCTGTAATCACGGTGTAAGCCAGGAGCGTCATGCAAGCCTCACACCCCACGATCGTCACTCTTCTTCCTGAGTAGTAGCCGGCAAAATCACCGTGGTGGTCTCTGCATGCGCTTAGATGAAATCTGCAGGCTGGCAGTAGCCATCATGTAACAATTTTTTCAAGGTACTGGAATCATAGCCTTTTACTTCATTTTCCACCTTGCACGTTGCCGACTTTCTCGTATTATTAATTTCAAAGTTGTCTCTTAAATCCTCTTCCATAAATCAGCTATCTATCATGGGTGGCAGTTTTGCATTATTATTTGTTATCGCCATGGTTAAATTTACTTAAAACACCTAAAGAACATTGTTACATTTACATAATAGTAACAATGTTTTTTTTTATTTATAAAAATTTATTATAACAAAAACAAACAGTTTTTAACTTATCATAACCTCAAAATTCAGAAACACTCTAATTACATTACTACAAAATTACACGAAACGAAATACATAACATCAAAGCAAAAGAGATAGTAGATTTTTTTGTGTATTTACGCAATTTATGTATGTACTAATTTAGTACTTCTACTTTAGTATATTTAATAAATCTACTACATTAGACGATTTCTAATAGTAAAATAACTATTTGATTTTAGTGCCGGAAATTCGTCGAAATAATTTTTTCTATCTTGTTTGAATTGCAATCACTGAACCACTTTTTCCTTAGAGAACACGTTGAACCGCAATACTCTGTAATTTTGTCCCAAGGTGAACACAATAGATTTTAAATATTCTAGTTTACAATCGGTGCCGGTGGTGTCGCATTCCTCCACGCTCTTATCTAATTCTCTAGTCGATACTGATAAACGTATTTTTTGTTTTAATGGGGCGCTTTAAATTTATAGTTTGGAATACGATAATTTAAATGGTTGCGAGTTTGCCGCTCACTTACTGAAAAGTTAGTTTGAAAATCAGTCGTACACCTAATAAGTCCATATCTAACTTTATAAATTGTCAATAAATATTCGTAGTCAATGAGGATACTTCAAAGGTAATACTTCATCACTATACAGGAGCTTTGTTGGTGTTAAAGGGGGTAGTTGAACGATCGCCTTAATGGCGTTGTTTTGGATGATTTGTATATCGTTTATATATTTATGTTTGCTCCTCCTCATAGAGATGTAATTTTATTAAATCGAGTAATTTAACGTTAATATTAATAAAAAGAGTAAAAATTAAAAATATATTCGATAAATAGGATAAGTTTTTTTTTCAAAATCAACCAATAAGACATTTGGGCTATGGGCTACATATTTTTTTTGTTTTCGAACATTGCTTTGGGTACACTGTCAATGTACATTCTTAATATTTTTTACGATAAAACGACAAGTTTTTTATATGGGATAAATAACAACAAATCGGAAAACAATTTCCGAAAACAATCTTGTAAATGTAGACTTACAAATATTCGTGAATAGATTAAGATTAAGTTGCAGTGTGATTTAAAAATACCAAATTCGATGCAGAATAAAAAGTTGTAATTGCGTCTTTCGATTTCGTCCTAAATGACTAGACAATTGGCGGTGAGCTAATGAAGTCATTTTGTAATTAGCTATTTTGATGACTAAATATTATCGTGCTCCACGATTTTATTATTATAAATCACAACACTGGCTAATTACATGTATATTGCGGTTAAAGTGCGAAACCGGTAACGTTAAAGAAAATTAAACTCATTTGTAAAGGAGTCCTACACGCTAGACTTTTTTGCTCGTCTTCACTTCTGCATCCCTGTAAATTTGCTTATTCTCTGTCGGAGATCTTCTAAGCGGCGTTGCAACTAATTGCTTGTGCTTACGAATCTTAGAATACCGTTAGCCCTTGCAATTTCACATGGATTTGTGGCAATACCGTGATAATATGCAATTACAATTCGGAATCATTAAAACAGATTTTCGCAATTGTATTCATTAGTTTCGCAGTTTAATCGTGATAATTATTTTCATATATATTCTGATATCCCTGCGTGAATACATTCACGTTTGTGTATAAAATCAATGTTTTTGATTTTATTTTATATATGTCCAAATTCAGCTGCAATCACTTCACCTGAAATTAAATAACAAAATTAGTTTTAAGCAAATCAATTAAATGTATAATACTTATCGTATCTCAATTCATGCTGTAAATTCCATTACTATTGCAAATTCCATTGTGTTGTTATTGTACATCTAAACAAAATGTATTTGGCATTATTTTCAATTAACTATAATCAAACACAAATGTAAAGGACAAATCAAATGATTCTTCAAAGCCTTCAATAAATAATTTTCTTAATAACATTTGAGAATCACTTGATTTATCCTAATTTATTTAGTTAAACTTACCATTCAAAATATTCACATAAGAATTTATTGACGTTTGTTGACAATTGTTTATCAACAGTAGTGCGATTCCTATATAACAATTTATTACTTGTATACTCACTAATATTTTGATAGAGAAATTTCGATATTCAAATTGCTCTTAGGTAAATTGTACCGTCGATAAGGGTAGATTTGAACGAAATAATATTTTTAATGGTAAGGAATTTAGTACTTAAGCGGGATATTATATTTAAAAACCACCCTGTATCTTGTCATTTTATTGTAAAAATCTACCATCTCGGTCACTTATTTTTGAGATCTTGGACATACAATAACCAAATATTATTGTAAATAAACCAAATTCTCCAGATTAAAAAAAAACTTTATTTGGTATTTTGATTGAGTGATTAATCCAGTACTCCAGTATCCAGTACCAAATATCAGCCAGTGCTATAGATACCAGCGGGAAATCAACAGCCGAACCGCGCTTTATTGAAACGTCTCCCTTGCAATCAAACCACGTTTCATTGGATCGCCATTATTGCTGCCCACACATCAAGATTGGCTATTGTTTTTTTTTTTTTTTTTTTTTTTTTTTCATGTTTACAGAATTTATTTTGTTTCAAATTCAATCATTTATTTGAATTCTCGCTAGTTCTTCTGCTGTATAGAATCTGCGGAGAAGATTGTGTCCAACAGTTCCCTCTCTTGCATCAAAACAGTGAGCAATTTGAATCCGAATCTCATTTCTCATTACCTCAGACATTGGTGAGTTAAGAATGCTTTCTAAGTCACCTGGACCACCATCGCCGAAATCATCATAAGTGAATTCTATTGGTTGTTCATCTCCCTCAACTCTTTGGGCTTCCGCGATTCTTCTAACCGCTTCTTCATTTTCGGCTCGGATTACATCCGCTCTTTCAGCTTCATCGCTTGCGAATCTCTGCATCTGCTTTTGGGTCTTTAGGAATATCAATCCTGTTGTTGCTCCAGACCTTGCAATGTTAACAGCAGAGGGACACTCAACATAAGTGGCATTTTTTGATCTGGTCGATCCCATAACACAACCGATGGTATGTATCCAATAGTGATAAGCTGGACAGGTTCCTGCTGAATAAGGGGATTTGCGAGATATTCCCATCTCAATGAGGTAAACTGTGTATGAAAACTCAACGCCCAATTCATCATTCAATCTCATATAATTTATAACTTCTCTTTCAATTGGAGCATCCATGATGTATTGCATTATACGTCTAGGAAGTTTGGAAGATAATTTCTTGGTCACATTTAGCACATTTGCGTTCACACTTGAGTTGATCGCGCTTTCTACTCGAATCCATCATAAGCACTTTTTACATTTTTCACAAATATACTCTGGGATGACATTATGAACCATCGATTGATGGATGCTCAGAGTATCTTTACTTTTAAACAATGAATTACACAGTGTACAGTTAAACATTTTGTTGAGTTATGCACTGGTACTTGCTGTTTATTAATTTTTTTTATTAATTGTAGAAATGTTGCACTTTTGTTTTACTTAATTTTATCTCTATGGATGTAATTAACAATAACTTTGTTACGGACGGCCTCAGCCGAAGTTATGTACTTGCACTTTAAAAGAATTTTTTTTTTAAACTTATAGCTATATGCTCTAAGTGTTTAATTTATTAATTGAAACTTTTTAAATAAACGCAAATACAATTTTATAGTAAGTGGTGTTACTTGTTTTAGTGTTACAGATATATTGATTTAAAGTTTGGTTGATACATAATTTAATACAAAGTAAGGCAATAATATGATATTGTGATATCGTTGGAAGAACGATATCAAAACGATATCATAAAAATTTTCTCATAATAAATCTTATAGTCAAAACAATAATATTCTCATTAAAAATGTTAATTAAGCTATAGATAACAATTTTAAAAGAAAATGTAATATTAAGTTACTTCGATTATATACAATGCTCCTGATGATTGTTGATACAGTGAGGGATACGTAACTCCTCCCCTCTAAGATGAACGACAGCCTTCTTCTGGAGTGCTGGAGTGACTATGTTTACATATATTTTGAATAAACAAAAGCATATTATTAATATGATTATTAAAGTTAGGGCTATGTGTCCTGTTGAACTATTGAATTGATGTCTTTGATGTATTAGATTAATTTCTTGTAGATTATTTATTGATTTATTGTTTAGGATTTCCAGGTTTAATTCAGGTTTTAGTTGCTCAATAGTTATGTCATTATATGGTATGAGCACTTCTCGTTGTTCTTCAAATTTACGTTCTTCCACCGAATATTGTTCTCCTTGTATTGTTATGGTACAATTATTGAATTCTATAAGGGTTGGTTCGACTATTTCCCGTGTGATTTGCTTACAATTTGATGAATAAGGAATTGGATTATTTTGTGGTCGAACATAAAGTTTTGCCGATGATATATAGTCTATATCTTCGTATGGTGATATTTCTTGCATCTGGCATTTTGCTTCCTGTTGTGTTATAATTGCTGGTATACATGTATCCTTGGTATTTTTGATTGATTCTTTGTGGCAATATATTGTATCGTATAATTGTTGACATGGTTTTGTGACGTACTGATATTGAGTTTTAGTAAGGATGATTTGGTTGTATTGGTTTTGGGGTTTCTTATATGAATTATCGGATAGTTGAATCTTTTTGTGAATATTGAAATTTTGTTCTATTAGACAGAGACTTCTAGCCTGTTGTAACGTTTTGGGATCTTTCGTTCTAATTATTATTGCTAATGGTTCTCTAAGTCCAGTAAGGAAAGAAGTTAAAGCTAATTGTAAATACCATTCCTTTTTTGCCGGTGTTACTTGTGGAATTTGTCCTACAGGAGTATTATTTGCTAACCAAGAATTTAAGCGGTTCACGATGCTTGAAACATTTGCAAAATAATGGTCTATATCGTCTGATCTTTGCGATAAGGAATTTAATTCTTTAATTAATGTTGCTTCACTTTCTTTGTCTGCATAATGATCTATTAGACATGAACGCATTAACGCCCATGTGCTACTTGCACTATACATTTCGAGCACATTACTAGCATCGTCAGTAATTTTACTACGAATATTTCGTGTTAATAACTTTTTCTGGTTAATATTAGGGTAAAGTGGATCACGAATGTTAACTACTTCGTTCACATGATCTATAAAATTACGCAACTTATGTTTGTTGCCTGAAAATCTTGGTATTTCTTTAATCGCATCGGGGATTTTCAAAATATCTAAATTATCTTTATTATTAATGTTAAATTTCTCAAAAATTTCTGTTATTGTGTCTAATTCTAACATATAATTATTGTTAAAAAGGGTTTTATAGTATTTATTTCGAGTAATATTTTTTTTTTCAATATGCTATTTATTTAATATCAATTTCAAGATGGAAAGGTTTAGAGGAATTTTTGGACAATCAAAAGAATATATCAATAATAGTCACTTACCATAAATTAATTATAACGATGATCTGATATGCCTTCATCTCACGTATTATAATTCGATTGATGATTGTCGGTTTCTTCCTTAGCCTCTTTTTCTTATTTATTTATTTTATTGTTCACTGTTCTGGTATATACGCCAGTACGTCTTTTAATTTTTATAATTTTTTATTTTTATTATTTGGTTTCTTTTTGGTTATGTATGTACCATTAATTACATTAATTTTATGAAAAATTCTTATTAATTTAAATTATTAATTTTCACTTTTTTTTCAATTTTAATTTATTTTATTCTATTTCACTTAACTATATTGATAACTATTCAATGTTCGTTTGATAGTTTCCGCGAACGTTAATCCGCGAACGTAACGGTATTTAGCACTAATTGACTATATACTTTAGTCATTACAAAAATATGTATTCACTAGAAACACGATTACATTCGCTATGCAGTATCGTCGTAGGCCAGATATTTAAAAATATCCGCTGCCAACTGCACTTTAAAAGATTTTTTTTTTTTTGTGATATCGTTGGAAGAACGATATCAAATCGTTGGAAGAACGATATCAAAACAATAATTTTCTCATAAAAAATGTTAATTAAGCTATAGATAACAATTTAAAAAGAAAATGTAATATTAAGTTACTTCGATTATATACAATGTTCCTGATGATTGTTGATACAGTGAGGGATACGTAACTCCGACCCGCATATTTCAACTACTGTCTTCCCCCGTAAACAACGCCTAGGCGTTTTGTTCGAATACACTCAAAATATTAATTTTTTCAAAATCTGTAAAAAAATTCGTTTAGTACGCCTATTCAAATACAATGCCTAGGCGTTGTATTGGAATTTTCAAGTATATAAATAAAACACATTTTTCATATTAATAAATAATAATTTATTTGTTTTAGTTCATTTTATCACATATGTGTTTCAATAAATTGCAAAAAAAAGTCAGTTATAACAATTCCAAATGTTATATTTTAAGACCATAAAAGTTTTCAACTTTTATGATTTGAACATCTTTTGACGGATTATCAACGCTGTATAAAAATTCCTCCAACTTACAACAATCTCTGTCAAGACTTATTATTGTAATACCCCAGTTTTCTATCATCGACACGGCATAAATTTCAATATTTGTCTCAGTAGTTTGGCCAGTTCTTAAGATACGTTCATCCCCGTCATCAATTAAATCAGTTACGTTCGATTGTAAAAATTTTAATATTTCGGGAATGTAGTTTTTTAACCAATCATCAAACGATGTAGAAACCTCTTTTAATCTTTTAATACACTCGAAAAAACTCGTCGATATATTTTCAGGCCAAAAAAAGTGGCAGTCTTCAATGTTTTCAAAGAAACATTCAGAATTCGACGAAACGGTACTTCCAAATTTTACTATCCAGTCACAAATGTCAACATTTTCATCGAATAGTTCTTTCAAAGGAGTGTGTAAATTTTCAACATTAAATTTGTTTTTATCAATTAGACCGCAGCAAGTAAAAGCTTTTACGACGTTTTCATTTGAAAAACTTTTAGTAAACCCAATCACCCATTCAGATACAGTCTGATATGAAGGCATTTTTGGGTTGCCCTGCTTCGTTTGTTTGTTTTTATCATTAATAGCTTCACTTATATAACTATTGTAACTATCACAATAATAATCTTGAAAACTTTTATTACAAACTACATCTAAAGGTTGCAATAAACCCGTCATTTTCGGTGGTACAATGGCAATGTACACGTTATGTTTCTCATATGGGTTATTTTCTGCTAATGCTATGTGAGGCCCGTAGGAGTCAATAATTAAAAGTACTGGTTCGCGAAGCAAAGCTGTCTGTGGTCGTTTCCTTATGAAGTTGGTCATATAGTTTTTCAGTATGTCACTGCTCCACATTCCAGTGTTATTGACTTCTACGATACAATTACCTTCTACTTTCGGTATATTCTTTAACTTAGAAAAAAGTAAATGTGGTTTAAGGAATTGTCCATCCGCCGAAATAGTGAACGTTGTTGTAAATTTTTTGTGCGAACTGCTTGCTTTTTTCATAACTACATTTCTAATACCTTTAAATGTTATAGTGGTTGATGGTTCACACTCAAAATAACGTGGCACTTGGTCCATATTCAAAATATTTTTATCTTCAATTTTTTGGTCTTCAATAAGTTTTTGAATTTTGTGAATAAATTCTTTAACTATTCTGTTAGAATCTTCCGGGAGAACACGGCATGTTGTCTGTCGTCTGGCCACTAAATTATAGCGGGTTTTAAAACGGTTGAGCCAACCCGTTGACGCTTTAAAATTTTTATATTTATCATCACCAAAATCATTTTTCATTGTAAGTGACATTGACTGAATATATTTGTCCTTAACGCGTAAACCTTTTTCATTTCTAGATTTTATCCAATCGATTAGCTTAAGCTCCAATTCTTCAAACTCAGTATTACGACCACCACCGCCTAAACGCCTCGCTACTCTTGTAGAAATATTTGAATCCGTCAACGTCTCGTGTAATTTTATCTTGTTTTTCATCCAGCCACGTATGGTAGAAGTGGTTAAATTATATTTCTTTGCCAAAGCTGCAAAACCTTTTCCAACTGTATTGGGTTCGTATTCTTTGAGAATTTGCATTTAAAGTTTAAGGAGTATGATTTTCTCTTCGTTGACATGCTGATACTCTATAAATAATAAAAATGTAATAAATTAATGTAATGGTTTTGGATTTCTTTTTTGTTTCGCATTAATTATTTCTAAGATAACATTTTAAATACATTAGTTTCATTACCTGAAATTTTACACTCGAAAATATGATTATACTTCCAATACGCACTCGAAGACACTCGTAAATTTATTTGATTTACTTTTCTATTTAATAAATAAACAACGGCGTTGAATTGTTGAAAACAGTAATCGACTAATGCGCCAAATTTTGACGTTTAATATGTAGTGCCATCGTTTTCTTTAAATTTAAAGTGTTACCATCGTACGTTTTTTTGTAGCTATATTTGCGTTGAGATTAAGCAACATATTTATTTTATGCAATAAAACAAAGAGTAAAAATATCGTGAGTACAATAATGTAATTTGCCAAATTTTTAAAGTTTAGTAATTTATATCAAATAGAACACCCAGGGCGCATTATTTGAATAAAGCGCCCAGTGGGCGCACTGTTCGTTTAAAACGCCTAGGCGTTGTTTACGGGGGAAGACAGTAGTGTAATGAATACTACGCGGTCGTGTATGTAACTGTGGGATTCTCGCAATACTTTGCATCTGAAATTTGATGAAACGCCGAACCCGCAGACTACGCCCGTATCCATTGACAGAAAAGAAGTCCATCATAGTTATTCCGAATAGCAGCCATTGACCCGCTAGCTGAAATCGGTGATGGGCGTGGGGTTTTTCGGACTATAATGGACATGACTAGCTGCTGTAATTTTAGCGACAATGGAACACGACTGAAACCAAAGTTAAAGAAATCATTCACCCCATTTCCCCGAAATTAAAGAAATTATTTCATTAGTTTAATTACTTGTAACATTTTATTGACTCTATGAATAGTGAATAATAAAAAAAAAAAAAATGTTTTAGAGATGGTTACATAATACCATCCCTCGAGATCTATTCTTTATGACGTTATGGTACTGTTCCCGATAATACAGAATAGATTAGTTTAATAATAGTGAAGTTAATGTTATACACAAAACTGAATAATACGAAGTGATAATAATTTAAAAACAACGTGAGAACTATCCGTTACTGTAAATGCGTTACTACCGATCGAGATCCGTGAAAATCGCTCGTTTCCAACACAATATATTAAGTACACTGTAAATATTGTAAATAAATTTGTAAAAAGACTTACCATATACCGTCTTGTTGAAGCGCTTCCCCAAGTTCAGCTATTGGTTTTGCTGGTTCTAAATAATTGTGTTATCAATAATATATAGAATTGGCAATTAGTAAATTTTCACGTAATTTTTCTTGGGTTTTTTTTTTCTTATATATCGGAAATTGATATCACTGTTACAACTCTTGAATACTTCTATTTAAATATTAACACACAATTACAACAGGCGAAATTATCGGAAAACAAAAATTAATGCACATGAATTTAATTACAACTAATCTAATTATGAAATTTATATTAATAGCCCGCGAATTTGACTTTTAATTATAGCACTTATTTAACTTTATGAAGACCTTGGTACCGATGGTATCGTACTGCATAAAATGGCAGACATATATATAATTTTCCACGGGCGTTGCCTTTCACTTATTCGCCCGCGAGCTAACCGTTTTGGAATAAACTGGATATTAATCGAATGGTGAAATATGATGGTATCAGCAGGCGTACCAGATGATTATCCCGAGTGAGGCAGCAATGTTTCCGCCCAATAAAGACAAAAGCGTCTTATCCACAATTCGCGGGTTTTGGTTCACTATTATACGCATGGGTAAAATAATATTCATAAATTAATTGTTAGTTGAACCAACACTGAAATTAAATAATTACCTGCAGTATATACGATATTAGGAATATTAGATTATCTTCAAGGGACGGCCTCGGTTGACACGATACAATATGTCGGTCTTCTTTTCCGTTTCCTATAAGTGTCACTTGATGTTTACCACAACTAATTTATGTTGTATAACTTTGGACAGATTCGAGCGGACTGATTTAAAAATACATTTTACGAAAATTAAACAGTTGTCAATTGGCATGATTAAAGAAGATACCACCACTCATTAGTATACCTATACAACCCCAGTGTATATACAATCTATGTATACTCACCGATCGAGGGGAAATTATGGAATACAATATTAGCGTAGCTTAGTTTGTACTACAAATGTTAAGCTGCAGGTGTATGCGTCGTGTGAACGGGAATAGAAATTTGTATTGTATATACTTTGTAATTTGTATATACTCTATATACCTCTATAGGTATAATTTATATTACAAACGCTGGCATACACATTGAGGTGGGATTACGAAATTGGAGTGCGTTAATGTATCGCAAATTTCAGCAGGGTTTAGTCACAAAATATCATTAGGGCGTTTCATCTAAGACGTGTTTTAACGGAAAAGGTGCTTAACTGAACTTGTTCGTTACACTAGCCACACAGTGGCGTCACGCACGGTGGTTTTTCTGGCTAATACTCAGGGTATTGGGTCGTGGGGCTTTGGAGGCTTGAATGACTCTGCCCTACACCGTGTTTACAGATATTTAAAAAAAAACGCAACTAAAAATAAATGATAAAAAACAGGATGTTCAGCCGAAATTTGTCGGACGAAACTTGAGGAACATAGTAAAATAATTATAACCGGGTGTGCCCATCCGGTGCAACCAGAGGAGATACCTCCAACGAGTCTCCCACAATTCACACTTCGACAGCTTGAAACCGTCGAAGTGTCATGAGGAGACAGCTGGATTTTACGATCGCCCCCGAATGAACGACACATTCACTGGACTCACTACTCCGACCCTGTGGATGTGCTGCCAAGAGAATTAAGGGGAGTGGCTAGCCCAGCCTGTACATATGGAACCGGCACAGAATGAGAGTACCCCTCCCATCATACCGAACCGAAAAATTTAGTAATTCATTTTTTTAACAAAACAATTTTAACAACAGTAGCAGCGTGTGTAGGCGCATTATCCTGCTGAAATCTCCAACTTTCACAGTACATTTCCTCCCCAAAATTTACTAAAATGTCGTCTATTAAGTGCACATACTTTTCCGCATTCATTTTATGGGAAACAAAACAAATTGGAGCCTCGTCCCGATAGCAGAAACTACCCCACGTCATAAGTGACCCTCCTTGAAAGTTGAGTGAATGATGTGTTTGAGTTGACTCACGAACATATCGTCAATAATGTGGCATCCATCTGGCCCGCCAAAATTACATTTTTTTTAATCCGAAAAATGTATTGATCGCCACTTTTCATCCTAAAATTTTATTTTCTCAACAAATCCCATTTTTTGAAATTTTATTTCATATATTACTAATTCAAATAAAATTTCCTGTCACAAAGGAAGAACAAATTGAAGAAGGCCCAAGAATTGTCTAAGGTATTGCAACAAATCTAAAAATTGAAGGATTGAATACCGATAATTTTAAGCTTTTATTGACACAGATAAAAGTACCGGTTGGAGAAGGGTGAAAACTTAGGAATGCGTATAATACCTTTGCAGAAGAATGGATGAATAGAAAAGGTATAATCTATATTGATAATAAAGATAACCTTTGTTTACCAAGGGCAGTCGTTGTTGCAAGGGTATATGCGAAAAATGGTACAAGGAGGGAAAAAGATGTGATTCGACTTAACAAAGGCAAACATCAGGATGTCAAAGTACAAAAACTACTTCAGAAGTCCGGTGTAGTGATTCTTACTGAGGGTGGAGGTATTGATGAGATGAAAAAAATTCAACAATATCTTTCGAGGTATCAACTTTCTGTGTTTAGTGCTGGGACAGGAGGGCGAGAGTTGATTTATCAAGGACCGGTAGCGTCTTTTAAAATCAATCTTATACATCATGATAACCATGTGCCGTCTTCATATTTTCAAATGTTTCGGGTACATTTTTCAAAATTTATATTTGCTTTGACTTATATATATCTTTCGGTATAGCTTTTGCTATACCGTTACACCACAATATTTTTCTCACTTTTACATGTCTCAGCAAATCTAGCACGAAGGTTGTTTTGCCGCAACCCGAACGTCCCGCTACCATCATTGTAAAGGGTTGAATTATATTCATTGTTCGCTCAAACATTAATAACATGCAATACAATTAAAACACCTCCTTTTATATATTTTCAGAAAGTTTTATTTTTCAAATAGCTTACACATTTCCGAACAAATCGTTATAAATTCCCCCGTCTCTTCCAATAATATATCCAGAAATTTCATGAACGCATCAGGTCCCCGACGTGTTATTTTATGAATTAATTCTTCCAAATGTTGTTGATTTTGAAATTGTGTTTCAATATTGTCCAACATTTTTCGAGTAACAATATTCTTTATCAGACATTTTTTAGCAAAATTTCGTATTTTAAAATTTGACATAATGCTGGAATATTTTTTAATATAACCTCAAAATGTCTAGAATCCATTTTTAGCAGTGCTGACACTCCACTTGCAAACTAACAAGCACAATTATTTTATTGTTGTGACCTACTTTTTTGTTACAACGATTGATCACAACTAACTATTTTAATCTGCAATTCGTAAATGAACAGCTGCAGGAAATGTTTTCTAAATTAACCGAACCGGATGTTATAAATAATTATTATGACATTTTAAAAATATCAATACAAAGCAGTTCATTGTTTACAACAAAGTAGTATTAAGATCAAGGTCACAGATAAGAAAGGAGATAATAAAGGTAAAGGTCAAAAATAAAAAAGGTTAAGGTCAGAGATAAGAAAGGTCAAGGAAAGAGATAAGAAAGGTCAAGGTCAAAGATTAGAAAGGTCTAGGTCAGAGATATGAAAAGAGATAAGAAAGGTCAAGGTCAAAGATAAGAAAGGTCAAGGTCAACCCAAGTGCCCCAACGTATCCGGGCAACCCAGGTGCCATATATACTACTAATGCGTTTTAGTTATTAAAAGAGCGATTCAGGCAATTAATTAATAAGGTTCGATTTCATGGATGTTAACAATGTGTGTAAGTTCATTTTGGGTTGTTGCGTCCTTCATAATATATGTATCGATGTGTCAGATTTATCCGATATTGAGGAAGCCGCCATACCTGGAGGAACAGAAGAACCAACATTTTTTGAAAATCCAAGTTCCGAAGCGATTTCTAATTTTGTCCTTAAACATCTACTACGAGACTTAAATTGAAATACAATTATATTACCACCAGAATCTACTTAAATATAAGTCCTGCTTACTCTTTCATTGACAGATACATATTTAAAGAAAACTAACAAAGAGTGATAAGTGTGTTGGTTACACTAACAATGCAACGTAAATTTGAATTTTTTTTGCTCATTTTTTTTGTTTTTGCACCAACTCATTTATACTTAGTTATTTAAAAAAAAATTATTATGGAAAAAATATTTCCAATACATCTTTACTTAGTTATTGTTTATTTTATATGTGTGGAGTTAGCAGGACTTATATTTAAGTAGATTCTGTTACCACTCTCTTTAGTTCCTTTTCATATTTTATTAATTCATTTTTTGTAAAATAATAATTAAAAACCAAATTAATTTAATTTTTTTTAAGATTTCGCCGAGTTTTTTTTAATTTAAGGGCCCGTGCGTTTTTATTTTCTTTCTTTATTCGGAACATGTCCAGTTTATCCTGGCGTTTTTTTTCTGCTATTTTTTGTTTCACCTCTAGTTTTTTATCGACTTCCTTTTGCCTCATCTACAAACACTCTCTACCCATTTTTTTTTTAACTGGTTGGTTTCTTTTTTTGTACAATCGGTACGTCCTGAGTATTTGCGTTCTCACTATCTGGTAAGGAGACGCGCTACAATTTTTTGAATTTCCGCATCGTATTCTGTGTTGTTCGAGTCTATAACTTTACGTGTTCTATGCATCACGCATTTTTAGCGGTTTCAACCTGCGAACCGGTAACTGCAATACAAAATTTTTTCGCCTCGAGCCCTGAGAGCAGCTTTGAGCTGTCTATCGAAGCGTTCGAACATGCCGTTTGTTTGAGGGATGGTACACGGTTGTACGTACCCGATGAGAGCCCAGGAGTTTCTTTAACTCAGCGAAAAGTTTTAACTCAAATTGTGTTCCTTGAGCGCTCGTAATGTTCAGTGGAACGCCGAAGCCGGATATATAATTATAAACAAAAGTTTTGGCAATGATTTGCGTTGACATGTCGTTCATGCAATAACCTCAATCAGTAATCACTTGATTATCTTGAACTGATAACGAAATAATAGTGTATTGAGGTTTTACAATTTCAATATCAAGAATTTGTATTTACTTGGTTGCGGTTGTATGAGCAACAGATACAACATTGTTTACGTAATTATTTAAGGCAATAGTAGTACAATGTGGTGTAATTTGGTTATTTTCAGTGACTAGTGCTGTGAGGGTGGTGAGTTTCCTCATTTATTAATTTAAAATTTCTGTCGATGACACCCTGGTGCGTTCGACCAGCTGATTTTGTTTATGATGATTTTTGTTTTTTCTTATACAGTGAAAGTGACAATAATCGCATTGCACTAGCAATATTTCCTTCATTGAGGCTACTTCTCCTTTTCCTATTATTGTCGCGCTTGGAAATCATTTTACAAACTGCTCGAATATAATATTCCAATTTTGGGCAATAGTTTACAACTATTGTTTGAATCTCTGTCGAAAATTCTCTTGATTAGATCGATATTCTCTGTTCCGTGTTGACTATGGCAAATGTTATTATTGATTAATGCATTTCTCACAGACTTTAAGATGAGGTGCTTCAAATTGGGTAAATATTTGTTTGCCAGCTATCAAAAAATACGGGTTTCTGCATTAATTTCGAGGAGTTGTTTGCAAATTAATAGCACCTTGATCGCAAGTTAAAATTATTATATGTATTTAGGCCGACCTTTTCCTGGCATATCTCGATATTCTTTTTAACTAATTCCCTTAATTTTAAAGCTACGAAGGACTAATGGACATAACTGATCGGACCATACAAAATAGTGCTGAAGTCAGTTCATTCTTCCGCTCCTCTCCGTCATCATAAAAACCTTGGATTCTATCGGTTAACTTGTTATGGGTTAAATTCTGCTTTGTAGTTATTTCGTCGAAACTCAATACACATAACCTCAATATTAAGCTGCTGCAGCCTTCACACTCTAATGATGAATTATTTCCCTCACAAGAACTAGAATTCATTTGATTAATGAGATTCAAAAATTCGATTTCGTCGTCTAAAGGATCCGTTTGCGTCCCACACGATCCACTCGATTTTTCCATTTGCAAAGGTAACTGTGTTGGACAAGTTACAACAGTTACATTGAAATTGGATAACGGTTCATCCACTTGTGACAAAATATTTAAAGCCGGTATTGCATTATTGGTCAGTCTACTATATTACCGACACACTATTTCTCAATATGCTTCTCGCATACAAAATTATATTTGTTTATTATACTTGTTGTAGTCAAACCTATTGTTTCCAACCAGAATTGCATTATTCTCAATCATTATGGACGCAATAGAGACTTTTTCCCTATTATCTTTTAAAAATTCGTTTACAAGACGCCATTGGGTTTTTAAAGTCTTTTTTTACAGTTGTTAAAACGTCGGTATTAATAGGTTCCTTTTCTATCGAAATAGCTGAATTTTTTTTTCTCTAAGATCTTTCTCCTATGAATTAATTTAATGTTTCTGGGATGCTTCTGTATGGACTTTAAGAGTTTGTTACAGGATGGCTACTGCCAACCTGCAGATTTCACTAAGCGCATGCAGAGGCCTCCACGTTCTCAGGGAGAAGTGCTAAGGTCGTAGGGTTTGAGGCTTGCATGGGCTTCTGGCTTACACCGTGATTAACAGAAATTTAAAAAATAAAACGCAAATAATAATAAAGTAACCCAGATGTTCCGCCGAAACTCGTCGGCCGGAACTTGAGGAACGAACAACACGATAATTATAAAGGAGGAGAGAGGTGCCTTGGTGCGCGCATCCATTCGAATTCAAACAGGGCAAAGCCCCGGTTACGAAATTGGATGCGGGCACCAAGGGACCGCTAACACTACACCGACACAGAGGGAGTCTCCGCTCCCATCATACCTAGCCGAAGAATTTAATAATTCATTTTATATTTTTTTTTAAAAAGGAAAAAGAAAAAAAGAAAAGGAAACAACTTCCCCCTCCACCGCACCACGATACGAGAGAGAGAGAGAGAGAGCAATGCGTACCGAGCGTGCACCCGCTGTGCGGCGCTCGATTACAAAAATCCAAATTTAAATTTAAAAATAAAAAATGTAAAAAAAGTATGAAATAAAAGGAATAAAAGATATATAAAAAAATCGTACCTTAAATATTACAAAAAAAATTACTGTTGCGGCCTTGGTGCCGTCATGCCACAGGTGTCCACCACGGGCGTCTTCCTCCGTAAACCACACTGGTGTTGGTGCGACCTTGAGCGGTCGTCCGTTGCGGGGCCTCTCGCCGATACCAAGATATAAAGAAAAACGGGCAACCGGTTGGTTGGCTACCCGTCGTTGCGACCTTGTATTGCCCGGTAAATATTTTGGCCTCGACTGGCCGCCAAAATAAGTTGGGCGTTGCCTCGTCCAGGTCGATAATGGATTAATATTTTGCCCGGTTGGGCCTTAAAATTTTGGGCGTCCTTCGCCTTATTGTCGCCGCCGCTGTACCGCCTGGCACAGGTGCTAAAAATTTATGGTGTCTCAAACTATCTCACTTTTTTTTTCTCTCTAGAATTATCCGCTATGCCACGCCGTATTTCGCAAACATATGCGACCCGCCCTTGGTTAACTGTTACGCCCTTACCGCTGTTAATAAATAGTGTCCGGGCGACCGTCCGCCGATAAACGGAATTAAGTAGCAGCGTGGGACGTTGTCTCTCTCAAAAATACTATAGAATGAATGGTCTCAACTGACCACCCGCATGTTGCTGCACGCCTGTGCCGTAATCAAGTGTGAATAGCCGCGTTAGGCCGCCCGTAAAATATGTGACGACTTCACCAAACTGTATCGTATAGTTTCGCTATACAACGTATCAACTACACACACCAAAACCGTCTTATGTATTATACAAGTTAACTGGTGGATAAATATTCACATATGAAGAAATTCTATTGTTTTCACACACCAGCACCCCAAACAAGCACATAAACCAGCGAAATCTTATATTTATTAAAACAACCAACTTTTCATAGAAAATTGTATTCACCACCGAAATACATACGTAGATAATTATTTTATTAATTTTTTTGTACACTTGACAACTGTTTATCCACAAAGAAAAAATTTACACAATCCGATTTTATAAAATTTTAACAATCCAATTTTCCAATAAACCAGAAAAAAATCTTTATTTTATATCACTTTACCAACTCAAAAATTACTCGACTTTCTATATAAAAATTACAAACTCGAATCATTTTATTATTTCACTCAAATGGTTGTTACATTATCACAACAAAGATTTTGTTATGAATTAGTAATTAAATAAATTAGAATTTTTTTTTTATTTATATAAAAATATCATTATTAAATATTCTAATTTATTTTAGCACGTTTTATTATTTTAGAAAATGAAAAACTAAAAAAAAATTATTTTTTATATTCGCGACGACAATCACTACTCGAATGCATATCAAAAAAAACTCTTACGCCGCACAGCTAGCAAAACGTTCTAGAAGAAATTAATCTCTCTTCTCTGTCTCTCCTTTATATCAAATTTTCGTTGATAAAAAAGAGAGACATATAAGAAAAACATTTTTTCCAAAACGTTTTACTTTGCACACACCCGATGCACATTGTTCTCTCTTTCTCGTCGTTCTTCTCACCTCTGCGCCACCACACGATGGGGTACAAAACAAAACGTCGCGGGTGCGTTCAGCGCACAATTTAACAGACAACTACAGAGGTGAATAAAAACATAAAATGGTGGTTGCGACCAACACAGTCATAACAAGTTTGTTTGTCAAAGCAATCATTTTCGACAAAGAAAACGAAATCCATGGACGGATTTTTTAGTTTTTAGTTTAACCCGAGATTGCTGAACTACATTGCATTCGGTAATGTGAGCTGGAAAGGTGTCAAGAAATTTATTGAATGCCTCATTTGGATCTTGTTCAGTAAACACGTGAATACAATTCTCTAGACTCAAAAACTCTTTTAACTTGGAAGGTTCAACCGCTTAAAGTTATCCTTTGTGATTTCAAGAGATAACAATCGATGGTCAGATAATTTATAATCAAAAATTTCCGCATTCGCAATTAGTTTAGGGTTATTATTTAATCTCAAAAAAATGTGGTCGAAGAAACGAATAGTACTCGAAGAAGTATCAGTAACTCTTATAAAATCTTGAATTAGAGACATTTAGATTTATTGACATTTTGATTCACAGAAATTGAATCCGAAATATCAATATTTAGATCACAAATGATAATTAAATTTTTGGTTTTAATACGACTTACACAGTAAAAATTTTTTACATATTTTTTAGGGTAAACAAAATGTAACGGAATTTATTCCGTTATCAATTCTAAAAAAACTCAACCCACACAATTTTCATGTGATTATAATAATAATTTTTTTTTGAAGTAATTTCGCCATAACCTTGAAGAGATCATCTTCACTAAAATTCATCAAATATCTAGTCATGCCGAAATTACAAATATTCTCTGTGTTTGTTGTTGCATTCATATACCTAAAAATTGGTATAAGTTGCAATACAGCAAACATAAAAATATTTCTTGTTTACGCGATCTAATTGCAAATAAATGTTTTGTAATTAGACTACGTATCCATATGTTGTTTATGTCCGCGATAAAAGCAAATGTTCTACTTTCCTACTTAAAAGTTATCGAACGACCTAAGTAGGAATTTAAAACGTTGCAGTTTTCACGGCATACATAAACTCCCCAAGTGATTATTTTATAACACTTTTAAATGGGCGGTATTTATACATTTTGCCAATATGGCAGAAATTATTATATTTGGTTGAGAGAGTAGTACATTTTGTACTAAAAATTTTCCCCTCCCGCCTCAACCAAGTAATATGTATAAATACCGTACCAAAATTTTGGTAAGGGGTCAGTTTTTGTCAGTTTTTGTTAGTTTTGGCCAGTTTTAGTGGTCAGTGTTATTGTAGAGTTTTTAAAGAGGCGAGCGTGTGGTGCAGTTTAAAAAGAAACAAACGTGGATTATATTTTGACTGTTTATAGTTTGAGTGTTTCTGTAGTTTTTGTGAAAATTTTATTTAAAATCAATCAGTGAAATTTGACAAAGATTGTCATCAATAAATTTTAAGTCGTGAACTAAGTATAGGGTATTTTATTTTGTGGCGTTTGATCTGGAGTATCAGTTAACCCGTTCGTGTTTTCTATATTGTTTGTGGTGAAAATATTTGAACTTTTGGAAATCAGCAGTGGCAGCCCGGCTGTTTGGTAAGTATACAACATAATCATACTCGTCATACTAATCCAAGCGGTACCGATCCGCAGAGCGTATGTTGGTTGTCCCTCTGGAAAAAGGGACGGGTGGTTCTTAAGCAACAGTGCCTCAGGCATTGCACACCCTTCTACCAGCAACGTTTTGCGGATCTTAATATTTACTAACCACTAGGGCCGTAAGCCAAAATAAGAAAAATCACGTTTAAAAATTTTTGTTGGGTGATAATGCTACCCTAAATTAATTTAACAATGACGGTTTAATAACCTTAAACATCGGGGAGCATACTTCAACACCTATTGGGTCCGGGTCCCAATATCTCTTCCATATATCCACAATTTGATGGCATGCATTATGTTGTCTCTTTTCCCCCTTTTCATATTCAAAAAATGCGGTAATCTAGGCCGTAGTCTGAGTACCTCAAAACCCACACCGTTCCCCTCTGCCGGCTTGAGCTGCGGGAACCGACGCCGCATGGGATACGTATCGGACGACGGCAAAATTCTATGAATCAGAATTGTTTCTACGCAAGTAGAAGTCGATTCTGTTTCAAAAATGCCTAGTAAATGTATGTAATTTTTAAGTACTGTATGTAATGCACATAAACTATGTAATTTTAATTTTTTTTTTATGTAAAATTCAATAAGGGTTTATGTACTTTTAAATAGTTGCCATACTAAATGTTTCGTCCAGGTATTGGGTAAATATCATTCAATTATGTTAGATTACATCCTCTTTTACTTAAATTTAAGTAGCATTGTTAAGGAATTTTCACGTGGATATGTAAAATTCCACAAGTCGTTATGTAATTTTCTGTAAAGAATCTATGGAAATTTACATATTAGTTGGGAGTAATTTGACATACATTTACACATTATTACATAGCGGATACTCTCATTTAAGACAATTAAATAAAAACACTAGCCATAAAATTCAACGTTTATTAGAAATATTGATTTAGTTAATTATAAAATGTACACAAAACATTGTTTAGTACGTACGTACGTACGTTATTTTTATAGTAAAATAAAATTTATTAAAATTAACATTAGCTGCAAATAATATAAATTCAAACAATACTTTGATGCTTCGATGCACAAGGGCAAGTGTTAATTTTGCATTATCAGTATGGCATTATTTTACATTTAGTTTAAAAATTTAGTACCATTTCCGTTTAAAATTTTTCAATTTTTTTAATCAATTTATCGACTTTGGAAATTTGATTTAAATGGCGCTTACCACCTCGAATGGCCTTATGCGTTATCATTAAAAAATATCGCTGCGTGAATTCTAATGATAATGAACAATTTGATTCGTATTTGATATTAAGCACGTAATACAGTGCAAACATTTGTTCGACTGCTTCCACCAAACTATTTTTTTCCGAAGTAACCAGTTGTTTTTCAATAAACAAATGAAAAATAAAATGATTGTCGTCTTCTGTTATAGCTGAAAAATAATTTGGATTAGTTAAGAGAGCTCAGTATAGTAAATATTTTACTTACGAACGGCCGCAATCCATGGGCTGGTAACAGGTGGTGTTATTTTATCCAACTCTTGGTCCATCTGAAATTGTTGAACAATATTAATTAGAAAACTTCAAATAAATCAAAAATATGGAAACTTACTTCGAAATGTTTGATAAAATGCGTTATATCTTCGTTAAAATAAAGAAAAATGAATTCAAAACATTTAAGATCCGTCATTATTTCCAAATTTGTAAAAAATTGTTTATATTGGCCGTTCAAATTTTTAACACATTCGAACATTTTCATCTTAAGGCAATTAAAGTTGTTTGAAAAATCGCAAATCTTCTTCTCCATTAGTTTTTCAAAATGGTCGAATAAACAGGTTTTTTTAAAAATGAGAGGCCAATTATGAAAGATATCTTGAATAGTCGGTATTGGACATTGGTTATTTAGAAAAATTCTAATTTCGGTGAAGCAGGCTAACATTTTTGAATCAATTTCTATTTTCAACTCGGGTGTGATGTTCAATTTATTAGCCATCGACAAGAACCAATTTTGCTTCTGTTTTATTGTTTCTGCTGTTTCGTTCCCATACGTACTCGGCTGCCAGTTTTTACAGGATGATTTTATACATGAAGGCCGTTTTCTCTGTCCCTGCGCTTTTGGTTTCAAATCAGTCGTATTCATTTTGTTTAAGTAGTTATTATGATTAACCATCATGTTAGCTAGCCATGTGGTGTCCGTTGATATAAATGGTTCTGAGGTGGTGTTCGATTTTCGATAAAAACTATGAGGATACTTATTTCCAATTTCTTCGCAAATGTGTTTAAATTTGGTTATTGAAATTGTGCTACATTGTTTGCGTAGCTCCATAACAATAATTCTGACAAAAATATTTAGGTGGGGCCCCAATCTTTCATTTTTATTTAGAATTGATTTAATAAAGTTAGGTAAAATATTTGAATAGTTTATTTTATTTTCTATTTCGTTATTGTCGATATGCACAAAACCTGATATTTGCGAATCATTATTTGTTTCATTAACTGATTGAATTGATTCTTGGAGCTTTTCGGATGTGCTACTCAACTGTTTGTTGATAGTTGAAGATGAATCATCAAAAAAATTGTTAATGATTATGTCGTGTGGTAACTAAATTTCGTAATCTTTTAAAATCATCAAAGATGTCTCATTTAACAATTCTAAGACTTCATTAGAACTAATTTGATAGCCTTCGGAATCTGTTACAAGCAGGTTTCCTTGAATGCCGTTTTCGTTTCCTTTAAATGAAAAACATATTGTGAAAATTTACATGAAATTTATTTAATATTTTTTAAATAAATATTTATTAATTTTCTTCTAAGTATATTAAAAAAAATTATCGTAAAAGTTTTATAGTTTTCATGTAATCCTTGTTCTCATCAGTTCTGTTATTTACAAAACCGCTTAGAACAAGGATATTAAAGAAAAACTATAGAATTTTTTTTTGCTAATTTTTTTGTTATGGTTTGAATCTAGGTGATCTAAATTATTTATTTTTTAAATTGACTAAATTCAATTAATGCAATCGCGACCTGACACTGATTTTTTTTTACAATAACGCGGATACCGTAATAATAAAACAATTTACTAATGAACAAAAAAATTTAAAACACAAATATATGCACATGGTTACACAGTCTTACCTGATTTCAAAATTTCATTAATAGATGGTTCGCAACAAATCAACTTTTTGATATTTCTAAGATCATTACAAAGTTTAAATAATTTCGGGACCATCTGGAAAATATTAATATTGAAACCATTAAATTGATTAATTAATTATAGATTTACTACCTGAACCAAACGACTGAAGCGAAAGAAAGTGGCTTTTTTTATAAGTGTATACCTTTACTATAGTACCGAATTTTAAACCATTTAAATTAACCAAACCGTAATGTTCAAACTCAGTGTCAGATTCATATACAATAAGCTCGTAATTGTATGTCATATTGCATGTTTTTCCATAAAAAAGTATGGTATTGTAATTCGCACTTAGAAAAATATCTATTATTTTTAAAACTGTTACTTTAGAACAAGAGAGACTTATAACAACAATATCATTTTCTGAAAACTGCAAATCACAATACTTTACACGTTTTGTAACATATTTAAAAATTTTGGGTATATCAAAGTTATACATACAACGTTCTAAACGAACCAATTTAAAAGGAAGTATAGATTGATTAACTCTTTTTCCATATAAACTAGACATGTACGTCTGGTGTAAGTAGCATAAAGTTTTTTCAATATGAACAAAGTTTTTTACATGATTCACAGCATTTTTAAAATATTGGTGTTTACTTTCGGTACGTAATGTCCACAACTTTGAAATGGGACCAAACTGCTTAATAAGATCGGGATAATGAGTTAGAAAGTGATGTTTAGGAACAAGCTTGTTTTCCGGGAAAATTTGGATTCGAAGAGATAAATATTCATGAATTAAAAAGTCTAAGGTTGAAAGTAACGAATCATCGAATTCGGAACTTGTTATGATGCGGGATAATTCTACTAAACACGAAAACATTCTCCAAACCGGAATTTTACGTATATTGCTATCACGAAATCTAGAATTTAGGAAACAATAAGGAAGAATAATAATTGATAGCCATATATCATAAGCTTTGCCAGACACACTCTTTTTTTTATGGTTAACATTCATTAATATTGAAATTCGTAATTTTTTGGTAATAACTTTGAAACAAGAAGACAGCCACGTCTCAGTTACGAATCCATTCTTAAACCAAGTATTAAAAATCAAATATAAATCTTTACAAGCGAAACCTTCAAAAACATCGTGTGCAATGCAAGGAGGTAATCCTGGATTTGCGACGTGAAAATGTTTTAATTCGTTTAAGACAGAATTAAATTTAAGACCTCTATAATGTAGAAGTTCTTGAGAAGCTAAAGCATCTAAATCATTGGAATAACTGTTAATACTCCGCAGTTCTCCAGGAAATACGTTAAAATTAATCAAATCGTCTCTGGTACGATAGCAATATCTACAAGAATGAGAAGTAGTACTGAAATTCTCACACAAACCGTATATCTGATGAGCTCCTAAATTATCTCCTGTAAACGCAACAACACTTCCTCTAACACGACTATTAGATAGCTTGTTGTAAATACCCTCTTGTTCTAATAATTTTAAATCATCTACTAATTGACGAAAAACTATGTTTATTCCAAATTGTTTGACATATTTTTCCTTACAAAGAAGAACTAATTGAATATTATCGGTTTTTGATCGGATATCATATCGCACATTTCCTATCATCATATAAACTCCAATTAACTTATGAATAGATTTTGCTGATCCAAGCGGATTACATACCTCAAAAGCATCTTGAAACAAAATGATTTCAAGTTTTTTATCAATCCCAGAAAAAAAAAGTTTGTTTTTGTAAATATCGCCATCATCATAATCTTTTAAAATGCATGATTTACGGTTAGTTGCTGAAATGAACAGATCATCCTCTAAAATTTCCTCTAATGTTTTTGAAATTGGTATATAAAAATAGCTACATTCTTTATGATGCTTGTTCAATCCTAACAAAATTTCTACAGGTTTTATAAAATGAACATTTTTATTAATCAACTGAAATCGACGGTGGGAAGTAGAAAATTCGTTGAAAATATCAAACGAAGGGATTGCTTGTTGAATATTACGTGCCACATCTTGAATAGATAATTGATTACAAACATTATCTATAGAACAGTTTACGGATTGTTGGTAATGTTTGCCAAACATAGCAAATTTGGAGAATATGAAATTTTGAGTAGATTCTGGAATAATATATTTACTTCTCAATTCTAAAGCAAAATGTTCAATTGCTTCTAAAATATTATCAGATTCTCTGACATTATTTACATGTTGTGGTACAGTAATAATATTGTTAATATCATTCTCATTATTAGTACCACTATTAAAATTATCACTAAATTTTAAACTGGATTTGGGATTATCTTGTACATGATCTTTGTGTTTTCGGAATATATGACCGCGAAATGTATTAATATTTTTAAATGTCAATCGACAATAATATGGACAAGGTACATTTTGATTATTTCGAAGGTGGTCACTATAATGGGTTACTAACTGCTTCTTGGATTTAAGCAACGTTTCACAACTATCTAGTCTACATTTAAAATTACCGTTTAATTGATTATTAGAGTTAACTTTTTTAATCCTATGAGTTCGGTATACGTGCGACTTGAAAGAATTAAGATTTTTAAAAACGAGATAGCAACAGTCATGATAACACTTATAAAGAGCTCTAACGTCGTTTTGATGTATTTGCAAATGATTTTCATAATCCGCTAGCTTTGTTGATACAAAGCCGCAGTCCTCAGTCATGCACTTTTGAGACATCTTAAAATTTAGTTTAATAATCAAACAATATATGAAATCCTATTACAGGCCAAAACTTAAATCATTATTTTTTATTTACCTTTATATAGCAACTCAAATTCGTACTGCACAGCCAACACGGTGAAATAATAATTTTCTATATAATATGGAAATTAAATTAAAAATGATAAGCCTGGATCCAAAAAACAATCGAAACTATTGTTGAACCAAAATAAAAATCGCATAAAAAAGTAAAAAATTAAAATTTCAAAATATTAACTTATAAATTTTTATTTCGGTTGGATCATAGCATAATTGGCAAAAAACAATCCAGTTGTTATAACACCATACCTTTTCAAAACAGCGCTCGATTAGAAAACTGGCCTGGCGCACCCAGACGATTATATATGACCTGTTTCAGGAAGTAAAAATAAATGTATTTAATATACCTGTAACATTACATTATAATGATGTCACATGAATTAAATACCAAATTTTAGCAGCAAATAAAAGAGCGCAAAACTGACGAACAGACTAACACGGAAAATACGACTTATTAAGTATATCTGGAAATCAAAGAAAAAATAATTGTTAAACATGAATATATCCAACTAGTTTCATAATTTCGCCGTGTGTGAATAAAAAAAATTTAATTAAAAAAATCTATACAAGCTTGCTACTCGCGCTCAATGTAATTTAGTTGAAATAAAACAGACTAAACTTGTTTCTGTTGTACAGAACACACGGTGTTATAGCAAACATTTTAATATAATTGTAACGTATCTTACCTTATAGAAACAATAAACAAAACAACGTGGCACAAAAATCGGCTTGACCCACCTACTCAGCGAGACAATTTTCTTCCGGAAATAAATAAAGCAGCACACGACTGAACGATTGCAGAAACTGGACGACTCACGAATTATTTCTGGAAGTAAAATAATACGAAATTATAATTAACACATATATACTTAACAGTTTAAATTATTCATGAAATTATTGATATATTAAGTACATATACCGTATTAAAACAGGAAAGACACACATGAACGGTTAACTTTTTGCCGACCGGCTGATCAAAACGATGATATACGATTTAATTCTGGAAATAAAACCACAATTGTAAACCAACAAATGTAAAAATCGATTCAACTGGACAATAAATTATTCTATCTATTAAAATTTCAAGCTCAAAATCACTTTTTATTTGCTCGCAATAATCAGAATTTAAAAAATTAAATTGTAAAATTATTTAAAACACTTACTGCTTATTTTCACAGCAGCCATTTTTTTTGAGCGTTTTACAAGTATACGTATCCAAATCGTTGATTCTTCTTGCCAATAAAAACGACAAATTATACAAATTATTACAAGAAATGATTATTTGTATAATCCTATAACTTTATGATTTTTTTAATATCACTTGCCACGTATTATATTATAACACAGGAACACAAACTTTAATAAATTAATAAATTACACAAACTTTAATAAATTGATGACCCGCGCTTGCTTTCTTCAACAAAACTACTTAAATGAATTTTTATTTTTATATTTTCTCATTTTTTAAATTTTACTTATTACAGTTTTAATGTATTTGATTGGTTCGTTACCTTCACGTGCTAAAAAATAACGAATTAGAAAATAGAAGAGTTGAAAAAAAAAACAAAATGCAAACATGTTCAATCTCCTTATAAAATATTCTCGAAAAAATTCTCTTGCGAATGAGAAATACATAATAGAATAAGTAGATTTCTCAGAAAAAGGGGAAAAATTACATAAGTTGCTTAGAATTGCCTAATAATAATACGTATTAGTACAAGTAGCGAAAATGTTAGTATATTCTACGTAATATAATATTTTACACATTGCGATACTGAATAATGTATGATTTATTATGTAATCGAATGTTTTACATAAAATATGTATTTATTTTGCTATAGTTATTACGGAAATTTACATAAAACACTTAAATATTTTTTACTGTGTAGATAAACTGTAAATTTTTCACCAACACTAGCTCCAGACAGTAGCCGAAGTAGTCGGAAATCCCTGTGGAATCTGCTACAGAATAAAGGTTAGGTATTTAGAATCTTCGATCCCAGTGATATGATAATTAATGTATATACATATTTATATTCGTGGTATTGATCACTTTTACGTAGCACTTGCAGTAGTTTTTGGAAATTTCTATGAGGGCGACCATATATTTAGTATTGATTTTCAACGATCATTTATGATTTTGGTTTAATTATTATTATTATAATATTTTTTTGATAAATTTGCATGGTGGCATACAAAATGTTTATTTATTGTGTTTTCTTATATTATTTAATTTTTCACAAATTAAATAGCTTAATATACGACGACAAAAATATTTCGGGATGAGAATTTAAGATAATGCAGTTTTTATAAAATTTTCGGGCTGGTCCGAAAATATTAAAGATGTAGCAAAGACATATTTTTTTCGGGCTACTTTTCGGGCTAACTTCACATACATCTTGGACATTTATTTTCAGGATTTCAATTTCCAATCGTTTCTCTGCTTATGAAAATTTTTCGTTAAAAAATTATTTAATTATATTATATATATATATATATATATATATATATATATATATATATATATATATATATATATATATATATATATATATATAAAACTAACTCTGGGATTATGATGTCCTCCAAGAAGCTCATCGTTCTACCAAGCCACGCATCTTTCTTCGGGAGTGCGGCGCTTCCGCTTCTCGGCGGCTTTTTTTGGTTTACATATCGGCTTCTTAGAATTTTCCACCGTTTTTTACATTCCTCAACGCTGTACCCTACAATCGAAGCAATTTCGTCCCATAATATCCTTTTCAATGATATATTTTTATAATTCACGTGCGACATATCGTACAAGGGCTCCCGTCCAGGTTTCTTTATCTCCTCCAACATTTGCTCGTCGCGTTCCCGTGTCCCCATTTCTGAAAAAATAAAATGTTTGTATTAATTAATGTAATACATTTATATTATTTAATTTAATATGCACATACCGTTTGATTAATATTTTAATGTATCTATAAAAATTCAATTTATAATTGATAATGCGAATTAATATACAATTTAAGAACAAAAACTTAAATAACACAATGACACTGTGTTACAACACAATACAAAAAATCCAAATGTCATTAAGAAGTACTCATTACAACACACACAAAAATGAGCAAAAAAGTATATTGATCTACAAAATGTATCTGAATAATAATTTTTGAATTGTTAAGTTGGTCGTCTGCAGGATTTTTGCTCAAAAGTTGCAATTTTTCTACTTATTGGGATGAAAGGGGGCGTGTATTTTGTATAATTTGTGACATTTTATTGGTTAAAATGGTGGGATTATAAATCCCGGATTTCCATCCGACTTGTGAACAAAGCTTGAATAATGTATGATTTATTATGTAATCGACTGTTTTACATAAAATATGTAATTATTTTGCTATAGTTGTTACGGAAATTTACATAAACCACTTAAATATTTTCTACTGTGCTGGAATAATTGATTATCGATTTCACCATATTTCGTGCAAGATGCAATCCGCTTTCTTTTAAGTTTTCCAAAATTTTCGAAGGTTTCTTTAATTTTATCTTTGTTGGCGAGAATTCGTTGAATTTGCATTTTAGTTGCTTTGTATTTTTCACTTAGTTGTTGTTGTGATAAATAATTTTATGAAAAATTTGTTATTAATCTAAATTATTAATTTTCACTTTGTTTTAATTTTAATGTTTTCTTCACTTAATTAACTATTCAATGTTCGTTTGATAGTTTCAATCCGATTAGAACTGATATACCCTGTATCTTAATCCGTGAACGAGACTATGTACTTTAGTCTTACAAAAATTTGTAATCACTAAAAACACAATTATTTTCACAATGCAGTATTGTCGTAGGGTCGCCAGATATTAAAAATATCCGCTATTATGTATTTGCACTTAAAGCAATTTTATTTTTTTAAACTTACCTCTTAAGTATTTTATTTATTTATTAAATTTTTTATTTAAGCACCAAGTATAATTTTTATGTTAAGCGATCTTACTTCTTTAACTGTTACGAATATACAAAAGATGAATAATGCAAATATGATTGTATACCACAAAAACGTCGCATGGAACACAAAATTAATTATCAACAGCAGACCATTAAACGATGAAGTCCCAACCTGAAATTAAAAGAAACAGCTTGAATCATCGAAATAAATAAGTTTAAGGTTGTATAAAATTATCTGATAATCGCAGCTAATCCCGCGTACGCACTGGAAACTATTGTTGTACCTAAAGGAAATATCCATTTGAATTTATTAAATACATTAAATTTGCATTATATACCGTAAAACGGGGTGAATAGATACACGTTTTAAGTTTGCAAGCAGACACTTTTAAAGGGATACTCGTTTTAAAAATTCTAAATAGGCCAAAATATGGTTATTGATCTATAGTCTATCCTTTCTAAGATAGTTTGATCTAACAAAAACAAAATGGCGGATTTTGATTTTTTATAAAACCCCACTGTTTCTATTCCCCTACCATTGTGGTGAAAAGAAACATTCATGGATTTTCATGATTGTTTCTATTCCCATAGGTAATTTGTCAAAGGAAACAATCGGTATTAAGAAATCATTCTGTTGTTACAGGATGGCTTCAGCCATCCCGCAGATTTCACTAAACATCGCAGAGGCCTCACACGGCGATTTTTGCCGGCTACATCTTAGGGCGAAGTGCGAAGGGTTGTGGGGTATGAGGCTATATTTAATGCATTTTGGTTGGCAACCGCAAGTATTTCCAGTCGTTGGTTCTTAATTTTAATCATTATTTCCACTTTTATTAAATATTTTTATTAATTTATTAGAACTTAAAACTTTTTCATACAATTAATTTGAAACAACTGCATTAAACGAAATCAATAAAGTGAGTATTTTTTTTTTGATTGATTGATTGATTGGAATGTGCGATCAAACCTAAGTAAGATTCCCGGTTGACGCCGGGCCCATCCGCACACTCTTTTACACATAACAAGATGGAGCGATAGGAATGGTATATTAATTATTATGGAAATTGACCCGGTTTTAGACACCTAAGTAGTCAATAGTTAGTAAATTGTTAGTTGAAATGTAATGTAAGACGGTTAACACAAGACAGCACAATTATTTAACATATGGTATAAATCTCAGCAAACAGAATCCTAAAAATTATATTAAATTATCTGCAATAAAACTTATAATATTTCCAGTGGTAGTTTTTACTATTAGGAATACTAAAAGAATGGTAAATAATGAAGTATTAACTAATTATATTAAAACAGCTTAATGTAATAATTAACATTAATTAATTCAATTCAATTCTTCTGAAAAATATTAAATAAAATTAATCAAATTCAAACCACCAAATAATTAGTATATAATAATAGTACTAACCAGAATCAAAACTATCATTACAGGACTTCGAGATACTAAACAGTGTAAAACATTAAAGCTTATAATTATTAATAAGTAGCAGCGACATTTCTCGTTCACCAATAAAACCTGTTAAAGTATAATTCAGCAATAATTAATACTAACAAACGAAGCACCATGGTCATCATTAAAACAGTAACTGCCATCTCCTAATTAAACGAGAAATAACCCATGATCATCCTGAAATTTAAATTAATTAGCTTTCTGTTCATAATCAATAATTAATTTCCTGTAACTTAGTAATGTAATCATTACATTACTAGAAATAAAAATTAAATTATAATGATTAATATATTACAGAATTATCAACAAAAAATCAGAATAATAAATAATTAGTTTTACCTATAATGAAACCAATTTTCCTAAAAATGATGAATCAAATTATTACCAAACTCAATCCACCATCAAACGGCACAAATATAAAGTGCGAAAAGAACAAGAAGACAAATGCACCCGACACTCGACCCCTGCCAACCCAAACCAAACCCAATAAAAATACTAGTCAAAATTAGAAAGGCATGATATAATAATTTTTGTATATTCGTATATTTCATTATACATATACATTGCAAAACCACATTTTCGGTGGTATTGAAATGTACATTATATCCCGCTATACACCTCCAATACTAATTTCCATACGAAATATAATGTACGTCGTACGAGTAAATAAATATAAAAAACAAAAGTTAGAATTCAAAAGTACCAACGAAAAACAATCGTCGCAAAAAGAACAACAAAAATTGTTATCGAGTGTAACAAAACAGAATAACAGAATTGAAAAACACTTTCTGACACAAACAATACTACCACCATGAGAATACTAGTACTCTACACCTTTATGAGTTATAGAATACAGCAATCATTTATTATATACTTAAAATTTATTTGGAAAAATATATGTTAATAATTAATATGTATTAAAACGTGTTAAAACAATGGAAAAAAATGAGAAAACACTTATCTTATTCATCCTCTGGAATCATAAAAGTCCTATACATATTGAAAAATTACATACATACAATGCGTATGATGCATTCAAACAACGGTATCAAAATACATATAAACGAAATTGTAATATACATATTCTACGCCATTGCAAGCGCATCACACACAAATTAATATAACATAACTATTCAATATGTATCTTATTACGGCTTCAAAATTCTTTAAATCACACAATATATTATTTATGTCTATGAACACTTAGATATATAATTAATTAGTTAATTAAAACACATTTAAACTATTTATTTTTAATTATTTAGAGGAGAGACAAAAAAACACGTCTTTCCTCTACGACGTTCAATCGCCGACCGAAATCAATAAAGTGAGTATTGTCAAAAAAAAAAATAATGAATGTTTGATTATTTTCTGTTACAATTGCTCGATTAACTACTAGAAAATATTGAGCTACGATTTGTTTCTGACATTTGAACATTTTTTTTTTGTGAATATGGTGTGCACACTCACACGTGGTAGTATTTTGTATACATATCAGTTTTCTCTTTCCATTTGAATCTTTTTAAGTTGAAAAAAAGTGAGTGTCATAACACCATAAACAATTTAAACTAGAAATTTTTCTACAAAAATCAAATAATTAAACAATCTTTAATAAAACGTATTCTCAAACTAACCAACGTCTCGCAACGTAACTTCTATAAAAACGTATTTAAGGAATTGGGAAAATTATAAATTTACTGAATGGATATCAACTCTGCAATGATATTTTTACTACTGTATCATTATAGTCCGTTTCAATTAAATCTAGATTGTTGTTCTGAGTAGTTTTTCTATTCTCCATTGCTCTTTTCTTTTGGGGTACCTTCTTCGGCCTGTTCCGTTCCGTCAACTTTTGTTTTTGGGTCTTCTCTTGAGATAGAAATCTGGTAGCGTTGCTTAACAATGCCTTAAAAAATTGTTATGTTGTAGCCAGAGGGAACCCTGAATCCGCGCATATAACCATTTTCGAAAAATACATTATAATATTTTTCACAGCATTATTTTCGTGTTGCCCGTGCCATGAAATCCGCACAAAATTTTCCATTGCCTGGTCATTTATAGTTTTGAAATGATTAATCTGAAATTAAAAATAATTTAGTAAAACTTTTATATAGCAATTTTAATTTTAAAATTACCAAGAAAGGTTCCTTTTGGGTTTGTAACCGAACATCACTATCAAGTTTATTAAACGATTCTACAGAATCAGCAGGTAGGTCTAACTCGTTTATATTTACATTTAACGGCGCATTATATGTGCAATTTTCTTTATAACTTTTAAATTCCGATCGTAAAAGTTTGATTTCTCTTAATGTAGCTTTCATGATTACCATTGCATTTGCCTCAAAATTAACTCTTGGCTCTAAGGAAGACTGACCAGCTGACCTTTGTGAAGATAGCCCAAATTTCGATCCCCGAAAATCGTAAAAATTGCTTAAATCTAAATTCGGGTATAAATATTTCCGCATAACAGCTAAATAATAAATAAAAATGTTATGAGTTTAATAAAAACAATAAAAAGTTATAAAACGTTAAATAAACAAAAAACAACTAAATTCTACTATCCAAAAAATAACTGAGAGCGAAAATCAAAAATTACTTTAAATCTTCCTCCTTCACCAAAATGCAATATTTGTACTCTCAGCCCCGAAAAATCTTTGTGCCATGATAGTTTTAGCTGTCATGACAGTAAATGTTCGGGGCTGACAGTAAAAATGTCGTGATTTTTTGGGCTGAGAGTAAATAAAATGTTATGATAGCAATAATTAGTGTTGCCATCGTATTTTTCGGGGATGGAATTTGGGCTATCTTCACATACATGACCAGCTGTATGGGGTGGTTCTTTAGCGAAGATATATTTTGCTGTGTAACGTTGTTTCTTGAATTGGTAGGAGCACTTTTACTGTAAGGTGCTCGTTGAAGTAGCTGATCTCATTGTTCCATCGATTTTTAAAAATTCTTTTTAATTGCATTCGGAATCAAATATAAATTCTTCCACGCTGTTGTTTTTGTTGCAAATATTAAAAAATTGAAAATTAAAATAAAAATTTGAAATGAATCATTAAACTTGAAAATTGAAAATGTGAAAATTGAAAAGTTAAATTTAAATTGACTTTAATTTATGAAAAATAGAAAATCAAAAAAATTAAATAAAACAAAAGCGTAACTTTGACCTCGCTAAGGTCACCCTCTAGAGTTGTGGTGTCTTCCCGCCTACGTACCGTAAATTTTCCTTCGTTGGGCGTCTTCCCGTCGTTGTAAATATAATAATAATAAATGGCCTCAACTGGCCACTCTTACACCGAAAAAAATAATTGTACCGTATTGAAGAATTCTGGCTTCAGTTTAAATAATTAATCGTCTATATATAGCCGACGTTTTATTCTTTAATATAGGGTTACTTAATTCTTCAGAAATTAAAATTTAAAACAAGGATGTTGAATTATTATTACTAATTTTTCTTAAAAAGGTAATTTTGAACTTGAATATTTGTAATTTTGGTGATAAAAATTCTTTGATTCAGATTAAAAACAATAACTATTATTTGTCGTATTCAGGAAAAATTCTTTGTATTTAATGCTAGTGGAGACTAGGAATAATAATACAATTAATAAAACTTCCGGTTTCTTATATTATTATGAGTTAAACTAAAAATTAACGATGTTCTAATTTTTCAAATAAAATTGGATTACAATTCAAATGATCAAGTTTTTTGAAAATTCATTATCTCTACTAAAAAGTTGAGAGTTCTCATGTTGGTTAATAAAAATAAATATCTACGGATATTCAGTTTTGATTAATTCAAAGTTTAGAAATATATATCAAATAATCTTACCGAAAAGAAGTTTCCGAAAAACTAAAATAGTTACATTTGCAAGATTATACAAAATAAAAGACGAGGCTTGTTTTTAATACATACTTTATTTTATTGTATAAAATATGATTCATACACGCATAAACCTACAATTGAATATACAATTCATCCTTTATTCAAGCGTAGTTTTTTATATATGGTATATATATTTTACGTCCAGCTATTTTCTAGGAACTAGCTACGTCGTAATATAAAGCTTTATAATCAAATAAAACAAGATTCTTTGTAGAAAATAAAAATTATAAAATAATTACAATTGAATGAATTCTGCACAGATTAAAAAATTATCTTTAAAATACTACCAAATATGTATGGTTATCTATACACGTTTGTTTAATTTAGATATAAGAAGATCAACAGCAGGAAAGCAGTCATCGTATGGAGTCTCTATTTTATATAAATATTTCTGAATAAAATGCCATGGAGCTTTACATTCTCCAGAGTATTTAAGGTTAAATACGTGGAACAATTTGAAAGCGCAGTCTACGGCTGATAGGATGCTGACGCATTTGTATTTGATATTGTCACAGATCACGTAAAATGTATTATTATTATAAAAATTCTTTCCAACAACGAAAATGCACGGCTGAATTGGCTTCTTTTCCGATAAATTCTCGACTTTTTTCTTTTGAAGAATAACATCAACATCTTGACTTGACTGGCAAAGGACAATGAAAGAATTTTGTGAATCTTTTATCGTGTGCTTTCGAAGTTTTTTGGTGGTGATGTCCAAGGATTTAGTAGTCGGCTTAATTAGCGCATGCAATAACAATAGAATGATACTGAATGATCTAAATAAATAAAAGAACATTTAATAATCATTAATAAATAAAAGAATGAAAATTATTACAAATTTTAGTTTTTAAATCATTATTTTTTAAATACAACAAGAGGCTATTTCTAATTACAATTTGAAAAGATAATAATTACAGAAATACAGTTTTCTATCAAACTTATGGATAGGTTCACAAGACGGATTTCATCACCAGGAGAGCCTATGACTGAATACGTTCGAAAACGAGAGTATTAATTTCATATATAAATTTCATTTGGCAGAGGTTATTAAGGGTTGGCTACATGACCGATCATCGAAAACTTTTGAACTGAGATACATGAAATTTAAATTTTGAATCAATGTTATTAAAGTTTTGAAGATTATCACAACCTAGAAATGTAGTTTTCGGTTAATAAATTATGAAAATGTAAATGTTTCAAAAAATATTTATTTTTACGAGTTTTTCGTGTGTCTACTTAATGTTTATTTCGCTCTGCAAGTGGTGCTGGTTATAAATTTATAACCGTCAATATGAATCTGATTCAGATCTATTACAAATCTAGTATATTCGTTTTCGAATCATTCTAAAGAATGTTTTAAGACGTTATTAAGAAAAATATTAATTAATAAAATAATTTTACCAGCAGAAATATGCTGCTGGGCTTTAAATTATTTAAGCATTTACTTTGAATTTTGTTCAACAATTTTGTGCTCCATAATCGGAAGCACGTTACAACAAAACCGCTCAAATAACAAATATATATTGCATGCATCTGGATAAATAAAATTGAAGTCAATTCCAATAAGTGTTGGACCGTATACTGCTCGTATACTGGCCATTCCTGAATTATTGATCCTATGTTTTTATCGGTGTTGGTTTTGATCTAGTTGCAACGATATTCTGCCGATCTGGTCCATTTAGACAATATTTCGTCTAATTGACTATCATCTCGGTTAAATTTAAGTTCCTTACATAAACATAAGCCATCTTCCGACATCATATCTAGAATTAATTATATGAGTATTGTAACACACTGCCTTGTGGCTAACCGGATTTAAAATAAAATGACCTTAATTGGGTGTTAGCCACATACGGTGGTTACGTATAGAAAATGTTTATCCTATCAACACTGTACGACGGTATATTAGCGCGGCTAGGCTCGGGGTCGTTGGGTGGGTCTTGTTACAGCTGTATAGGATCGTGAATAACCGTCAAATGCGAAACGAGAACTTAAGAAGAAGAAAAGAAAAAAATGAACGAATGAACCAAATAATCACTGAACACTCACCAATTACATGGTTTTTAGAGTCTGGTTAAAATTGCGCTCTATCCCACACTTGAAATAATTAGCCAATCATGCTAATTCATATACAATAATTAGAGAAGAAAAATAAGAATACTAATTATAATAAATGAAAGAATTAAATTTTTAACCATATAACTATTTCCATTTAATTTATTTTGAAATTTAAACAACAAAAAAAATAAAGATAAAAAAAAACAAAATTATGATTTTGAATAACACAAATTTAAAATAAGTATCATTTTAAGCAATTTATAAAAAAAAATATTATTTAAACAAGAATTTAAGGTAATCTGTTATTCGTTATATTTAGTTTTATCAAATTATAACCAATATGGAGTAAAATACAAAAAAAAAATTATATAATAACAACAAGAACTTACCCAACAGTTATCAAGGTCCCTGGTGAAGCGCTTTACCCAAGTTCGTTGATACACCTGTGAATATAAGTTATGATACGGTTCTCGCGCCCGAATAATACGCACTTTGGCACAATAAGTTTCGAATAAACTAAATAGTCGGAATAAGATTATATAGATAAGATGCAAGAAATCAAAAAAAAATATAATTGATTTTTTTATAAAATAAAAATAACAAAAAGCAATAATTGAATATAATAAGATCTTCATAATAAACTATCTTAGCAAAAAAAAACTGTATCGCTAAAGTTACTTTACCCCCGTTGCCGTTAGGTATTTATTGCGGACCAACGTACGGAAAAGTTTTTTTTTTTTTCTTGCGATCGAATCAAAAACTAAATATTACTAATTACTAACTAATATTATAAAATTGAACGTAATTAAAAATTTATTCTATTTTGGATTTTTTTTTTTTTTTTCGATAAGAATTATGAAAGTTACACTGGTACAAGTAACTACCCCAAAAAAAAATAATTCTTCGCACGTTTGTGCTTGAAGAATTGATACAGCACGGTTTTTTGGCACTATAATTATTGCGGTATATAATCCTTACAAGGCCATTAGAAAGCGCGGTCGTCCGCTTATCCAAGTATGCATAATAATCCGCTCCGCGGAACTTTGTTTTTTTTTTTCCTCCTCTTACACAATAAAATGGAGTATCTAGCGATTGTGAAAACAAACAAAAAACACAATGTCGTTCTGGCGACCACTATTTATAATTCACACTTTTAGTTGGGTTTTCCACTTAATAATTTCGTTCGTATAATAGCAAAATCACTTATAAAAAGATTTAACCTTTATCAAAAATTCACTTGGAATTATTAAAATTTATTGAATATCACTTGATATTACAATATGCAAAACAAAACGCTTTTTAAGTAAGAGATATTTTTACTTTCAACTTTATAATTCGAATGAAATGCTATCCCAATTTTTATTATTTCATAGATTCGTATACCAGACCATAGTATGTGTAATGAAAAAAATTGAGTACATAGGTTTAGATAATAACAATACATACTATTTTAGTGAGTTGTACATATCCAGGATCGAATGGCGAATTATCATTACGCAAAAAAAAATTAAAATGTTAAACTCATCTCTGGTAGTATGACTAAGATGTACAACCACAAAAAGATTAATTATTATACACAAAATCCAGTCATAAACTCAAACATTAAAACAATTATGCAGTGGGGTATATATAACAAGAGAAATAAAATGTATATACCTATGTGTACAATCACAAAACCACCGATAATTTGTAAATGCTTAAATCAATGCAATATCGTTATTTCCTATGTTTTGTGTCAGAAATCGACATTGTCACATCACACACAATGCAGCATGACAAAAAAAAATTTCATGTATCGATATGCACGTCATATCGTTACAGTATGTTGACATTGCATTTAATTCTATATAATAATACGACAATAGATATACGATAATAGATATATGACTTTTAATACTATCGTGTTTATTTTTAACATGTCTTTTAAAATTCCCTAAACTTTGGAATGTTTGATTACAATGGTTTTCAACACAAGTGAACTGGTCAAATTGTTTGAGACTACGAGAATATTTAAAGTGAGCAATAAGAGTTTGTAAGTCACTAACTGTTAATCTACACTTAAAGCAGATCATTATTTTAGTATAAAATAAAACAATAAACAATTTATTTAATTATAAACTTAAGTTGTCGTCGATACATATTTTGGTAGATTGTGTAGTCGCATATGATAGTACTGATGTCTCACCAACCATATTTTCTAAAAATTTAAGCATATCACCACTTCATTATGAAAGTCACACTTAATAAAAATGAATTAATTGATTGTACATTTAACAAAAATAAACGCACGAACCATTTCTAAACAAGAAAGCAAGATAGAAATTTATCATATAGCTTATCTAACCTCAATTTGAGAGAAATAAAATTAAATTATATAGCCAACCCAAATAATATGATATTAATAATAATATTGTAAACCGCTCTCCCAGTGCTTCTATATTATCTAAATAATTATTGAATCCGTCCTATATACATCCGATAACGTCAATTGCATCTAAATAGGTTTTAAAAAATATAAGTGGATTTGCTTACCTTAACCAAAAATACTCGTATTTTTCCTGTTGTATGATTTATGTATATCAAATTTATTTTAGCTGGATTATAAGGATCAATATATTGAACGTTAAAGATTATACAATAATATCGTGGACGATTAATATACACTGCAACATATAAACAACACAATATCCAACATAAATAAGTAACATAATGATTAAATGTATAAGAAATGACACGAACTACGTGTTACTTTTCACAAAATAAAATGTCGATCAAATATAATGAATCCTTTATGAGGTATTTGTGCACGCTGCGTATGCTGTATACATCAATGCTCGTCAACAAATCACACAATACAAATCGACAATAATTTAAGTTAGTAATTATTATTATTAACAAGAATCTTACCTGAAATATTACGGTAAATGTGGCGTCCAATTTTTTTTTATTTGTTCCACCGCACTGGTACGAGAATATTGCTCGCTCTTTGAAACTTTCGAACAGAATGATGAAGTAGAAACAGGTTAAAAATTAAATTATTTTACACGCAGTTAACGATGTATTAACACGACATCATTACGAAATGTTGCACAGCGTTGTCAGATTTAAAAAATTATATATCAATCTTCCTGCACGGTAACACAATTGTGCGGGTGCGGGTAAAGAATCATGTCAAACAATTATTTTTGTTTGTGTTTTGAACCAACTTACACATTTGTGCATTCCTTTCAAATTATTTTCGTCCGAAAAAAACACTAACTTACAGACGATTGTGTTGGTTGTACTTCAAATCAAGCGAAATTTTGTATCAAAATTCCATTACATACTATTATTTAGTACTCACACATTTGTGTAGTTCGGACTTAAATTATGCCAATTTTTTTTTTTTTTTTTTTTTTTAGCAAAAGAGATGTATTATCAAAATTTTTAACACTTGAAAAATGTTCCTTTAAACTAAAACATTTTTGATTTACGTTTCATTTTACCGTAAATTGATATTATTTTTATTCATTTTCATTTATTTAGACGTGCAAACAGTTTTTTTAATTTTGCGATTAGGTAGTTTAAAATTGACAACACTGGTTGCAATGTTAGTTAATAAGAAAAAACAAAAGACGAAGAGTTGTTTTCAATGTATAATAGTATAACGGACGATACGAGTAAATATTTTATGCATCGTATTTTATTTCGTTTGGACGCAAAAATAAAACCATATTTTTGTCTCTAGTTTGTTCATTTTCTCACAAAATATAAAAACAATGCGAAAGAAGAAATACAGAAACACAACAATGTCAAATTCAGTATACACATACATATGTAGCTATAATTTACATGATTATTTACAAAACCCGAAGATCATTGTTTATGTTTATTCCTTTTCATAACATTAACGAACTGTTTTATTAAATGTCAAACAAGAATTAAAGTATAATTATTTACGGTGATAAACCATTTGTTAAATGAATGTACAATAATTCATCATTTTAATTTCAAAATAATAGAGAAAACTTCTTTGTAGTAACTACATAGGTTAGTTGTTCTAGATTATACTGGACAATTAACCTTCTTAAATTCCAAATTTATTTAATTATAGCAACGTTATTTTCATACAACTATTGAAATTTGTTTCCAACAGTTTACATTAATTCGCTCTAAAAATAATTATTTTTCAATAGCTTCATTTATAAAGAATCTTTAGTTCAACAAATAATCATAAAAGTGATGAATAAATTAATTAGAGTTCAAATAAAACTTCAATTAAGCGGATCATGTAGTATAAACCAATATTTCTTTAACGTTGAAAATTTAGATAATTAAAATTAATCACAAATAAAAATATTGCATTGATTCAATAATGTTTTCTTACTATAAAAGAATAAATTAATAATTTTTTTAAGGAATGGGTCTTCGTTAATAGCATATAAGGATTTTTTTCGGTGTAAAGATTTGATTCAAGCGTTGCGGCCCCACCACCGGTAAATTCCGTTTGAATAACCTCGTCTGGCCACCCGTACGATTGATCCAACGTGGCGTTCACACTTCACAAAAAGTTTTAAGATTTTTGCCATAATACTGATGGCAATGCCATCAGTAAAATGCATTCATCAAACGACTACAATGAGATTAAAATTTCGATTACAAAATTAGAAATAAAACAAAGTTATGACCAGGGGGTCGTAACAACCTTTATTTCGTTGTTTATCGTATTCAACTCTACATCTTGTAGTGCCGTAGATTTTCGCAACAAATATCTCTCTGCTATACCAACTAATTTCTCCAAATCACTGATCACGACTACTTCTGGAAGGAAATTCTATGACATATTTTTACACTACATTACATATAGCGCATCTGTATTTATGGCTCTATTCCAAGATTTAAATTTGCAAAGAGGGCAACGAGATCCATGGACCACGACCCACACATACAAGGTTATGAAATTTTATCCCAGGCTACTTGTATAATATCCCGAAACGAGGATGATGAATAGTTGCCAGAAGATGACGAGTACAATGAAGATGAATTATTTGACGCCATGATGGCGATTAAGCTCAATCGAATGAAGAATACTCGTCGAGAAGTAAAATATTTTAAAACTTTTGTATTTCTTATCAAGTAAGATATTTATTAATAAAATTACACTGAAAGAACCAGAACTTATTTTTTATTTGGAGATTTTATTTTGTACTCTGGATGAGAAAATATTATTATTTAAACAGATATCGCACAATTTATGGCCTTAAGACCCATTCATACTTCAGAAAAGACCAGAAGAATTCACAGTTAAGGTGTACGAAGTCTTCATTGATATGATTTGAGATGCCTCACTACTGCCCATATTTGAAACAGTATCTTTGACAGAATTTTGGTGCACTTTAGAGAAGAATATGTGGATTTATCAATGAAAGCTGTTAAAATACTTCTCACTTTCGCATAGATAAGTATGCGAGTCCGGATTTTCTTTGTATGGTGCAACCAAAAACAAAATACCGCAACAGATACGATGCAGAAGGTAACATGAGCATTCAGCTTACAACTATAAAGCCAGACATACAAGAATTATGTAAAAATAGGAAAGAAGTCCACTTTTACCACTAACCCCCATTATGTTCGATTTTTTATAATTTATTATATTTTGCAATAAATAAATAAGTTTCGTTGAAATAGTTGTGTGTATGAACATTATTCATACGCACAATTAGTCATTTCTGAACCCCTGGGGTTTCGTGTATTTTATTATGCTACGCAGCTCAAAAACTTTCAGAACCGCTGGTCTAGTTTATTTCCAAATTTACACTGCAATGCATCATCTCGAATTCTTACTACTCATTTTTGAATTGATTCACCTTCGTTATTGTGTAATTCCATAAATATTCTCCTTTATCTAACCTTGACTGGATTTCTTCCAATGTCGTTTCTTCGATCAAGGCCCTTGTGAAGTTAGCAAGTCTGGTTAATTTTCCTTTCACGCACGATTTCTGCTTTCTCAGCGCTTGTATTTCCTTCTCCATGGTTTGCGACATGATATTAGTACGATGCACCTGATTACACTTCACTGATTTGCACGGTTTTCTTTTGATGTATTACCTGCGATTATTCAGCTTGAGATGCAGCAGTCCAGCTGAGCAACTTGAGATGTGATGAGATGAAAACGGAATGATTCGACGCGTGTTTGATTGCCTTGAGCGTTGAGTGAGTTTGCGGTTATGTTCTACAATTATTATAACTTTTCCGGCTGCGAACACTATTTCATGCAATCCGTCTCGAAGGGCCAACTTTTGTTCGATTAATAATTGTAGAATATTCAGTATTCTACACTTCCCAATTCTACACTTTCCAATTAAAACAACGTTTATTTTCATTTAAGCGTGAAATGGAAAAATATTGCTTTTTGGAAATAAAATAATCTAAATATTTTCCTATCTCAGTATGGCAAACCCCTTCAAAGATATCGTGCATGATATTATCAACTGAAATATTTTCCGTCACGTTAAAATTATCCAGACTATTTTGTTTTTGGATTCTGTTTTCTTGACTTTGCCTTTCTTTCATGTTGCAGCAACATATCCTACAATAATAACACAGTGCTAGTTGAAAAATGTGACAAGCTGGGCACCCGAAGGGTAAACCTAATTCGACTATGCTGAATTCATTGGTGCTAGTCCCATTTCAAAGTTAGTCCCCATTTTTGAGATATCAAAAAATATACACTCATATTCCCGTCGATAGCTCCTGAACCATTAAGATTTTCGTTATGCTTTCTTCAGCAAAGTTGTTGCGCAAGCCAAGACCAACAACGTTGCTGAACATATCAAGGCCGAAAAACGACATCTACAATCACATTTTTGTGTTATTTTATTTTTTGAAACGCCAAAAAATAAAATAACACAAAAATGTGATTGTAGATGTCGTTTTTCGGCCTTGATATGTTCAGCAACGTTGTTGGTCTTGGCTTGCCCAACAACTTTGCTGAAGAAAGCATAACGAAAATCTTAATGGTTCAGGAGCTATCAACGTGAATATGAGTGTATATTTTGACAAATATTTGTCTCGACGAAAACATGTTTTTAATCATTTTTTGTCCATTTATTGAATTTAAATTGATCGAATAAACACCTCATCGACAAATATAGATACAATAGAAACTATTTAACAGAAAATTAGATTGATTCAGTTGATTTTATTGTGATTTTTCTCAATTTTTTCCAAAATAATTTACATTTTTCTTAACTTTTAATTTTAATTTTCTGGTTTGTTCGTGTCGTCTTCGGGTTCTTCTTCCTCTTGCAAATTCCAACAAATGTCACCCAAGAGTGCATCTAGCTTTTTGCCGCTGTACCAATGTTCGAGCCTTGCCGTCACTTGGTGAAAACGCTCGCCGTGCTCATCGGATTCGGCTGGTGATTGTTCGGCGAACTTTTCCACATGACAATGCAAAAAATGTATTTTCAGTGACATTCTAACGTTTATATTATGAAAAGCTGTGAGCATATTTTCAATATATCTGCGCCAATCATAGGCTCGGTTAATTCCGAGAACATTCTTAATAACTTCTTTTACACATTTCCATGCCACAACCTCTCGTTCACTAAGAGCATTTTCAAATGCATCATCTTTCATCAGGCGACGAATATCTGGTCCATTAAGTATTCCTGTAATAAAAAACAAGATGTGGGATGAAATTTTATCTGATCAAAACTTAGATTCGGGTAGATTTAAACACCAACCTTCTTTTATTTTCATTCCACTTAACCGTGGAAAAATGCGACGCAATTCGACGAACGCATTTCCATCTGGATTCAGCGCTTTTATAAAATTTTTAACTACTCCAAGCTTGATATGAAGTGGTGGTAGCAATATTTTTTTAATTGGCACAAGTGGAGCCTCAACGATGCTGTCGTATCGCAATCTAATGTTCTCACGTAAAGCTCAGTTCCGTTCGTTGTATTGGTCGCCTTTAAAACGAGTATCCCATAAGTACATAAAACACATGTTTTTAGTGTAACCCAATTGCATGCCACTTAAAAGAGCTATCACTTTTAAATCTGCACAAACTTTCCATTGATGGTCATTGTATTTAATCAAATCGATGATTTTTTTCATTGATGCATAGGTTTCCTTTGTGTTTGTGCTGAGTGCAATTGGAATGGAATTCTTTGAGTTGGTAACGTGAATGAGAACTGCCTTCAAGCTGCTTTTAGAGGACTCGATGAACAATCGCCAATCTTCAGGATTATATGCATTGTGCATTGTGGATACCAAACCTCGGATATCAGTGCAAAAAGCGAGTGAATTATTCTCAATTGATTTGAAAAAATTCGGAAAATGACGATGACGATTTATTGCTCCATATATCCGAACTTAATCTTAATGGGAATCCTCTTAATGGGAATCACCGTGTGATTGTTGGATATATTATGACAGGATATATCAGCGCTGGTTGAATTACCACTTCAACGAGGGGTGAGAACCAAACTCTTAATTATAAGTGTTCGGTTATGGGAGCCGTGAAGTGACACAGATGTGAACACTTGAGCGTTGTACGGCTCTGGAAGGTTACGCCGGATGTTGCGATTTTCAACCCAGGGTTGAGGAATAGGAACTTGGGGAGTTCCAGTGACACAACACCAATTTATTGGTTGGTCGTCTCCTTCTGATTCCTTCAATAATTGAGGAATAAAGAAGGCACCTGATCCGAATACGGATGAGGAAACCTTAGTGAGTGAAGTCGTAATGATTTCACCTTGTGAGCACAAAGCTCCAACTTCCGTAATTGGTCGTTGTATAGTAGCTTGTGCAGCGCCTCCAATTTCTGAAAGCGTCGGAAAAAGAACAGAGGTAACTCTGAACTTGAACTGAAGAAATAACACTAAATCACTAGTAACCGTGCCTAGCCATAACAAAAAACATTTTTTTTACTTTTACACAATCTTAGCTCCACTCATATTTAATTCCTTGCCTCAGTTCATTCGAAATACGAAAAAATTATCTGCATTCTTAAAAAGTATTGTAACCTGGCTTCATAATTTTAATATTGCAAAAATTGAATGTTTGTTTAAAGTAATCACGTGATCGTTCTAAACTCACATATCCAGTTTTATTCTTATTTCTTTATCTTTTATTTATTATGATAGAATTATTACAATTTTTAACCATTTTTAAGACTGTATATTTATTTTTTTCTTTGTATATTTTTTGTTGTGTAACTTTTTAATAATAATAAGTTAAACCCCATTATCATGTTATATCATATATATTAACTTAACATAAGGGATCATTCGCCTCTAGTTTTTAACTACAGAATGTATCCTATTCATCTCTTCAAATTGGTTTCTTTTTTTTCAACAAATTAAATTTTTCAAATTTTTACATATTGTATTGTAGTTCTTTTATATATACTTGTTAGTTTTTAAAATTAATTATCTAATTTGTCATTAATTATATATGGATCCAAATGGAATTTGATGAAATAAATAATAATAATAAATAAAAAAAAAAATAAAAAAACATTTGGAGCCAAAATGTTCACTTGTTTTAAATCCTTTGACAAAAGAATGGCTTGCCGCTGAGATAGTTTCAGGCGTCGTACCATAATATCCAAACGACTTTGCGAGATTTCAATGGGATTGCATGGCGCAGTGACATTTGATGGTTGATATACATAGATAGATTTTTATCTAATTTATCGATGCTATGCCATAAATTTGAATGAATCTACAAAACGCAATTTAATAAACTCATTTTCATTGAATTTGAAATGCTTTGTGAGGGAAATGTAGCGCTCCTTATTTTGAGCTATTAAATCTATTTTTTCGTTATCAAACCCAAGTTCTTTTACTATGAGCATCATATCCGCTCAGATTATGACACAAAATAGGAACATGATCTGTTATTTTATAATTTAAATTACATTTATAGTGTGCTGCTCCTCTAAATAGACCTGTCAAGTGACAGTGGTCTACTACTTTAAAGTTAAATTAGTAAAAGATTCTTCACCAAATTTGACAAGTTTTTGAAGTGAAGTATTTTGCTTTCTCTTCTTTAGAAAGCAATTTCATCGGAATTATACTTTTAATAATTGTATTTATTTTCTCTAAGTCAGTTTTAATTCTACTAACGAATATACTAGCACAATCTTCTCCACGATATAATTCAAATTTTGACAAACTCTCGTCATAAGAGCATTTAATAAAGTATGCAAAGCTGCATGGAATATGTTGCTGTGTATTTGTGGTAAACGATATTTTAGGATTTGGTAAACATGTTTGTATCGGTTTTAAAATTGATTCGAAATCACAATAAATTACAAATGATACTGTAAATTTGTGCTTAAAATTTTTAAACTTTAAAATCATTTTTTCAGGAGTGGGTGCAATTTATTTTACATGATTACAATCATTTTGATTATGTAGTTTTAATTGATTTGCTTCTGGAAAATAAAACTTACATTATCTAAATTAAGAACTCGTGAGTAATGTGGATACGATGATGTTAATTCTGCATGATTTTTTGCTGGATACAAAGCAGCAACAACAGCCCATGCGAAACACGCATCGTCCTGGTGTCGTCTTGATGTTGATAACAGCATGTTTGTTGGTTATAGCAGCAGACAGCTTAAAGTAAGATGATGCTTTCATTGGATTGAACTTACAAATGTTAACTTCCATGAATTCAATTTCTTTCAAGGCCCAGCCTGAATCTTTTATCTGGAACTCCTCACTTTGCGTTGAAATGTATGCAATTATGTTTTCATATATTAAATTTATATCTGTGCCTTCAGAGATTATCATGTTTTTTGTATTAAATGATTTAATATCGTCCACTAACTCATTTCTTGCATTATTTATGAACTTTTTATAACTAGCAAACAATTCAAAATTTACTTTGATTCATGACTTTGTTAACTAAAGCGTGACTGTCGTGGACAGGACAACCTTAGTTACATTATTGTTGCCACTATCTTTTTAACTGTACCCCGTAGGCGGCATTAACCCGCTAGCTCAGCGGTAAAGGTTAATTGGCCGTGGGGATGGGGATACAAAGATAGCGGCCTAGATTACCGCCGAGGTAACAAAATTGAACGGGTACGGATATCAAAAAACATCGGACCCCTAAATAATGAATTGGGCCATCAGACGCCTACCGTGGTTGTATTTTAAAAAAAACTATTCTAACATTATAAGGATTTAGAGGCCTCTCGGGCCTGAATCCTTAAGGGAATACCTAGAAAAAGTGTTATATGCTTATAAGTAGCAGTGGTATGCCACAGTGCTTGCTAGGAAGGGGAAAAAATCCAACTCGTGTCACCAATTTCCCTCCCAGCAAACCATGCGCCAACCCACTGCAGTTATTTAATTTGTTAGTCAAAACACATAAATTTCTTACCTTCAATTCTGGTTACCACGCCTCTCAAATTAAACACTTTGTTACAGGCTGGCTACTGCCAACCTGCAGATTTTCACTAAGCGCATGCAGAGGCCTCCACGGTGATTTTTTTGCCGGCTACGTTCTCAGGGAGAAGTGCTAAGGTCGTGGGGTTTGAGGCTTGCATGTGCTTCTGGCTTACACCGTGATTAACAGATAATTAGAAGAAAGATTAAACGCAAATAATAATAATACCCGGATTCCGCCGAAAATCGTCGGCCGGAACCTGACGAACGAACAGCAGATAATCAAATAATAAATAAATAAAAAAAATGATAACGGAAGAGGTGCCTTGGTGCGCGCATCCATCCGAATTCAAACAGGGCCAAGCCCTGGTTACGGAATTGGATGCGGGCACCAAGGGACCGCAAACACTAAACCGACACAGAGGGAGTCTCCGCTCCCATCATACCGACCGGAAAACTTAGTAATCCATTTTATAAAAAAAAAAAACAAAAAACGAAGCGAAACAACTTCCCCTCCACCCGCACCAGAAGAAAACGAGAGAGAGAGAGAGATGCAATGCGTACCGAGCGTGCACCCGCTGTGCGGCGCTCGATTACAAAATATAAATTAAATTTAATAAAAAAAATTTAAGGAAAAATAATAAAAATTAAAAAATAAAAAAAATAAAAAAAATCGTACCTTACTATTTATAAAAAAAAATTGTTGCGGCCTTGATCGGCCGTCATGCCACAGGTGATGTGCCACACCCGGACCGTTGCGGTGCCGTTCACCGTTAACCAATATGGGTTGCGGCCTTGATGCCGTCGTTGGGCGACTCCCCGCCTTGCGCTCGAGCGCTTGCCTGGTTGGGCACTAACGTTGCGGGGCCTCTCCCCGATATCACAAAATGATAATCTCACGGCTAGCCTCAACTGGCCGCCGGATCCGTATAAGCGGAGTGACCTCAACTGGCCACCCGTAATGTTGCGGGGCCTCTCCCCGTTACCAAATATAAACACCAATGGCCGGCTGGCCACCCGTGTCGTTGCGGGGCCTCTCCCCGTTACCAATAATACAACAATAGCCGGATGGCTACCGTTACCATAAAAACAAGGGCCTCGCCGGGCCACCAAAATAAGTTCTCGCCAAAATCCGCAATAACTGGATACACTTTTTATCGTTGGGCGTTTATTTCGCCAAAATCCGCAAATAACTAGTTACACCCTTTTATCGTTGTGCGTTTACTATTATACCCTGCGAATGGCCTCAGCTGGCCACCCGTAAATTAGATGACGACGACCTAAATGGTATCGTGTGGTATTTCCAACACTGAATCAAATAAGGTCACGAATTGCTGGTACTTGTTGCGACACTTTCACCGTTCTCTAACGGTGACCGAATCTCTTAGATTTTATAATTTCCGCAACACAATTACAATTAAAACGTGAATTGCCGTATTATTGCAGCCGTCAGAGAATTAACTTTTCACTATTCACAATATTGTGTTTCCTTCAATTTATTTTATATATAAGTATAAAAAATACACAGACAAACTAAACTGACATTTTTTTTCGAACTTTATTATCAACCTTATTATTCCATACAATTATATTAAAACGGTTTTTTTTTTTCGTATCAGCATACGGTAATTTTTTTTTTCAACCAAAAAACTCAAAAATGATTTACAAAAAAAATTCTCAATTTTATTTTTCACTTAAAAAAAAAATCAAAATGGTTGAAAAACTATATCCAAAAAATAAATCGAATTTAATCACTCGACTTATTCGTATCAAATTTAAAAACTTGACTCTCTATCTCAAAAATCACTACTCAACTGTCATAATCAAAAAAAATTCGAGCGCCGCACAACTCGTAAAACGTTTTAGAAGAAATTAATCTCTCTTCTCTGTCTCTCCTTTATATCAAATTTTCGTTGGTATAAAAGAGAGAGACATATAAGAAAAACATTTCTTCCAAAACGTTTTACTTTGCACACACTCGATGCGCATTGTCCTCTCCCTCCCTCATTCTCTCTCACCTCTGCGCCACCACACGATGGGGCACAAAAACAAAACGTCGAGAGTGCGTTCAGCACACATTTAACAGACGAAAGCGAAGACAACAACCGAGGTGAATAAAATAACACAAAAATCGTCGTTGCGACCACACAGTCGTAACAACTTCTCTATTTTATTAAAATGCTAGAGTTTACTACCACAATTTATTTTAATGTAAAATTATGATTTATAATAATAACTAATAACTAACTAAATTTTTTTTATCCATAACAATTATGTTTTTAAACCACTAAGAAACACACAAGAAAAAAAACGTACTAAACAAAAAAAAAACATAAACAATTGAACTAACACAAATTTATTTTCCAAACAAAATATTCACAAAAACTCAATAAAAAAACTTTACCAAAAATTGTAAAATTAAAAACTAAACTCCAACTTGACCACACGCTGGCCTATCTATCAACTGACTGTCCCACCGGTAATCTTTTTCTTGTCACCCATAACTTGATTGAGAAGGAAGGGGGGAAGAAAAATCAAATTGTCTTTTCACACGAAAGACGAAAATGCCTTCTCAGCCACATATTATTTTACTTTGGGTGACAAACGGGAATTGCTATTAATTACCGTGTGAGTTGGATATTTCCGATTTTAATGCATATACTCCAAAATACACGGTTTTCTATTCTATATAGTGTTGATACTATACAGAACAACAACAAATGCACTTGCCAAGCATATGCAACGAGCACGGAAAAAACGGTGTAATCAAATTACAGACATAGTTCACGTTTATTCAAAAGACTCATAATAATTCCATTATGAATTAAAATGATGACCTTCAATTAAATAAACGCATAGAGATAACAAAGAAAAATATGAGAATTTGGCATGATTTATATTATTGAGATATAGGTGAAGATTATAATCTTCAATGTCATGCGATTATAGGATGATCTTATTGGGATAGATTTTGGTGACGGAATTATAGATAATTCCGTTACAACTTTCTCTTTTAAAAGTTTCATGAATTGAACGATATCAATATAATTTTGTGATGTATCGCTAATTCTATAAGTAGAAATTCCCGACTTAAAGGCAGAGTCCAACAACATTATATTTATAGTATTATTGTCATCACCATCATCATCGCTCACTGTTAACTAAATGTTGTAGTGTTTTTATCTTATGTTTTGAGCTCCTAAATGATCACTTATTGAACATTGATTTCTTGATTTCTACATCGCAATAATCACAAGAAATGTAGTCATTCATCTTAATTCATTCATCTTGGACGGTTCATTTAAATCCTCCGAATGCCTTTTTCGCCCAATTTCACTAATTTATATTGACGATGAATTTTTTGGTGATACGTTAAACGTCTTATATTTTCAAATGTTAAGCCACAAAAATCACATAACACAACTTCTTCACTCTCATGGCTCCTCTGATGTCTTTTAAGATTTTGAATGTTTGTAAACACTTTTTTACAGGCTGGCTACTGCCAACATGCAGATTTCACTAAGCGCATGCAGAGGCATCCACGGTGATTTTTGCCGGCTACGTTCTCAGGGAGTAGTGCTAAGGTCGTGGGGTTTGAGGCTTGCATATGCTCCTGGCTTACACCGTGATCATACAGAAAGTTAGGGGGAACGCAAATAATAATAATACCCGAGTTCCGCCGAAATTCGTCGGCCGGAACCTGAGGAACGAACAACAAAATCATAACCCGAGAGCGGTGCCTTGGTGCGCGCATCCATCCGAATTCAAACGAGGACAAGCCCTGGTTACGAAATTGGATGCGGGCACCAAGGGACCGCAATCAACACGCCCACACAGAGGGAGTCCCCGCTCCCATCACACCTAACCGGAAAAATTTAATAATTCATTTTATTTGGAAAAACAAAAAACGAAGAGAAACAGCTTCCCCCTCCACCCGCACCACGACAAGAGAGAACGAGAGAGAGAGAGAGCAATATGTACCGAGCGTGCACCCGCTGTGCGGCGCTCGATTACACAATATTAAATTTAATATAATATAAAAAATATATAAAAAAAATAAAAATCAAAAATAGTAAAAATAAAACTAAAAAAAAATGGTACCTTAATTTTAAAAAAACGTGGTGGTGCAACCTTGTACGGTCGGGCGTTGCGAGGCCTTTCCCCGATAACCAAAAATAAAATACGAGTTGCCGGTTGGCCACCCGTATCGATGCGACCTTGTGCGGTCGTGCGTTGCGGGGCCTTTCCCCGATACCAAATATTAACGAGGTGCCGGTTGGCAACCCGTTACTTGGGCGTGGTGCCGCCGAAAATCTTTGGCCTCGACTGGCCGCCAAAATAATTTAGGCGTTGGCTCGCAATTACGAAAAATTTACCGTGGTTGCACCTTAAACCGTAGAAATAAACTGCTGCACCACTCGTTGAACAATTGCGGCACACGGGAAATTTACGAATGGCCACGTGGTTGGCCGCCCGTACGTGGTTTTCAACGCTGCGGCCTCGTGGTGGGCCGATAAGTATTAGGCGCCTTCGAGGAAAAATGCGGTATTGCAAATGTTCGCGGTACCCGTAATAAGTTTTAGCACCCTTTAATTTTTCGTACCGTTAAAACAAGGCGGTATCCTTCAAAAATATGTTACACTAAATTTAAATCAGTAACAGTTAAAATTCGCGGCCTCCGCTTAATTAAGTTTAAAACCAAAACGCAACAAGGCAAGGTCTTATGACGTGGATTCACGTTTCTGGTTACACGAACCAAATTTATTTTTAAAAATGTATATCACTTCAAATATTCGGGAAACCAAAATAAAATGGAACGTTAAAACCCACACTCCAAATACTAGATGTGTTCACTCAATTACAATAAAAAACTTTTAATTTAATACTGCTTTTATTTTATACGAACAAATCGCAAACAGATTTTATTTTACAAATTTCGTTTCACTCAACCAATTTAAAGTAAATGATCAATTGTACACCTTTTATATCATAAAATAATTTATAAACCAAAAAAAAAAAAATTCAACTTGAATATTAAACAAAATATTTTTGCCAAACTCAAAACTTTATATTTTTTCCAATTAAAATCTATGTCATGTAAAAATCGCACCCGACTTTTATGAAATTTACAACTCGAATGATGCAATCAAAACTTGAAATCCGAAAAAAATTCTCCCGCCACAACAACGCGCAAAACGTTCTAGAAAAAATTGTCTCTCTTCTCTGTTTCTCGTTTATATCAATTTGCATTGATATAAGCGAGAAGCATATAAGAAAAACATTTTTCTAAAACGTTTTACTTTGCACACACTCGATGCGCATTGCTCTCTCTCTCCCATTTTCGTTTGGTTACCAACAAAACAAAAACGTCGCGGGTGCGTTCAGCGCACAATTAACAGACAACTACCGAGGTGAATATAAAACATAAAATTGTGGTTGCGACCACACAGTCGTAACAATCTACAAATTTTTTACACAGTTGCTTTCCGAGCTGTTTTCAAAAATGTGTAGTCTTTTAACGCATACAGAACAATAGAAATCCGTTGAGGGCTGTTGAAAGCATTTGTTGCATACGATGTGAGCGACGCATAGATTTGGCTCATGAACATAAGTTTCATTACCAATGTTTATATTTTGCGTACATTCCAAATCATAAAATATGATTGAAAAATTAACAGGTGATTTTTGTTTATATTGTTGTACGTAGCAGTGGTGTTTATTGTCTGCTATTTGTAGACAAATAGAACAATTCTTTTCGTCACATGAATGTTCTTTGTCAGCCCGTTTTCGCATATTTATAAATTTGCCACAAAACGTACAAAACTTCAGAATCTTACATACTGTTTTTAGATGATTATCGTAACACTGCTGACCATAAAAATATCTATTGCAGGTATTACATTTTAGGGTAGGTGTTGTGGAAATGCATGGAGGTGTCACTTCACACATTCTACATTTAGCCTCGCATATATGATCATTTTTATGATTAAACAAATCTAAACATAGCTCACACTGATTTCGTTTTTCAAAAAATGTTCGAACGTTTCTTAAAGCTACAAAATGGTTTATGTCTACAAAATAAAAAATATTTATAGCATGACCACCTCTACTATTTCCGACAAATAGCTTATCTTTAAAATTTTCTTTATTTTTAAAGACAACAATATTATAAGAGGGCAAAACTTTTTGATACTGTGTCAATTGAACTATGGATGATCCAAAATGATTACTGGTTTTAACATTTGCCTGGTTATTCAGTGAGCGGACATCATTCATTAGCCTATCTTTATTTGCTCTATATAATCTGATTTTATTAACCTGACCATCAACAATACGTTTACCTAATAAAATTGATATAGGTAAACAATATATCGGATCATCAACACTAATATCAATAAGTGATTTGTATTTGTACTTGATTATTTCTTTTGAAGGGGCACGGGTTAATTTAATGAGTCCCTTACCATGAGGAACTTTTAGTAGGGTTGATATTACTTCTAACGGTTCAGTTGCAAGAAAACTTGAGTTTGACTGAGTTACTGAATACAAAAGAGCCGCTATTGCGTCCGACTTTAACTGAGAAACATCGGTAAAATTAATTCCAACTGGTTTGGTGGAATCGAATCCAGACAGGGCAATTTTAATGCCAATTTTATGATGGGGTAAAGCATCTCGGGTGGTATAGCTTAATATTTCATCAAAAGCCTTTTTTAAATAAATCGGCAACTGTGAAATATCGCTGGGTATATTTATAAATTTAAATTTTGTCACATTACTAAGTATTTTAAACTTATAATTAAATACACTTTTATTGCTAATAATTATAATAAACTCATACCTAAGTTCTTTCTCATGATGGCCCCTCTCTCTATCCTCCTGCTCCTCCTCTTCCTCCTCCCCCTCCTCCTCCTCTTCCTCCTCCTCCGAAGAAGAAATTTCAATAATCATTCCATTCTGTGATGAGCCTCTTTTTTGCGCATGACTGCCACCTCCTCCTGCAAAATAAATTAAAAAATAAGTTCAATAAATATAATTTGTTATTTTTTAGGTAAAAAATAATTTACTTTGAATGCATAAGGCATCCGCCTGTCCTAGCCTTCTGCTAGAACTAAGATCTAACGGTTCTAACATTTGCAGTATTTCATTAGATCGGTGCAGTGAAAAAGCGCTGGTATTAAATGTAGCTGATTATAATAAAACAATTATTAAATTACTATTACGGTAATTAAAATATCACTTTTTCCAAAATTACCTTGGCTGTTCAGACATGGCTGTTGCACATCTGTACTACTAGATGATGGCGCTTGAAATATATGGTCTATAGCAGCAGTCATCTGATTACCATAAATCTGGCCATATATTTGTTTTAACCCCTGCCGCAATCGCTGATCGGATGAACGAAAACTTTCCCTTGTCATCGTTTCCCTAAACTCCATATAAAAAAAAATGTAAACATTGAAAATGTACCCCGTATTTAGCTGACGTCTGGTGGGATAAGGGGTGAAGTTTATGTACTAAACATCGCTTAATTAATTCTTCATATTTAATTTACCCTTCACTCACAGAAAGCAACAAGGGGAAAAATCATTGCACAGTTGACCGAATTCAAACAAACCCCCAAAAAAATAGCTAAGAAACGAATCACGAGAGAAAAGTAAAACAAAAGAAATTAAATTTCTGATCAACTGGCTTGGACCACAGCAAAAAAATGTTTATTGTCGACAATGATGAGGAAAATATATATCCAACATGCTAGTATTGTTAGTAGGGTTAAATATTTATGATAAACTTAATACTTAGTATTTGATAAGCAAATTATTTCAAAACAAAATCGATCTTATTATCTCATCACGATAACATGATAATAATTTTAAATTTTAAGGTTCAAAAATTAAATTAAAAAAAAAAACTATTTAAAATAATTTGCTTACTTTCAAAATAAAAATATAAAAAATTAAAATATAGACTTAGGTTAATATCAACGAATTAATTTGAATATGATGATTATTACTATTAATTTTCTTGACCTTTAATTTACCGAAGATTATTTTCCAAATATAAATAATAAAAGAACTGACTTCCCATTTCCTGCACTGATGTTCGAAACTAGATTCTTATGTTTGGCTCAACATTACTAAATCGTAGGCACTTATATTATTCAATGTTTCTTGCTTATTGATTATCACGAATATTCTATAAATTCACTGTATACCGTGTCACATAATTGTCCGTTATTTTATACGATTATTGTTGCACTTATAACATTATAACCAACCGTTTTGATACAATGAAGTTAATAAATTACGCAAACACTAAATCTTTATACTTATCGGTATTCACTTTATAATCTCACTTATACTTTATAATGCACAATCAAGTTTACGTTAACAAAATTTATTTCGTAGTACACGATTCCAGTAGTGTTGTGTTACACAAGTCATACATTTTGGCACCAAATGTTCTTAAAATTTTGTACTTTCACATACACATTTCCGTCTTTTCTTCGCAATTTAGTTAATTTAAGTAGCGATTCACTCATTCTTTTCATTAATTATTGTCTTTATAATTATACTTAATTTTTTTTAATAGACTATTTCTTTTTTTGTCTTTTATAATACATACATTTTCAACTTGTCTTTTTTTATTATATGGCATACATAAATATTATAAAATTGTTCACGCTTTCCATAGCGCTATTCAATTTATTTCAAAATAATGTTCAACTTTTCCAATATAAAAATTAAACAAGCTTTACCAAAACAATTTTATTAGAACAAGGAATTGATAACGAGATGCAATGAATGAAAAATACGTTTTTAAAGTTGTTTTTATTTTATTAATATTGTGGTGGTTGGAATAAACGGTAAATTGATTAAAACAGAATAAAATTAAAACAAAACGATTTTTTTTTTTTTTTTGTAAACATATTTATTTTTCCTCCGTTTTCTATGTGAATAATTGTTTATACTATAGTAAAGCAATTTGTGAAAATAAATATTTTTATTCATATCATTTGTGACATAAAGGTAAATGAAAATACACCCAATCCTATTTTTACACGGTACATACAGTGTATTACAAAAGTAAGTATGCAGCGATTTATTTATGTTGGAAGGTCAAAAAAGATAAGTCAATCATAACAATAATAACAGAAAATTATATTTTTATTTATTTACAATGTAAACGTAATGATTACAACAAAAAACAAAAATTAATATAATTCATTTCTTAGCTATACGGAGATATTTTCAAAATGTCTTTAAATCATGTCACAAAAGTTAAAAATTTTAAAAAAGGGATTCTATGAACTTATTTTGCATTCAAATCAACTTTTAATATTTTGTTGGGTAGCCCTTGGCCTTTTTGATGGCTTTCAACCTTGAAGGCATGGAGTTTGCCAGGTTCTGAGTCACAGTTGGTTGAATCTTTTCCCATTCTTCAAGAAGTACTGCCTTTAACGTATTTTTTCTTGTAATCTCACGCTTCCTGATTTGTCTTTCGAGAAATTCCCATAAGTGTTCAATTAGATTTAAATCCGGCGATTGTCGTGGTGTTTTTAATTGTTTTGGTGTGTTATAGAGAAGCCACTCTCTTACAATGTGTGCCGTATGCTTGGGATCATTGTCCTGTTGGAGGACAAATGATCCTGAAAGTTCCAATTTTGATGCACTATCATTCAAATTCAACATTTTTATCCATCATCCCTTCAATCACAACCAGATTTCCAACCCCACTCGCCGCCATACACCCCCACACCATTACTGATCCGCCACCGTGCTTTACTGTGGCGGTCATATTTTGAGGCTCAAGCTCCGCATTTACCTTTCTCTACACTTTTTCACGTCCATCTGAACCAAATATATTAAATTTTCTCTCATCAGAGAAAATGACTGAATTCCAAAAGCTTTGGTCTTTATTTTCGTGTTCTTTTACGAAATCGAGTCTTTTTATTCTGCTAATTTTATTAACAAACGGCTTTTTCCGGATGTTTCGACCATGGTAACCAGCAGTATACAAAACACGACGGATGGTTTGGGGTTACATGTTTTGCCAATTTCGTTTTCAATTTCATATTTAATTTTTGGAGCATTTTTTGGGGGTTCTGCTGTACTTTGCGAGTAATAATCCTTCTGTCCTGATCCGTGAATATTTTCGGCCGCCCTGTTCTTTGCTTATTTTTCGTACTACCTTCGTTTTTAAATTTTTCTATAATTTTTTGTACCGTGGCTTTGCTTTTATTAATTGTTTTTGCAATTTGCCATTGACTTTTGCCATCTTTGTATAATTTTATATTTAAATTTTTAATATCGTCCGAAAGTTCTTTTCCTAGTGGAGCCATTAGAAAAATTTTGCGTGGAAATTTATTTAAATTTATTTAAAAATCACAATTACTTGTTCTTGCGCAGCTGAATAACTTGTAACAATGCTCAACTTAATAAATTTGTGAACTGCATACATACTTTTGTGATGTGATTTTTTCTGTTTTATACAAAATATAACAGGATGGATCCCGTATGGTAACGGAATACCGTTATCGTCATGTATAATAAATGTTTAAATCAGAAATTTTTATTGTAAAAAAAATAACAATTAATTACGCATTATTTTCGAAATAAATTGAGGTTCTTTCCCGTTCTTCATGGTGCATACTTATTTTTGTGATACACGGTACGTTCCAATCGTGACCGTGTTAAAAAAAATCGTGCAAAAATAGACAAAGTTGTAGAAATGTACGTTGCAAGGCAATTTTTGAATAAAATTCAATTTTGGTTGAAATTGGTATTCAAAAAAAAATTTATTTCAATAATCTAATTAAAAATATACATTTAACATAAATAAATATGTACAGTCAAAATTCAGCCTTTTATAAAATTCATTTTCAAAGTTTGGTTTACATATAACAAAACTAAAAAAAAAATCAGCACATACGTATGTATAACAAATCAATAAATAAATAATAACTTTCATTCTATTCGGAGTCACTAGTAGTTAACAAGCGAATTCTCTTGTTTTGCGCTAGTGCAATATCACTATCATCCGACGAAATTTCGACCGCCGCTTCATTTCCCAAATTTTCGCTGAGCACCAACAGTAGATAATTCTTTATATAGTTCTTAGTAGCGAGCCATACAAGATTTAAGGTTGGATTGGAACTTATTGGACCGGTCAATATCGGGATCAATGCGTAGAAAATGATTTTCTAATTTATTATAAATTTGAAGGCCTTCAAGAATCGATTTTGCGTTTAAAGCTGGGAATTCCTCTTCCTCGCTACTTATTTCAGAATCAGGTTTTTCCATCGCTATTTCCAACAAATCATCGTCGTTAAATTGTCGGTGTTCGGTCAATTCAGCAATGTCAAAATCTTCCAAATTATCAAACCCCTCGCGCCTCCAATTGATTTTCCTAAGCTGATAATTTCGGAATTTAAACCAGTTGGCGAAGAAGAATCCATTGTTGAGACACATTCCGGCCAAAGATTCTTCCACCAAGCATTTAAAGTTGACGATCGTATTTCGTTTATTGCTAGATGAACATATTTTACACAATCCATAATTGAAAATTGTTTCCACGCATCAACAACAAATAGATTTTCTTCGGTTTCTATTTTGTTCAATATAAACTGGAATGAATATTTAATGTAGTAGCTTTTGAAAGTGGTGATTATACCTTGATCTAACGGTTGAATCAACGATGTGGTATTTGGAGGTAAAAAGACAACTTTTACATTAGGATGTTCGATGCTTGGATGGCCAGGAGCATTGTCAACTATAAGAAGAATCTTAAATGTCAGCCCTTTGTCCCGCATGTACCGTCTAGCTTCCGGAACAAAGAAATTATTAAACCAATCCGTAAAAACTGTAGACGTTACCCAGGCTTTTTTGTTCGCCATCCAATGCACTGGAAGTTTCTTCAAGTTTGCCCCTTTCATAGCCCGTGGACGAAGTGCTTTGTTAATGAGCAATGGTTTCATCATCCGGTCGCCTGACGCATTGCTACAAAGTAAGAGTGTTACCCGATCTTTTGACGCTTTAAATCCTCCGGCACGTTGGTTTACTGCCTGGATTACTTACATTATTTAATATTGAATTATGTTAGTTAAATTAATAACAATCACTATTAAACTATCAAACGTATTAAACTCTAAATATATCTAACCTTACACTTCGACTAATCAAAGGAAAATGACGTACAAAATAAAAACAAAAGTTTTTTTAAACAAGGACTGGGAATCCCCTGATTACATTTATATAATAATGAAAGAGAAAGATAAAATCATGTAATCGTTCATCGTGTAAAAAAAAATTATCGTGTAAATTCAGGATTCGCATTTTTTTTGACCGTGTTATTTCAAAATCGTGTATAAAAAGATCGTGTAAAATCAGGATTGGGTGTACACTATATTATGAAGCGAAGAACAAAAATTCTAAACTATATTGGAGTAGATCCAATATATTTACGATGTACGCATATATCGAGTGATATATGACTGACCGACTGACACCGATTGACTAACTCAAAAACCCCGAAAGAAAAACAACCCTATCACCGTTTTTTTTTTTTAATTTTTATTAGTTTTTTTGCCTCGTCCGCAAAATAGAAAAATGCCCATCACCTTGTTCTATGATCCAACCTACCGGTGTTGGTTTCAATACCGACATTAACGCAAGGTAATAGAATTGTATTACGCTAATATCGTTGGGCAAACATGAGGCCGGACGCACGTGCATTCGGTATTGATGTTGGTATTCAAGGTGATAGCCGATACATTACGCCCGGGAACGACGCGCATATACGTCGTTAGATTTTTTTTTTACAATTCAATTTTCTTGTTTATTGTGGGTAATGTATCATATATTTAATAACCACACACTATTTTCATATTCAAAATATAAACGTATATATAATATAGAACTAAGTAACTCAAAAAACAGAACTCGACTCATCAAAATTCAAAACTAGCACGTTTGAAAAACAAAACTCGACTAACTTAAAACAAACAATTCTCGCACCACAACAACGAACGCCAGAACGCTCTAGAATAATCGTTTTCCTTATCTGTCTTTCGTTTGCATCAATTAACATTGAACAAAAAATATTCCTTTAAAGTGCATTGCTTCGCACACACCCGATGCACATTGGTCTGGCTCTCTCATTTAATCGACGGTCGCGCGGCTTTATGGTAGGGAGAAATACGAGAATTAAAAAAAACCACGTCCACACGGTGTACAATATTTTAGTACAACGAAAGACGCATGTTCGTACGCAGGTGGCATTGCGATCAGACGAAATAATACGTTACCATGGAATAAAAACAATGAAAAACACTCACAAGGAAGGGAAAGGAATGTTAAGACCATGGAATCGTAACAGGGTCTACAATAGAAATGACAGGTGCATTGACAATGGATATTGTACAGATTTCATAAAAATTTAGATTTTTTTGCTTGAGGAATATTTGAGTATCATAGCAATATGTACAAAAAATTGCGAGGTACTGACATTTTCAGAATATCCACCAGTTTGGTGACTTCGTAAATTGTCTCCGATAGCAGCAAGCACTGAGCCAAAATATTAGCATATAGAATTATTCAAAGGGTTTAAAATCGTGGAGAACTTTGGTGGAGATTTTTTCACAAAAAGTATTAAAGTCTGTCATACTGTTCCACACGCACAGCGACTAGTTTATACGACTATTGACTCAACCTCCAAAAATCAATTTTTTTTTGATTTTTGTCGACTCGATTTGCAGACTATCAAATGAGTATGCAGACTGATTATGACCCACACACACTACGACTTTGGTACGACTCGACTTAGTTGTAGAGCTACTTAGTCGCAGTGTCTTTGGCCACATTACATAATAAGCAGCATAATTTAAATTTCTGTCCATTTTGCGCTCCAAACAATGTAAAAATCGCGGCGGTTTTACGTTCTGGGAGATTTGGATGGTCGTCTGTAAATAAAAGTCCACATTCGAATCTGCCATCATTTAGACGTCGGATTGTATTCTCAAGGATTACTGTGTATCTTTTGTCGTCTAGAGACAAACCAAGTTCTGTCTCGGGTTTTGTTCCACAACTCGTGTAAAACGTTGATGTCGTCTCTATTCCTTTAGGGTTCTTCGGTCTGGAAAACGTGACATGTATAATTTGGATTGTTGTCTAGTTCCTCAATATTCCCATGGACCAACCAACCCAACAAGGTTTTACTGATGGCAGGACCATTCCATGGCTCATAGATAACTTTACGATTGACGATCACAGGCCAATTATCTTGTCTAATTAATATTACTGGTTTCCCTTGATTGAACATGACTTTTGTGACGTTGGAGGAATATTTGAAATATTTCACAATATTATCGAACTCGACGGTCTGTGTTGGCGGCGAAAGCCCTTTCATAGTATTCAGGTGCCGTAGAATGTAAGATTGATTGTAATTTCCATTGATTGATACATTAACTTCAGCTAAACTTTGCCTCTTCATGTCCCGGACAGAGGCATGCAAAACAGAGTGAACTGTTTGTAACAAAATCCCATTTTTGGTTTACGTCAATCTTCTGGAATTTAACATAATCACTCAATCTATAGAACAGCTGTCTTGCAGAACTGACATGGTTTCTGGGCGTTATAATTAACGATGGTATACGTAATATCTTTCTGGAATGCACCTTTGGCATTTTGAGCTTCGAGGTAAAACTTGTCAAAAAATCGTAGGAATCAACCATGGTTTCCGGCTTGCCTTCCTTAACAACCGGAAATCGTAATATTGCCAATATCTCGTTGAGACTTTCTGGCAAAATCATTAAATGTTCGACGACATCTTTGGCATCTGCCGCGATTCCGCGAATGCACTTTCTCAGTCGGTCTTGATTTTCTGAATCCGAACACTGACAATCACGCGTTGATTTATTAACTTCTGCAACAAAATGAGGCCACTTCAATGTCTCTCCACAAAAATTGACAAATCACGATAATCTGCCTGTCGGATGATGGAATGTTCCGTTAAATTGCCCCTTCTTTAATATCGGCTTGCTCTACCTTGCTCCTGGCGGTGCTGAGTTACGAGGTTTCCTGGATTTGGTAAATCTAATTTCATTCATCAAATGTTATATTCCGCAATAAGATAGATACGATTTCCATCAGCGAATCAACTTAACATAATTTTTTTCTTTTTTGTAGCAGAGATGATGCTCAACTGTGTGACATCTCTGATATATGTTTAATTTTGCATATCACATTTTGCAGCGGAAATAAAAAAAAATAATTTTGTATATCAGCGGCCGAAATTATTCGAAATTGAATAGTTTTTAACAATAAATGAATTATTTACTCTTATTATCGAAAGAGTGCGGGAGCAAAAAAATTCATGTTTGGCCTTATTGTTATGATTATGAAGGTACCAAAAGCAAACTACTCACAAATACATCATTTTGTTAAATTATTACAAATTTATAATTGATAGTAGACTAATAGATGTAACTTTACAACCTTATTCGTAAGAACCATAATTTTTAGTAAAATGTAGAAAAAAAAAATATATTTTTTATATTATAATATTTTTATATTATTATTATTGTACGAAATTGAAGATAAAATTTTAAAAATTTCGCCGGTTTACATTATAATTCGCTAGTACAAACATAAATCAATTATTTTTTATATTAAAAATGAAGCGTTGTGACGGGTCTATTAAAGGCAGTTCCAGTCGCAACGATCCAATTAATTGAAATTTAATCTTCAAATTTAAAATTAATCATTAAGTTTATTTATTATATCAATAGTGCATAAAAATGTAAAGGTAACATGTGTCCCCTTCTTACAGAAGTTTAACTAACAAAACTGAAATAAAAAAATTAAATTGTTTATGACAGAATCAGTTAAATATTATTTGTTAATTTAGTAACCAAATTAATTTTGTAAAATAAAAATTTGTATTTTTGAAAATGATTCTTAATTTTTTGTTTTATGCACTGGAACAACTATGATCCTTAAAAATCAGTAGGTGTCTGTCCTTAAGGTAATTTTGAAATTCGGACACATTGTGCTTCGAACCTGGATTGCAGGCGAACGAGGTAACAAATCGAAGCAAACCAAACGTTGAACTACTCATAATTACACAGATAATCAAAAATAAATGAAACATTCGGAATCCGTGACTATCAATTTTATCCGTTCAAAAAAAGTAAGGCTAGCCATCACGTTTTTTCGCAAAAAATTGAAAAAATTTTTTTGTTGAAATTCCGGTTCAAAATGATTAAAGGTACAGTATTCAACACGTTGAGCACGAAACTACCGGTAGGATGCATAAAGAAAGCAGTGGTTGTTGGAAGTTTCATATTTCGAAATTCGGCCACATTGTGTTTCGAACCTGGATTGCAGGCGAACGAGGCAACAAATTGAAGCAAACCAAACGTTGAGCTACTCATAATTACACTGATAATCAAAAATAAATGAAACATTCGGAATCCGTGACAATGAATTTTATCCGTTCAAAAAAAGTAAGGCTAACTAACCATCACGTTTTTTCGCAAAAAATTGAAAACTTTTTTTTGTTGAAATTCCGGTTCAAAATGATTAAAGGTACAGTATACAACACGTTGAGCACGAAACTACCAGTAGGATGCATAAAGAAAGCAGTGGTTGTTGGAAGTTTCATATTTCGAAATTCGGCCACATTGTGTTTCGAACCTGGATTGCAGGCGAACGAGGCAACAAATTGAAGCAAACCGAACGTTGAGCTACTCATAATTACACTGATAATCAAAAATAAATGAAACATTCGGAATCCGTGACTATGAATTTTATCCGTTCAAAAAAAGTAAGGCTAACCATCACGTTTTTTCGCAAAAAATTGAAAACTTTTTTTTGTTGAAATTCCGGTTCAAAATGATTAAAGGTACAGTATACAACACGTTGAGCACGAAACTACCGGTAGGATGCATAAAGAAAGCAGTGGTTGTTGGAAGTTTCATATTTCGAAATTCGGGCACATTGTGTTTCGAACCTGGATTGCAGGCGAACGAGGCAACAAATTGAAGCAAACCAAACGTTGAGCTACTCATAATTACACTGATAATCAAAAATAAATGAAACATTCGGAATCCGTGACTATGAATTTTATCCGTTCAAAAAAAGTAAGGCTAACCATCACGTTTTTTCGCAAAAAATTGAAAACTTTTTTTTGTTGAAATTCCGGTTCAAAATGATTAAAGGTACAGTATACAACACGTTGAGCACGAAACTACCGCTAGGATGCAAAAAGAAAGCAGTGGTTGTTGGAAGTTTCATATTTCGAAATTCGGCCACATTGTGCTTCGAACCTGGATTGCAGGCGAACGAGGCAACAAATTGAAGCAAACCAAACGTTGAGCTACTCATAATTACACTGATAATCAAAAATAAATGAAACATTCGGAATCCGTGACTATGAATTTTATCCGTTCAAAAAAAGTAAGATCACGTTTTTTCGCAAAAAATTGAAAACTTTTTTTTGTTGAAATTCCGGTTCAAAATGATTAAAGGTACAGTATACAACACGTTGAGCACGAAACTACCGCTAGGATGCAAAAAGAAAGCAGTGGTTGTTGGAAGTTTCATATTTCGAAATTCGGCCACATTGTGCTTCGAGCCTGGATTGCAGGCGAACGAGGCAACAAATTGAAGCAAACCAAACGTTGAGCTACTCATAATTACACTGATAATCAAAAATAAATGAAACATTCGGAATCCGTGACTATGAATTTTATCCGTTCAAAAAAAGTAAGGCTAACCATCACGTTTTTTCGCAAAAAATTGAAAACTTTTTTTTGTTGAAATTCCGGTTCAAAATGATTAAAGGTACAGTATACAACACGTTGAGCACGAAACTACCGCTAGGATGCATAAAGAAAGCAGTGGTTGTTGGAAGTTTCATATTTCGAAATTCGGCCACATTGTGTTTCGAACCTGGATTGCAGGCGAACGAGGCAACAAATTGAAGCAAACCGAACGTTGAGCTACTCATAATTACACTGATAATCAAAAATAAATGAAACATTCGGAATCCGTGACTATGAATTTTATCCGTTCAAAAAAAGTAAGGCATCACGTTTTTTCGCAAAAAATTGAAAACTTTTTTTGTTGAAATTCCGGTTCAAAATGATTAAAGGTACAGTATACAACACGTTGAGCATGAAACTACCGCTAGGATGCAAAAAGAAAGCAGTGGTTGTTGGAAGTTTCATATTTCGAAATTCGGCCACATTGTGCTTCGAGCCTGGATTGCAGGCGAACGAGGCAACAAATTGAAGCAAACCGTACGTTGAGCTACTCATAATTACACTGATAATCAAAAATAAATGAAACATTCGGAATCCGTGACTATGAATTTTATCCGTTCAAAAAAAGTAAGGCTAACCATCACGTTTTTTCGCAAAAAATTGAAAACTTTTTTTTGTTGAAATTCCGGTTCAAAATGATTAAAGGTACAGTATACAACACGTTGAGCACGAAACTACCGGTAGGATGCATAAAGAAAGCAGTGGTTGTTGGAAGTTTCATATTTCGAAATTCGGGCACATTGTGTTTCGAACCTGGATTGCAGGCGAACGAGGCAACAAATTGAAGCAAACCAAACGTTGAGCTACTCATAATTACACTGATAATCAAAAATAAATGAAACATTCGGAATCCGTGACTATGAATTTTATCCGTTCAAAAAAAGTAAGGCTAGCCATCACGTTTTTTCGCAAAAAATTGAAAACTTTTTTTTGTTGAAATTCCGGTTCAAAATGATTAAAGGTACAGTATACAACACGTTGAGCACGAAACTACCGCTAGGATGCATAAAGAAAGCAGTGGTTGTTGGAAGTTTCATATTTCGAAATTCGGCCACATTGTGTTTCGAACCTGGATTGCAGGCGAACGAGGCAACAAATTGAAGCAAACCGAACGTTGAGCTACTCATAATTACACTGATAATCAAAAATAAATGAAACATTCGGAATCCGTGACTATGAATTTTATCCGTTCAAAAAAAGTAAGGCTAACCATCACGTTTTTTTGCAAAAAATTGAAAACTTTTTTTTGTTGAAATTCCGGTTCAAAATGATTAAAGGTACAGTATACAACACGTTGAGCACGAAACTACCGGTAGGATGCATAAAGAAAGCAGTGGTTGTTGGAAGTTTCATATTTCGAAATTCGGGCACATTGTGTTTCGAACCTGGATTGCAGGCGAACGAGGCAACAAATTGAAGCAAACCAAACGTTGAGCTACTCATAATTACACTGATAATCAAAAATAAATGAAACATTCGGAATCCGTGACTATGAATTTTATCCGTTCAAAAAAAGTAAGATCACGTTTTTTCGCAAAAAATTGAAAACTTTTTTTTGTTGAAATTCCGGTTCAAAATGATTAAAGGTACAGTATACAACACGTTGAGCACGAAACTACCGCTAGGATGCAAAAAGAAAGCAGTGGTTGTTGGAAGTTTCATATTTCGAAATTCGGCCACATTGTGTTTCGAACCTGGATTGCAGGCGAACGAGGCAACAAATTGAAGCAAACCAAACGTTGAGCTACTCATAATTACACTGATAATCAAAAATAAATGAAACATTCGGAATCCGTGACAATGAATTTTATCCGTTCAAAAAAAGTAAGGCTAACCATCACGTTTTTTCGCAAAAAATTGAAAACTTTTTTTTGTTGAAATTCCGGTTCAAAATGATTAAAGGTACAGTATACAACACGTTGAGCACGAAACTACCGCTAGGATGCAAAAAGAAAGCAGTGGTTGTTGGAAGTTTCATATTTCGAAATTCGGCCACATTGTGTTTCGAACCTGGATTGCAGGCGAACGAGGCAACAAATTGAAGCAAACCGAACGTTGAGCTACTCATAATTACACTGATAATCAAAAATAAATGAAACATTCGGAATCCGTGACTATGAATTTTATCCGTTCAAAAAAAGTAAGGCTAACCATCACGTTTTTTCGCAAAAAATTGAAAACTTTTTTTGTTGAAATTCCGGTTCAAAATGATTAAAGGTACAGTATACAACACGTTGAGCATGAAACTACCGCTAGGATGCAAAAAGAAAGCAGTGGTTGTTGGAAGTTTCATATTTCGAAATTCGGCCACATTGTGCTTCGAGCCTGGATTGCAGGCGAACGAGGCAACAAATTGAAGCAAACCGAACGTTGAGCTACTCATAATTACACTGATAATCAAAAATAAATGAAACATTCGGAATCCGTGACTATGAATTTTATCCGTTCAAAAAAAGTAAGGCTAACCATCACGTTTTTTCGCAAAAAATTGAAAACTTTTTTTGTTGAAATTCCGGTTCAAAATGATTAAAGGTACAGTATACAACACGTTGAGCATGAAACTACCGCTAGGATGCAAAAAGAAAGCAGTGGTTGTTGGAAGTTTCATATTTCGAAATTCGGCCACATTGTGCTTCGAGCCTGGATTGCAGGCGAACGAGGCAACAAATTGAAGCAAACCAAACGTTGAACAACTCATAATTACACTGATAATCAAAAATAAATGAAACATTCGGAATCCGTGACTACGAATTTTATCCGTTCAAAAAAAGTAAGGCTTAACCATCACGTTTTTTCGCAAAAAATTGAAAACTTTTTTTTGTTGAAATTCCGGTTCAAAATGATTAAAGGTACAGTATACAACACGTTGAGCATGAAACTACCGCTAGGATGCATAAAGAAAGCAGTGGTTGTTGGAAGTTTCATATTTCGAAATTCGGCCACATTGTGTTTCGAACCTGGATTGCAGGCGAACGAGGCAACAAATTGAAGCAAACCAAACGTTGAACAACTCATAATTACACTGATAATCAAAAATAAATGAAACATTCGGAATCCGTGACTATGAATTTTATCCGTTCAAAAAAAGTAAGGCTAACCATCACGTTTTTTCGCAAAAAATTGAAAACATTTTTTTGTTGAAATTCCGGTTCAAAATGATTAAAGGTACAGTATACAACACGTTGAGCATGAAACTACCGCTAGGATGCAAAAAGAAAGCAGTGGTTGTTGGAAGTTTCATATTTCGAAATTCGGCCACATTGTGTTTCGAACCTGGATTGCAGGCGAACGAGGCAACAAATTGAAGCAAACCAAACGTTGAACTACTCATAATTACACTGATAATCAAAAATAAATGAAACATTCGGAATCCGTGACTATGAATTTTATCCGTTCAAAAAAAGTAAGGCTAACCATCACGTTTTTTCGCAAAAAATTGAAAACTTTTTTTTGTTGAAATTCCGGTTCAAAATGATTAAAGGTACAGTATACAACACGTTGAGCACGAAACTACCGCTAGGATGCATAAAGAAAGCAGTGGTTGTTGGAAGTTTCATATTTCGAAATTCGGCCACATTGTGTTTCGAACCTGGATTGCAGGCGAACGAGGCAACAAATTGAAGCAAACCGAACGTTGAGCTACTCATAATTACACTGATAATCAAAAATAAATGAAACATTCGGAATCCGTGACTATGAATTTTATCCGTTCAAAAAAAGTAAGATCACGTTTTTTCGCAAAAAATTGAAAACTTTTTTTTGTTGAAATTCCGGTTCAAAATGATTAAAGGTACAGTATACAACACGTTGAGCACGAAACTACCGGTAGGATGCATAAAGAAAGCAGTGGTTGTTGGAAGTTTCATATTTCGAAATTCGGCCACATTGTGTTTCGAACCTGGATTGCAGGCGAACGAGGCAACAAATTGAAGCAAACCGAACGTTGAGCTACTCATAATTACACTGATAATCAAAAATAAATGAAACATTCGGAATCCGTGACTATGAATTTTATCCGTTCAAAAAAAGTAAGGCTAACCATCACGTTTTTTCGCAAAAAATTGAAAACTTTTTTTTGTTGAAATTCCGGTTCAAAATGATTAAAGGTACAGTATACAACACGTTGAGCACGAAACTACCGGTAGGATGCATAAAGAAAGCAGTGGTTGTTGGAAGTTTCATATTTCGAAATTCGGCCACATTGTGTTTCGAACCTGGATTGCAGGCGAACGAGGCAACAAATTGAAGCAAACCAAACGTTGAACTACTCATAATTACACTGATAATCAAAAATAAATGAAACATTCGGAATCCGTGACTATGAATTTTATCCGTTCAAAAAAAGTAAGGCTAACCATCACGTTTTTTCGCAAAAAATTGAAAACTTTTTTTTGTTGAAATTCCGGTTCAAAATGATTAAAGGTACAGTATACAACACGTTGAGCACGAAACTACCGGTAGGATGCATAAAGAAAGCAGTGGTTGTTGGAAGTTTCATATTTCGAAATTCGGGCACATTGTGTTTCGAACCTGGATTGCAGGCGAACGAGGCAACAAATTGAAGCAAACCAAACGTTGAGCTACTCATAATTACACTGATAATCAAAAATAAATGAAACATTCGGAATCCGTGACTATGAATTTTATCCGTTCAAAAAAAGTAAGATCACGTTTTTTCGCAAAAAATTGAAAACTTTTTTTTGTTGAAATTCCGGTTCAAAATGATTAAAGGTACAGTATACAACACGTTGAGCACGAAACTACCGCTAGGATGCATAAAGAAAGCAGTGGTTGTTGGAAGTTTCATATTTCGAAATTCGGCCACATTGTGTTTCGAACCTGGATTGCAGGCGAACGAGGCAACAAATTGAAGCAAACCAAACGTTGAGCTACTCATAATTACACTGATAATCAAAAATAAATGAAACATTCGGAATCCGTGACAATGAATTTTATCCGTTCAAAAAAAGTAAGGCTAACCATCACGTTTTTTCGCAAAAAATTGAAAACTTTTTTTTGTTGAAATTCCGGTTCAAAATGATTAAAGGTACAGTATACAACACGTTGAGCACGAAACTACCGCTAGGATGCATAAAGAAAGCAGTGGTTGTTGGAAGTTTCATATTTCGAAATTCGGCCACATTGTGTTTCGAACCTGGATTGCAGGCGAACGAGGCAACAAATTGAAGCAAACCGAACGTTGAGCTACTCATAATTACACTGATAATCAAAAATAAATGAAACATTCGGAATCCGTGACTATGAATTTTATCCGTTCAAAAAAAGTAAGGCTAACCATCACGTTTTTTCGCAAAAAATTGAAAACTTTTTTTGTTGAAATTCCGGTTCAAAATGATTAAAGGTACAGTATACAACACGTTGAGCATGAAACTACCGCTAGGATGCAAAAAGAAAGCAGTGGTTGTTGGAAGTTTCATATTTCGAAATTCGGCCACATTGTGCTTCGAGCCTGGATTGCAGGCGAACGAGGCAACAAATTGAAGCAAACCAAACGTTGAACAACTCATAATTACACTGATAATCAAAAATAAATGAAACATTCGGAATCCGTGACTACGAATTTTATCCGTTCAAAAAAAGTAAGGCTAACCATCACGTTTTTTCGCAAAAAATTGAAAACTTTTTTTTGTTGAAATTCCGGTTCAAAATGATTAAAGGTACAGTATACAACACGTTGAGCATGAAACTACCGCTAGGATGCATAAAGAAAGCAGTGGTTGTTGGAAGTTTCATATTTCGAAATTCGGCCACATTGTGCTTCGAGCCTGGATTGCAGGCGAACGAGGCAACAAATTGAAGCAAACCAAACGTTGAACAACTCATAATTACACTGATAATCAAAAATAAATGAAACATTCGGAATCCGTGACTACGAATTTTATCCGTTCAAAAAAAGTAAGGCTAACCATCACGTTTTTTCGCAAAAAATTGAAAACTTTTTTTTGTTGAAATTCCGGTTCAAAATGATTAAAGGTACAGTATACAACACGTTGAGCATGAAACTACCGCTAGGATGCATAAAGAAAGCAGTGGTTGTTGGAAGTTTCATATTTCGAAATTCGGCCACATTGTGTTTCGAACCTGGATTGCAGGCGAACGAGGCAACAAATTGAAGCAAACCAAACGTTGAACAACTCATAATTACACTGATAATCAAAAATAAATGAAACATTCGGAATCCGTGACTATGAATTTTATCCGTTCAAAAAAAGTAAGGCTAACCATCACGTTTTTTCGCAAAAAATTGAAAACTTTTTTTTGTTGAAATTCCGGTTCAAAATGATTAAAGGTACAGTATACAACACGTTGAGCACGAAACTACCGCTAGGATGCATAAAGAAAGCAGTGGTTGTTGGAAGTTTCATATTTCGAAATTCGGCCACATTGTGCTTCGAGCCTGGATTGCAGGCGAACGAGGCAACAAATTGAAGCAAACCAAACGTTGAACAACTCATAATTACACTGATAATCAAAAATAAATGAAACATTCGGAATCCGTGACTATGAATTTTATCCGTTCAAAAAAAGTAAGGCTAACCATCACGTTTTTTCGCAAAAAATTGAAAACTTTTTTTGTTGAAATTCCGGTTCAAAATGATTAAAGGTACAGTATACAACACGTTGAGCACGAAACTACCGCTAGGATGCATAAAGAAAGCAGTGGTTGTTGGAAGTTTCATATTTCGAAATTCGGCCACATTGTGTTTCGAACCTGGATTGCAGGCGAACGAGGCAACAAATTGAAGCAAACCGAACGTTGAGCTACTCATAATTACACTGATAATCAAAAATAAATGAAACATTCGGAATCCGTGACTATGAATTTTATCCGTTCAAAAAAAGTAAGGCTAACCATCACGTTTTTTCGCAAAAAATTGAAAACTTTTTTTTGTTGAAATTCCGGTTCAAAATGATTAAAGGTACAGTATACAACACGTTGAGCACGAAACTACCGGTAGGATGCATAAAGAAAGCAGTGGTTGTTGGAAGTTTCATATTTCGAAATTCGGCCACATTGTGTTTCGAACCTGGATTGCAGGCGAACGAGGCAACAAATTGAAGCAAACCGAACGTTGAGCTACTCATAATTACACTGATAATCAAAAATAAATGAAACATTCGGAATCCGTGACTATGAATTTTATCCGTTCAAAAAAAGTAAGGCTAACCATCACGTTTTTTCGCAAAAAATTGAAAACTTTTTTTTGTTGAAATTCCGGTTCAAAATGATTAAAGGTACAGTATACAACACGTTGAGCACGAAACTACCGGTAGGATGCATAAAGAAAGCAGTGGTTGTTGGAAGTTTCATATTTCGAAATTCGGCCACATTGTGTTTCGAACCTGGATTGCAGGAGAACGAGGCAACAAATTGAAGCAAACCGAACGTTGAGCTACTCATAATTACACTGATAATCAAAAATAAATGAAACATTCGGAATCCGTGACTATGAATTTTATCCGTTCAAAAAAAGTAAGGCTAGCCATCACGTTTTTTTGCAAAAAATTGAAAACTTTTTTTTGTTGAAATTCCGGTTCAAAATGATTAAAGGTACAGTATACAACACGTTGAGCACGAAACTACCGGTAGGATGCATAAAGAAAGCAGTGGTTGTTGGAAGTTTCATATTTCGAAATTCGGGCACATTGTGTTTCGAACCTGGATTGCAGGCGAACGAGGCAACAAATTGAAGCAAACCAAACGTTGAGCTACTCATAATTACACTGATAATCAAAAATAAATGAAACATTCGGAATCCGTGACTATGAATTTTATCCGTTCAAAAAAAGTAAGATCACGTTTTTTCGCAAAAAATTGAAAACTTTTTTTTGTTGAAATTCCGGTTCAAAATGATTAAAGGTACAGTATACAACACGTTGAGCACGAAACTACCGCTAGGATGCAAAAAGAAAGCAGTGGTTGTTGGAAGTTTCATATTTCGAAATTCGGCCACATTGTGTTTCGAACCTGGATTGCAGGCGAACGAGGCAACAAATTGAAGCAAACCAAACGTTGAGCTACTCATAATTACACTGATAATCAAAAATAAATGAAACATTCGGAATCCGTGACTATGAATTTTATCCGTTCAAAAAAAGTAAGGCTAGCCATCACGTTTTTTCGCAAAAAATTGAAAACTTTTTTTTGTTGAAATTCCGGTTCAAAATGATTAAAGGTACAGTATACAACACGTTGAGCACGAAACTACCGCTAGGATGCATAAAGAAAGCAGTGGTTGTTGGAAGTTTCATATTTCGAAATTCGGCCACATTGTGTTTCGAACCTGGATTGCAGGCGAACGAGGCAACAAATTGAAGCAAACCGAACGTTGAGCTACTCATAATTACACTGATAATCAAAAATAAATGAAACATTCGGAATCCGTGACTATGAATTTTATCCGTTCAAAAAAAGTAAGGCTAACCATCACGTTTTTTCGCAAAAAATTGAAAACTTTTTTTGTTGAAATTCCGGTTCAAAATGATTAAAGGTACAGTATACAACACGTTGAGCATGAAACTACCGCTAGGATGCAAAAAGAAAGCAGTGGTTGTTGGAAGTTTCATATTTCGAAATTCGGCCACATTGTGCTTCGAGCCTGGATTGCAGGCGAACGAGGCAACAAATTGAAGCAAACCAAACGTTGAACAACTCATAATTACACTGATAATCAAAAATAAATGAAACATTCGGAATCCGTGACTACGAATTTTATCCGTTCAAAAAAAGTAAGGCTAACCATCACGTTTTTTCGCAAAAAATTGAAAACTTTTTTTTGTTGAAATTCCGGTTCAAAATGATTAAAGGTACAGTATACAACACGTTGAGCATGAAACTACCGCTAGGATGCATAAAGAAAGCAGTGGTTGTTGGAAGTTTCATATTTCGAAATTCGGCCACATTGTGCTTCGAGCCTGGATTGCAGGCGAACGAGGCAACAAATTGAAGCAAACCGAACGTTGAGCTACTCATAATTACACTGATAATCAAAAATAAATGAAACATTCGGAATCCGTGACTACGAATTTTATCCGTTCAAAAAAAGTAAGGCTAACCATCACGTTTTTTCGCAAAAAATTGAAAACTTTTTTTTGTTGAAATTCCGGTTCAAAATGATTAAAGGTACAGTATACAACACGTTGAGCATGAAACTACCGCTAGGATGCATAAAGAAAGCAGTGGTTGTTGGAAGTTTCATATTTCGAAATTCGGCCACATTGTGTTTCGAACCTGGATTGCAGGCGAACGAGGCAACAAATTGAAGCAAACCAAACGTTGAACAACTCATAATTACACTGATAATCAAAAATAAATGAAACATTCGGAATCCGTGACTATGAATTTTATCCGTTCAAAAAAAGTAAGGCTAACCATCACGTTTTTTCGCAAAAAATTGAAAACTTTTTTTGTTGAAATTCCGGTTCAAAATGATTAAAGGTACAGTATACAACACGTTGAGCATGAAACTACCGCTAGGATGCAAAAAGAAAGCAGTGGTTGTTGGAAGTTTCATATTTCGAAATTCGGCCACATTGTGCTTCGAGCCTGGATTGCAGGCGAACGAGGCAACAAATTGAAGCAAACCAAACGTTGAACAACTCATAATTACACTGATAATCAAAAATAAATGAAACATTCGGAATCCGTGACTATGAATTTTATCCGTTCAAAAAAAGTAAGGCTAACCATCACGTTTTTTCGCAAAAAATTGAAAACTTTTTTTGTTGAAATTCCGGTTCAAAATGATTAAAGGTACAGTATACAACACGTTGAGCATGAAACTACCGCTAGGATGCAAAAAGAAAGCAGTGGTTGTTGGAAGTTTCATATTTCGAAATTCGGCCACATTGTGCTTCGAGCCTGGATTGCAGGCGAACGAGGCAACAAATTGAAGCAAACCAAACGTTGAACAACTCATAATTACACTGATAATCAAAAATAAATGAAACATTCGGAATCCGTGACTATGAATTTTATCCGTTCAAAAAAAGTAAGGCTAACCATCACGTTTTTTCGCAAAAAATTGAAAACTTTTTTTGTTGAAATTCCGGTTCAAAATGATTAAAGGTACAGTATACAACACGTTGAGCATGAAACTACCGCTAGGATGCATAAAGAAAGCAGTGGTTGTTGGAAGTTTCATATTTCGAAATTCGGCCACATTGTGCTTCGAGCCTGGATTGCAGGCGAACGAGGCAACAAATTGAAGCAAACCAAACGTTGAACAACTCATAATTACACTGATAATCAAAAATAAATGAAACATTCGGAATCCGTGACTATGAATTTTATCCGTTCAAAAAAAGTAAGGCTAACCATCACGTTTTTTCGCAAAAAATTGAAAACTTTTTTTGTTGAAATTCCGGTTCAAAATGATTAAAGGTACAGTATACAACACGTTGAGCATGAAACTACCGCTAGGATGCAAAACGAAAGCAGTGGTTGTTGGAAGTTTCATATTTCGAAATTCGGCCACATTGTGCTTCGAGCCTGGATTGCAGGCGAACGAGGCAACAAATTGAAGCAAACCAAACGTTGAACAACTCATAATTACACTGATAATCAAAAATAAATGAAACATTCGGAATCCGTGACTACGAATTTTATCCGTTCAAAAAAAGTAAGGCTAACCATCACGTTTTTTCGCAAAAAATTGAAAACTTTTTTTTGTTGAAATTCCGGTTCAAAATGATTAAAGGTACAGTATACAACACGTTGAGCATGAAACTACCGCTAGGATGCATAAAGAAAGCAGTGGTTGTTGGAAGTTTCATATTTCGAAATTCGGCCACATTGTGTTTCGAACCTGGATTGCAGGCGAACGAGGCAACAAATTGAAGCAAACCAAACGTTGAACAACTCATAATTACACTGATAATCAAAAATAAATGAAACATTCGGAATCCGTGACTATGAATTTTATCCGTTCAAAAAAAGTAAGGCTAACCATCACGTTTTTTCGCAAAAAATTGAAAACTTTTTTTGTTGAAATTCCGGTTCAAAATGATTAAAGGTACAGTATACAACACGTTGAGCATGAAACTACCGCTAGGATGCAAAACGAAAGCAGTGGTTGTTGGAAGTTTCATATTTCGAAATTCGGCCACATTGTGCTTCGAGCCTGGATTGCAGGCGAACGAGGCAACAAATTGAAGCAAACCAAACGTTGAACAACTCATAATTACACTGATAATCAAAAATAAATGAAACATTCGGAATCCGTGACTATGAATTTTATCCGTTCAAAAAAAGTAAGGCTAACCATCACGTTTTTTCGCAAAAAATTGAAAATTTTTTTTGTTGAAATTCCGGTTCAAAATGATTAAAGGTACAGTATACAACACGTTGAGCATGAAACTACCGCTAGGATGCAAAAAGAAAGCAGTGGTTGTTGGAAGTTTCATATTTCGAAATTCGGCCACATTGTGCTTCGAGCCTGGATTGCAGGCGAACGAGGCAACAAATTGAAGCAAACCAAACGTTGAACAACTCATAATTACACTGATAATCAAAAATAAATGAAACATTCGGAATCCGTGACTACGAATTTTATCCGTTCAAAAAAAGTAAGGCTAACATCACGTTTTTTCGCAAAAAATTGAAAACTTTTTTTTGTTGAAATTCCGGTTCAAAATGATTAAAGGTACAGTATACAACACGTTGAGCATGAAACTACCGCTAGGATGCATAAAGAAAGCAGTGGTTGTTGGAAGTTTCATATTTCGAAATTCGGCCACATTGTGTTTCGAACCTGGATTGCAGGCGAACGAGGCAACAAATTGAAGCAAACCAAACGTTGAACAACTCATAATTACACTGATAATCAAAAATAAATGAAACATTCGGAATCCGTGACTATGAATTTTATCCGTTCAAAAAAAGTAAGGCTAACCATCACGTTTTTTCGCAAAAAATTGAAAACTTTTTTTTGTTGAAATTCCGGTTTAAAATGATTAAAGGTACAGTATACAACACGTTGAGCATGAAACTACCGCTAGGATGCAAAAAGAAAGCAGTGGTTGTTGGAAGTTTCATATTTCGAAATTCGGGCACATTGTGCTTCGAGCCTGGATTGCAGGCGAACGAGGCAACAAATTGAAGCAAACCAAACGTTGAACAACTCATAATTACACTGATAATCAAAAATAAATGAAACATTCGGAATCCGTGACTATGAATTTTATCCGTTCAAAAAAAGTAAGGCTAACCATCACGTTTTTTTGCAAAAAATTGAAAACTTTTTTTTGTTGAAATTCCGGTTCAAAATGATTAAAGGTACAGTATACAACACGTTGAGCACGAAACTACCGGTAGGATGCATAAAGAAAGCAGTGGTTGTTGGAAGTTTCATATTTCGAAATTCGGGCACATTGTGTTTCGAACCTGGATTGCAGGCGAACGAGGCAACAAATTGAAGCAAACCAAACGTTGAGCTACTCATAATTACACTGATAATCAAAAATAAATGAAACATTCGGAATCCGTGACTATGAATTTTATCCGTTCAAAAAAAGTAAGATCACGTTTTTTCGCAAAAAATTGAAAACTTTTTTTTGTTGAAATTCCGGTTCAAAATGATTAAAGGTACAGTATACAACACGTTGAGCACGAAACTACCGCTAGGATGCAAAAAGAAAGCAGTGGTTGTTGGAAGTTTCATATTTCGAAATTCGGCCACATTGTGTTTCGAACCTGGATTGCAGGCGAACGAGGCAACAAATTGAAGCAAACCAAACGTTGAGCTACTCATAATTACACTGATAATCAAAAATAAATGAAACATTCGGAATCCGTGACAATGAATTTTATCCGTTCAAAAAAAGTAAGGCTAACCATCACGTTTTTTCGCAAAAAATTGAAAACTTTTTTTGTTGAAATTCCGGTTCAAAATGATTAAAGGTACAGTATACAACACGTTGAGCACGAAACTACCGCTAGGATGCAAAAAGAAAGCAGTGGTTGTTGGAAGTTTCATATTTCGAAATTCGGCCACATTGTGCTTCGAGCCTGGATTGCAGGCGAACGAGGCAACAAATTGAAGCAAACCAAACGTTGAACAACTCATAATTACACTGATAATCAAAAATAAATGAAACATTCGGAATCCGTGACTACGAATTTTATCCGTTCAAAAAAAGTAAGGCTAACCATCACGTTTTTTCGCAAAAAATTGAAAACTTTTTTTTGTTGAAATTCCGGTTCAAAATGATTAAAGGTACAGTATACAACACGTTGAGCATGAAACTACCGCTAGGATGCATAAAGAAAGCAGTGGTTGTTGGAAGTTTCATATTTCGAAATTCGGCCACATTGTGCTTCGAGCCTGGATTGCAGGCGAACGAGGCAACAAATTGAAGCAAACCAAACGTTGAACAACTCATAATTACACTGATAATCAAAAATAAATGAAACATTCGGAATCCGTGACTATGAATTTTATCCGTTCAAAAAAAGTAAGGCTAACCATCACGTTTTTTCGCAAAAAATTGAAAACTTTTTTTGTTGAAATTCCGGTTCAAAATGATTAAAGGTACAGTATACAACACGTTGAGCATGAAACTACCGCTAGGATGCAAAACGAAAGCAGTGGTTGTTGGAAGTTTCATATTTCGAAATTCGGCCACATTGTGCTTCGAGCCTGGATTGCAGGCGAACGAGGCAACAAATTGAAGCAAACCAAACGTTGAACAACTCATAATTACACTGATAATCAAAAATAAATGAAACATTCGGAATCCGTGACTACGAATTTTATCCGTTCAAAAAAAGTAAGGCTAACCATCACGTTTTTTCGCAAAAAATTGAAAACTTTTTTTTGTTGAAATTCCGGTTCAAAATGATTAAAGGTACAGTATACAACACGTTGAGCATGAAACTACCGCTAGGATGCATAAAGAAAGCAGTGGTTGTTGGAAGTTTCATATTTCGAAATTCGGCCACATTGTGTTTCGAACCTGGATTGCAGGCGAACGAGGCAACAAATTGAAGCAAACCAAACGTTGAACAACTCATAATTACACTGATAATCAAAAATAAATGAAACATTCGGAATCCGTGACTATGAATTTTATCCGTTCAAAAAAAGTAAGGCTAACCATCACGTTTTTTCGCAAAAAATTGAAAACTTTTTTTGTTGAAATTCCGGTTCAAAATGATTAAAGGTACAGTATACAACACGTTGAGCATGAAACTACCGCTAGGATGCAAAACGAAAGCAGTGGTTGTTGGAAGTTTCATATTTCGAAATTCGGCCACATTGTGCTTCGAGCCTGGATTGCAGGCGAACGAGGCAACAAATTGAAGCAAACCAAACGTTGAACAACTCATAATTACACTGATAATCAAAAATAAATGAAACATTCGGAATCCGTGACTATGAATTTTATCCGTTCAAAAAAAGTAAGGCTAACCATCACGTTTTTTCGCAAAAAATTGAAAACTTTTTTTGTTGAAATTCCGGTTCAAAATGATTAAAGGTACAGTATACAACACGTTGAGCATGAAACTACCGCTAGGATGCAAAAAGAAAGCAGTGGTTGTTGGAAGTTTCATATTTCGAAATTCGGCCACATTGTGCTTCGAGCCTGGATTGCAGGCGAACGAGGCAACAAATTGAAGCAAACCAAACGTTGAACAACTCATAATTACACTGATAATCAAAAATAAATGAAACATTCGGAATCCGTGACTATGAATTTTATCCGTTCAAAAAAAGTAAGGCTAACCATCACGTTTTTTCGCAAAAAATTGAAAATTTTTTTTGTTGAAATTCCGGTTCAAAATGATTAAAGGTACAGTATACAACACGTTGAGCATGAAACTACCGCTAGGATGCAAAAAGAAAGCAGTGGTTGTTGGAAGTTTCATATTTCGAAATTCGGCCACATTGTGCTTCGAGCCTGGATTGCAGGCGAACGAGGCAACAAATTGAAGCAAACCAAACGTTGAACAACTCATAATTACACTGATAATCAAAAATAAATGAAACATTCGGAATCCGTGACTACGAATTTTATCCGTTCAAAAAAAGTAAGGCTAACATCACGTTTTTTCGCAAAAAATTGAAAACTTTTTTTTGTTGAAATTCCGGTTCAAAATGATTAAAGGTACAGTATACAACACGTTGAGCATGAAACTACCGCTAGGATGCATAAAGAAAGCAGTGGTTGTTGGAAGTTTCATATTTCGAAATTCGGCCACATTGTGTTTCGAACCTGGATTGCAGGCGAACGAGGCAACAAATTGAAGCAAACCAAACGTTGAACAACTCATAATTACACTGATAATCAAAAATAAATGAAACATTCGGAATCCGTGACTATGAATTTTATCCGTTCAAAAAAAGTAAGGCTAACCATCACGTTTTTTCGCAAAAAATTGAAAACTTTTTTTTGTTGAAATTCCGGTTTAAAATGATTAAAGGTACAGTATACAACACGTTGAGCATGAAACTACCGCTAGGATGCAAAAAGAAAGCAGTGGTTGTTGGAAGTTTCATATTTCGAAATTCGGGCACATTGTGTTTCGAACCTGGATTGCAGGCGAACGAGGCAACAAATTGAAGCAAACCAAACGTTGAGCTACTCATAATTACACTGATAATCAAAAATAAATGAAACATTCGGAATCCGTGACTATGAATTTTATCCGTTCAAAAAAAGTAAGGCTAACCATCACGTTTTTTTGCAAAAAATTGAAAACTTTTTTTTGTTGAAATTCCGGTTCAAAATGATTAAAGGTACAGTATACAACACGTTGAGCACGAAACTACCGGTAGGATGCATAAAGAAAGCAGTGGTTGTTGGAAGTTTCATATTTCGAAATTCGGGCACATTGTGTTTCGAACCTGGATTGCAGGCGAACGAGGCAACAAATTGAAGCAAACCAAACGTTGAGCTACTCATAATTACACTGATAATCAAAAATAAATGAAACATTCGGAATCCGTGACTATGAATTTTATCCGTTCAAAAAAAGTAAGGCTAACCATCACGTTTTTTCGCAAAAAATTGAAAACTTTTTTTTGTTGAAATTCCGGTTCAAAATGATTAAAGGTACAGTATACAACACGTTGAGCACGAAACTACCGCTAGGATGCAAAAAGAAAGCAGTGGTTGTTGGAAGTTTCATATTTCGAAATTCGGCCACATTGTGTTTCGAACCTGGATTGCAGGCGAACGAGGCAACAAATTGAAGCAAACCAAACGTTGAGCTACTCATAATTACACTGATAATCAAAAATAAATGAAACATTCGGAATCCGTGACAATGAATTTTATCCGTTCAAAAAAAGTAAGGCTAACCATCACGTTTTTTCGCAAAAAATTGAAAACTTTTTTTTGTTGAAATTCCGGTTCAAAATGATTAAAGGTACAGTATACAACACGTTGAGCATGAAACTACCGCTAGGATGCATAAAGAAAGCAGTGGTTGTTGGAAGTTTCATATTTCGAAATTCGGCCACATTGTGTTTCGAACCTGGATTGCAGGCGAACGAGGCAACAAATTGAAGCAAACCGAACGTTGAGCTACTCATAATTACACTGATAATCAAAAATAAATGAAACATTCGGAATCCGTGACTATGAATTTTATCCGTTCAAAAAAAGTAAGGCTCATCACGTTTTTTCGCAAAAAATTGAAAACTTTTTTTGTTGAAATTCCGGTTCAAAATGATTAAAGGTACAGTATACAACACGTTGAGCATGAAACTACCGCTAGGATGCAAAAAGAAAGCAGTGGTTGTTGGAAGTTTCATATTTCGAAATTCGGCCACATTGTGCTTCGAGCCTGGATTGCAGGCGAACGAGGCAACAAATTGAAGCAAACCAAACGTTGAACAACTCATAATTACACTGATAATCAAAAATAAATGAAACATTCGGAATCCGTGACTACGAATTTTATCCGTTCAAAAAAAGTAAGGCTAACCATCACGTTTTTTCGCAAAAAATTGAAAACTTTTTTTTGTTGAAATTCCGGTTCAAAATGATTAAAGGTACAGTATACAACACGTTGAGCATGAAACTACCGCTAGGATGCATAAAGAAAGCAGTGGTTGTTGGAAGTTTCATATTTCGAAATTCGGGCACATTGTGTTTCGAACCTGGATTGCAGGCGAACGAGGCAACAAATTGAAGCAAACCAAACGTTGAACAACTCATAATTACACTGATAATCAAAAATAAATGAAACATTCGGAATCCGTGACTATGAATTTTATCCGTTCAAAAAAAGTAAGGCTAACCATCACGTTTTTTCGCAAAAAATTGAAAACTTTTTTTGTTGAAATTCCGGTTCAAAATGATTAAAGGTACAGTATACAACACGTTGAGCATGAAACTACCGCTAGGATGCAAAAAGAAAGCAGTGGTTGTTGGAAGTTTCATATTTCGAAATTCGGCCACATTGTGTTTCGAACCTGGATTGCAGGCGAACGAGGCAACAAATTGAAGCAAACCAAACGTTGAACAACTCATAATTACACTGATAATCAAAAATAAATGAAACATTCGGAATCCGTGACTATGAATTTTATCCGTTCAAAAAAAGTAAGGCTAACCATCACGTTTTTTCGCAAAAAATTGAAAACTTTTTTTGTTGAAATTCCGGTTCAAAATGATTAAAGGTACAGTATACAACACGTTGAGCATGAAACTACCGCTAGGATGCAAAAAGAAAGCAGTGGTTGTTGGAAGTTTCATATTTCGAAATTCGGCCACATTGTGCTTCGAGCCTGGATTACAGGCGAACGAGGCAACAAATTGAAGCAAACCAAACGTTGAACAACTCATAATTACACTGATAATCAAAAATAAATGAAACATTCGGAATCCGTGACTACGAATTTTATCCGTTCAAAAAAGTAAGGCTAACCATCACGTTTTTTCGCAAAAAATTGAAAACTTTTTTTTGTTGAAATTCCGGTTCAAAATGATTAAAGGTACAGTATACAACACGTTGAGCATGAAACTACCGCTAGGATGCATAAAGAAAGCAGTGGTTGTTGGAAGTTTCATATTTCGAAATTCGGCCACATTGTGTTTCGAACCTGGATTGCAGGCGAACGAGGCAACAAATTGAAGCAAACCAAACGTTGAACAACTCATAATTACACTGATAATCAAAAATAAATGAAACATTCGGAATCCGTGACTACGAATTTTATCCGTTCAAAAAAAGTAAGGCTAACCATCACGTTTTTTCGCAAAAAATTGAAAACTTTTTTTTGTTGAAATTCCGGTTCAAAATGATTAAAGGTACAGTATACAACACGTTGAGCATGAAACTACCGCTAGGATGCATAAAGAAAGCAGTGGTTGTTGGAAGTTTCATATTTCGAAATTCGGCCACATTGTGCTTCGAGCCTGGATTGCAGGCGAACGAGGCAACAAATTGAAGCAAACCGAACGTTGAGCTACTCATAATTACACTGATAATCAAAAATAAATGAAACATTCGGAATCCGTGACTATGAATTTTATCCGTTCAAAAAAAGTAAGGCTAACCATCACGTTTTTTCGCAAAAAATTGAAAACTTTTTTTGTTGAAATTCCGGTTCAAAATGATTAAAGGTACAGTATACAACACGTTGAGCATGAAACTACCGCTAGGATGCAAAAAGAAAGCAGTGGTTGTTGGAAGTTTCATATTTCGAAATTCGGCCACATTGTGCTTCGAGCCTGGATTGCAGGCGAACGAGGCAACAAATTGAAGCAAACCAAACGTTGAACAACTCATAATTACACTGATAATCAAAAATAAATGAAACATTCGGAATCCGTGACTACGAATTTTATCCGTTCAAAAAAGTAAGGCTAACCATCACGTTTTTTCGCAAAAAATTGAAAACTTTTTTTTGTTGAAATTCCGGTTCAAAATGATTAAAGGTACAGTATACAACACGTTGAGCATGAAACTACCGCTAGGATGCATAAAGAAAGCAGTGGTTGTTGGAAGTTTCATATTTCGAAATTCGGCCACATTGTGTTTCGAACCTGGATTGCAGGCGAACGAGGCAACAAATTGAAGCAAACCAAACGTTGAACAACTCATAATTACACTGATAATCAAAAATAAATGAAACATTCGGAATCCGTGACTATGAATTTTATCCGTTCAAAAAAAGTAAGGCTAACCATCACGTTTTTTCGCAAAAAATTGAAAACTTTTTTTGTTGAAATTCCGGTTCAAAATGATTAAAGGTACAGTATACAACACGTTGAGCATGAAACTACCGCTAGGATGCAAAAAGAAAGCAGTGGTTGTTGGAAGTTTCATATTTCGAAATTCGGCCACATTGTGCTTCGAGCCTGGATTGCAGGCGAACGAGGCAACAAATTGAAGCAAACCAAACGTTGAACAACTCATAATTACACTGATAATCAAAAATAAATGAAACATTCGGAATCCGTGACTACGAATTTTATCCGTTCAAAAAAGTAAGGCTAACCATCACGTTTTTTCGCAAAAAATTGAAAACTTTTTTTTGTTGAAATTCCGGTTCAAAATGATTAAAGGTACAGTATACAACACGTTGAGCATGAAACTACCGCTAGGATGCATAAAGAAAGCAGTGGTTGTTGGAAGTTTCATATTTCGAAATTCGGCCACATTGTGTTTCGAACCTGGATTGCAGGCGAACGAGGCAACAAATTGAAGCAAACCAAACGTTGAACAACTCATAATTACACTGATAATCAAAAATAAATGAAACATTCGGAATCCGTGACTATGAATTTTATCCGTTCAAAAAAAGTAAGGCTAACCATCACGTTTTTTCGCAAAAAATTGAAAACTTTTTTTTGTTGAAATTCCGGTTTAAAATGATTAAAGGTACAGTATACAACACGTTGAGCATGAAACTACCGCTAGGATGCAAAAAGAAAGCAGTGGTTGTTGGAAGTTTCATATTTCGAAATTCGGCCACATTGTGCTTCGAGCCTGGATTGCAGGCGAACGAGGCAACAAATTGAAGCAAACCAAACGTTGAACAACTCATAATTACACTGATAATCAAAAATAAATGAAACATTCGGAATCCGTGACTACGAATTTTATCCGTTCAAAAAAGTAAGGCTAACCATCACGTTTTTTCGCAAAAAATTGAAAACTTTTTTTTGTTGAAATTCCGGTTCAAAATGATTAAAGGTACAGTATACAACACGTTGAGCATGAAACTACCGCTAGGATGCATAAAGAAAGCAGTGGTTGTTGGAAGTTTCATATTTCGAAATTCGGCCACATTGTGTTTCGAACCTGGATTGCAGGCGAACGAGGCAACAAATTGAAGCAAACCAAACGTTGAACAACTCATAATTACACTGATAATCAAAAATAAATGAAACATTCGGAATCCGTGACTATGAATTTTATCCGTTCAAAAAAAGTAAGGCTAACCATCACGTTTTTTCGCAAAAAATTGAAAACTTTTTTTGTTGAAATTCCGGTTCAAAATGATTAAAGGTACAGTATACAACACGTTGAGCATGAAACTACCGCTAGGATGCAAAAAGAAAGCAGTGGTTGTTGGAAGTTTCATATTTCGAAATTCGGCCACATTGTGCTTCGAGCCTGGATTGCAGGCGAACGAGGCAACAAATTGAAGCAAACCAAACGTTGAACAACTCATAATTACACTGATAATCAAAAATAAATGAAACATTCGGAATCCGTGACTACGAATTTTATCCGTTCAAAAAAGTAAGGCTAACCATCACGTTTTTTCGCAAAAAATTGAAAACTTTTTTTTGTTGAAATTCCGGTTCAAAATGATTAAAGGTACAGTATACAACACGTTGAGCATGAAACTACCGCTAGGATGCATAAAGAAAGCAGTGGTTGTTGGAAGTTTCATATTTCGAAATTCGGCCACATTGTGTTTCGAACCTGGATTGCAGGCGAACGAGGCAACAAATTGAAGCAAACCAAACGTTGAACAACTCATAATTACACTGATAATCAAAAATAAATGAAACATTCGGAATCCGTGACTATGAATTTTATCCGTTCAAAAAAAGTAAGGCTAACCATCACGTTTTTTCGCAAAAAATTGAAAACTTTTTTTGTTGAAATTCCGGTTCAAAATGATTAAAGGTACAGTATACAACACGTTGAGCATGAAACTACCGCTAGGATGCAAAAAGAAAGCAGTGGTTGTTGGAAGTTTCATATTTCGAAATTCGGCCACATTGTGCTTCGAGCCTGGATTGCAGGCGAACGAGGCAACAAATTGAAGCAAACCAAACGTTGAACAACTCATAATTACACTGATAATCAAAAATAAATGAAACATTCGGAATCCGTGACTACGAATTTTATCCGTTCAAAAAAGTAAGGCTAACCATCACGTTTTTTCGCAAAAAATTGAAAACTTTTTTTTGTTGAAATTCCGGTTCAAAATGATTAAAGGTACAGTATACAACACGTTGAGCATGAAACTACCGCTAGGATGCATAAAGAAAGCAGTGGTTGTTGGAAGTTTCATATTTCGAAATTCGGCCACATTGTGTTTCGAACCTGGATTGCAGGCGAACGAGGCAACAAATTGAAGCAAACCAAACGTTGAACAACTCATAATTACACTGATAATCAAAAATAAATGAAACATTCGGAATCCGTGACTATGAATTTTATCCGTTCAAAAAAAGTAAGGCTTACGTTTTTTCGCAAAAAATTGAAAACTTTTTTTTGTTGAAATTCCGGTTTAAAATGATTAAAGGTACAGTATACAACACGTTGAGCATGAAACTACCGCTAGGTTGCAAAAAGAAAGCAGTGGTTGTTGGAAGTTTCATATTTCGAAATTCGGCCACATTGTGCTTCGAGCCTGGATTGCAGGCGAACGAGGCAACAAATTGAAGCAAACCAAACGTTGAACAACTCATAATTACACTGATAATCAAAAATAAATGAAACATTCGGAATCCGTGACTACGAATTTTATCCGTTCAAAAAAAGTAAGGCTAACCATCACGTTTTTTCGCAAAAAATTGAAAACTTTTTTTGTTGAAATTCCGGTTCAAAATGATTAAAGGTACAGTATACAACACGTTGAGCACGAAACTACCGCTAGGATGCATAAAGAAAGCAGTGGTTGTTGGAAGTTTCATATTTCGAAATTCGGCCACATTGTGTTTCGAACCTGGATTGCAGGCGAACGAGGCAACAAATTGAAGCAAACCAAACGTTGAGCTACTCATAATTACACTGATAATCAAAAATAAATGAAACATTCGGAATCCGTGACTATGAATTTTATCCGTTCAAAAAAAGTAAGGCTAACCATCACGTTTTTTCGCAAAAAATTGAAAACTTTTTTTGTTGAAATTCCGGTTCAAAATGATTAAAGGTACAGTATACAACACGTTGAGCATGAAACTACCGCTAGGATGCAAAAAGAAAGCAGTGGTTGTTGGAAGTTTCATATTTCGAAATTCGGCCACATTGTGCTTCGAGCCTGGATTGCAGGCGAACGAGGCAACAAATTGAAGCAAACCGAACGTTGAGCTACTCATAATTACACTGATAATCAAAAATAAATGAAACATTCGGAATCCGTGACTATGAATTTTATCCGTTCAAAAAAAGTAAGGCTAACCATCACGTTTTTTCGCAAAAAATTGAAAACTTTTTTTTGTTGAAATTCCGGTTCAAAATGATTAAAGGTACAGTATACAACACGTTGAGCACGAAACTACCGGTAGGATGCATAAAGAAAGCAGTGGTTGTTGGAAGTTTCATATTTCGAAATTCGGCCACATTGTGTTTCGAACCTGGATTGCAGGCGAACGAGGCAACAAATTGAAGCAAACCGAACGTTGAGCTACTCATAATTACACTGATAATCAAAAATAAATGAAACATTCGGAATCCGTGACTATGAATTTTATCCGTTCAAAAAAAGTAAGGCTAACCATCACGTTTTTTCGCAAAAAATTGAAAACTTTTTTTTGTTGAAATTCCGGTTCAAAATGATTAAAGGTACAGTATACAACACGTTGAGCACGAAACTACCGGTAGGATGCATAAAGAAAGCAGTGGTTGTTGGAAGTTTCATATTTCGAAATTCGGCCACATTGTGTTTCGAACCTGGATTGCAGGCGAACGAGGCAACAAACTGAAGCAAACCGAACGTTGAACAACTCATAATTACACTGATAATCAAAAATAAATGAAACATTCGGAATCCGTGACTACGAATTTTATCCGTTCAAAAAAAGTAAGGCTAACCATCACGTTTTTTCGCAAAAAATTGCAAACTTTTTTTTGTTGAAATTCCGGTTCAAAATGATTAAAGGTACAGTATACAACACGTTGAGCATGAAACTACCGCTAGGATGCATAAAGAAAGCAGTGGTTGTTGGAAGTTTCATATTTCGAAATTCGGCCACATTGTGCTTCGAGCCTGGATTGCAGGCGAACGAGGCAACAAATTGAAGCAAACCAAACGTTGAACAACTCATAATTACACTGATAATCAAAAATAAATGAAACATTCGGAATCCGTGACTACGAATTTTATCCGTTCAAAAAAAGTAAGGCTAACCATCACGTTTTTTCGCAAAAAATTGAAAACTTTTTTTTGTTGAAATTCCGGTTCAAAATGATTAAAGGTACAGTATACAACACGTTGAGCACGAAACTACCGCTAGGATGCATAAAGAAAGCAGTGGTTGTTGGAAGTTTCATATTTCGAAATTCGGCCACATTGTGCTTCGAGCCTGGATTGCAGGCGAACGAGGCAACAAATTGAAGCAAACCAAACGTTGAACAACTCATAATTACACTGATAATCAAAAATAAATGAAACATTCGGAATCCGTGACTATGAATTTTATCCGTTCAAAAAAAGTAAGGCTAACCATCACGTTTTTTCGCAAAAAATTGAAAACTTTTTTTTGTTGAAATTCCGGTTCAAAATGATTAAAGGTACAGTATACAACACGTTGAGCACGAAACTACCGCTAGGATGCATAAAGAAAGCAGTGGTTGTTGGAAGTTTCATATTTCGAAATTCGGCCACATTGTGCTTCGAGCCTGGATTGCAGGCGAACGAGGCAACAAATTGAAGCAAACCAAACGTTGAACAACTCATAATTACACTGATAATCAAAAATAAATGAAACATTCGGAATCCGTGACTATGAATTTTATCCGTTCAAAAAAAGTAAGGCTAACCATCACGTTTTTTCGCAAAAAATTGAAAACTTTTTTTGTTGAAATTCCGGTTCAAAATGATTAAAGGTACAGTATACAACACGTTGAGCATGAAACTACCGCTAGGATGCAAAAAGAAAGCAGTGGTTGTTGGAAGTTTCATATTTCGAAATTCGGCCACATTGTGCTTCGAGCCTGGATTGCAGGCGAACGAGGCAACAAATTGAAGCAAACCAAACGTTGAACAACTCATAATTACACTGATAATCAAAAATAAATGAAACATTCGGAATCCGTGACTACGAATTTTATCCGTTCAAAAAAAGTAAGGCTAACCATCACGTTTTTTCGCAAAAAATTGAAAACTTTTTTTTGTTGAAATTCCGGTTCAAAATGATTAAAGGTACAGTATACAACACGTTGAGCACGAAACTACCGCTAGGATGCATAAAGAAAGCAGTGGTTGTTGGAAGTTTCATATTTCGAAATTCGGCCACATTGTGCTTCGAGCCTGGATTGCAGGCGAACGAGGCAACAAATTGAAGCAAACCAAACGTTGAACAACTCATAATTACACTGATAATCAAAAATAAATGAAACATTCGGAATCCGTGACTATGAATTTTATCCGTTCAAAAAAAGTAAGGCTAACCATCACGTTTTTTCGCAAAAAATTGAAAACATTTTTTTGTTGAAATTCCGGTTCAAAATGATTAAAGGTACAGTATACAACACGTTGAGCATGAAACTACCGCTAGGATGCAAAAAGAAAGCAGTGGTTGTTGGAAGTTTCATATTTCGAAATTCGGCCACATTGTGTTTCGAACCTGGATTGCAGGCGAACGAGGCAACAAATTGAAGCAAACCAAACGTTGAACAACTCATAATTACACTGATAATCAAAAATAAATGAAACATTCGGAATCCGTGACTATGAATTTTATCCGTTCAAAAAAAGTAAGGCTAACCATCACGTTTTTTCGCAAAAAATTGAAAACTTTTTTTTGTTGAAATTCCGGTTTAAAATGATTAAAGGTACAGTATACAACACGTTGAGCATGAAACTACCGCTAGGATGCAAAAAGAAAGCAGTGGTTGTTGGAAGTTTCATATTTCGAAATTCGGCCACATTGTGTTTCGAACCTGGATTGCAGGCGAACGAGGCAACAAATTGAAGCAAACCAAACGTTGAACAACTCATAATTACACTGATAATCAAAAATAAATGAAACATTCGGAATCCGTGACTATGAATTTTATCCGTTCAAAAAAAGTAAGGCTAACATCACGTTTTTTCGCAAAAAATTGAAAACTTTTTTTTGTTGAAATTCCGGTTCAAAATGATTAAAGGTACAGTATACAACACGTTGAGCACGAAACTACCGCTAGGATGCATAAAGAAAGCAGTGGTTGTTGGAAGTTTCATATTTCGAAATTCGGCCACATTGTGTTTCGAACCTGGATTGCAGGCGAACGAGGCAACAAATTGAAGCAAACCAAACGTTGAACAACTCATAATTACACTGATAATCAAAAATAAATGAAACATTCGGAATCCGTGACTATGAATTTTATCCGTTCAAAAAAAGTAAGGCTAACCATCACGTTTTTTCGCAAAAAATTGAAAACTTTTTTTTGTTGAAATTCCGGTTTAAAATGATTAAAGGTACAGTATACAACACGTTGAGCATGAAACTACCGCTAGGATGCAAAAAGAAAGCAGTGGTTGTTGGAAGTTTCATATTTCGAAATTCGGCCACATTGTGCTTCGAGCCTGGATTGCAGGCGAACGAGGCAACAAATTGAAGCAAACCAAACGTTGAGCTACTCATAATTACACTGATAATCAAAAATAAATGAAACATTCGGAATCCGTGACTATGAATTTTATCCGTTCAAAAAAAGTAAGGCTAACCATCACGTTTTTTCGCAAAAAATTGAAAACTTTTTTTTGTTGAAATTCCGGTTCAAAATGATTAAAGGTACAGTATACAACACGTTGAGCACGAAACTACCGCTAGGATGCATAAAGAAAGCAGTGGTTGTTGGAAGTTTCATATTTCGAAATTCGGCCACATTGTGTTTCGAACCTGGATTGCAGGCGAACGAGGCAACAAATTGAAGCAAACCAAACGTTGAGCTACTCATAATTACACTGATAATCAAAAATAAATGAAACATTCGGAATCCGTGACTATGAATTTTATCCGTTCAAAAAAAGTAAGGCTAACCATCACGTTTTTTCGCAAAAAATTGAAAACTTTTTTTTGTTGAAATTCCGGTTCAAAATGATTAAAGGTACAGTATACAACACGTTGAGCACGAAACTACCGCTAGGATGCATAAAGAAAGCAGTGGTTGTTGGAAGTTTCATATTTCGAAATTCGGCCACATTGTGTTTCGAACCTGGATTGCAGGCGAACGAGGCAACAAATTGAAGCAAACCAAACGTTGAGCTACTCATAATTACACTGATAATCAAAAATAAATGAAACATTCGGAATCCGTGACTATGAATTTTATCCGTTCAAAAAAAGTAAGGCTAACAATCACGTTTTTTCGCAAAAAATTGAAAACTTTTTTTTGTTGAAATTCCGGTTCAAAATGATTAAAGGTACAGTATACAACACGTTGAGCATGAAACTACCGCTAGGATGCAAAAAGAAAGCAGTGGTTGTTGGAAGTTTCATATTTCGAAATTCGGCCACATTGTGTTTCGAACCTGGATTGCAGGCGAACGAGGCAACAAATTGAAGCAAACCAAACGTTGAGCTACTCATAATTACACTGATAATCAAAAATAAATGAAACATTCGGAATCCGTGACTATGAATTTTATCCGTTCAAAAAAAGTAAGGCTAACCATCACGTTTTTTCGCAAAAAATTGAAAACTTTTTTTTGTTGAAATTCCGGTTCAAAATGATTAAAGGTACAGTATACAACACGTTGAGCACGAAACTACCGCTAGGATGCATAAAGAAAGCAGTGGTTGTTGGAAGTTTCATATTTCGAAATTCGGCCACATTGTGTTTCGAACCTGGATTGCAGGCGAACGAGGCAACAAATTGAAGCAAACCAAACGTTGAGCTACTCATAATTACACTGATAATCAAAAATAAATGAAACATTCGGAATCCGTGACTATGAATTTTATCCGTTCAAAAAAAGTAAGGCTAACCATCACGTTTTTTCGCAAAAAATTGAAAACTTTTTTTTGTTGAAATTCCGGTTCAAAATGATTAAAGGTACAGTATACAACACGTTGAGCATGAAACTACCGCTAGGATGCAAAACGAAAGCAGTGGTTGTTGGAAGTTTCATATTTCGAAATTCGGCCACATTGTGCTTCGAGCCTGGATTGCAGGCGAACGAGGCAACAAATTGAAGCAAACCAAACGTTGAACAACTCATAATTACACTGATAATCAAAAACAAATGAAACATTTGGAATCCGTGACTATGAATTTTATCCGTTCAAAAAAAGTAAGGCTAACCATCACGTTTTTTCGCAAAAAATTGAAAACTTTTTTTTGTTGAAATTCCGGTTCAAAATGATTAAAGGTACAGTATACAACACGTTGAGCACGAAACTACCGCTAGGATGCATAAAGAAAGCAGTGGTTGTTGGAAGTTTCATATTTCGAAATTCGGCCACATTGTGTTTCGAACCTGGATTGCAGGCGAACGAGGCAACAAATTGAAGCAAACCAAACGTTGAACAACTCATAATTACACTGATAATCAAAAATAAATGAAACATTCGGAATCCGTGACTATGAATTTTATCCGTTCAAAAAAAGTAAGGCTAACCATCACGTTTTTTCGCTAAAAATTGAAAACTTTTTTTTGTTGAAATTCCGGTTCAAAATGATTAAAGGTACAGTATACAACACGTTGAGCATGAAACTACCGCTAGGATGCAAAAAGAAAGCAGTGGTTGTTGGAAGTTTCATATTTCGAAATTCGGCCACATTGTGTTTCGAACCTGGATTGCAGGCGAACGAGGCAACAAATTGAAGCAAACCAAACGTTGAACAACTCATAATTACACTGATAATCAAAAATAAATGAAACATTCGGAATCCGTGACTATGAATTTTATCCGTTCAAAAAAAGTAAGGCATCACGTTTTTTCGCAAAAAATTGAAAACTTTTTTTTGTTGAAATTCCGGTTCAAAATGATTAAAGGTACAGTATACAACACGTTGAGCATGAAACTACCGCTAGGATGCAAAAAGAAAGCAGTGGTTGTTGGAAGTTTCATATTTCGAAATTCGGCCACATTGTGTTTCGAACCTGGATTGCAGGCGAACGAGGCAACAAATTGAAGCAAACCAAACGTTGAACAACTCATAATTACACTGATAATCAAAAATAAATGAAACATTCGGAATCCGTGACTATGAATTTTATCCGTTCAAAAAAAGTAAGGCTAACCATCACGTTTTTTCGCAAAAAATTGAAAACTTTTTTTTGTTGAAATTCCGGTTCAAAATGATTAAAGGTACAGTATACAACACGTTGAGCATGAAACTACCGCTAGGATGCAAAAAGAAAGCAGTGGTTGTTGGAAGTTTCATATTTCGAAATTCGGCCACATTGTGTTTCGAACCTGGATTGCAGGCGAACGAGGCAACAAATTGAAGCAAACCAAACGTTGAACAACTCATAATTACACTGATAATCAAAAATAAATGAAACATTCGGAATCCGTGACTATGAATTTTATCCGTTCAAAAAAAGTAAGGCTAACCATCACGTTTTTTCGCAAAAAATTGAAAACTTTTTTTTGTTGAAATTCCGGTTCAAAATGATTAAAGGTACAGTATACAACACGTTGAGCATGAAACTACCGCTAGGATGCAAAAAGAAAGCAGTGGTTGTTGGAAGTTTCATATTTCGAAATTCGGCCACATTGTGTTTCGAACCTGGATTGCAGGCGAACGAGGCAACAAATTGAAGCAAACCAAACGTTGAACAACTCATAATTACACTGATAATCAAAAATAAATGAAACATTCGGAATCCGTGACTATGAATTTTATCCGTTCAAAAAAAGTAAGGCATCACGTTTTTTCGCAAAAAATTGAAAACTTTTTTTTGTTGAAATTCCGGTTCAAAATGATTAAAGGTACAGTATACAACACGTTGAGCATGAAACTACCGCTAGGATGCAAAAAGAAAGCAGTGGTTGTTGGAAGTTTCATATTTCGAAATTCGGCCACATTGTGTTTCGAACCTGGATTGCAGGCGAACGAGGCAACAAATTGAAGCAAACCAAACGTTGAACAACTCATAATTACACTGATAATCAAAAATAAATGAAACATTCGGAATCCGTGACTATGAATTTTATCCGTTCAAAAAAAGTAAGGCTAACCATCACGTTTTTTCGCAAAAAATTGAAAACTTTTTTTTGTTGAAATTCCGGTTCAAAATGATTAAAGGTACAGTATACAACACGTTGAGCATGAAACTACCGCTAGGATGCAAAAAGAAAGCAGTGGTTGTTGGAAGTTTCATATTTCGAAATTCGGCCACATTGTGTTTCGAACCTGGATTGCAGGCGAACGAGGCAACAAATTGAAGCAAACCAAACGTTGAACAACTCATAATTACACTGATAATCAAAAATAAATGAAACATTCGGAATCCGTGACTATGAATTTTATCCGTTCAAAAAAAGTAAGGCTAACCATCACGTTTTTTCGCAAAAAATTGAAAACTTTTTTTTGTTGAAATTCCGGTTCAAAATGATTAAAGGTACAGTATACAACACGTTGAGCATGAAACTACCGCTAGGATGCAAAAAGAAAGCAGTGGTTGTTGGAAGTTTCATATTTCGAAATTCGGCCACATTGTGTTTCGAACCTGGATTGCAGGCGAACGAGGCAACAAATTGAAGCAAACCAAACGTTGAACAACTCATAATTACACTGATAATCAAAAATAAATGAAACATTCGGAATCCGTGACTATGAATTTTATCCGTTCAAAAAAAGTAAGGCTAACCATCACGTTTTTTCGCAAAAAATTGAAAACTTTTTTTTGTTGAAATTCCGGTTCAAAATGATTAAAGGTACAGTATACAACACGTTGAGCACGAAACTACCGCTAGGATGCAAAAAGAAAGCAGTGGTTGTTGGAAGTTTCATATTTCGAAATTCGGCCACATTGTGTTTCGAACCTGGATTGCAGGCGAACGAGGCAACAAATTGAAGCAAACCAAACGTTGAACAACTCATAATTACACTGATAATCAAAAATAAATGAAACATTCGGAATCCGTGACTATGAATTTTATCCGTTCAAAAAAAGTAAGGCATCACGTTTTTTCGCAAAAAATTGAAAACTTTTTTTTGTTGAAATTCCGGTTCAAAATGATTAAAGGTACAGTATACAACACGTTGAGCATGAAACTACCGCTAGGATGCAAAAAGAAAGCAGTGGTTGTTGGAAGTTTCATATTTCGAAATTCGGCCACATTGTGTTTCGAACCTGGATTGCAGGCGAACGAGGCAACAAATTGAAGCAAACCAAACGTTGAACAACTCATAATTACACTGATAATCAAAAATAAATGAAACATTCGGAATCCGTGACTTTGAATTTTATCCGTTCAAAAAAAGTAAGGCTAACCATCACGTTTTTTCGCAAAAAATTGAAAACTTTTTTTTGTTGAAATTCCGGTTCAAAATGATTAAAGGTACAGTATACAACACGTTGAGCATGAAACTACCGCTAGGATGCAAAAAGAAAGCAGTGGTTGTTGGAAGTTTCATATTTCGAAATTCGGCCACATTGTGTTTCGAACCTGGATTGCAGGCGAACGAGGCAACAAATTGAAGCAAACCAAACGTTGAACAACTCATAATTACACTGATAATCAAAAATAAATGAAACATTCGGAATCCGTGACTATGAATTTTATCCGTTCAAAAAAAGTAAGGCTAACCATCACGTTTTTTCGCAAAAAATTGAAAACTTTTTTTTGTTGAAATTCCGGTTCAAAATGATTAAAGGTACAGTATACAACACGTTGAGCATGAAACTACCGCTAGGATGCAAAAAGAAAGCAGTGGTTGTTGGAAGTTTCATATTTCGAAATTCGGCCACATTGTGTTTCGAACCTGGATTGCAGGCGAACGAGGCAACAAATTGAAGCAAACCAAACGTTGAGCTACTCATAATTACACTGATAATCAAAAATAAATGAAACATTCGGAATCCGTGACTATGAATTTTATCCGTTCAAAAAAAGTAAGTAACCATCACGTTTTTTCGCAAAAAATTGAAAACTTTTTTTTGTTGAAATTCCGGTTCAAAATGATTAAAGGTACAGTATACAACACGTTGAGCATGAAACTACCGCTAGGATGCAAAAAGAAAGCAGTGGTTGTTGGAAGTTTCATATTTCGAAATTCGGCCACATTGTGTTTCGAACCTGGATTGCAGGCGAACGAGGCAACAAATTGAAGCAAACCAAACGTTGAGCTACTCATAATTACACTGATAATCAAAAATAAATGAAACATTCGGAATCCGTGACTATGAATTTTATCCGTTCAAAAAAAGTAAGGCTAACCATCACGTTTTTTTGCAAAAAATTGAAAACTTTTTTTTGTTGAAATTCCGGTTCAAAATGATTAAAGGTACAGTATACAACACGTTGAGCATGAAACTACCGCTAGGATGCAAAAAGAAAGCAGTGGTTGTTGGAAGTTTCATATTTCGAAATTCGGCCACATTGTGTTTCGAACCTGGATTGCAGGCGAACGAGGCAACAAATTGAAGCAAACCAAACGTTGAGCTACTCATAATTACACTGATAATCAAAAATAAATGAAACATTCGGAATCCGTGACTATGAATTTTATCCGTTCAAAAAAAGTAAGGCTAACCATCACGTTTTTTTGCAAAAAATTGAAAACTTTTTTTTGTTGAAATTCCGGTTCAAAATGATTAAAGGTACAGTATACAACACGTTGAGCATGAAACTACCGCTAGGATGCAAAAAGAAAGCAGTGGTTGTTGGAAGTTTCATATTTCGAAATTCGGCCACATTGTGTTTCGAACCTGGATTGCAGGCGAACGAGGCAACAAATTGAAGCAAACCAAACGTTGAGCTACTCATAATTACACTGATAATCAAAAATAAATGAAACATTCGGAATCCGTGACTATGAATTTTATCCGTTCAAAAAAAGTAAGGCTAACCATCACGTTTTTTTGCAAAAAATTGAAAACTTTTTTTTGTTGAAATTCCGGTTCAAAATGATTAAAGGTACAGTATACAACACGTTGAGCATGAAACTACCGCTAGGATGCAAAAAGAAAGCAGTGGTTGTTGGAAGTTTCATATTTCGAAATTCGGCCACATTGTGTTTCGAACCTGGATTGCAGGCGAACGAGGCAACAAATTGAAGCAAACCAAACGTTGAGCTACTCATAATTACACTGATAATCAAAAATAAATGAAACATTCGGAATCCGTGACTATGAATTTTATCCGTTCAAAAAAAGTAAGGCTAACCATCACGTTTTTTTGCAAAAAATTGAAAACTTTTTTTTGTTGAAATTCCGGTTCAAAATGATTAAAGGTACAGTATACAACACGTTGAGCATGAAACTACCGCTAGGATGCAAAAAGAAAGCAGTGGTTGTTGGAAGTTTCATATTTCGAAATTCGGCCACATTGTGTTTCGAACCTGGATTGCAGGCGAACGAGGCAACAAATTGAAGCAAACCAAACGTTGAGCTACTCATAATTACACTGATAATCAAAAATAAATGAAACATTCGGAATCCGTGACTATGAATTTTATCCGTTCAAAAAAAGTAAGGCTAACCATCACGTTTTTTCGCAAAAAATTGAAAACTTTTTTTTGTTGAAATTCCGGTTCAAAATGATTAAAGGTACAGTATACAACACGTTGAGCATGAAACTACCGCTAGGATGCAAAAAGAAAGCAGTGGTTGTTGGAAGTTTCATATTTCGAAATTCGGCCACATTGTGTTTCGAACCTGGATTGCAGGCGAACGAGGCAACAAATTGAAGCAAACCAAACGTTGAGCTACTCATAATTACACTGATAATCAAAAATAAATGAAACATTCGGAATCCGTGACTATGAATTTTATCCGTTCAAAAAAAGTAAGGCTAACCATCACGTTTTTTCGCAAAAAATTGAAAACTTTTTTTTGTTGAAATTCCGGTTCAAAATGATTAAAGGTACAGTATACAACACGTTGAGCATGAAACTACCGCTAGGATGCAAAAAGAAAGCAGTGGTTGTTGGAAGTTTCATATTTCGAAATTCGGCCACATTGTGTTTCGAACCTGGATTGCAGGCGAACGAGGCAACAAATTGAAGCAAACCAAACGTTGAGCTACTCATAATTACACTGATAATCAAAAATAAATGAAACATTCGGAATCCGTGACTATGAATTTTATCCGTTCAAAAAAAGTAAGGCTAACCATCACGTTTTTTCGCAAAAAATTGAAAACTTTTTTTTGTTGAAATTCCGGTTCAAAATGATTAAAGGTACAGTATACAACACGTTGAGCATGAAACTACCGCTAGGATGCAAAAAGAAAGCAGTGGTTGTTGGAAGTTTCATATTTCGAAATTCGGCCACATTGTGTTTCGAACCTGGATTGCAGGCGAACGAGGCAACAAATTGAAGCAAACCAAACGTTGAGCTACTCATAATTACACTGATAATCAAAAATAAATGAAACATTCGGAATCCGTGACTATGAATTTTATCCGTTCAAAAAAAGTAAGGCTAACCATCACGTTTTTTCGCAAAAAATTGAAAACTTTTTTTTGTTGAAATTCCGGTTCAAAATGATTAAAGGTACAGTATACAACACGTTGAGCATGAAACTACCGCTAGGATGCAAAAAGAAAGCAGTGGTTGTTGGAAGTTTCATATTTCGAAATTCGGCCACATTGTGTTTCGAACCTGGATTGCAGGCGAACGAGGCAACAAATTGAAGCAAACCAAACGTTGAGCTACTCATAATTACACTGATAATCAAAAATAAATGAAACATTCGGAATCCGTGACTATGAATTTTATCCGTTCAAAAAAAGTAAGGCTAACCATCACGTTTTTTCGCAAAAAATTGAAAACTTTTTTTTGTTGAAATTCCGGTTCAAAATGATTAAAGGTACAGTATACAACACGTTGAGCATGAAACTACCGCTAGGATGCAAAAAGAAAGCAGTGGTTGTTGGAAGTTTCATATTTCGAAATTCGGCCACATTGTGTTTCGAACCTGGATTGCAGGCGAACGAGGCAACAAATTGAAGCAAACCAAACGTTGAGCTACTCATAATTACACTGATAATCAAAAATAAATGAAACATTCGGAATCCGTGACTATGAATTTTATCCGTTCAAAAAAAGTAAGGCTAACCATCACGTTTTTTCGCAAAAAATTGAAAACTTTTTTTTGTTGAAATTCCGGTTCAAAATGATTAAAGGTACAGTATACAACACGTTGAGCATGAAACTACCGCTAGGATGCAAAAAGAAAGCAGTGGTTGTTGGAAGTTTCATATTTCGAAATTCGGCCACATTGTGTTTCGAACCTGGATTGCAGGCGAACGAGGCAACAAATTGAAGCAAACCAAACGTTGAGCTACTCATAATTACACTGATAATCAAAAATAAATGAAACATTCGGAATCCGTGACTATGAATTTTATCCGTTCAAAAAAAGTAAGGCTAACCATCACGTTTTTTCGCAAAAAATTGAAAACTTTTTTTTGTTGAAATTCCGGTTCAAAATGATTAAAGGTACAGTATACAACACGTTGAGCATGAAACTACCGCTAGGATGCAAAAAGAAAGCAGTGGTTGTTGGAAGTTTCATATTTCGAAATTCGGCCACATTGTGTTTCGAACCTGGATTGCAGGCGAACGAGGCAACAAATTGAAGCAAACCAAACGTTGAGCTACTCATAATTACACTGATAATCAAAAATAAATGAAACATTCGGAATCCGTGACTATGAATTTTATCCGTTCAAAAAAAGTAAGGCTAACCATCACGTTTTTTCGCAAAAAATTGAAAACTTTTTTTTGTTGAAATTCCGGTTCAAAATGATTAAAGGTACAGTATACAACACGTTGAGCATGAAACTACCGCTAGGATGCAAAAAGAAAGCAGTGGTTGTTGGAAGTTTCATATTTCGAAATTCGGCCACATTGTGTTTCGAACCTGGATTGCAGGCGAACGAGGCAACAAATTGAAGCAAACCAAACGTTGAGCTACTCATAATTACACTGATAATCAAAAATAAATGAAACATTCGGAATCCGTGACTATGAATTTTATCCGTTCAAAAAAAGTAAGGCTAACCATCACGTTTTTTCGCAAAAAATTGAAAACTTTTTTTTGTTGAAATTCCGGTTCAAAATGATTAAAGGTACAGTATACAACACGTTGAGCATGAAACTACCGCTAGGATGCAAAAAGAAAGCAGTGGTTGTTGGAAGTTTCATATTTCGAAATTCGGCCGCATTGTGTTTCGAACCTGGATTGCAGGCGAACGAGGCAACAAATTGAAGCAAACCAAACGTTGAGCTACTCATAATTACACTGATAATCAAAAATAAATGAAACATTCGGAATCCGTGACTATGAATTTTATCCGTTCAAAAAAAGTAAGGCTAACCATCACGTTTTTTTGCAAAAAATTGAAAACTTTTTTTTGTTGAAATTCCGGTTCAAAATGATTAAAGGTACAGTATACAACACGTTGAGCATGAAACTACCGCTAGGATGCAAAAAGAAAGCAGTGGTTGTTGGAAGTTTCATATTTCGAAATTCGGCCACATTGTGTTTCGAACCTGGATTGCAGGCGAACGAGGCAACAAATTGAAGCAAACCAAACGTTGAGCTACTCATAATTACACTGATAATCAAAAATAAATGAAACATTCGGAATCCGTGACTATGAATTTTATCCGTTCAAAAAAAGTAAGGCTAACCATCACGTTTTTTCGCAAAAAATTGAAAACTTTTTTTTGTTGAAATTCCGGTTCAAAATGATTAAAGGTACAGTATACAACACGTTGAGCATGAAACTACCGCTAGGATGCAAAAAGAAAGCAGTGGTTGTTGGAAGTTTCATATTTCGAAATTCGGCCACATTGTGTTTCGAACCTGGATTGCAGGCGAACGAGGCAACAAATTGAAGCAAACCAAACGTTGAGCTACTCATAATTACACTGATAATCAAAAATAAATGAAACATTCGGAATCCGTGACTATGAATTTTATCCGTTCAAAAAAAGTAAGGCTAACCATCACGTTTTTTCGCAAAAAATTGAAAACTTTTTTTTGTTGAAATTCCGGTTCAAAATGATTAAAGGTACAGTATACAACACGTTGAGCATGAAACTACCGCTAGGATGCAAAAAGAAAGCAGTGGTTGTTGGAAGTTTCATATTTCGAAATTCGGCCACATTGTGTTTCGAACCTGGATTGCAGGCGAACGAGGCAACAAATTGAAGCAAACCAAACGTTGAGCTACTCATAATTACACTGATAATCAAAAATAAATGAAACATTCGGAATCCGTGACTATGAATTTTATCCGTTCAAAAAAAGTAAGGCTAACCATCACGTTTTTTCGCAAAAAATTGAAAACTTTTTTTTGTTGAAATTCCGGTTCAAAATGATTAAAGGTACAGTATACAACACGTTGAGCATGAAACTACCGCTAGGATGCAAAAAGAAAGCAGTGGTTGTTGGAAGTTTCATATTTCGAAATTCGGCCACATTGTGTTTCGAACCTGGATTGCAGGCGAACGAGGCAACAAATTGAAGCAAACCAAACGTTGAGCTACTCATAATTACACTGATAATCAAAAATAAATGAAACATTCGGAATCCGTGACTATGAATTTTATCCGTTCAAAAAAAGTAAGGCTAACCATCACGTTTTTTCGCAAAAAATTGAAAACTTTTTTTTGTTGAAATTCCGGTTCAAAATGATTAAAGGTACAGTATACAACACGTTGAGCATGAAACTACCGCTAGGATGCAAAAAGAAAGCAGTGGTTGTTGGAAGTTTCATATTTCGAAATTCGGCCACATTGTGTTTCGAACCTGGATTGCAGGCGAACGAGGCAACAAATTGAAGCAAACCAAACGTTGAGCTACTCATAATTACACTGATAATCAAAAATAAATGAAACATTCGGAATCCGTGACTATGAATTTTATCCGTTCAAAAAAAGTAAGGCTAACCATCACGTTTTTTCGCAAAAAATTGAAAACTTTTTTTTGTTGAAATTCCGGTTCAAAATGATTAAAGGTACAGTATACAACACGTTGAGCATGAAACTACCGCTAGGATGCAAAAAGAAAGCAGTGGTTGTTGGAAGTTTCATATTTCGAAATTCGGCCACATTGTGTTTCGAACCTGGATTGCAGGCGAACGAGGCAACAAATTGAAGCAAACCAAACGTTGAGCTACTCATAATTACACTGATAAACAAAAATAAATGAAACATTCGGAATCCGTGACTATGAATTTTATCCGTTCAAAAAAAGTAAGGCTAACCATCACGTTTTTTTGCAAAAAATTGAAAACTTTTTTTTGTTGAAATTCCGGTTCAAAATGATTAAAGGTACAGTATACAACACGTTGAGCATGAAACTACCGCTAGGATGCAAAAAGAAAGCAGTGGTTGTTGGAAGTTTCATATTTCGAAATTCGGCCACATTGTGTTTCGAACCTGGATTGCAGGCGAACGAGGCAACAAATTGAAGCAAACCAAACGTTGAGCTACTCATAATTACACTGATAATCAAAAATAAATGAAACATTCGGAATCCGTGACTATGAATTTTATCCGTTCAAAAAAAGTAAGGCTAACCATCACGTTTTTTCGCAAAAAATTGAAAACTTTTTTTTGTTGAAATTCCGGTTCAAAATGATTAAAGGTACAGTATACAACACGTTGAGCATGAAACTACCGCTAGGATGCAAAAAGAAAGCAGTGGTTGTTGGAAGTTTCATATTTCGAAATTCGGCCACATTGTGTTTCGAACCTGGATTGCAGGCGAACGAGGCAACAAATTGAAGCAAACCAAACGTTGAGCTACTCATAATTACACTGATAATCAAAAATAAATGAAACATTCGGAATCCGTGACTATGAATTTTATCCGTTCAAAAAAAGTAAGGCTAACCATCACGTTTTTTCGCAAAAAATTGAAAACTTTTTTTTGTTGAAATTCCGGTTCAAAATGATTAAAGGTACAGTATACAACACGTTGAGCATGAAACTACCGCTAGGATGCAAAAAGAAAGCAGTGGTTGTTGGAAGTTTCATATTTCGAAATTCGGCCACATTGTGTTTCGAACCTGGATTGCAGGCGAACGAGGCAACAAATTGAAGCAAACCAAACGTTGAGCTACTCATAATTACACTGATAATCAAAAATAAATGAAACATTCGGAATCCGTGACTATGAATTTTATCCGTTCAAAAAAAGTAAGGCTAACCATCACGTTTTTTCGCAAAAAATTGAAAACTTTTTTTGTTGAAATTCCGGTTCAAAATGATTAAAGGTACAGTATACAACACGTTGAGCATGAAACTACCGCTAGGATGCAAAAAGAAAGCAGTGGTTGTTGGAAGTTTCATATTTCGAAATTCGGCCACATTGTGCTTCGAGCCTGGATTGCAGGCGAACGAGGCAACAAATTGAAGCAAACCAAACGTTGAGCTACTCATAATTACTAATCAAAAATAAATGAAACATTCGGAATCCGTGACTATGAATTTTATCCGTTCAAAAAAAGTAAGGCTAACCATCACGTTTTTTCGCAAAAAATTGAAAACTTTTTTTGTTGAAATTCCGGTTCAAAATGATTAAAGGTACAGTATACAACACGTTGAGCATGAAACTACCGCTAGGATGCAAAAAGAAAGCAGTGGTTGTTGGAAGTTTCATATTTCGAAATTCGGCCACATTGTGTTTCGAACCTGGATTGCAGGCGAACGAGGCAACAAATTGAAGCAAACCAAACGTTGAGCTACTCATAATTACTAATCAAAAATAAATGAAACATTCGGAATCCGTGACTATGAATTTTATCCGTTCAAAAAAAGTAAGGCTAACCATCACGTTTTTTCGCAAAAAATTGAAAACTTTTTTTGTTGAAATTCCGGTTCAAAATGATTAAAGGTACAGTATACAACACGTTGAGCATGAAACTACCGCTAGGATGCAAAAAGAAAGCAGTGGTTGTTGGAAGTTTCATATTTCGAAATTCGGCCACATTGTGTTTCGAGCCTGGATTGCAGGCGAACGAGGCAACAAATTGAAGCAAACCAAACGTTGAGCTACTCATAATTACACTGATAATCAAAAATAAATGAAACATTCGGAATCCGTGACTATGAATTTTATCCGTTCAAAAAAAGTAAGGCTAACCATCACGTTTTTTTGCAAAAAATTGAAAACTTTTTTTTGTTGAAATTCCGGTTCAAAATGATTAAAGGTACATTATACAACACGTTGAGCATGAAACTACCGCTAGGATGCAAAAAGAAAGCAGTGGTTGTTGGAAGTTTCATATTTCGAAATTCGGCCACATTGTGTTTCGAACCTGGATTGCAGGCGAACGAGGCAACAAATTGAAGCAAACCAAACGTTGAGCTACTCATAATTACACTGATAATCAAAAATAAATGAAACATTCGGAATCCGTGACTATGAATTTTATCCGTTCAAAAAAAGTAAGGCTAACCATCACGTTTTTTTGCAAAAAATTGAAAACTTTTTTTTGTTGAAATTCCGGTTCAAAATGATTAAAGGTACATTATACAACACGTTGAGCATGAAACTACCGCTAGGATGCAAAAAGAAAGCAGTGGTTGTTGGAAGTTTCATATTTCGAAATTCGGCCACATTGTGTTTCGAACCTGGATTGCAGGCGAACGAGGCAACAAATTGAAGCAAACCAAACGTTGAGCTACTCATAATTACACTGATAATCAAAAATAAATGAAACATTCGGAATCCGTGACTATGAATTTTATCCGTTCAAAAAAAGTAAGGCTAACCATCACGTTTTTTCGCAAAAAATTGAAAACTTTTTTTTGTTGAAATTCCGGTTCAAAATGATTAAAGGTACAGTATACAACACGTTGAGCATGAAACTACCGCTAGGATGCAAAAAGAAAGCAGTGGTTGTTGGAAGTTTCATATTTCGAAATTCGGCCACATTGTGTTTCGAACCTGGATTGCAGGCGAACGAGGCAACAAATTGAAGCAAACCAAACGTTGAGCTACTCATAATTACACTGATAATCAAAAATAAATGAAACATTCGGAATCCGTGACTATGAATTTTATCCGTTCAAAAAAAGTAAGGCTAACCATCACGTTTTTTCGCAAAAAATTGAAAACTTTTTTTTTGTTGAAATTCCGGTTCAAAATGATTAAAGGTACAGTATACAACACGTTGAGCATGAAACTACCGCTAGGATGCAAAAAGAAAGCAGTGGTTGTTGGAAGTTTCATATTTCGAAATTCGGCCACATTGTGTTTCGAACCTGGATTGCAGGCGAACGAGGCAACAAATTGAAGCAAACCAAACGTTGAGCTACTCATAATTACACTGATAATCAAAAATAAATGAAACATTCGGAATCCGTGACTATGAATTTTATCCGTTCAAAAAAAGTAAGGCTAACCATCACGTTTTTTTGCAAAAAATTGAAAACTTTTTTTTGTTGAAATTCCGGTTCAAAATGATTAAAGGTACAGTATACAACACGTTGAGCATGAAACTACCGCTAGGATGCAAAAAGAAAGCAGTGGTTGTTGGAAGTTTCATATTTCGAAATTCGGCCACATTGTGTTTCGAACCTGGATTGCAGGCGAACGAGGCAACAAATTGAAGCAAACCAAACGTTGAGCTACTCATAATTACACTGATAATCAAAAATAAATGAAACATTCGGAATCCGTGACTATGAATTTTATCCGTTCAAAAAAAGTAAGGCTAACCATCACGTTTTTTCGCAAAAAATTGAAAACTTTTTTTTGTTGAAATTCCGGTTCAAAATGATTAAAGGTACAGTATACAACACGTTGAGCATGAAACTACCGCTAGGATGCAAAAAGAAAGCAGTGGTTGTTGGAAGTTTCATATTTCGAAATTCGGCCACATTGTGTTTCGAACCTGGATTGCAGGCGAACGAGGCAACAAATTGAAGCAAACCAAACGTTGAGCTACTCATAATTACACTGATAATCAAAAATAAATGAAACATTCGGAATCCGTGACTATGAATTTTATCCGTTCAAAAAAAGTAAGGCTAACCATCACGTTTTTTCGCAAAAAATTGAAAACTTTTTTTTTGTTGAAATTCCGGTTCAAAATGATTAAAGGTACAGTATACAACACGTTGAGCATGAAACTACCGCTAGGATGCAAAAAGAAAGCAGTGGTTGTTGGAAGTTTCATATTTCGAAATTCGGCCACATTGTGTTTCGAACCTGGATTGCAGGCGAACGAGGCAACAAATTGAAGCAAACCAAACGTTGAGCTACTCATAATTACACTGATAATCAAAAATAAATGAAACATTCGGAATCCGTGACTATGAATTTTATCCGTTCAAAAAAAGTAAGGCTAACCATCACGTTTTTTCGCAAAAAATTGAAAACTTTTTTTTGTTGAAATTCCGGTTCAAAATGATTAAAGGTACAGTATACAACACGTTGAGCACGAAACTACCGCTAGGATGCATAAAGAAAGCAGTGGTTGTTGGAAGTTTCATATTTCGAAATTCGGCCACATTGTGTTTCGAACCTGGATTGCAGGCGAACGAGGCAACAAATTGAAGCAAACCAAACGTTGAGCTACTCATAATTACACTGATAATCAAAAATAAATGAAACATTCGGAATCCGTGACTATGAATTTTATCCGTTCAAAAAAAGTAAGGCTAACCATCACGTTTTTTCGCAAAAAATTGAAAACTTTTTTTTGTTGAAATTCCGGTTCAAAATGATTAAAGGTACAGTATACAACACGTTGAGCACGAAACTACCGGTAGGATGCATAAAGAAAGCAGTGGTTGTTGGAAGTTTCATATTTCGAAATTCGGCCACATTGTGTTTCGAACCTGGATTGCAGGCGAACGAGGCAACAAATTGAAGCAAACCAAACGTTGAGCTACTCATAATTACACTGATAATCAAAAATAAATGAAACATTCGGAATCCGTGACTATGAATTTTATCCGTTCAAAAAAAGTAAGGCTAACCATCACGTTTTTTCGCAAAAAATTGAAAACTTTTTTTTGTTGAAATTCCGGTTCAAAATGATTAAAGGTACAGTATACAACACGTTGAGCACGAAACTACCGGTAGGATGCATAAAGAAAGCAGTGGTTGTTGGAAGTTTCATATTTCGAAATTCGGCCACATTGTGTTTCGAACCTGGATTGCAGGCGAACGAGGCAACAAATTGAAGCAAACCAAACGTTGAGCTACTCATAATTACACTGATAATCAAAAATAAATGAAACATTCGGAATCCGTGACTATGAATTTTATCCGTTCAAAAAAAGTAAGGCTAACCATCACGTTTTTTCGCAAAAAATTGAAAACTTTTTTTTGTTGAAATTCCGGTTCAAAATGATTAAAGGTACAGTATACAACACGTTGAGCATGAAACTACCGCTAGGATGCAAAAAGAAAGCAGTGGTTGTTGGAAGTTTCATATTTCGAAATTCGGCCACATTGTGTTTCGAACCTGGATTGCAGGCGAACGAGGCAACAAATTGAAGCAAACCAAACGTTGAGCTACTCATAATTACACTGATAATCAAAAATAAATGAAACATTCGGAATCCGTGACTATGAATTTTATCCGTTCAAAAAAAGTAAGGCTAACCATCACGTTTTTTTGCAAAAAATTGAAAACTTTTTTTTGTTGAAATTCCGGTTCAAAATGATTAAAGGTACAGTATACAACACGTTGAGCATGAAAGTACCGCTAGGATGCAAAAAGAAAGCAGTGGTTGTTGGAAGTTTCATATTTCGAAATTCGGCCACATTGTGTTTCGAACCTGGATTGCAGGCAAACGAGGCAACAAATTGAAGCAAACCAAACGTTGAGCTACTCATAATTACACTGATAATCAAAAATAAATGAAACATTCGGAATCCGTGACTATGAATTTTATCCGTTCAAAAAAAGTAAGGCTAACCATCACGTTTTTTTGCAAAAAATTGAAAACTTTTTTTTGTTGAAATTCCGGTTCAAAATGATTAAAGGTACAGTATACAACACGTTGAGCATGAAACTACCGCTAGGATGCAAAAAGAAAGCAGTGGTTGTTGGAAGTTTCATATTTCGAAATTCGGCCACATTGTGTTTCGAACCTGGATTGCAGGCGAACGAGGCAACAAATTGAAGCAAACCAAACGTTGAGCTACTCATAATTACACTGATAATCAAAAATAAATGAAACATTCGGAATCCGTGACTATGAATTTTATCCGTTCAAAAAAAGTAAGGCTAACCATCACGTTTTTTCGCAAAAAATTGAAAACTTTTTTTTGTTGAAATTCCGGTTCAAAATGATTAAAGGTACAGTATACAACACGTTGAGCACGAAACTACCGGTAGGATGCATAAAGAAAGCAGTGGTTGTTGGAAGTTTCATATTTCGAAATTCGGCCACATTGTGTTTCGAACCTGGATTGCAGGCGAACGAGGCAACAAATTGAAGCAAACCAAACGTTGAGCTACTCATAATTACACTGATAATCAAAAATAAATGAAACATTCGGAATCCGTGACTATGAATTTTATCCGTTCAAAAAAAGTAAGGCTAACCATCACGTTTTTTCGCAAAAAATTGAAAACTTTTTTTTGTTGAAATTCCGGTTCAAAATGATTAAAGGTACAGTATACAACACGTTGAGCACGAAACTACCGGTAGGATGCATAAAGAAAGCAGTGGTTGTTGGAAGTTTCATATTTCGAAATTCGGCCACATTGTGTTTCGAACCTGGATTGCAGGCGAACGAGGCAACAAATTGAAGCAAACCAAACGTTGAGCTACTCATAATTACACTGATAATCAAAAATAAATGAAACATTCGGAATCCGTGACTATGAATTTTATCCGTTCAAAAAAAGTAAGGCTGAAAAATTGAAAACTTTTTTTTGTTGAAATTCCGGTTCAAAATGATTAAAGGTACAGTATACAACACGTTGAGCACAAAACTACCGGTAGGATGCATAAAGAAAGCAGTGGTTGTTGGAAGTTTCATATTTCGAAATTCGGCCACATTGTGTTTCGAACCTGGATTGCAGGCGAACGAGGCAACAAATTGAAGCAAACCAAACGTTGAGCTACTCATAATTACACTGATAATCAAAAATAAATGAAACATTCGGAATCCGTGACTATGAATTTTATCCGTTCAAAAAAAGTAAGGCTAACCATCACGTTTTTTCGCAAAAAATTGAAAACTTTTTTTTGTTGAAATTCCGGTTCAAAATGATTAAAGGTACAGTATACAACACGTTGAGCATGAAACTACCGCTAGGATGCAAAAAGAAAGCAGTGGTTGTTGGAAGTTTCATATTTCGAAATTCGGCCACATTGTGCTTCGAGCCTGGATTGCAGGCGAACGAGGCAACAAATTGAAGCAAACCAAACGTTGAGCTACTCATAATTACACTGATAATCAAAAATAAATGAAACATTCGGAATCCGTGACTATGAATTTTATCCGTTCAAAAAAAGTAAGGCTAACCATCACGTTTTTTTGCAAAAAATTGAAAACTTTTTTTTGTTGAAATTCCGGTTCAAAATGATTAAAGGTACAGTATACAACACGTTGAGCATGAAACTACCGCTAGGATGCAAAAAGAAAGCAGTGGTTGTTGGAAGTTTCATATTTCGAAATTCGGCCACATTGTGTTTCGAACCTGGATTGCAGGCGAACGAGGCAACAAATTGAAGCAAACCAAACGTTGAGCTACTCATAATTACACTGATAATCAAAAATAAATGAAACATTCGGAATCCGTGACTATGAATTTTATCCGTTCAAAAAAAGTAAGGCTAACCATCACGTTTTTTCGCAAAAAATTGAAAACTTTTTTTTGTTGAAATTCCGGTTCAAAATGATTAAAGGTACAGTATACAACACGTTGAGCATGAAACTACCGCTAGGATGCAAAAAGAAAGCAGTGGTTGTTGGAAGTTTCATATTTCGAAATTCGGCCACATTGTGCTTCGAGCCTGGATTGCAGGCGAACGAGGCAACAAATTGAAGCAAACCAAACGTTGAGCTACTCATAATTACACTGATAATCAAAAATAAATGAAACATTCGGAATCCGTGACTATGAATTTTATCCGTTCAAAAAAAGTAAGGCTAACCATCACGTTTTTTCGCAAAAAATTGAAAACTTTTTTTTGTTGAAATTCCGGTTCAAAATGATTAAAGGTACAGTATACAACACGTTGAGCACGAAACTACCGGTAGGATGCATAAAGAAAGCAGTGGTTGTTGGAAGTTTCATATTTCGAAATTCGGCCACATTGTGTTTCGAACCTGGATTGCAGGCGAACGAGGCAACAAATTGAAGCAAACCAAACGTTGAGCTACTCATAATTACACTGATAATCAAAAATAAATGAAACATTCGGAATCCGTGACTATGAATTTTATCCGTTCAAAAAAAGTAAGGCTAACCATCACGTTTTTTCGCAAAAAATTGAAAACTTTTTTTGTTGAAATTCCGGTTCAAAATGATTAAAGGTACAGTATACAACACGTTGAGCATGAAACTACCGCTAGGATGCAAAAAGAAAGCAGTGGTTGTTGGAAGTTTCATATTTCGAAATTCGGCCACATTGTGCTTCGAGCCTGGATTGCAGGCGAACGAGGCAACAAATTGAAGCAAACCAAACGTTGAGCTACTCATAATTACACTGATAATCAAAAATAAATGAAACATTCGGAATCCGTGACTATGAATTTTATCCGTTCAAAAAAAGTAAGGCTAACCATCACGTTTTTTTGCAAAAAATTGAAAACTTTTTTTTGTTGAAATTCCGGTTCAAAATGATTAAAGGTACAGTATACAACACGTTGAGCATGAAACTACCGCTAGGATGCAAAAAGAAAGCAGTGGTTGTTGGAAGTTTCATATTTCGAAATTCGGCCACATTGTGCTTCGAGCCTGGATTGCAGGCGAACGAGGCAACAAATTGAAGCAAACCAAACGTTGAGCTACTCATAATTACACTGATAATCAAAAATAAATGAAACATTCGGAATCCGTGACTATGAATTTTATCCGTTCAAAAAAAGTAAGGCTAACACGTTTTTTTGCAAAAAATTGAAAACTTTTTTTTGTTGAAATTCCGGTTCAAAATGATTAAAGGTACAGTATACAACACGTTGAGCATGAAACTACCGCTAGGATGCAACAAGAAAGCAGTGGTTGTTGGAAGTTTCATATTTCGAAATTCGGCCACATTGTGTTTCGAACCTGGATTGCAGGCGAACGAGGCAACAAATTGAAGCAAACCAAACGTTGAGCTACTCATAATTACACTGATAATCAAAAATAAATGAAACATTCGGAATCCGTGACTATGAATTTTATCCGTTCAAAAAAAGTAAGGCTAACCATCACGTTTTTTCGCAAAAAATTGAAAACTTTTTTTTGTTGAAATTCCGGTTCAAAATGATTAAAGGTACAGTATACAACACGTTGAGCACGAAACTACCGGTAGGATGCATAAAGAAAGCAGTGGTTGTTGGAAGTTTCATATTTCGAAATTCGGCCACATTGTGTTTCGAACCTGGATTGCAGGCGAACGAGGCAACAAATTGAAGCAAACCAAACGTTGAGCTACTCATAATTACACTGATAATCAAAAATAAATGAAACATTCGGAATCCGTGACTATGAATTTTATCCGTTCAAAAAAAGTAAGGCTAACCATCACGTTTTTTTGCAAAAAATTGAAAACTTTTTTTTGTTGAAATTCCGGTTCAAAATGATTAAAGGTACAGTATACAACACGTTGAGCATGAAACTACCGCTAGGATGCAAAAAGAAAGCAGTGGTTGTTGGAAGTTTCATATTTCGAAATTCGGCCACATTGTGCTTCGAGCCTGGATTGCAGGCGAACGAGGCAACAAATTGAAGCAAACCAAACGTTGAGCTACTCATAATTACACTGATAATCAAAAATAAATGAAACATTCGGAATCCGTGACTATGAATTTTATCCGTTCAAAAAAAGTAAGGCTAACCATCACGTTTTTTCGCAAAAAATTGAAAACTTTTTTTTGTTGAAATTCCGGTTCAAAATGATTAAAGGTACAGTATACAACACGTTGAGCATGAAACTACCGCTAGGATGCAAAAAGAAAGCAGTGGTTGTTGGAAGTTTCATATTTCGAAATTCGGCCACATTGTGCTTCGAGCCTGGATTGCAGGCGAACGAGGCAACAAATTGAAGCAAACCAAACGTTGAGCTACTCATAATTACACTGATAATCAAAAATAAATGAAACATTCGGAATCCGTGACTATGAATTTTATCCGTTCAAAAAAAGTAAGGCTAACTCACGTTTTTTTGCAAAAAATTGAAAACTTTTTTTTGTTGAAATTCCGGTTCAAAATGATTAAAGGTACAGTATACAACACGTTGAGCATGAAACTACCGCTAGGATGCAAAAAGAAAGCAGTGGTTGTTGGAAGTTTCATATTTCGAAATTCGGCCACATTGTGCTTCGAGCCTGGATTGCAGGCGAACGAGGCAACAAATTGAAGCAAACCAAACGTTGAGCTACTCATAATTACACTGATAATCAAAAATAAATGAAACATTCGGAATCCGTGACTATGAATTTTATCCGTTCAAAAAAAGTAAGGCTAACCATCACGTTTTTTTGCAAAAAATTGAAAACTTTTTTTTGTTGAAATTCCGGTTCAAAATGATTAAAGGTACAGTATACAACACGTTGAGCATGAAACTACCGCTAGGATGCAAAAAGAAAGCAGTGGTTGTTGGAAGTTTCATATTTCGAAATTCGGCCACATTGTGCTTCGAGCCTGGATTGCAGGCGAACGAGGCAACAAATTGAAGGAAACCAAACGTTGAGCTACTCATAATTACACTGATAATCAAAAATAAATGAAACATTCGGAATCCGTGACTATGAATTTTATCCGTTCAAAAAAAGTAAGGCTAACCATCACGTTTTTTCGCAAAAAATTGAAAACTTTTTTTTGTTGAAATTCCGGTTCAAAATGATTAAAGGTACAGTATACAACACGTTGAGCATGAAACTACCGCTAGGATGCAAAAAGAAAGCAGTGGTTGTTGGAAGTTTCATATTTCGAAATTCGGCCACATTGTGTTTCGAACCTGGATTGCAGGCGAACGAGGCAACAAATTGAAGCAAACCAAACGTTGAACAACTCATAATTACACTGATAATCAAAAATAAATGAAACATTCGGAATCCGTGACTATGAATTTTATCCGTTCAAAAAAAGTAAGGCTAACCATCACGTTTTTTCGCAAAAAATTGAAAACTTTTTTTTGTTGAAATTCCGGTTCAAAATGATTAAAGGTACAGTATACAACACGTTGAGCATGAAACTACCGCTAGGATGCAAAAAGAAAGCAGTGGTTGTTGGAAGTTTCATATTTCGAAATTCGGCCACATTGTGCTTCGAGCCTGGATTGCAGGCGAACGAGGCAACAAATTGAAGCAAACCAAACGTTGAGCTACTCATAATTACACTGATAATCAAAAATAAATGAAACATTCGGAATCCGTGACTATGAATTTTATCCGTTCAAAAAAAGTAAGGCTAACCATCACGTTTTTTCGCAAAAAATTGAAAACTTTTTTTTGTTGAAATTCCGGTTCAAAATGATTAAAGGTACAGTATACAACACGTTGAGCATGAAACTACCGCTAGGATGCAAAAAGAAAGCAGTGGTTGTTGGAAGTTTCATATTTCGAAATTCGGCCACATTGTGCTTCGAGCCTGGATTGCAGGCGAACGAGGCAACAAATTGAAGCAAACCAAACGTTGAACAACTCATAATTACACTGATAATCAAAAATAAATGAAACATTCGGAATCCGTGACTATGAATTTTATCCGTTCAAAAAAAGTAAGGCTAACCATCACGTTTTTTCGCAAAAAATTGAAAACTTTTTTTGTTGAAATTCCGGTTCAAAATGATTAAAGGTACAGTATACAACACGTTGAGCATGAAACTACCGCTAGGATGCAAAAAGAAAGCAGTGGTTGTTGGAAGTTTCATATTTCGAAATTCGGCCACATTGTGCTTCGAGCCTGGATTGCAGGCGAACGAGGCAACAAATTGAAGCAAACCAAACGTTGAGCTACTCATAATTACACTGATAATCAAAAATAAATGAAACATTCGGAATCCGTGACTATGAATTTTATCCGTTCAAAAAAAGTAAGGCTAACCATCACGTTTTTTCGCAAAAAATTGAAAACTTTTTTTGTTGAAATTCCGGTTCAAAATGATTAAAGGTACAGTATACAACACGTTGAGCATGAAACTACCGCTAGGATGCAAAAAGAAAGCAGTGGTTGTTGGAAGTTTCATATTTCGAAATTCGGCCACATTGTGTTTCGAACCTGGATTGCAGGCGAACGAGGCAACAAATTGAAGCAAACCAAACGTTGAGCTACTCATAATTACACTGATAATCAAAAATAAATGAAACATTCGGAATCCGTGACTATGAATTTTATCCGTTCAAAAAAAGTAAGGCTAACATCACGTTTTTTCGCAAAAAATTGAAAACTTTTTTTTGTTGAAATTCCGGTTCAAAATGATTAAAGGTACAGTATACAACACGTTGAGCATGAAACTACCGCTAGGATGCAAAAAGAAAGCAGTGGTTGTTGGAAGTTTCATATTTCGAAATTCGGCCACATTGTGTTTCGAACCTGGATTGCAGGCGAACGAGGCAACAAATTGAAGCAAACCAAACGTTGAGCTACTCATAATTACACTGATAATCAAAAATAAATGAAACATTCGGAATCCGTGACTATGAATTTTATCCGTTCAAAAAAAGTAAGGCTAACCATCACGTTTTTTCGCAAAAAATTGAAAACTTTTTTTTGTTGAAATTCCGGTTCAAAATGATTAAAGGTACAGTATACAACACGTTGAGCATGAAACTACCGCTAGGATGCAACAAGAAAGCAGTGGTTGTTGGAAGTTTCATATTTCGAAATTCGGCCACATTGTGTTTCGAACCTGGATTGCAGGCGAACGAGGCAACAAATTGAAGCAAACCAAACGTTGAGCTACTCATAATTACACTGATAATCAAAAATAAATGAAACATTCGGAATCCGTGACTATGAATTTTATCCGTTCAAAAAAAGTAAGGCTAACATCACGTTTTTTCGCAAAAAATTGAAAACTTTTTTTTGTTGAAATTCCGGTTCAAAATGATTAAAGGTACAGTATACAACACGTTGAGCATGAAACTACCGCTAGGATGCAAAAAGAAAGCAGTGGTTGTTGGAAGTTTCATATTTCGAAATTCGGCCACATTGTGTTTCGAACCTGGATTGCAGGCGAACGAGGCAACAAATTGAAGCAAACCAAACGTTGAGCTACTCATAATTACACTGATAATCAAAAATAAATGAAACATTCGGAATCCGTGACTATGAATTTTATCCGTTCAAAAAAAGTAAGGCTAACCATCACGTTTTTTCGCAAAAAATTGAAAACTTTTTTTTGTTGAAATTCCGGTTCAAAATGATTAAAGGTACAGTATACAACACGTTGAGCATGAAACTACCGCTAGGATGCAAAAAGAAAGCAGTGGTTGTTGGAAGTTTCATATTTCGAAATTCGGCCACATTGTGTTTCGAACCTGGATTGCAGGCGAACGAGGCAACAAATTGAAGCAAACCAAACGTTGAACAACTCATAATTACACTGATAATCAAAAATAAATGAAACATTCGGAATCCGTGACTATGAATTTTATCCGTTCAAAAAAAGTAAGGCTAACCATCACGTTTTTTCGCAAAAAATTGCAAAAAACTACCGCTAGTAGAACTTTTTTTTGTTGAAATTCCGGTTCAAAATGATTAAAGGTACAGTATACAACACGTTGAGCATGAAACTACCGCTAGGATGCAAAAAGAAAGCAGTGGTTGTTGGAAGTTTCATATTTCGAAATTCGGCCACATTGTGCTTCGAGCCTGGATTGCAGGCGAACGAGGCAACAAATTGAAGCAAACCAAACGTTGAACAACTCATAATTACACTGATAATCAAAAATAAATGAAACATTCGGAATCCGTGACTATGAATTTTATCCGTTCAAAAAAAGTAAGGCTAACCATCACGTTTTTTCGCAAAAAATTGAAAACTTTTTTTGTTGAAATTCCGGTTCAAAATGATTAAAGGTACAGTATACAACACGTTGAGCATGAAACTACCGCTAGGATGCAAAAAGAAAGCAGTGGTTGTTGGAAGTTTCATATTTCGAAATTCGGCCACATTGTGTTTCGAACCTGGATTGCAGGCGAACGAGGCAACAAATTGAAGCAAACCAAACGTTGAACAACTCATAATTACACTGATAATCAAAAATAAATGAAACATTCGGAATCCGTGACTATGAATTTTATCCGTTCAAAAAAGTAAGGCTAACATCACGTTTTTTCGCAAAAAATTGAAAACTTTTTTTTGTTGAAATTCCGGTTCAAAATGATTAAAGGTACAGTATACAACACGTTGAGCATGAAACTACCGCTAGGATGCAAAAAGAAAGCAGTGGTTGTTGGAAGTTTCATATTTCGAAATTCGGCCACATTGTGTTTCGAACCTGGATTGCAGGCGAACGAGGCAACAAATTGAAGCAAACCAAACGTTGAACAACTCATAATTACACTGATAATCAAAAATAAATGAAACATTCGGAATCCGTGACTATGAATTTTATCCGTTCAAAAAAAGTAAGGCTAACCCATCACGTTTTTTCGCAAAAAATTGAAAACTTTTTTTTGTTGAAATTCCGGTTCAAAATGATTAAAGGTACAGTATACAACACGTTGAGCATGAAACTACCGCTAGGATGCAAAAAGAAAGCAGTGGTTGTTGGAAGTTTCATATTTCGAAATTCGGCCACATTGTGCTTCGAGCCTGGATTGCAGGCGAACGAGGCAACAAATTGAAGCAAACCAAACGTTGAACAACTCATAATTACACTGATAATCAAAAATAAATGAAACATTCGGAATCCGTGACTATGAATTTTATCCGTTCAAAAAAAGTAAGGCTAGCCATCACGTTTTTTCGCAAAAAATTGAAAACTTTTTTTGTTGAAATTCCGGTTCAAAATGATTAAAGGTACAGTATACAACACGTTGAGCATGAAACTACCGCTAGGATGCAAAAAGAAAGCAGTGGTTGTTGGAAGTTTCATATTTCGAAATTCGGCCACATTGTGCTTCGAGCCTGGATTGCAGGCGAACGAGGCAACAAATTGAAGCAAACCAAACGTTGAACAACTCATAATTACACTGATAATCAAAAATAAATGAAACATTCGGAATCCGTGACTATGAATTTTATCCGTTCAAAAAAAGTAAGGCTAGCCATCACGTTTTTTCGCAAAAAATTGAAAACTTTTTTTGTTGAAATTCCGGTTCAAAATGATTAAAGGTACAGTATACAACACGTTGAGCATGAAACTACCGCTAAGATGCAAAAAGAAAGCAGTGGTTGTTGGAAGTTTCATATTTCGAAATTCGGCCACATTGTGCTTCGAGCCTGGATTGCAGGCGAACGAGGCAACAAATTGAAGCAAACCAAACGTTGAACAACTCATAATTACACTGATAATCAAAAATAAATGAAACATTCGGAATCCGTGACTATGAATTTTATCCGTTCAAAAAAAGTAAGGCTAGCCATCACGTTTTTTCGCAAAAAATTGAAAACTTTTTTTGTTGAAATTCCGGTTCAAAATGATTAAAGGTACAGTATACAACACGTTGAGCATGAAACTACCGCTAGGATGCAAAAAGAAAGCAGTGGTTGTTGGAAGTTTCATATTTCGAAATTCGGCCACATTGTGCTTCGAGCCTGGATTGCAGGCGAACGAGGCAACAAATTGAAGCAAACCAAACGTTGAGCTACTCATAATTACACTGATAATCAAAAATAAATGAAACATTCGGAATCCGTGACTATGAATTTTATCCGTTCAAAAAAAGTAAGGCTAAACATCACGTTTTTTCGCAAAAAATTGAAAACTTTTTTTGTTGAAATTCCGGTTCAAAATGATTAAAGGTACAGTATACAACACGTTGAGCATGAAACTACCGCTAGGATGCAAAAAGAAAGCAGTGGTTGTTGGAAGTTTCATATTTCGAAATTCGGCCACATTGTGTTTCGAACCTGGATTGCAGGCGAACGAGGCAACAAATTGAAGCAAACCAAACGTTGAGCTACTCATAATTACACTGATAATCAAAAATAAATGAAACATTCGGAATCCGTGACTATGAATTTTATCCGTTCAAAAAAAGTAAGGCTAACATCACGTTTTTTCGCAAAAAATTGAAAACTTTTTTTTGTTGAAATTCCGGTTCAAAATGATTAAAGGTACAGTATACAACACGTTGAGCATGAAACTACCGCTAGGATGCAAAAAGAAAGCAGTGGTTGTTGGAAGTTTCATATTTCGAAATTCGGCCACATTGTGTTTCGAACCTGGATTGCAGGCGAACGAGGCAACAAATTGAAGCAAACCAAACGTTGAGCTACTCATAATTACACTGATAATCAAAAATAAATGAAACATTCGGAATCCGTGACTATGAATTTTATCCGTTCAAAAAAAGTAAGGCTAACCATCACGTTTTTTCGCAAAAAATTGAAAACTTTTTTTTGTTGAAATTCCGGTTCAAAATGATTAAAGGTACAGTATACAACACGTTGAGCATGAAACTACCGCTAGGATGCAACAAGAAAGCAGTGGTTGTTGGAAGTTTCATATTTCGAAATTCGGCCACATTGTGTTTCGAACCTGGATTGCAGGCGAACGAGGCAACAAATTGAAGCAAACCAAACGTTGAGCTACTCATAATTACACTGATAATCAAAAATAAATGAAACATTCGGAATCCGTGACTATGAATTTTATCCGTTCAAAAAAAGTAAGGCTAACATCACGTTTTTTCGCAAAAAATTGAAAACTTTTTTTTGTTGAAATTCCGGTTCAAAATGATTAAAGGTACAGTATACAACACGTTGAGCATGAAACTACCGCTAGGATGCAAAAAGAAAGCAGTGGTTGTTGGAAGTTTCATATTTCGAAATTCGGCCACATTGTGTTTCGAACCTGGATTGCAGGCGAACGAGGCAACAAATTGAAGCAAACCAAACGTTGAGCTACTCATAATTACACTGATAATCAAAAATAAATGAAACATTCGGAATCCGTGACTATGAATTTTATCCGTTCAAAAAAAGTAAGGCTAACCATCACGTTTTTTCGCAAAAAATTGAAAACTTTTTTTTGTTGAAATTCCGGTTCAAAATGATTAAAGGTACAGTATACAACACGTTGAGCATGAAACTACCGCTAGGATGCAAAAAGAAAGCAGTGGTTGTTGGAAGTTTCATATTTCGAAATTCGGCCACATTGTGTTTCGAACCTGGATTGCAGGCGAACGAGGCAACAAATTGAAGCAAACCAAACGTTGAACAACTCATAATTACACTGATAATCAAAAATAAATGAAACATTCGGAATCCGTGACTATGAATTTTATCCGTTCAAAAAAAGTAAGGCTAACCATCACGTTTTTTCGCAAAAAATTGCAAAAAACTACCGCTAGTAGAACTTTTTTTTGTTGAAATTCCGGTTCAAAATGATTAAAGGTACAGTATACAACACGTTGAGCATGAAACTACCGCTAGGATGCAAAAAGAAAGCAGTGGTTGTTGGAAGTTTCATATTTCGAAATTCGGCCACATTGTGCTTCGAGCCTGGATTGCAGGCGAACGAGGCAACAAATTGAAGCAAACCAAACGTTGAGCTACTCATAATTACACTGATAATCAAAAATAAATGAAACATTCGGAATCCGTGACTATGAATTTTATCCGTTCAAAAAAAGTAAGGCTAACCATCACGTTTTTTCGCAAAAAATTGAAAACTTTTTTTTGTTGAAATTCCGGTTCAAAATGATTAAAGGTACAGTATACAACACGTTGAGCATGAAACTACCGCTAGGATGCAAAAAGAAAGCAGTGGTTGTTGGAAGTTTCATATTTCGAAATTCGGCCACATTGTGCTTCGAGCCTGGATTGCAGGCGAACGAGGCAACAAATTGAAGCAAACCAAACGTTGAACAACTCATAATTACACTGATAATCAAAAATAAATGAAACATTCGGAATCCGTGACTATGAATTTTATCCGTTCAAAAAAAGTAAGGCTAACCATCACGTTTTTTCGCAAAAAATTGAAAACTTTTTTTGTTGAAATTCCGGTTCAAAATGATTAAAGGTACAGTATACAACACGTTGAGCATGAAACTACCGCTAGGATGCAAAAAGAAAGCAGTGGTTGTTGGAAGTTTCATATTTCGAAATTCGGCCACATTGTGCTTCGAGCCTGGATTGCAGGCGAACGAGGCAACAAATTGAAGCAAACCAAACGTTGAGCTACTCATAATTACACTGATAATCAAAAATAAATGAAACATTCGGAATCCGTGACTATGAATTTTATCCGTTCAAAAAAAGTAAGGCTAACCATCACGTTTTTTCGCAAAAAATTGAAAACTTTTTTTGTTGAAATTCCGGTTCAAAATGATTAAAGGTACAGTATACAACACGTTGAGCATGAAACTACCGCTAGGATGCAAAAAGAAAGCAGTGGTTGTTGGAAGTTTCATATTTCGAAATTCGGCCACATTGTGTTTCGAACCTGGATTGCAGGCGAACGAGGCAACAAATTGAAGCAAACCAAACGTTGAGCTACTCATAATTACACTGATAATCAAAAATAAATGAAACATTCGGAATCCGTGACTATGAATTTTATCCGTTCAAAAAAAGTAAGGCTAACATCACGTTTTTTCGCAAAAAATTGAAAACTTTTTTTTGTTGAAATTCCGGTTCAAAATGATTAAAGGTACAGTATACAACACGTTGAGCATGAAACTACCGCTAGGATGCAAAAAGAAAGCAGTGGTTGTTGGAAGTTTCATATTTCGAAATTCGGCCACATTGTGTTTCGAACCTGGATTGCAGGCGAACGAGGCAACAAATTGAAGCAAACCAAACGTTGAGCTACTCATAATTACACTGATAATCAAAAATAAATGAAACATTCGGAATCCGTGACTATGAATTTTATCCGTTCAAAAAAAGTAAGGCTAACCATCACGTTTTTTCGCAAAAAATTGAAAACTTTTTTTTGTTGAAATTCCGGTTCAAAATGATTAAAGGTACAGTATACAACACGTTGAGCATGAAACTACCGGTAGGATGCAAAAAGAAAGCAGTGGTTGTTGGAAGTTTCATATTTCGAAATTCGGCCACATTGTGTTTCGAACCTGGATTGCAGGCGAACGAGGCAACAAATTGAAGCAAACCAAACGTTGAACAACTCATAATTACACTGATAATCAAAAATAAATGAAACATTCGGAATCCGTGACTATGAATTTTATCCGTTCAAAAAAAGTAAGGCTAACCATCACGTTTTTTCGCAAAAAATTGAAAACTTTTTTTTGTTGAAATTCCGGTTCAAAATGATTAAAGGTACAGTATACAATACGTTGAGCATGAAACTACCGCTAGGATGCAAAAAGAAAGCAGTGGTTGTTGGAAGTTTCATATTTCGAAATTCGGCCACATTGTGTTTCGAACCTGGATTGCAGGCGAACGAGGCAACAAATTGAAGCAAACCAAACGTTGAACAACTCATAATTACACTGATAATCAAAAATAAATGAAACATTCGGAATCCGTGACTATGAATTTTATCCGTTCAAAAAAAGTAAGGCTAACCATCACGTTTTTTCGCAAAAAATTGAAAACTTTTTTTTGTTGAAATTCCGGTTCAAAATGATTAAAGGTACAGTATACAACACGTTGAGCATGAAACTACCGCTAGGATGCAAAAAGAAAGCAGTGGTTGTTGGAAGTTTCATATTTCGAAATTCGGCCACATTGTGTTTCGAACCTGGATTGCAGGCGAACGAGGCAACAAATTGAAGCAAACCAAACGTTGAACAACTCATAATTACACTGATAATCAAAAATAAATGAAACATTCGGAATCCGTGACTATGAATTTTATCCGTTCAAAAAAAGTAAGGCTAACCCATCACGTTTTTTCGCAAAAAATTGAAAACTTTTTTTTGTTGAAATCCCGGTTCAAAATGATTAAAGGTACAGTATACAACACGTTGAGCATGAAACTACCGCTAGGATGCAAAAAGAAAGCAGTGGTTGTTGGAAGTTTCATATTTCGAAATTCGGCCACATTGTGTTTCGAACCTGGATTGCAGGCGAACGAGGCAACAAATTGAAGCAAACCAAACGTTGAACAACTCATAATTACACTGATAATCAAAAATAAATGAAACATTCGGAATCCGTGACTATGAATTTTATCCGTTCAAAAAAAGTAAGGCTAACCATCACGTTTTTTCGCAAAAAATTGAAAACTTTTTTTTGTTGAAATTCCAGTTCAAAATGATTAAAGGTACAGTATACAACACGTTGAGCATGAAACTACCGCTAGGATGCAAAAAGAAAGCAGTGGTTGTTGGAAGTTTCATATTTCGAAATTCGGCCACATTGTGCTTCGAGCCTGGATTGCAGGCGAACGAGGCAACAAATTGAAGCAAACCAAACGTTGAACAACTCATAATTACACTGATAATCAAAAATAAATGAAACATTCGGAATCCGTGACTATGAATTTTATCCGTTCAAAAAAAGTAAGGCTAACCATCACGTTTTTTCGCAAAAAATTGAAAACTTTTTTTTGTTGAAATTCCGGTTCAAAATGATTAAAGGTACAGTATACAATACGTTGAGCATGAAACTACCGCTAGGATGCAAAAAGAAAGCAGTGGTTGTTGGAAGTTTCATATTTCGAAATTCGGCCACATTGTGTTTCGAACCTGGATTGCAGGCGAACGAGGCAACAAATTGAAGCAAACCAAACGTTGAACAACTCATAATTACACTGATAATCAAAAATAAATGAAACATTCGGAATCCGTGACTATGAATTTTATCCGTTCAAAAAAAGTAAGGCTAACCATCACGTTTTTTCGCAAAAAATTGAAAACTTTTTTTTGTTGAAATTCCGGTTCAAAATGATTAAAGGTACAGTATACAACACGTTGAGCATGAAACTACCGCTAGGATGCAAAAAGAAAGCAGTGGTTGTTGGAAGTTTCATATTTCGAAATTCGGCCACATTGTGTTTCGAACCTGGATTGCAGGCGAACGAGGCAACAAATTGAAGCAAACCAAACGTTGAACAACTCATAATTACACTGATAATCAAAAATAAATGAAACATTCGGAATCCGTGACTATGAATTTTATCCGTTCAAAAAAAGTAAGGCTAACCCATCACGTTTTTTCGCAAAAAATTGAAAACTTTTTTTTGTTGAAATCCCGGTTCAAAATGATTAAAGGTACAGTATACAACACGTTGAGCACGAAACTACCGGTAGGATGCATAAAGAAAGCAGTGGTTGTTGGAAGTTTCATATTTCGAAATTCGGCCACATTGTGCTTCGAGCCTGGATTGCAGGCGAACGAGGCAACAAATTGAAGCAAACCAAACGTTGAACAACTCATAATTACACTGATAATCAAAAATAAATGAAACATTCGGAATCCGTGACTATGAATTTTATCCGTTCAAAAAAAGTAAGGCTAACCATCACGTTTTTTCGCAAAAAATTGAAAACTTTTTTTGTTGAAATTCCGGTTCAAAATGATTAAAGGTACAGTATACAACACGTTGAGCACGAAACTACCGGTAGGATGCATAAAGAAAGCAGTGGTTGTTGGAAGTTTCATATTTCGAAATTCGGCCACATTGTGTTTCGAACCTGGATTGCAGGCGAACGAGGCAACAAACTGAAGCAAACCGAACGTTGAACAACTCATAATTACACTGATAATCAAAAATAAATGAAACATTCGGAATCCGTGACTATGAATTTTATCCGTTCAAAAAAAGTAAGGCAAGTAAGGTAAGTAACCATCACGTTTTTTCGCAAAAAATTGAAAACTTTTTTTTGTTGAAATTCCGGTTCAAAATGATTAAAGGTACAGTATACAACACGTTGAGCATGAAACTACCGGTAGGATGCATAAAGAAAGCAGTGGTTGTTGGAAGTTTCATATTTCGAAATTCGGCCACATTGTGTTTCGAACCTGGATTGCAGGCGAACGAGGCAACAAATTGAAGCAAACCAAACGTTGAGCTACTCATAATTACACTGATAATCAAAAATAAATGAAACATTCGGAATCCGTGACTATGAATTTTATCCGTTCAAAAAAAGTAAGGCTAACCATCACGTTTTTTCGCAAAAAATTGAAAACTTTTTTTGTTGAAATTCCGGTTCAAAATGATTAAAGGTACAGTATACAACACGTTGAGCACGAAACTACCGGTAGGATGCATAAAGAAAGCAGTGGTTGTTGGAAGTTTCATATTTCGAAATTCGGCCACATTGTGTTTCGAACCTGGATTGCAGGCGAACGAGGCAACAAACTGAAGCAAACCGAACGTTGAACAACTCATAATTACACTGATAATCAAAAATAAATGAAACATTCGGAATCCGTGACTATGAATTTTATCCGTTCAAAAAAAGTAAGGCAAGTAAGGTAAGTAACCATCACGTTTTTTCGCAAAAAATTGAAAACTTTTTTTTGTTGAAATTCCGGTTCAAAATGATTAAAGGTACAGTATACAACACGTTGAGCATGAAACTACCGGTAGGATGCATAAAGAAAGCAGTGGTTGTTGGAAGTTTCATATTTCGAAATTCGGCCACATTGTGTTTCGAACCTGGATTGCAGGCGAACGAGGCAACAAATTGAAGCAAACCAAACGTTGAACAACTCATAATTACACTGATAATCAAAAATAAATGAAACATTCGGAATCCGTGACTATGAATTTTATCCGTTCAAAAAAAGTAAGGCAAGTAAGGTAAGTAACCATCACGTTTTTTCGCAAAAAATTGAAAACTTTTTTTTGTTGAAATTCCGGTTCAAAATGATTAAAGGTACAGTATACAACACGTTGAGCATGAAACTACCGGTAGGATGCATAAAGAAAGCAGTGGTTGTTGGAAGTTTCATATTTCGAAATTCGGCCACATTGTGTTTCGAACCTGGATTGCAGGCGAACGAGGCAACAAATTGAAGCAAACCAAACGTTGAGCTTCTCATAATTACACTGATAATCAAAAATAAATGAAACATTCGGAATCCGTGACTATGAATTTTATCCGTTCAAAAAAAGTAAGGCAAGTAAGGTAAGTAACCATCACGTTTTTTCGCAAAAAATTGAAAACTTTTTTTGTTGAAATTCCGGTTCAAAATGATTAAAGGTACAGTATACAACACGTTGAGCATGAAACTACCGCTAGGATGCAAAACGAAAGCAGTGGTTGTTGGAAGTTTCATATTTCGAAATTCGGCCACATTGTGTTTCGAACCTGGATTGCAGGCGAACGAGGCAACAAATTGAAGCAAACCAAACGTTGAGCTACTCATAATTACACTGATAATCAAAAATAAATGAAACATTCGGAATCCGTGACTATGAATTTTATCCGTTCAAAAAAATAAAGGCTAACATCACGTTTTTTCGCAAAAAATTGAAAACTTTTTTTTGTTGAAATTCCGGTTCAAAATGATTAAAGGTACAGTATACAACACGTTGAGCATGAAACTACCGGTAGGATGCATAAAGAAAGCAGTGGTTGTTGGAAGTTTCATATTTCGAAATTCGGCCACATTGTGTTTCGAACCTGGATTGCAGGCGAACGAGGCAACAAATTGAAGCAAACCAAACGTTGAGCTTCTCATAATTACACTGATAATCAAAAATAAATGAAACATTCGGAATCCGTGACTATGAATTTTATCCGTTCAAAAAAAGTAAGGCAAGTAGGTAAGTAACCATCACGTTTTTTCGCAAAAAATTGAAAACTTTTTTTTGTTGAAATTCCGGTTCAAAATGATTAAAGGTACAGTATACAACACGTTGAGCATGAAACTACCGGTAGGATGCATAAAGAAAGCAGTGGTTGTTGGAAGTTTCATATTTCGAAATTCGGCCACATTGTGTTTCGAACCTGGATTGCAGGCGAACGAGGCAACAAATTGAAGCAAACCAAACGTTGAGCTACTCATAATTACACTGATAATCAAAAATAAATGAAACATTCGGAATCCGTGACTATGAATTTTATCCGTTCAAAAAAAGTAAGGCTAACCATCACGTTTTTTCGCAAAAAATTGAAAACTTTTTTTTGTTGAAATTCCGGTTCAAAATGATTAAAGGTACAGTATACAACACGTTGAGCATGAAACTACCGCTAGGATGCAAAAAGAAAGCAGTGGTTGTTGGAAGTTTCATATTTCGAAATTCGGCCACATTGTGCTTCGAGCCTGGATTGCAGGCGAACGAGGCAACAAATTGAAGCAAACCAAACGTTGAACAACTCATAATTACACTGATAATCAAAAATAAATGAAACATTCGGAATCCGTGACTATGAATTTTATCCGTTCAAAAAAAGTAAGGCTAACCATCACGTTTTTTCGCAAAAAATTGAAAACTTTTTTTTGTTGAAATTCCGGTTCAAAATGATTAAAGGTACAGTATACAACACGTTGAGCACGAAACTACCGCTAGGATGCAAAAAGAAAGCAGTGGTTGTTGGAAGTTTCATATTTCGAAATTCGGCCACATTGTGCTTCGAGCCTGGATTGCAGGCGAACGAGGCAACAAATTGAAGCAAACCAAACGTTGAACAACTCATAATTACACTGATAATCAAAAATAAATGAAACATTCGGAATCCGTGACTATGAATTTTATCCGTTCAAAAAAAGTAAGGCTCATCACGTTTTTTCGCAAAAAATTTAAAACTTTTTTTTGTTGAAATTCCGGTTCAAAATGATTAAAGGTACAGTATACAACACGTTGAGCATGAAACTACCGCTAGGATGCAAAAAGGAAGCAGTGGTTGTTGGAAGTTTCATATTTCGAAATTCGGCCACATTGTGCTTCGAGCCTGGATTGCAGGCGAACGAGGCAACAAATTGAAGCAAACCAAACGTTGAACAACTCATAATTACACTGATAATCAAAAATAAATGAAACATTCGGAATCCGTGACTATGAATTTTATCCGTTCAAAAAAAGTAAGGCTAACCATCACGTTTTTTCGCAAAAAAGTGAAAACATTTTTTTGTTGAAATTCCGGTTCAAAATGATTATAGGTACAATATAGAACACGTTGAGCACGAAACTACCGATAGGATGCTTAAGGAAGCAGTGGTTGTTGGAAGTTTCATATTTCGAAATTCGGCCACATTGTGTTTCGAACCTGGATTGCAGGAGAACGAGGCAACAAATTGAAGCAAACCAAACGTTGAGCTACTCATAATTACACTGATAATCAAAAATAAATGAAACATTCGGAATCCGTGACTATGAATTTTATCCGTTCAAAAAAAGTAAGGCAAGTAAGGTAAGTAACCATCACGTTTTTTCGCAAAAAATTGAAAACTTTTTTTTGTTGAAATTCCGGTTCAAAATGATTAAAGGTACAGTATACAACACGTTGAGCATGAAACTACTGGTAGGATGCATAAAGAAAGCAGTGGTTGTTGGAAGTTTCATATTTCGAAATTCGGCCACATTGTGTTTCGAACCTGGATTGCAGGCGAACGAGGCAACAAATTGAAGCAAACCAAACGTTGAGCTACTCATAATTACACTGATAATCAAAAATAAATGAAACATTCGGAATCCGTGACTATGAATTTTATCCGTTCAAAAAAAGTAAGGCAAGTAAGGTAAGTAACCATCACGTTTTTTCGCAAAAAATTGAAAACTTTTTTTTGTTGAAATTCCGGTTCAAAATGATTAAAGGTACAGTATACAACACGTTGAGCATGAAACTACCGGTAGGATGCATAAAGAAAGCAGTGGTTGTTGGAAGTTTCATATTTCGAAATTCGGCCACATTGTGTTTCGAACCTGGATTGCAGGCGAACGAGGCAACAAATTGAAGCAAACCAAACGTTGAACAACTCATAATTACACTGATAATCAAAAATAAATGAAACATTCGGAATCCGTGACTATGAATTTTATCCGTTCAAAAAAAGTAAGGCAAGTAAGGTAAGTAACCATCACGTTTTTTCGCAAAAAATTGAAAACTTTTTTTTTGTTGAAATTCCGGTTCAAAATGATTAAAGGTACAGTATACAACACGTTGAGCATGAAACTACCGGTAGGATGCATAAAGAAAGCAGTGGTTGTTGGAAGTTTCATATTTCGAAATTCGGCCACATTGTGTTTCGAACCTGGATTGCAGGCGAACGAGGCAACAAATTGAAGCAAACCAAACGTTGAACAACTCATAATTACACTGATAATCAAAAATAAATGAAACATTCGGAATCCGTGACTATGAATTTTATCCGTTCAAAAAAAGTAAGGCAAGTAAGGTAAGTAACCATCACGTTTTTTCGCAAAAAATTGAAAACTTTTTTTTGTTGAAATTCCGGTTCAAAATGATTAAAGGTACAGTATACAACACGTTGAGCATGAAACTACCGGTAGGATGCATAAAGAAAGCAGTGGTTGTTGGAAGTTTCATATTTCGAAATTCGGCCACATTGTGTTTCGAACCTGGATTGCAGGCGAACGAGGCAACAAATTGAAGCAAACCAAACGTTGAGCTACTCATAATTACACTGATAATCAAAAATAAATGAAACATTCGGAATCCGTGACTATGAATTTTATCCGTTCAAAAAAAGTAAGGCAAGTAAGGTAAGTAACCATCACGTTTTTTCGCAAAAAATTGAAAACTTTTTTTGTTGAAATTCCGGTTCAAAATGATTAAAGGTACAGTATACAACACGTTGAGCATGAAACTACCGCTAGGATGCAAAACGAAAGCAGTGGTTGTTGGAAGTTTCATATTTCGAAATTCGGCCACATTGTGTTTCGAACCTGGATTGCAGGCGAACGAGGCAACAAATTGAAGCAAACCAAACGTTGAGCTACTCATAATTACACTGATAATCAAAAATAAATGAAACATTCGGAATCCGTGACTATGAATTTTATCCGTTCAAAAAAAGTAAGGCTAACATCACGTTTTTTCGCAAAAAATTGAAAACTTTTTTTTGTTGAAATTCCGGTTCAAAATGATTAAAGGTACAGTATACAACACGTTGAGCATGAAACTACCGGTAGGATGCATAAAGAAAGCAGTGGTTGTTGGAAGTTTCATATTTCGAAATTCGGCCACATTGTGTTTCGAACCTGGATTGCAGGCGAACGAGGCAACAAATTGAAGCAAACCAAACGTTGAACAACTCATAATTACACTGATAATCAAAAATAAATGAAACATTCGGAATCCGTGACTATGAATTTTATCCGTTCAAAAAAAGTAAGGCAAGTAAGGTAAGTAACCATCACGTTTTTTCGCAAAAAATTGAAAACTTTTTTTTGTTGAAATTCCGGTTCAAAATGATTAAAGGTACAGTATACAACACGTTGAGCATGAAACTACCGGTAGGATGCATAAAGAAAGCAGTGGTTGTTGGAAGTTTCATATTTCGAAATTCGGCCACATTGTGTTTCGAACCTGGATTGCAGGCGAACGAGGCAACAAATTGAAGCAAACCAAACGTTGAGCTACTCATAATTACACTGATAATCAAAAATAAATGAAACATTCGGAATCCGTGACTATGAATTTTATCCGTTCAAAAAAAGTAAGGCAAGTAAGGTAAGTAACCATCACGTTTTTTCGCAAAAAATTGAAAACTTTTTTTTGTTGAAATTCCGGTTCAAAATGATTAAAGGTACAGTATACAACACGTTGAGCATGAAACTACCGGTAGGATGCATAAAGAAAGCAGTGGTTGTTGGAAGTTTCATATTTCGAAATTCGGCCACATTGTGTTTCGAACCTGGATTGCAGGCGAACGAGGCAACAAATTGAAGCAAACCAAACGTTGAACAACTCATAATTACACTGATAATCAAAAATAAATGAAACATTCGGAATCCGTGACTATGCATTTTATCCGTTCAAAAAAAGTAAGGCAAGTAAGGTAAGTAACCATCACGTTTTTTCGCAAAAAATTGAAAACTTTTTTTTGTTGAAATTCCGGTTCAAAATGATTAAAGGTACAGTATACAACACGTTGAGCATGAAACTACCGGTAGGATGCATAAAGAAAGCAGTGGTTGTTGGAAGTTTCATATTTCGAAATTCGGCCACATTGTGTTTCGAGCCTGGATTGCAGGCGAACGAGGCAACAAATTGAAGCAAACCAAACGTTGAGCTACTCATAATTACACTGATAATCAAAAATAAATGAAACATTCGGAATCCGTGACTATGAATTTTATCCGTTCAAAAAAAGTAAGGCTAACTCACGTTTTTTCGCAAAAAATTGAAAACTTTTTTTTGTTGAAATTCCGGTTCAAAATGATTAAAGGTACAGTATACAACACGTTGAGCACGAAACTACCGGTAGGATGCAAAAAGAAAGCAGTGGTTGTTGGAAGTTTCATATTTCGAAATTCGGCCACATTGTGTTTCGAACCTGGATTGCAGGCGAACGAGGCAACAAATTGAAGCAAACCAAACGTTGAGCTACTCATAATTACACTGATAATCAAAAATAAATGAAACATTCGGAATCCGTGACTATGAATTTTATCCGTTCAAAAAAAGTAAGGCAAGTAAGGTAAGTAACCATCACGTTTTTTCGCAAAAAATTGAAAACTTTTTTTTGTTGAAATTCCGGTTCAAAATGATTAAAGGTACAGTATACAACACGTTGAGCATGAAACTACCGGTAGGATGCATAAAGAAAGCAGTGGTCGTTGGAAGTTTCATATTTCGAAATTCGGCCACATTGTGTTTCGAACCTGGATTGCAGGCGAACGAGGCAACAAATTGAAGCAAACCAAACGTTGAACAACTCATAATTACACTGATAATCAAAAATAAATGAAACATTCGGAATCCGTGACTATGAATTTTATCCGTTCAAAAAAAGTAAGGCTAACCATCACGTTTTTCGCAAAAAATTGAAAACTTTTTTTTGTTGAAATTCCGGTTCAAAATGATTAAAGGTACAGTATACAACACGTTGAGCATGAAACTACCGCTAGGATGCAAAAAGAAAGCAGTGGTTGTTGGAAGTTTCATATTTCGAAATTCGGCCACATTGTGTTTCGAACCTGGATTGCAGGCGAACGAGGCAACAAATTGAAGCAAACCAAACGTTGAGCTACTCATAATTACACTGATAATCAAAAATAAATGAAACATTCGGAATCCGTGACTATGAATTTTATCCGTTCAAAAAAAGTAAGGCTAGCCATCACGTTTTTTCGCAAAAAATTGAAAACTTTTTTTTGTTGAAATTCCGGTTCAAAATGATTAAAGGTACAGTATACAACACGTTGAGCACGAAACTACCGCTAGGATGCATAAAGAAAGCAGTGGTTGTTGGAAGTTTCATATTTCGAAATTCGGCCACATTGTGTTTCGAACCTGGATTGCAGGCGAACGAGGCAACAAATTGAAGCAAACCAAACGTTGAACAACTCATAATTACACTGATAATCAAAAATAAATGAAACATTCGGAATCCGTGACTATGAATTTTATCCGTTCAAAAAAAGTAAGGCTAACCATCACGTTTTTCGCAAAAAATTGAAAACTTTTTTTTGTTGAAATTCCGGTTCAAAATGATTAAAGGTACAGTATACAACACGTTGAGCATGAAACTACCGCTAGGATGCAAAAAGAAAGCAGTGGTTGTTGGAAGTTTCATATTTCGAAATTCGGCCACATTGTGTTTCGAACCTGGATTGCAGGCGAACGAGGCAACAAATTGAAGCAAACCAAACGTTGAGCTACTCATAATTACACTGATAATCAAAAATAAATGAAACATTCGGAATCCGTGACTATGAATTTTATCCGTTCAAAAAAAGTAAGGCTAGCCATCACGTTTTTTCGCAAAAAATTGAAAACTTTTTTTTGTTGAAATTCCGGTTCAAAATGATTAAAGGTACAGTATACAACACGTTGAGCACGAAACTACCGCTAGGATGCATAAAGAAAGCAGTGGTTGTTGGAAGTTTCATATTTCGAAATTCGGCCACATTGTGTTTCGAACCTGGATTGCAGGCGAACGAGGCAACAAATTGAAGCAAACCAAACGTTGAGCTACTCATAATTACACTGATAATCAAAAATAAATGAAACATTCGGAATCCGTGACTATGAATTTTATCCGTTCAAAAAAAGTAAGGCTGAAAAATTGAAAACTTTTTTTTGTTGAAATTCCGGTTCAAAATGATTAAAGGTACAGTATACAACACGTTGAGCACAAAACTACCGGTAGGATGCATAAAGAAAGCAGTGGTTGTTGGAAGTTTCATATTTCGAAATTCGGCCACATTGTGTTTCGAACCTGGATTGCAGGCGAACGAGGCAACAAATTGAAGCAAACCAAACGTTGAGCTACTCATAATTACACTGATAATCAAAAATAAATGAAACATTCGGAATCCGTGACTATGAATTTTATCCGTTCAAAAAAAGTAAGGCTAACCATCACGTTTTTTTGCAAAAAATTGAAAACTTTTTTTTGTTGAAATTCCGGTTCAAAATGATTAAAGGTACAGTATACAACACGTTGAGCACGAAACTACCGGTAGGATGCATAAAGAAAGCAGTGGTTGTTGGAAGTTTCATATTTCGAAATTCGGCCACATTGTGTTTCGAACCTGGATTGCAGGCGAACGAGGCAACAAATTGAAGCAAACCAAACGTTGAGCTACTCATAATTACACTGATAATCAAAAATAAATGAAACATTCGGAATCCGTGACTATGAATTTTATCCGTTCAAAAAAAGTAAGGCTAACCATCACGTTTTTTCGCAAAAAATTGAAAACTTTTTTTTGTTGAAATTCCGGTTCAAAATGATTAAAGGTACAGTATACAACACGTTGAGCATGAAACTACCGCTAGGATGCAAAAAGAAAGCAGTGGTTGTTGGAAGTTTCATATTTCGAAATTCGGCCACATTGTGCTTCGAGCCTGGATTGCAGGCGAACGAGGCAACAAATTGAAGCAAACCAAACGTTGAGCTACTCATAATTACACTGATAATCAAAAATAAATGAAACATTCGGAATCCGTGACTATGAATTTTATCCGTTCAAAAAAAGTAAGGCTAACCATCACGTTTTTTTGCAAAAAATTGAAAACTTTTTTTTGTTGAAATTCCGGTTCAAAATGATTAAAGGTACAGTATACAACACGTTGAGCATGAAACTACCGCTAGGATGCAAAAAGAAAGCAGTGGTTGTTGGAAGTTTCATATTTCGAAATTCGGCCACATTGTGCTTCGAGCCTGGATTGCAGGCGAACGAGGCAACAAATTGAAGCAAACCAAACGTTGAGCTACTCATAATTACACTGATAATCAAAAATAAATGAAACATTCGGAATCCGTGACTATGAATTTTATCCGTTCAAAAAAAGTAAGGCTAACCATCACGTTTTTTTGCAAAAAATTGAAAACTTTTTTTTGTTGAAATTCCGGTTCAAAATGATTAAAGGTACAGTATACAACACGTTGAGCATGAAACTACCGCTAGGATGCAAAAAGAAAGCAGTGGTTGTTGGAAGTTTCATATTTCGAAATTCGGCCACATTGTGTTTCGAACCTGGATTGCAGGCGAACGAGGCAACAAATTGAAGCAAACCAAACGTTGAGCTACTCATAATTACACTGATAATCAAAAATAAATGAAACATTCGGAATCCGTGACTATGAATTTTATCCGTTCAAAAAAAGTAAGGCTAACCATCACGTTTTTTCGCAAAAAATTGAAAACTTTTTTTTGTTGAAATTCCGGTTCAAAATGATTAAAGGTACAGTATACAACACGTTGAGCACGAAACTACCGGTAGGATGCATAAAGAAAGCAGTGGTTGTTGGAAGTTTCATATTTCGAAATTCGGCCACATTGTGTTTCGAACCTGGATTGCAGGCGAACGAGGCAACAAATTGAAGCAAACCAAACGTTGAGCTACTCATAATTACACTGATAATCAAAAATAAATGAAACATTCGGAATCCGTGACTATGAATTTTATCCGTTCAAAAAAAGTAAGGCTAACCATCACGTTTTTTCGCAAAAAATTGAAAACTTTTTTTGTTGAAATTCCGGTTCAAAATGATTAAAGGTACAGTATACAACACGTTGAGCATGAAACTACCGCTAGGATGCAAAAAGAAAGCAGTGGTTGTTGGAAGTTTCATATTTCGAAATTCGGCCACATTGTGCTTCGAGCCTGGATTGCAGGCGAACGAGGCAACAAATTGAAGCAAACCAAACGTTGAGCTACTCATAATTACACTGATAATCAAAAATAAATGAAACATTCGGAATCCGTGACTATGAATTTTATCCGTTCAAAAAAAGTAAGGCTAACACGTTTTTTTGCAAAAAATTGAAAACTTTTTTTTGTTGAAATTCCGGTTCAAAATGATTAAAGGTACAGTATACAACACGTTGAGCATGAAACTACCGCTAGGATGCAACAAGAAAGCAGTGGTTGTTGGAAGTTTCATATTTCGAAATTCGGCCACATTGTGTTTCGAACCTGGATTGCAGGCGAACGAGGCAACAAATTGAAGCAAACCAAACGTTGAGCTACTCATAATTACACTGATAATCAAAAATAAATGAAACATTCGGAATCCGTGACTATGAATTTTATCCGTTCAAAAAAAGTAAGGCTAACCATCACGTTTTTTCGCAAAAAATTGAAAACTTTTTTTTGTTGAAATTCCGGTTCAAAATGATTAAAGGTACAGTATACAACACGTTGAGCACGAAACTACCGGTAGGATGCATAAAGAAAGCAGTGGTTGTTGGAAGTTTCATATTTCGAAATTCGGCCACATTGTGTTTCGAACCTGGATTGCAGGCGAACGAGGCAACAAATTGAAGCAAACCAAACGTTGAGCTACTCATAATTACACTGATAATCAAAAATAAATGAAACATTCGGAATCCGTGACTATGAATTTTATCCGTTCAAAAAAAGTAAGGCTAACCATCACGTTTTTTTGCAAAAAATTGAAAACTTTTTTTTGTTGAAATTCCGGTTCAAAATGATTAAAGGTACAGTATACAACACGTTGAGCATGAAACTACCGCTAGGATGCAAAAAGAAAGCAGTGGTTGTTGGAAGTTTCATATTTCGAAATTCGGCCACATTGTGCTTCGAGCCTGGATTGCAGGCGAACGAGGCAACAAATTGAAGCAAACCAAACGTTGAGCTACTCATAATTACACTGATAATCAAAAATAAATGAAACATTCGGAATCCGTGACTATGAATTTTATCCGTTCAAAAAAAGTAAGGCTAACCATCACGTTTTTTCGCAAAAAATTGAAAACTTTTTTTTGTTGAAATTCCGGTTCAAAATGATTAAAGGTACAGTATACAACACGTTGAGCATGAAACTACCGCTAGGATGCAAAAAGAAAGCAGTGGTTGTTGGAAGTTTCATATTTCGAAATTCGGCCACATTGTGCTTCGAGCCTGGATTGCAGGCGAACGAGGCAACAAATTGAAGCAAACCAAACGTTGAGCTACTCATAATTACACTGATAATCAAAAATAAATGAAACATTCGGAATCCGTGACTATGAATTTTATCCGTTCAAAAAAAGTAAGGCTAACTCACGTTTTTTTGCAAAAAATTGAAAACTTTTTTTTGTTGAAATTCCGGTTCAAAATGATTAAAGGTACAGTATACAACACGTTGAGCATGAAACTACCGCTAGGATGCAAAAAGAAAGCAGTGGTTGTTGGAAGTTTCATATTTCGAAATTCGGCCACATTGTGCTTCGAGCCTGGATTGCAGGCGAACGAGGCAACAAATTGAAGCAAACCAAACGTTGAGCTACTCATAATTACACTGATAATCAAAAATAAATGAAACATTCGGAATCCGTGACTATGAATTTTATCCGTTCAAAAAAAGTAAGGCTAACCATCACGTTTTTTTGCAAAAAATTGAAAACTTTTTTTTGTTGAAATTCCGGTTCAAAATGATTAAAGGTACAGTATACAACACGTTGAGCATGAAACTACCGCTAGGATGCAAAAAGAAAGCAGTGGTTGTTGGAAGTTTCATATTTCGAAATTCGGCCACATTGTGCTTCGAGCCTGGATTGCAGGCGAACGAGGCAACAAATTGAAGGAAACCAAACGTTGAGCTACTCATAATTACACTGATAATCAAAAATAAATGAAACATTCGGAATCCGTGACTATGAATTTTATCCGTTCAAAAAAAGTAAGGCTAACCATCACGTTTTTTCGCAAAAAATTGAAAACTTTTTTTTGTTGAAATTCCGGTTCAAAATGATTAAAGGTACAGTATACAACACGTTGAGCATGAAACTACCGCTAGGATGCAAAAAGAAAGCAGTGGTTGTTGGAAGTTTCATATTTCGAAATTCGGCCACATTGTGCTTCGAGCCTGGATTGCAGGCGAACGAGGCAACAAATTGAAGCAAACCAAACGTTGAGCTACTCATAATTACACTGATAATCAAAAATAAATGAAACATTCGGAATCCGTGACTATGAATTTTATCCGTTCAAAAAAAGTAAGGCTAACCATCACGTTTTTTCGCAAAAAATTGAAAACTTTTTTTGTTGAAATTCCGGTTCAAAATGATTAAAGGTACAGTATACAACACGTTGAGCATGAAACTACCGCTAGGATGCAAAAAGAAAGCAGTGGTTGTTGGAAGTTTCATATTTCGAAATTCGGCCACATTGTGTTTCGAACCTGGATTGCAGGCGAACGAGGCAACAAATTGAAGCAAACCAAACGTTGAGCTACTCATAATTACACTGATAATCAAAAATAAATGAAACATTCGGAATCCGTGACTATGAATTTTATCCGTTCAAAAAAAGTAAGGCTAACATCACGTTTTTTCGCAAAAAATTGAAAACTTTTTTTTGTTGAAATTCCGGTTCAAAATGATTAAAGGTACAGTATACAACACGTTGAGCATGAAACTACCGCTAGGATGCAAAAAGAAAGCAGTGGTTGTTGGAAGTTTCATATTTCGAAATTCGGCCACATTGTGTTTCGAACCTGGATTGCAGGCGAACGAGGCAACAAATTGAAGCAAACCAAACGTTGAGCTACTCATAATTACACTGATAATCAAAAATAAATGAAACATTCGGAATCCGTGACTATGAATTTTATCCGTTCAAAAAAAGTAAGGCTAACCATCACGTTTTTTCGCAAAAAATTGAAAACTTTTTTTTGTTGAAATTCCGGTTCAAAATGATTAAAGGTACAGTATACAACACGTTGAGCATGAAACTACCGCTAGGATGCAACAAGAAAGCAGTGGTTGTTGGAAGTTTCATATTTCGAAATTCGGCCACATTGTGTTTCGAACCTGGATTGCAGGCGAACGAGGCAACAAATTGAAGCAAACCAAACGTTGAGCTACTCATAATTACACTGATAATCAAAAATAAATGAAACATTCGGAATCCGTGACTATGAATTTTATCCGTTCAAAAAAAGTAAGGCTAACATCACGTTTTTTCGCAAAAAATTGAAAACTTTTTTTTGTTGAAATTCCGGTTCAAAATGATTAAAGGTACAGTATACAACACGTTGAGCATGAAACTACCGCTAGGATGCAAAAAGAAAGCAGTGGTTGTTGGAAGTTTCATATTTCGAAATTCGGCCACATTGTGTTTCGAACCTGGATTGCAGGCGAACGAGGCAACAAATTGAAGCAAACCAAACGTTGAACAACTCATAATTACACTGATAATCAAAAATAAATGAAACATTCGGAATCCGTGACTATGAATTTTATCCGTTCAAAAAAAGTAAGGCTAACATCACGTTTTTTCGCAAAAAATTGAAAACTTTTTTTTGTTGAAATTCCGGTTCAAAATGATTAAAGGTACAGTATACAACACGTTGAGCATGAAACTACCGCTAGGATGCAAAAAGAAAGCAGTGGTTGTTGGAAGTTTCATATTTCGAAATTCGGCCACATTGTGTTTCGAACCTGGATTGCAGGCGAACGAGGCAACAAATTGAAGCAAACCAAACGTTGAACAACTCATAATTACACTGATAATCAAAAATAAATGAAACATTCGGAATCCGTGACTATGAATTTTATCCGTTCAAAAAAAGTAAGGCTAACCATCACGTTTTTTCGCAAAAAATTGCAAAAAACTACCGCTAGTAGAACTTTTTTTTGTTGAAATTCCGGTTCAAAATGATTAAAGGTACAGTATACAACACGTTGAGCATGAAACTACCGCTAGGATGCAAAAAGAAAGCAGTGGTTGTTGGAAGTTTCATATTTCGAAATTCGGCCACATTGTGCTTCGAGCCTGGATTGCAGGCGAACGAGGCAACAAATTGAAGCAAACCAAACGTTGAGCTACTCATAATTACACTGATAATCAAAAATAAATGAAACATTCGGAATCCGTGACTATGAATTTTATCCGTTCAAAAAAAGTAAGGCTAACCATCACGTTTTTTCGCAAAAAATTGAAAACTTTTTTTTGTTGAAATTCCGGTTCAAAATGATTAAAGGTACAGTATACAACACGTTGAGCATGAAACTACCGCTAGGATGCAAAAAGAAAGCAGTGGTTGTTGGAAGTTTCATATTTCGAAATTCGGCCACATTGTGCTTCGAGCCTGGATTGCAGGCGAACGAGGCAACAAATTGAAGCAAACCAAACGTTGAACAACTCATAATTACACTGATAATCAAAAATAAATGAAACATTCGGAATCCGTGACTATGAATTTTATCCGTTCAAAAAAAGTAAGGCTAACCATCACGTTTTTTCGCAAAAAATTGAAAACTTTTTTTGTTGAAATTCCGGTTCAAAATGATTAAAGGTACAGTATACAACACGTTGAGCATGAAACTACCGCTAGGATGCAAAAAGAAAGCAGTGGTTGTTGGAAGTTTCATATTTCGAAATTCGGCCACATTGTGCTTCGAGCCTGGATTGCAGGCGAACGAGGCAACAAATTGAAGCAAACCAAACGTTGAGCTACTCATAATTACACTGATAATCAAAAATAAATGAAACATTCGGAATCCGTGACTATGAATTTTATCCGTTCAAAAAAAGTAAGGCTAACCATCACGTTTTTTCGCAAAAAATTGAAAACTTTTTTTGTTGAAATTCCGGTTCAAAATGATTAAAGGTACAGTATACAACACGTTGAGCATGAAACTACCGCTAGGATGCAAAAAGAAAGCAGTGGTTGTTGGAAGTTTCATATTTCGAAATTCGGCCACATTGTGTTTCGAACCTGGATTGCAGGCGAACGAGGCAACAAATTGAAGCAAACCAAACGTTGAACAACTCATAATTACACTGATAATCAAAAATAAATGAAACATTCGGAATCCGTGACTATGAATTTTATCCGTTCAAAAAAGTAAGGCTAACATCACGTTTTTTCGCAAAAAATTGAAAACTTTTTTTTGTTGAAATTCCGGTTCAAAATGATTAAAGGTACAGTATACAACACGTTGAGCATGAAACTACCGCTAGGATGCAAAAAGAAAGCAGTGGTTGTTGGAAGTTTCATATTTCGAAATTCGGCCACATTGTGCTTCGAGCCTGGATTGCAGGCGAACGAGGCAACAAATTGAAGCAAACCAAACGTTGAGCTACTCATAATTACACTGATAATCAAAAATAAATGAAACATTCGGAATCCGTGACTATGAATTTTATCCGTTCAAAAAAAGTAAGGCTAACCATCACGTTTTTTCGCAAAAAATTGAAAACTTTTTTTTGTTGAAATTCCGGTTCAAAATGATTAAAGGTACAGTATACAACACGTTGAGCATGAAACTACCGCTAGGATGCAAAAAGAAAGCAGTGGTTGTTGGAAGTTTCATATTTCGAAATTCGGCCACATTGTGCTTCGAGCCTGGATTGCAGGCGAACGAGGCAACAAATTGAAGCAAACCAAACGTTGAACAACTCATAATTACACTGATAATCAAAAATAAATGAAACATTCGGAATCCGTGACTATGAATTTTATCCGTTCAAAAAAAGTAAGGCTAGCCATCACGTTTTTTCGCAAAAAATTGAAAACTTTTTTTGTTGAAATTCCGGTTCAAAATGATTAAAGGTACAGTATACAACACGTTGAGCATGAAACTACCGCTAGGATGCAAAAAGAAAGCAGTGGTTGTTGGAAGTTTCATATTTCGAAATTCGGCCACATTGTGCTTCGAGCCTGGATTGCAGGCGAACGAGGCAACAAATTGAAGCAAACCAAACGTTGAGCTACTCATAATTACACTGATAATCAAAAATAAATGAAACATTCGGAATCCGTGACTATGAATTTTATCCGTTCAAAAAAAGTAAGGCTAAACATCACGTTTTTTCGCAAAAAATTGAAAACTTTTTTTGTTGAAATTCCGGTTCAAAATGATTAAAGGTACAGTATACAACACGTTGAGCATGAAACTACCGCTAGGATGCAAAAAGAAAGCAGTGGTTGTTGGAAGTTTCATATTTCGAAATTCGGCCACATTGTGTTTCGAACCTGGATTGCAGGCGAACGAGGCAACAAATTGAAGCAAACCAAACGTTGAGCTACTCATAATTACACTGATAATCAAAAATAAATGAAACATTCGGAATCCGTGACTATGAATTTTATCCGTTCAAAAAAAGTAAGGCTAACCATCACGTTTTTTCGCAAAAAATTGAAAACTTTTTTTTGTTGAAATTCCGGTTCAAAATGATTAAAGGTACAGTATACAACACGTTGAGCATGAAACTACCGCTAGGATGCAACAAGAAAGCAGTGGTTGTTGGAAGTTTCATATTTCGAAATTCGGCCACATTGTGTTTCGAACCTGGATTGCAGGCGAACGAGGCAACAAATTGAAGCAAACCAAACGTTGAGCTACTCATAATTACACTGATAATCAAAAATAAATGAAACATTCGGAATCCGTGACTATGAATTTTATCCGTTCAAAAAAAGTAAGGCTAACATCACGTTTTTTCGCAAAAAATTGAAAACTTTTTTTTGTTGAAATTCCGGTTCAAAATGATTAAAGGTACAGTATACAACACGTTGAGCATGAAACTACCGCTAGGATGCAAAAAGAAAGCAGTGGTTGTTGGAAGTTTCATATTTCGAAATTCGGCCACATTGTGTTTCGAACCTGGATTGCAGGCGAACGAGGCAACAAATTGAAGCAAACCAAACGTTGAGCTACTCATAATTACACTGATAATCAAAAATAAATGAAACATTCGGAATCCGTGACTATGAATTTTATCCGTTCAAAAAAAGTAAGGCTAACCATCACGTTTTTTCGCAAAAAATTGAAAACTTTTTTTTGTTGAAATTCCGGTTCAAAATGATTAAAGGTACAGTATACAACACGTTGAGCATGAAACTACCGCTAGGATGCAAAAAGAAAGCAGTGGTTGTTGGAAGTTTCATATTTCGAAATTCGGCCACATTGTGTTTCGAACCTGGATTGCAGGCGAACGAGGCAACAAATTGAAGCAAACCAAACGTTGAACAACTCATAATTACACTGATAATCAAAAATAAATGAAACATTCGGAATCCGTGACTATGAATTTTATCCGTTCAAAAAAAGTAAGGCTAACCATCACGTTTTTTCGCAAAAAATTGCAAAAAACTACCGCTAGTAGAACTTTTTTTTGTTGAAATTCCGGTTCAAAATGATTAAAGGTACAGTATACAACACGTTGAGCATGAAACTACCGCTAGGATGCAAAAAGAAAGCAGTGGTTGTTGGAAGTTTCATATTTCGAAATTCGGCCACATTGTGCTTCGAGCCTGGATTGCAGGCGAACGAGGCAACAAATTGAAGCAAACCAAACGTTGAACAACTCATAATTACACTGATAATCAAAAATAAATGAAACATTCGGAATCCGTGACTATGAATTTTATCCGTTCAAAAAAAGTAAGGCTAACCATCACGTTTTTTCGCAAAAAATTGAAAACTTTTTTTGTTGAAATTCCGGTTCAAAATGATTAAAGGTACAGTATACAACACGTTGAGCATGAAACTACCGCTAGGATGCAAAAAGAAAGCAGTGGTTGTTGGAAGTTTCATATTTCGAAATTCGGCCACATTGTGTTTCGAACCTGGATTGCAGGCGAACGAGGCAACAAATTGAAGCAAACCAAACGTTGAGCTACTCATAATTACACTGATAATCAAAAATAAATGAAACATTCGGAATCCGTGACTATGAATTTTATCCGTTCAAAAAAAGTAAGGCTAACCATCACGTTTTTTCGCAAAAAATTGAAAACTTTTTTTTGTTGAAATTCCGGTTCAAAATGATTAAAGGTACAGTATACAACACGTTGAGCATGAAACTACCGCTAGGATGCAAAAAGAAAGCAGTGGTTGTTGGAAGTTTCATATTTCGAAATTCGGCCACATTGTGTTTCGAACCTGGATTGCAGGCGAACGAGGCAACAAATTGAAGCAAACCAAACGTTGAGCTACTCATAATTACACTGATAATCAAAAATAAATGAAACATTCGGAATCCGTGACTATGAATTTTATCCGTTCAAAAAAAGTAAGGCTAACCATCACGTTTTTTCGCAAAAAATTGAAAACTTTTTTTTGTTGAAATTCCGGTTCAAAATGATTAAAGGTACAGTATACAACACGTTGAGCATGAAACTACCGGTAGGATGCAAAAAGAAAGCAGTGGTTGTTGGAAGTTTCATATTTCGAAATTCGGCCACATTGTGTTTCGAACCTGGATTGCAGGCGAACGAGGCAACAAATTGAAGCAAACCAAACGTTGAACAACTCATAATTACACTGATAATCAAAAATAAATGAAACATTCGGAATCCGTGACTATGAATTTTATCCGTTCAAAAAAAGTAAGGCTAACCATCACGTTTTTTCGCAAAAAATTGAAAACTTTTTTTTGTTGAAATTCCGGTTCAAAATGATTAAAGGTACAGTATACAATACGTTGAGCATGAAACTACCGCTAGGATGCAAAAAGAAAGCAGTGGTTGTTGGAAGTTTCATATTTCGAAATTCGGCCACATTGTGTTTCGAACCTGGATTGCAGGCGAACGAGGCAACAAATTGAAGCAAACCAAACGTTGAACAACTCATAATTACACTGATAATCAAAAATAAATGAAACATTCGGAATCCGTGACTATGAATTTTATCCGTTCAAAAAAAGTAAGGCTAACCATCACGTTTTTTCGCAAAAAATTGAAAACTTTTTTTTGTTGAAATTCCGGTTCAAAATGATTAAAGGTACAGTATACAACACGTTGAGCATGAAACTACCGCTAGGATGCAAAAAGAAAGCAGTGGTTGTTGGAAGTTTCATATTTCGAAATTCGGCCACATTGTGTTTCGAACCTGGATTGCAGGCGAACGAGGCAACAAATTGAAGCAAACCAAACGTTGAGCTACTCATAATTACACTGATAATCAAAAATAAATGAAACATTCGGAATCCGTGACTATGAATTTTATCCGTTCAAAAAAAGTAAGGCTAACCATCACGTTTTTTCGCAAAAAATTGAAAACTTTTTTTTGTTGAAATTCCGGTTCAAAATGATTAAAGGTACAGTATACAACACGTTGAGCATGAAACTACCGCTAGGATGCAACAAGAAAGCAGTGGTTGTTGGAAGTTTCATATTTCGAAATTCGGCCACATTGTGTTTCGAACCTGGATTGCAGGCGAACGAGGCAACAAATTGAAGCAAACCAAACGTTGAGCTACTCATAATTACACTGATAATCAAAAATAAATGAAACATTCGGAATCCGTGACTATGAATTTTATCCGTTCAAAAAAAGTAAGGCTAACATCACGTTTTTTCGCAAAAAATTGAAAACTTTTTTTTGTTGAAATTCCGGTTCAAAATGATTAAAGGTACAGTATACAACACGTTGAGCATGAAACTACCGCTAGGATGCAAAAAGAAAGCAGTGGTTGTTGGAAGTTTCATATTTCGAAATTCGGCCACATTGTGTTTCGAACCTGGATTGCAGGCGAACGAGGCAACAAATTGAAGCAAACCAAACGTTGAGCTACTCATAATTACACTGATAATCAAAAATAAATGAAACATTCGGAATCCGTGACTATGAATTTTATCCGTTCAAAAAAAGTAAGGCTAACCATCACGTTTTTTCGCAAAAAATTGAAAACTTTTTTTTGTTGAAATTCCGGTTCAAAATGATTAAAGGTACAGTATACAACACGTTGAGCATGAAACTACCGCTAGGATGCAAAAAGAAAGCAGTGGTTGTTGGAAGTTTCATATTTCGAAATTCGGCCACATTGTGTTTCGAACCTGGATTGCAGGCGAACGAGGCAACAAATTGAAGCAAACCAAACGTTGAACAACTCATAATTACACTGATAATCAAAAATAAATGAAACATTCGGAATCCGTGACTATGAATTTTATCCGTTCAAAAAAAGTAAGGCTAACCATCACGTTTTTTCGCAAAAAATTGCAAAAAACTACCGCTAGTAGAACTTTTTTTTGTTGAAATTCCGGTTCAAAATGATTAAAGGTACAGTATACAACACGTTGAGCATGAAACTACCGCTAGGATGCAAAAAGAAAGCAGTGGTTGTTGGAAGTTTCATATTTCGAAATTCGGCCACATTGTGCTTCGAGCCTGGATTGCAGGCGAACGAGGCAACAAATTGAAGCAAACCAAACGTTGAGCTACTCATAATTACACTGATAATCAAAAATAAATGAAACATTCGGAATCCGTGACTATGAATTTTATCCGTTCAAAAAAAGTAAGATCACGTTTTTTCGCAAAAAATTGAAAACTTTTTTTTGTTGAAATTCCGGTTCAAAATGATTAAAGGTACAGTATACAACACGTTGAGCATGAAACTACCGCTAGGATGCAAAAAGAAAGCAGTGGTTGTTGGAAGTTTCATATTTCGAAATTCGGCCACATTGTGCTTCGAGCCTGGATTGCAGGCGAACGAGGCAACAAATTGAAGCAAACCAAACGTTGAACAACTCATAATTACACTGATAATCAAAAATAAATGAAACATTCGGAATCCGTGACTATGAATTTTATCCGTTCAAAAAAAGTAAGGCTAACCATCACGTTTTTTCGCAAAAAATTGAAAACTTTTTTTGTTGAAATTCCGGTTCAAAATGATTAAAGGTACAGTATACAACACGTTGAGCATGAAACTACCGCTAGGATGCAAAAAGAAAGCAGTGGTTGTTGGAAGTTTCATATTTCGAAATTCGGCCACATTGTGTTTCGAACCTGGATTGCAGGCGAACGAGGCAACAAATTGAAGCAAACCAAACGTTGAGCTACTCATAATTACACTGATAATCAAAAATAAATGAAACATTCGGAATCCGTGACTATGAATTTTATCCGTTCAAAAAAAGTAAGGCTAACCATCACGTTTTTTCGCAAAAAATTGAAAACTTTTTTTTGTTGAAATTCCGGTTCAAAATGATTAAAGGTACAGTATACAACACGTTGAGCATGAAACTACCGCTAGGATGCAAAAAGAAAGCAGTGGTTGTTGGAAGTTTCATATTTCGAAATTCGGCCACATTGTGTTTCGAACCTGGATTGCAGGCGAACGAGGCAACAAATTGAAGCAAACCAAACGTTGAGCTACTCATAATTACACTGATAATCAAAAATAAATGAAACATTCGGAATCCGTGACTATGAATTTTATCCGTTCAAAAAAAGTAAGGCTAACCATCACGTTTTTTCGCAAAAAATTGAAAACTTTTTTTTGTTGAAATTCCGGTTCAAAATGATTAAAGGTACAGTATACAACACGTTGAGCATGAAACTACCGGTAGGATGCAAAAAGAAAGCAGTGGTTGTTGGAAGTTTCATATTTCGAAATTCGGCCACATTGTGTTTCGAACCTGGATTGCAGGCGAACGAGGCAACAAATTGAAGCAAACCAAACGTTGAACAACTCATAATTACACTGATAATCAAAAATAAATGAAACATTCGGAATCCGTGACTATGAATTTTATCCGTTCAAAAAAAGTAAGGCTAACCATCACGTTTTTTCGCAAAAAATTGAAAACTTTTTTTTGTTGAAATTCCGGTTCAAAATGATTAAAGGTACAGTATACAATACGTTGAGCATGAAACTACCGCTAGGATGCAAAAAGAAAGCAGTGGTTGTTGGAAGTTTCATATTTCGAAATTCGGCCACATTGTGTTTCGAACCTGGATTGCAGGCGAACGAGGCAACAAATTGAAGCAAACCAAACGTTGAACAACTCATAATTACACTGATAATCAAAAATAAATGAAACATTCGGAATCCGTGACTATGAATTTTATCCGTTCAAAAAAAGTAAGGCTAACCATCACGTTTTTTCGCAAAAAATTGAAAACTTTTTTTTGTTGAAATTCCGGTTCAAAATGATTAAAGGTACAGTATACAACACGTTGAGCATGAAACTACCGCTAGGATGCAAAAAGAAAGCAGTGGTTGTTGGAAGTTTCATATTTCGAAATTCGGCCACATTGTGTTTCGAACCTGGATTGCAGGCGAACGAGGCAACAAATTGAAGCAAACCAAACGTTGAACAACTCATAATTACACTGATAATCAAAAATAAATGAAACATTCGGAATCCGTGACTATGAATTTTATCCGTTCAAAAAAAGTAAGGCTAACCCATCACGTTTTTTCGCAAAAAATTGAAAACTTTTTTTTGTTGAAATCCCGGTTCAAAATGATTAAAGGTACAGTATACAACACGTTGAGCATGAAACTACCGCTAGGATGCAAAAAGAAAGCAGTGGTTGTTGGAAGTTTCATATTTCGAAATTCGGCCACATTGTGTTTCGAACCTGGATTGCAGGCGAACGAGGCAACAAATTGAAGCAAACCAAACGTTGAACAACTCATAATTACACTGATAATCAAAAATAAATGAAACATTCGGAATCCGTGACTATGAATTTTATCCGTTCAAAAAAAGTAAGGCAAAAAATTGAAAACTTTTTTTTGTTGAAATTCCAGTTCAAAATGATTAAAGGTACAGTATACAACACGTTGAGCATGAAACTACCGCTAGGATGCAAAAAGAAAGCAGTGGTTATTGGAAGTTTCATATTTCGAAATTCGGCCACATTGTGCTTCGAGCCTGGATTGCAGGCGAACGAGGCAACAAATTGAAGCAAACCAAACGTTGAACAACTCATAATTACACTGATAATCAAAAATAAATGAAACATTCGGAATCCGTGACTATGAATTTTATCCGTTCAAAAAAAGTAAGGCTAGCCATCACGTTTTTTCGCAAAAAATTGAAAACTTTTTTTTGTTGAAATTCCGGTTCAAAATGATTAAAGGTACAGTATACAACACGTTGAGCATGAAACTACCGCTAGGATGCATAAAGAAAGCAGTGGTTGTTGGAAGTTTCATATTTCGAAATTCGGCCACATTGTGCTTCGAGCCTGGATTGCAGGCGAACGAGGCAACAAATTGAAGCAAACCAAACGTTGAACAACTCATAATTACACTGATAATCAAAAATAAATGAAACATTCGGAATCCGTGACTATGAATTTTATCCGTTCAAAAAAAGTAAGGCTAACCATCACGTTTTTTCGCAAAAAATTGAAAACTTTTTTTTGTTGAAATTCCGGTTCAAAATGATTAAAGGTACAGTATACAACACGTTGAGCATGAAACTACCGCTAGGATGCAAAAAGAAAGCAGTGGTTGTTGGAAGTTTCATATTTCGAAATTCGGCCACATTGTGTTTCGAACCTGGATTGCAGGCGAACGAGGCAACAAATTGAAGCAAACCAAACGTTGAGCTACTCATAATTACACTGATAATCAAAAATAAATGAAACATTCGGAATCCGTGACTATGAATTTTATCCGTTCAAAAAAAGTAAGGCTAACCATCACGTTTTTTCGCAAAAAATTGAAAACTTTTTTTGTTGAAATTCCGGTTCAAAATGATTAAAGGTACAGTATACAACACGTTGAGCACGAAACTACCGGTAGGATGCATAAAGAAAGCAGTGGTTGTTGGAAGTTTCATATTTCGAAATTCGGCCACATTGTGTTTCGAACCTGGATTGCAGGCGAACGAGGCAACAAACTGAAGCAAACCGAACGTTGAACAACTCATAATTACACTGATAATCAAAAATAAATGAAACATTCGGAATCCGTGACTATGAATTTTATCCGTTCAAAAAAAGTAAGGCAAGTAAGGTAAGTAACCATCACGTTTTTTCGCAAAAAATTGAAAACTTTTTTTTGTTGAAATTCCGGTTCAAAATGATTAAAGGTACAGTATACAACACGTTGAGCATGAAACTACCGGTAGGATGCATAAAGAAAGCAGTGGTTGTTGGAAGTTTCATATTTCGAAATTCGGCCACATTGTGTTTCGAACCTGGATTGCAGGCGAACGAGGCAACAAATTGAAGCAAACCAAACGTTGAACAACTCATAATTACACTGATAATCAAAAATAAATGAAACATTCGGAATCCGTGACTATGAATTTTATCCGTTCAAAAAAAGTAAGGCAAGTAAGGTAAGTAACCATCACGTTTTTTCGCAAAAAATTGAAAACTTTTTTTTGTTGAAATTCCGGTTCAAAATGATTAAAGGTACAGTATACAACACGTTGAGCATGAAACTACCGGTAGGATGCATAAAGAAAGCAGTGGTTGTTGGAAGTTTCATATTTCGAAATTCGGCCACATTGTGTTTCGAACCTGGATTGCAGGCGAACGAGGCAACAAATTGAAGCAAACCAAACGTTGAACAACTCATAATTACACTGATAATCAAAAATAAATGAAACATTCGGAATCCGTGACTATGAATTTTATCCGTTCAAAAAAAGTAAGGCAAGTAAGGTAAGTAACCATCACGTTTTTTCGCAAAAAATTGAAAACTTTTTTTGTTGAAATTCCGGTTCAAAATGATTAAAGGTACAGTATACAACACGTTGAGCATGAAACTACCGCTAGGATGCAAAACGAAAGCAGTGGTTGTTGGAAGTTTCATATTTCGAAATTCGGCCACATTGTGTTTCGAACCTGGATTGCAGGCGAACGAGGCAACAAATTGAAGCAAACCAAACGTTGAGCTACTCATAATTACACTGATAATCAAAAATAAATGAAACATTCGGAATCCGTGACTATGAATTTTATCCGTTCAAAAAAATAAAGGCTAACATCACGTTTTTTCGCAAAAAATTGAAAACTTTTTTTTGTTGAAATTCCGGTTCAAAATGATTAAAGGTACAGTATACAACACGTTGAGCATGAAACTACCGGTAGGATGCATAAAGAAAGCAGTGGTTGTTGGAAGTTTCATATTTCGAAATTCGGCCACATTGTGTTTCGAACCTGGATTGCAGGCGAACGAGGCAACAAATTGAAGCAAACCAAACGTTGAGCTTCTCATAATTACACTGATAATCAAAAATAAATGAAACATTCGGAATCCGTGACTATGAATTTTATCCGTTCAAAAAAAGTAAGGCTAACCATCACGTTTTTTTCGCAAAAAACTGAAAACTTTTTTTTGTTGAAATTCCGGTTCAAAGTGATTATAGGTGCAGTATACAACACGTTAAGCACGAAACCACCGGTAGGATGCTTAAAGAAAGCAGTGGTTGTTGGAAGTTTCATATTTCGAAATTCGGCCACATTGTGTTTCGAACCTGGATTGCAGGCGAACGAGGCAACAAATTGAAGCAAACCAAACGTTGAGCTACTCATAATTACACTGATAATCAAAAATAAATGAAACATTCGGAATCCGTGACTATGAATTTTATCCGTTCAAAAAAAGTAAGGCTAACCATCACGTTTTTTCGCAAAAAATTGAAAACTTTTTTTTGTTGAAATTCCGGTTCAAAATGATTAAAGGTACAGTATACAACACGTTGAGCATGAAACTACCGGTAGGATGCATAAAGAAAGCAGTGGTTGTTGGAAGTTTCATATTTCGAAATTCGGCCACATTGTGTTTCGAACCTGGATTGCAGGCGAACGAGGCAACAAATTGAAGCAAACCAAACGTTGAGCTACTCATAATTACACTGATAATCAAAAATAAATGAAACATTCGGAATCCGTGACTATGAATTTTATCCGTTCAAAAAAAGTAAGGCTAACCATCACGTTTTTTCGCAAAAAATTGAAAACTTTTTTTTGTTGAAATTCCGGTTCAAAATGATTAAAGGTACAGTATACAACACGTTGAGCATGAAACTACCGCTAGGATGCAAAAAGAAAGCAGTGGTTGTTGGAAGTTTCATATTTCGAAATTCGGCCACATTGTGCTTCGAGCCTGGATTGCAGGCGAACGAGGCAACAAATTGAAGCAAACCAAACGTTGAACAACTCATAATTACACTGATAATCAAAAATAAATGAAACATTCGGAATCCGTGACTATGAATTTTATCCGTTCAAAAAAAGTAAGGCTAACCATCACGTTTTTTCGCAAAAAATTGAAAACTTTTTTTTGTTGAAATTCCGGTTCAAAATGATTAAAGGTACAGTATACAACACGTTGAGCACGAAACTACCGCTAGGATGCAAAAAGAAAGCAGTGGTTGTTGGAAGTTTCATATTTCGAAATTCGGCCACATTGTGCTTCGAGCCTGGATTGCAGGCGAACGAGGCAACAAATTGAAGCAAACCAAACGTTGAACAACTCATAATTACACTGATAATCAAAAATAAATGAAACATTCGGAATCCGTGACTATGAATTTTATCCGTTCAAAAAAAGTAAGGCTCATCACGTTTTTTCGCAAAAAATTTAAAACTTTTTTTTGTTGAAATTCCGGTTCAAAATGATTAAAGGTACAGTATACAACACGTTGAGCATGAAACTACCGCTAGGATGCAAAAAGGAAGCAGTGGTTGTTGGAAGTTTCATATTTCGAAATTCGGCCACATTGTGCTTCGAGCCTGGATTGCAGGCGAACGAGGCAACAAATTGAAGCAAACCAAACGTTGAACAACTCATAATTACACTGATAATCAAAAATAAATGAAACATTCGGAATCCGTGACTATGAATTTTATCCGTTCAAAAAAAGTAAGGCTAACCATCACGTTTTTTCGCAAAAAAGTGAAAACATTTTTTTGTTGAAATTCCGGTTCAAAATGATTATAGGTACAATATAGAACACGTTGAGCACGAAACTACCGATAGGATGCTTAAGGAAGCAGTGGTTGTTGGAAGTTTCATATTTCGAAATTCGGCCACATTGTGTTTCGAACCTGGATTGCAGGAGAACGAGGCAACAAATTGAAGCAAACCAAACGTTGAGCTACTCATAATTACACTGATAATCAAAAATAAATGAAACATTCGGAATCCGTGACTATGAATTTTATCCGTTCAAAAAAAGTAAGGCAAGTAAGGTAAGTAACCATCACGTTTTTTCGCAAAAAATTGAAAACTTTTTTTTGTTGAAATTCCGGTTCAAAATGATTAAAGGTACAGTATACAACACGTTGAGCATGAAACTACTGGTAGGATGCATAAAGAAAGCAGTGGTTGTTGGAAGTTTCATATTTCGAAATTCGGCCACATTGTGTTTCGAACCTGGATTGCAGGCGAACGAGGCAACAAATTGAAGCAAACCAAACGTTGAGCTACTCATAATTACACTGATAATCAAAAATAAATGAAACATTCGGAATCCGTGACTATGAATTTTATCCGTTCAAAAAAAGTAAGGCAAGTAAGGTAAGTAACCATCACGTTTTTTCGCAAAAAATTGAAAACTTTTTTTTGTTGAAATTCCGGTTCAAAATGATTAAAGGTACAGTATACAACACGTTGAGCATGAAACTACCGGTAGGATGCATAAAGAAAGCAGTGGTTGTTGGAAGTTTCATATTTCGAAATTCGGCCACATTGTGTTTCGAACCTGGATTGCAGGCGAACGAGGCAACAAATTGAAGCAAACCAAACGTTGAACAACTCATAATTACACTGATAATCAAAAATAAATGAAACATTCGGAATCCGTGACTATGAATTTTATCCGTTCAAAAAAAGTAAGGCAAGTAAGGTAAGTAACCATCACGTTTTTTCGCAAAAAATTGAAAACTTTTTTTTGTTGAAATTCCGGTTCAAAATGATTAAAGGTACAGTATACAACACGTTGAGCATGAAACTACCGGTAGGATGCATAAAGAAAGCAGTGGTTGTTGGAAGTTTCATATTTCGAAATTCGGCCACATTGTGTTTCGAACCTGGATTGCAGGCGAACGAGGCAACAAATTGAAGCAAACCAAACGTTGAGCTACTCATAATTACACTGATAATCAAAAATAAATGAAACATTCGGAATCCGTGACTATGAATTTTATCCGTTCAAAAAAAGTAAGGCAAGTAAGGTAAGTAACCATCACGTTTTTTCGCAAAAAATTGAAAACTTTTTTTGTTGAAATTCCGGTTCAAAATGATTAAAGGTACAGTATACAACACGTTGAGCATGAAACTACCGCTAGGATGCAAAACGAAAGCAGTGGTTGTTGGAAGTTTCATATTTCGAAATTCGGCCACATTGTGTTTCGAACCTGGATTGCAGGCGAACGAGGCAACAAATTGAAGCAAACCAAACGTTGAGCAACTCATAATTACACTGATAATCAAAAATAAATGAAACATTCGGAATCCGTGACTATGAATTTTATCCGTTCAAAAAAAGTAAGGCTAACATCACGTTTTTTCGCAAAAAATTGAAAACTTTTTTTTGTTGAAATTCCGGTTCAAAATGATTAAAGGTACAGTATACAACACGTTGAGCATGAAACTACCGGTAGGATGCATAAAGAAAGCAGTGGTTGTTGGAAGTTTCATATTTCGAAATTCGGCCACATTGTGTTTCGAACCTGGATTGCAGGCGAACGAGGCAACAAATTGAAGCAAACCAAACGTTGAACAACTCATAATTACACTGATAATCAAAAATAAATGAAACATTCGGAATCCGTGACTATGAATTTTATCCGTTCAAAAAAAGTAAGGCAAGTAAGGTAAGTAACCATCACGTTTTTTCGCAAAAAATTGAAAACTTTTTTTTGTTGAAATTCCGGTTCAAAATGATTAAAGGTACAGTATACAACACGTTGAGCATGAAACTACCGGTAGGATGCATAAAGAAAGCAGTGGTTGTTGGAAGTTTCATATTTCGAAATTCGGCCACATTGTGTTTCGAACCTGGATTGCAGGCGAACGAGGCAACAAATTGAAGCAAACCAAACGTTGAGCTACTCATAATTACACTGATAATCAAAAATAAATGAAACATTCGGAATCCGTGACTATGAATTTTATCCGTTCAAAAAAAGTAAGGCAAGTAAGGTAAGTAACCATCACGTTTTTTCGCAAAAAATTGAAAACTTTTTTTTGTTGAAATTCCGGTTCAAAATGATTAAAGGTACAGTATACAACACGTTGAGCATGAAACTACCGGTAGGATGCATAAAGAAAGCAGTGGTTGTTGGAAGTTTCATATTTCGAAATTCGGCCACATTGTGTTTCGAACCTGGATTGCAGGCGAACGAGGCAACAAATTGAAGCAAACCAAACGTTGAACAACTCATAATTACACTGATAATCAAAAATAAATGAAACATTCGGAATCCGTGACTATGCATTTTATCCGTTCAAAAAAAGTAAGGCAAGTAAGGTAAGTAACCATCACGTTTTTTCGCAAAAAATTGAAAACTTTTTTTTGTTGAAATTCCGGTTCAAAATGATTAAAGGTACAGTATACAACACGTTGAGCATGAAACTACCGGTAGGATGCATAAAGAAAGCAGTGGTTGTTGGAAGTTTCATATTTCGAAATTCGGCCACATTGTGTTTCGAGCCTGGATTGCAGGCGAACGAGGCAACAAATTGAAGCAAACCAAACGTTGAGCTACTCATAATTACACTGATAATCAAAAATAAATGAAACATTCGGAATCCGTGACTATGAATTTTATCCGTTCAAAAAAAGTAAGGCTAACTCACGTTTTTTCGCAAAAAATTGAAAACTTTTTTTTGTTGAAATTCCGGTTCAAAATGATTAAAGGTACAGTATACAACACGTTGAGCACGAAACTACCGGTAGGATGCAAAAAGAAAGCAGTGGTTGTTGGAAGTTTCATATTTCGAAATTCGGCCACATTGTGTTTCGAACCTGGATTGCAGGCGAACGAGGCAACAAATTGAAGCAAACCAAACGTTGAGCTACTCATAATTACACTGATAATCAAAAATAAATGAAACATTCGGAATCCGTGACTATGAATTTTATCCGTTCAAAAAAAGTAAGGCTAACTCACGTTTTTTCGCAAAAAATTGAAAACTTTTTTTTGTTGAAATTCCGGTTCAAAATGATTAAAGGTACAGTATACAACACGTTGAGCATGAAACTACCGGTAGGATGCATAAAGAAAGCAGTGGTTGTTGGAAGTTTCATATTTCGAAATTCGGCCACATTGTGTTTCGAACCTGGATTGCAGGCGAACGAGGCAACAAATTGAAGCAAACCAAACGTTGAGCTACTCATAATTACACTGATAATCAAAAATAAATGAAACATTCGGAATCCGTGACTATGAATTTTATCCGTTCAAAAAAAGTAAGGCTAACTCACGTTTTTTCGCAAAAAATTGAAAACTTTTTTTTGTTGAAATTCCGGTTCAAAATGATTAAAGGTACAGTATACAACACGTTGAGCACGAAACTACCGGTAGGATGCAAAAAGAAAGCAGTGGTTGTTGGAAGTTTCATATTTCGAAATTCGGCCACATTGTGTTTCGAACCTGGATTGCAGGCGAACGAGGCAACAAATTGAAGCAAACCAAACGTTGAACAACTCATAATTACACTGATAATCAAAAATAAATGAAACATTCGGAATCCGTGACTATGAATTTTATCCGTTCAAAAAAAGTAAGGCTAACCATCACGTTTTTCGCAAAAAATTGAAAACTTTTTTTTGTTGAAATTCCGGTTCAAAATGATTAAAGGTACAGTATACAACACGTTGAGCATGAAACTACCGCTAGGATGCAAAAAGAAAGCAGTGGTTGTTGGAAGTTTCATATTTCGAAATTCGGCCACATTGTGTTTCGAACCTGGATTGCAGGCGAACGAGGCAACAAATTGAAGCAAACCAAACGTTGAGCTACTCATAATTACACTGATAATCAAAAATAAATGAAACATTCGGAATCCGTGACTATGAATTTTATCCGTTCAAAAAAAGTAAGGCTAGCCATCACGTTTTTTCGCAAAAAATTGAAAACTTTTTTTTGTTGAAATTCCGGTTCAAAATGATTAAAGGTACAGTATACAACACGTTGAGCACGAAACTACCGCTAGGATGCATAAAGAAAGCAGTGGTTGTTGGAAGTTTCATATTTCGAAATTCGGCCACATTGTGTTTCGAACCTGGATTGCAGGCGAACGAGGCAACAAATTGAAGCAAACCAAACGTTGAACAACTCATAATTACACTGATAATCAAAAATAAATGAAACATTCGGAATCCGTGACTATGAATTTTATCCGTTCAAAAAAAGTAAGGCTAACCATCACGTTTTTCGCAAAAAATTGAAAACTTTTTTTTGTTGAAATTCCGGTTCAAAATGATTAAAGGTACAGTATACAAGACGTTGAGCACGAAACTACCGCTAGGATGCATAAAGAAAGCAGTGGTTGTTGGAAGTTTCATATTTCGAAATTCGGCCACATTGTGTTTCGAACCTGGATTGCAGGCGAACGAGGCAACAAATTGAAGCAAACCGAACGTTGAGCTACTCATAATTACACTGATAATCAAAAATAAATGAAACATTCGGAATCCGTGACTATGAATTTTATCCGTTCAAAAAAAGTAAGGCTAACCATCACGTTTTTTCGCAAAAAATTGAAAACTTTTTTTTGTTGAAATTCCGGTTCAAAATGATTAAAGGTACAGTATACAACACGTTGAGCACGAAACTACCGGTAGGATGCATAAAGAAAGCAGTGGTTGTTGGAAGTTTCATATTTCGAAATTCGGCCACATTGTGCTTCGAACCTGGATTGCAGGCGAACGAGGCAACAAATTGAAGCAAACCAAACGTTGAGCTACTCATAATTACACTGATAATCAAAAATAAATGAAACATTCGGAATCCGTGACTATGAATTTTATCCGTTCAAAAAAAGTAAGGCTAACCATCACGTTTTTTCGCAAAAAATTGAAAACTTTTTTTTGTTGAAATTCCGGTTCAAAATGATTAAAGGTACAGTATACAACACGTTGAGCACGAAACTACCGGTAGGATGCATAAAGAAAGCAGTGGTTGTTGGAAGTTTCATATTTCGAAATTCGGCCACATTGTGTTTCGAACCTGGATTGCAGGCGAACGAGGCAACAAATTGAAGCAAACCGAACGTTGAGCTACTCATAATTACACTGATAATCAAAAATAAATGAAACATTCGGAATCCGTGACTATGAATTTTATCCGTTCAAAAAAAGTAAGGCTAACCATCACGTTTTTTCGCAAAAAATTGAAAACTTTTTTTTGTTGAAATTCCGGTTCAAAATGATTAAAGGTACAGTATACAACACGTTGAGCACGAAACTACCGGTAGGATGCATAAAGAAAGCAGTGGTTGTTGGAAGTTTCATATTTCGAAATTCGGCCACATTGTGCTTCGAACCTGGATTGCAGGCGAACGAGGCAACAAATTGAAGCAAACCAAACGTTGAGCTACTCATAATTACACTGATAATCAAAAATAAATGAAACATTCGGAATCCGTGACTATGAATTTTATCCGTTCAAAAAAAGTAAGGCTAACCATCACGTTTTTTCGCAAAAAATTGAAAACTTTTTTTTGTTGAAATTCCGGTTCAAAATGATTAAAGGTACAGTATACAACACGTTGAGCACGAAACTACCGGTAGGATGCATAAAGAAAGCAGTGGTTGTTGGAAGTTTCATATTTCAAAATTCGGACACATTGTGCTTCGAGCCTGGATTGCAGGCGAACGAGGCAACAAATTGAAGCAAACCAAACGTTGAACTACTCATAATTACACTGATAATCAAAAATAAATGAAACATTCGGAATCCGTGACTATGAATTTTATCCGTTCAAAAAAAGTAAGGCACCATCACGTTTTTTCGCAAAAAATTGAAAACTTTTTTTTGTTGAAATTCCGGTTCAAAATGATTAAAGGTACAGTATACACCACGTTGAGCACGAAACTACCGGTAGGATGCATAAAGAAAGCAGTGGTTGTTGGAAGTTTCATATTTCGAAATTCGGCCACATTGTGTTTCGAACCTGGATTGCAGGTGAACGAGGCAACAAACTGAAGCAAACCGAACGTTGAACAACTCATAATTACACTGATAATCAAAAATAAATGAAACATTCGGAATCCGTGACTATCAATTTTATCCGTTCAAAGAAAGTAAGGCTAACCATCACGTTTTTTCGCAAAAAATTGAAAACTTTTTTTTGTTGAAATTCCGGTTCAAAATGATTAAAGGTACAGTATACAACACGTTGAGCACGAAACTACCGGTAGGATGCATAAAGAAAGCAGTGGTTGTTGGAAGTTTCATATTTCAAAATTCGGACACATTGTGCTTCGAACCTGGATTGCAGGCGAACGAGGCAACAAATTGAAGCAAACCAAACGTTGAACTACTCATAATTACACTGATAATCAAAAATAAATGAAACATTCGGAATCCGTGACTATGAATTTTATCCGTTCAAAAAAAGTAAGGCTAACCATCACGTTTTTTCGCAAAAAATTGAAAACTTTTTTTTGTTGAAATTCCGGTTCAAAATGATTAAAGGTACAGTATACAACACGTTGAGCACGAAACTACCGGTAGGATGCATAAAGAAAGCAGTGGTTGTTGGAAGTTTCATATTTTGAAATTCGGCCACATTGTGTTTCGAACCTGGATTGCAGACGAACGAGGCAACAAATTGAAGCAAACCAAACGTTGAACAACTCATAATTACACTGATAATCAAAAATAAATGAAACGTTCGGAATCCGTGACTATGAATTTTATCCGTTCAAAAAAAGTAAGGCACCATCACGTTTTTTCGCAAAAAATTGAAAACTTTTTTTTGTTGAAATTCCGGTTCAAAATGATTAAAGGTACAGTATACACCACGTTGAGCACGAAACTACCGGTAGGATGCATAAAGAAAGCAGTGGTTGTTGGAAGTTTCATATTTCGAAATTCGGCCACATTGTGTTTCGAACCTGGATTGCAGGTGAACGAGGCAACAAACTGAAGCAAACCGAACGTTGAACAACTCATAATTACACTGATAATCAAAAATAAATGAAACATTCGGAATCCGTGACTATGAATTTTATCCGTTCAAAAAAAGTAAGGCTAACCATCACGTTTTTTCGCAAAAAATTGAAAACTTTTTTTTGTTGAAATTCCGGTTCAAAATGATTAAAGGTACAGTATACAACACGTTGAGCACGAAACTACCGGTAGGATGCATAAAGAAAGCAGTGGTTGTTGGAAGTTTCATATTTTGAAATTCGGCCACATTGTGTTTCGAACCTGGATTGCAGACGAACGAGGCAACAAATTGAAGCAAACCAAACGTTGAACAACTCATAATTACACTGATAATCAAAAATAAATGAAACGTTCGGAATCCGTGACTATGAATTTTATCCGTTCAAAAAAAGTAAGGCACCATCACGTTTTTTCGCAAAAAATTGAAAACTTTTTTTTGTTGAAATTCCGGTTCAAAATGATTAAAGGTACAGTATACACCACGTTGAGCACGAAACTACCGGTAGGATGCATAAAGAAAGCAGTGGTTGTTGGAAGTTTCATATTTCGAAATTCGGCCACATTGTGTTTCGAACCTGGATTGCAGGTGAACGAGGCAACAAACTGAAGCAAACCGAACGTTGAACAACTCATAATTACACTGATAATCAAAAATAAATGAAACATTCGGAATCCGTGACTATGAATTTTATCCGTTCAAAAAAAGTAAGGCTAACCATCACGTTTTTTCGCAAAAAATTGAAAACTTTTTTTTGTTGAAATTCCGGTTCAAAATGATTAAAAGTACAGTATACAACACGTTGAGCACGAAACTACCGGTAGGATGCATAAAGAAAGCAGTGGTTGTTGGAAGTTTCATATTTTGAAATTCGGCCACATTGTGTTTCGAACCTGGATTGCAGACGAACGAGGCAACAAATTGAAGCAAACCAAACGTTGAACAACTCATAATTACACTGATAATCAAAAATAAATGAAACGTTCGGAATCCGTGACTATGAATTTTATCCGTTCAAAAAAAGTAAGGCTAACCATCACGTTTTTTCGCAAAAAATTGAAAACTTTTTTTTGTTGAAATTCCGGTTCAAAATGATTAAAGGTACAGTATACAACACGTTGAGCACGAAACTACCGGTAGGATGCATAAAGAAAGCAGTGGTTGTTGGAAGTTTCATATTTTGAAATTCGGCCACATTGTGTTTCGAACCTGGATTGCAGACGAACGAGGCAACAAATTGAAGCAAACCAAACGTTGAACAACTCATAATTACACTGATAATCAAAAATAAATGAAACGTTCGGAATCCGTGACTATGAATTTTATCCGTTCAAAAAAAGTAAGGCTAACCATCACGTTTTTTCGCAAAAAATTGAAAACTTTTTTTTGTTGAAATTCCGGTTCAAAATGATTAAAGGTACAGTATACAACACGTTGAGCACGAAACTACCGGTAGGATGCATAAAGAAAGCAGTGGTTGTTGGAAGTTTCATATTTCGAAATTCGGCCACATTGTGTTTCGAACCTGGATTGCAGGCGAACGAGGCAACAAATTGAAGCAAACCAAACGTTGAGCTACTCATAATTACAGTGATAATCAAAAATAAATGAAACATTCGGAATCCGTGACTATCAATTTTATCCGTTCAAAAAAAGTAAGGCTAACCATCACGTTTTTTCGCAAAAAATTGAAAACTTTTTTTTGTTGAAATTCCGGTTCAAAATGATTAAAGGTACAGTATACAACACGTTGAGCACGAAACTACCGGTAGGATGCATAAAGAAAGCAGTGGTTGTTGGAAGTTTCATATTTTGAAATTCGGCCACATTGTGTTTCGAACCTGGATTGCAGGCGAACGAGGCAACAAATTGAAGCAAACCGAACGTTGAGCTACTCATAATTACACTGATAATCAAAAATAAATGAAACATTCGGAATCCGTGACTATGAATTTTATCCGTTCAAAAAAAGTAAGGCTAACCATCACGTTTTTTCGCAAAAAATTGAAAACTTTTTTTTGTTGAAATTCCGGTTCAAAATGATTAAAGGTACAGTATACAACACGTTGAGCACGAAACTACCGGTAGGATGCATAAAGAAAGCAGTGGTTGTTGGAAGTTTCATATTTCGAAATTCGGCCACATTGTGTTTCGAACCTGGATTGCAGGCGAACGAGGCAACAAATTGAAGCAAACCGAACGTTGAGCTACTCATAATTACACTGATAATCAAAAATAAATGAAACATTCGGAATCCGTGACTATGAATTTTATCCGTTCAAAAAAAGTAAGGCATCACGTTTTTTCGCAAAAAATTGAAAACTTTTTTTTGTTGAAATTCCGGTTCAAAATGATTAAAGGTACAGTATACACCACGTTGAGCACGAAACTACCGGTAGGATGCATAAAGAAAGCAGTGGTTGTTGGAAGTTTCATATTTCGAAATTCGGCCACTTTGTGCTTCGAACCTGGATTGCAGGCGAACGAGGCAACAAATTGAAGCAAACCAAACGTTGAACAACTCATAATTACACTGATAATCAAAAATAAATGAAACATTCGGAATCCGTGACTATGAATTTTATCCGTTCAAAAAAAGTAAGGCTAACCATCACGTTTTTTCGCAAAAAATTGAAAACTTTTTTTTGTTGAAATTCCGGTTCAAAATGATTAAAGGTACAGTATACAACACGTTGAGCACGAGACTACCGGTAGGATGCATAAAGAAAGCAGTGGTTGTTGGAAGTTTCATATTTTGAAATTCGGCCACATTGTGTTTCGAACCTGGATTGCAGGCGAACGAGGCAACAAATTGAAGCAAACCGAACGTTGAGCTACTCATAATTACACTGATAATCAAGAATAAATGAAACATTCGGAATCCGTGACTATGAATTTTATCCGTTCAAAAAAAGTAAGGCTAACCATCACGTTTTTTCGCAAAAAATTGAAAACTTTTTTTGTTGAAATTCCGGTTCAAAATGATTAAAGGTACAGTATACAACACGTTGAGCACGAAACTACCGGTAGGATGCATAAAGAAAGCAGTGGTTGTTGGAAGTTTCATATTTCGAAATTCGGCCACATTGTGTTTCGAACCTGGATTGCAGGCGAACGAGGCAACAAATTGAAGCAAACCGAACGTTGAGCTACTCATAATTACACTGATAATCAAGAATAAATGAAACATTCGGAATCCGTGACTATGAATTTTATCCGTTCAAAAAAAGTAAGGCTAACCATCACGTTTTTTCGCAAAAAATTGAAAACTTTTTTTTGTTGAAATTCCGGTTCAAAATGATTAAAGGTACAGTATACACCACGTTGAGCACGAAACTACCGGTAGGATGCATAAAGAAAGCAGTGGTTGTTGGAAGTTTCATATTTTGAAATTCGGCCACATTGTGTTTCGAACCTGGATTGCAGACGAACGAGGCAACAAATTGAAGCAAACCAAACGTTGAACAACTCATAATTACACTGATAATCAAAAATAAATGAAACATTCGGAATCCGTGACTATGAATTTTATCCGTTCAAAAAAAGTAAGGCTAACCATCACGTTTTTCGCAAAAAATTGAAAACTTTTTTTTGTTGAAATTCCGGTTCAAAATGATTAAAGGTACAGTATACACCACGTTGAGCACGAAACTACCGGTAGGATGCATAAAGAAAGCAGTGGTTGTTGGAAGTTTCATATTTTGAAATTCGGCCACATTGTGTTTCGAACCTGGATTGCAGACGAACGAGGCAACAAATTGAAGCAAACCAAACGTTGAACAACTCATAATTACACTGATAATCAAAAATAAATGAAACGTTCGGAATCCGTGACTATGAATTTTATCCGTTCAAAAAAAGTAAGGCTAACCATCACGTTTTTTCGCAAAAAATTGAAAACTTTTTTTTGTTGAAATTCCGGTTCAAAATGATTAAAGGTACAGTATACACCACGTTGAGCACGAAACTACCGGTAGGATGCATAAAGAAAGCAGTGGTTGTTGGAAGTTTCATATTTTGAAATTCGGCCACATTGTGTTTCGAACCCGGATTGCAGACGAACGAGGCAACAAATTGAAGCAAACCAAACGTTGAACAACTCATAATTACACTGATAATCAAAAATAAATGAAACGTTCGGAATCCGTGACTATGAATTTTATCCGTTCAAAAAAAGTAAGGCGTTAATCACGTTTTTTCGCAAAAAATTGAAAACTTTTTTTTGTTGAAATTCCGGTTCAAAATGATTAAAGGTACAGTATACAACACGTTGAGCACGAGACTACCGGTAGGATGCATAAAGAAAGCAGTGGTTGTTGGAAGTTTCATATTTTGAAATTCGGCCACATTGTGTTTCGAACCTGGATTGCAGGCGAACGAGGCAACAAATTGAAGCAAACCAAACGTTGAACAACTCATAATTACACTGATAATCAAAAATAAATGAAACATTCGGAATCCGTGACTATCAATTTTATCCGTTCAAAGAAAGTAAGGCTAACCATCACGTTTTTTCGCAAAAAATTGAAAACTTTTTTTTGTTGAAATTCCGGTTCAAAATGATTAAAGGTACAGTATACAACACGTTGAGCACGAAACTACCGGTAGGATGCATAAAGAAAGCAGTGGTTGTTGGAAGTTTCATATTTTGAAATTCGGCCACATTGTGTTTCGAACCTGGATTGCAGACGAACGAGGCAACAAATTGAAGCAAACCAAACGTTGAACAACTCATAATTACACTGATAATCAAAAATAAATGAAACATTCGGAATCCGTGACTATCAATTTTATCCGTTCAAAAAAAGTAAGGCGTTAATCACGTTTTTTCGCAAAAAATTGAAAACTTTTTTTTGTTGAAATTCCGGTTCAACATGATTAAAGGTACAGTATACAACACGTTGAGCACGAAACTACCGGTAGGATGCATAAAGAAAGCAGTGGTTGTTGGAAGTTTCATATTTTGAAATTCGGCCACATTGTGTTTCGAACCTGGATTGCAGGCGAACGAGGCAACAAATTGAAGCAAACCGAACGTTGAGCTACTCATAATTACACTGATAATCAAAAATAAATGAAACATTCGGAATCCGTGACTATGAATTTTATCCGTTCAAAAAAAGTAAGGCTAACCATCACGTTTTTTCGCAAAAAATTGAAAACTTTTTTTTGTTGAAATTCCGGTTCAAAATGATTAAAGGTACAGTATACAACACGTTGAGCACGAGACTACCGGTAGGATGCATAAAGAAAGCAGTGGTTGTTGGAAGTTTCATATTTTGAAATTCGGCCACATTGTGTTTCGAACCTGGATTGCAGGCGAACGAGGCAACAAATTGAAGCAAACCGAACGTTGAGCTACTCATAATTACACTGATAATCAAAAATAAATGAAACATTCGGAATCCGTGACTATGAATTTTATCCGTTCAAAAAAAGTAAGGCTAACCATCACGTTTTTTCGCAAAAAATTGAAAACTTTTTTTTGTTGAAATTCCGGTTCAAAATGATTAAAGGTACAGTATACAACACGTTGAGCACGAAACTACCGGTAGGATGCATAAAGAAAGCAGTGGTTGTTGGAAGTTTCATATTTCGAAATTCGGCCACATTGTGTTTCGAACCTGGATTGCAGGCGAACGAGGCAACAAACTGAAGCAAACCGAACGTTGAACAACTCATAATTACACTGATAATCAAAAATAAATGAAACATTCGGAATCCGTGACTATGAATTTTATCCGTTCAAAAAAAGTAAGGCTAACCATCACGTTTTTCGCAAAAAATTGAAAACTTTTTTTTGTTGAAATTCCGGTTCAAAATGATTAAAGGTACAGTATACAACACGTTGAGCACGAAACTACCGGTAGGATGCATAAAGAAAGCAGTGGTTGTTGGAAGTTTCATATTTCGAAATTCGGCCACATTGTGTTTCGAACCTGGATTGCACTCGAACGAGGCAACAAATTGAAGCAAACCAAACGTTGAACAACTCATAATTACAGTGATAATCAAAAATAAATGAAACATTCGGAATCCGTGACTATCAATTTTATCCGTTCAAAAAAAGTAAGGCTAACCATCACGTTTTTTCGCAAAAAATTGAAAACTTTTTTTTGTTGAAATTCCGGTTCAAAATGATTAAAGGTACAGTATACAACACGTTGAGCACGAAACTACCGGTAGGATGCATAAAGAAAGCAGTGGTTGTTGGAAGTTTCATATTTCGAAATTCGGCCACATTGTGTTTCGAACCTGGATTGCAGGCGAACGAGGCAACAAACTGAAGCAAACCGAACGTTGAACAACTCATAATTACACTGATAATCAAAAATAAATGAAACATTCGGAATCCGTGACTATGAATTTTATCCGTTCAAAAAAAGTAAGGCTAACCATCACGTTTTTCGCAAAAAATTGAAAACTTTTTTTTGTTGAAATTCCGGTTCAAAATGATTAAAGGTACAGTATACAACACGTTGAGCACGAAACTACCGGTAGGATGCATAAAGAAAGCAGTGGTTGTTGGAAGTTTCATATTTCGAAATTCGGCCACATTGTGTTTCGAACCTGGATTGCACTCGAACGAGGCAACAAATTGAAGCAAACCAAACGTTGAACAACTCATAATTACAGTGATAATCAAAAATAAATGAAACATTCGGAATCCGTGACTATCAATTTTATCCGTTCAAAAAAAGTAAGGCTAACCATCACGTTTTTTCGCAAAAAATTGAAAACTTTTTTTTGTTGAAATTCCGGTTCAAAATGATTAAAGGTACAGTATACAACACGTTGAGCACGAAACTACCGGTAGGATGCATAAAGAAAGCAGTGGTTGTTGGAAGTTTCATATTTCGAAATTCGGCCACATTGTGTTTCGAACCTGGATTGCACTCGAACGAGGCAACAAATTGAAGCAAACCAAACGTTGAACAACTCATAATTACAGTGATAATCAAAAATAAATGAAACATTCGGAATCCGTGACTATGAATTTTATCCGTTCAAAAAAAGTAAGGCTAACCATCACGTTTTTCGCAAAAAATTGAAAACTTTTTTTTGTTGAAATTCCGGTTCAAAATGATTAAAGGTACAGTATACAACACGTTGAGCACGAAACTACCGGTAGGATGCATAAAGAAAGCAGTGGTTGTTGGAAGTTTCATATTTCGAAATTCGGCCACATTGTGTTTCGAACCTGGATTGCACTCGAACGAGGCAACAAATTGAAGCAAACCAAACGTTGAACAACTCATAATTACAGTGATAATCAAAAATAAATGAAACATTCGGAATCCGTGACTATCAATTTTATCCGTTCAAAAAAAGTAAGGCTAACCATCACGTTTTTTCGCAAAAAATTGAAAACTTTTTTTTGTTGAAATTCCGGTTCAAAATGATTAAAGGTACAGTATACAACACGTTGAGCACGAAACTACCGGTAGGATGCATAAAGAAAGCAGTGGTTGTTGGAAGTTTCATATTTCAAAATTCGGACACATTGTGCTTCGAACCTGGATTGCAGGCGAACGAGGCAACAAATTGAAGCAAACCGAACGTTGAACAACTCATAATTACAGTGATAATCAAAAATAAATGAAACATTCGGAATCCGTGACTATGAATTTTATCCGTTCAAAAAAAGTAAGGCTAACCATCACGTTTTTCGCAAAAAATTGAAAACTTTTTTTTGTTGAAATTCCGGTTCAAAATGATTAAAGGTACAGTATACAACACGTTGAGCACGAAACTACCGGTAGGATGCATAAAGAAAGCAGTGGTTGTTGGAAGTTTCATATTTCGAAATTCGGCCACATTGTGTTTCGAACCTGGATTGCACTCGAACGAGGCAACAAATTGAAGCAAACCAAACGTTGAACAACTCATAATTACAGTGATAATCAAAAATAAATGAAACATTCGGAATCCGTGACTATCAATTTTATCCGTTCAAAAAAAGTAAGGCTAACCATCACGTTTTTTCGCAAAAAATTGAAAACTTTTTTTTGTTGAAATTCCGGTTCAAAATGATTAAAGGTACAGTATACAACACGTTGAGCACGAAACTACCGGTAGGATGCATAAAGAAAGCAGTGGTTGTTGGAAGTTTCATATTTTGAAATTCGGCCACATTGTGTTTCGAACCTGGATTGCAGACGAACGAGGCAACAAATTGAAGCAAACCAAACGTTGAACAACTCATAATTACACTGATAATCAAAAATAAATGAAACGTTCGGAATCCGTGACTATGAATTTTATCCGTTCAAAAAAAGTAAGGCACCATCACGTTTTTTCGCAAAAAATTGAAAACTTTTTTTTGTTGAAATTCCGGTTCAAAATGATTAAAGGTACAGTATACACCACGTTGAGCACGAAACTACCGGTAGGATGCATAAAGAAAGCAGTGGTTGTTGGAAGTTTCATATTTCGAAATTCGGCCACATTGTGTTTCGAACCTGGATTGCAGGCGAACGAGGCAACAAACTGAAGCAAACCGAACGTTGAACAACTCATAATTACACTGATAATCAAAAATAAATGAAACATTCGGAATCCGTGACTATGAATTTTATCCGTTCAAAAAAAGTAAGGCTAACCATCACGTTTTTCGCAAAAAATTGAAAACTTTTTTTTGTTGAAATTCCGGTTCAAAATGATTAAAGGTACAGTATACAACACGTTGAGCACGAAACTACCGGTAGGATGCATAAAGAAAGCAGTGGTTGTTGGAAGTTTCATATTTCGAAATTCGGCCACATTGTGTTTCGAACCTGGATTGCAGGCGAACGAGGCAACAAATTGAAGCAAACCAAACGTTGAGCTACTCATAATTACAGTGATAATCAAAAATAAATGAAACATTCGGAATCCGTGACTATCAATTTTATCCGTTCAAAAAAAGTAAGGCGTTAATCACGTTTTTTCGCAAAAAATTGAAAACTTTTTTTTGTTGAAATTCCGGTTCAAAATGATTAAAGGTACAGTATACAACACGTTGAGCACGAAACTACCGGTAGGATGCATAAAGAAAGCAGTGGTTGTTGGAAGTTTCATATTTTGAAATTCGGCCACATTGTGCTTCGAACCTGGATTGTAGGCGAACGAGGCAACAAATTGAAGCAAACCAAACGTTGAACTACTCATAATTATACAGATAATCAAAAATAAATGAAACATTCGGAATCCGTGACTATCGATTTTATCCGTTCAAAAAAAGTAAGGCTAGCCATCACGTTTTTTCGCAAAAAATTGAAAACTTTTTTTGTTGAAATTCCGGTTCAAAATGATTAAAGGTACAGTACACAACACGTTGAGCACGAAACTACCGCTAGGATGCATAAAGAAAGCAGTGGTTGTTGGAAGTTTCATATTTCGAAATTCGGCCACATTGTGCTTCGAACCTGGATTGCAGGCGAACGAGGCAACAAATTGAAGCAAACCAAACGTTGAACAACTCATAATTACACTGATAATCAAAAATAAATGAAACATTCGGAATCCGTGACTATCAATTTTATCCTTTCAAAAAAAGTAAGGCGTTAATCACGTTTTTTCGCAAAAAATTGAAAACTTTTTTTTGTTGAAATTCCGGTTCAAAATGATTAAAGGTACAGTATACAACACGTTGAGCACGAGACTACCGGTAGGATGCATAAAGAAAGCAGTGGTTGTTGGAAGTTTCATATTTTGAAATTCGGCCACATTGTGTTTCGAACCTGGATTGCAGGCGAACGAGGCAACAAATTGAAGCAAACCAAACGTTGAACAACTCATAATTACACTGATAATCAAAAATAAATGAAACGTTCGGAATCCGTGACTATGAATTTTATCCGTTCAAAAAAAGTAAGGCACCATCACGTTTTTTCGCAAAAAATTGAAAACTTTTTTTTGTTGAAATTCCGGTTCAAAATGATTAAAGGTACAGTATACACCACGTTGAGCACGAAACTACCGGTAGGATGCATAAAGAAAGCAGTGGTTGTTGGAAGTTTCATATTTCGAAATTCGGCCACTTTGTGCTTCGAACCTGGATTGCAGGCGAACGAGGCAACAAATTGAAGCAAACCAAACGTTGAACAACTCATAATTACACTGATAATCAAAAATAAATGAAACATTCGGAATCCGTGACTATGAATTTTATCCGTTCAAAAAAAGTAAGGCGTTAATCACGTTTTTTCGCAAAAAATTGAAAACTTTTTTTTGTTGAAATTCCGGTTCAAAATGATTAAAGGTACAGTATACAACACGTTGAGCACGAGACTACCGGTAGGATGCATAAAGAAAGCAGTGGTTGTTGGAAGTTTCATATTTTGAAATTCGGCCACATTGTGTTTCGAACCTGGATTGCAGGCGAACGAGGCAACAAATTGAAGCAAACCAAACGTTGAACAACTCATAATTACACTGATAATCAAAAATAAATGAAACATTCGGAATCCGTGACTATCAATTTTATCCGTTCAAAGAAAGTAAGGCTAACCATCACGTTTTTTCGCAAAAAATTGAAAACTTTTTTTTGTTGAAATTCCGGTTCAAAATGATTAAAGGTACAGTATACAACACGTTGAGCACGAAACTACCGGTAGGATGCATAAAGAAAGCAGTGGTTGTTGGAAGTTTCATATTTTGAAATTCGGCCACATTGTGTTTCGAACCTGGATTGCAGACGAACGAGGCAACAAATTGAAGCAAACCAAACGTTGAACAACTCATAATTACACTGATAATCAAAAATAAATGAAACATTCGGAATCCGTGACTATCAATTTTATCCGTTCAAAGAAAGTAAGGCTAACCATCACGTTTTTTCGCAAAAAATTGAAAACTTTTTTTTGTTGAAATTCCGGTTCAATATGATTATAGGTAATGTTAATAATGTGTGACGCAGAAAAATCGCAAGTGTCGGTTCAGTGTCTTTGTACTGTTATAACATCGAGTGACTTGTTTTATTTGTATAAGATATGTATCGTCTAAAAATTGGATCATTTCCTGAAATGCCCGCTTAAATTTTGGACAAATAAAAATGCTTCAGTTTGGTCAAAATATTTCTTATTACATTTTTGTTGAGTTTTATACATTTGGAAGACATACATCGATTATTTTGTGTTTAATAAATTAATTTTGTATTTATTTATATTGCTCATCGGTTACATAATCATTTTAGATAATTTTTGTATTTAAGAAATTAAAACAAGAATTATGTATTTTAAAAATTAAATAAGAAGAAATTTAAGTCTAGCAACTTTGGTGAGAGGCAATTTAATATTATTAATTTGTATATTTTATTCATTAAGTTTTAAAATTTAATATTATACATTTGTACAAATAATAATAATAATATAATATTATGGATATATAATAAAAATAATAATTTATAAATATTATATAAAATATGATTTTTGTTTTTAATTTTTTTTATACGAAGCTTATTTAATTTCTTCGACATATGTCGCTGGGAAGATGCCCACGTGTGTTTTGGTTGCTCCCAGCCACCATCCATCATCTTGTTTTATGTGCACTTCAATTATGTCACCTGGAAATTTAAAAAAAAAATTAAATCAAAATACAAAACAGACGAGCTATCTCACCAGTGGTGAGTACATTAATCAAGATTTTCGGAAATTGAATTGGTAAGAGGGAATCAAGTAATAAAGCATCGCGCCACTTACGTCGACGTTACAACAAAATTGCGCAGCAAAAAAAAAAGAAACCGCGCTCTTAGAGAAGCAATTGCAAAGTTTTTGGGAAATTGAAGAAAAAGAATGGCAGGAGCACTCTCAAAACAACTACAAAATATTAGGGAAAAACATTAAAAAACACTAAATAAAAATATAGCTCCCAAGCAAACTGAGAGCGGTTGGTGCTCCAGCAAACATTTCAAATGGTATATCCTTCAATGTGGCCTAATTCACACCTGGCAAACGATACAGTAATCATTCATAGAGATATTACTACGATGGAGAAAATCTAAACCTGACATCGAGAAGATGTTTAGACAAATCAAAATGCGTCCCCAACAACATTACCACCAATTACCACCAAATACGGTCCATAAAATCGACGGGCCATAACCCAGCGAAAACTCAAGCTACTAATCTGTTTGATCCATCTCCATGGCTAGCACGAGTTACAACAAAAACAAAGACAATTTTGCAACAATTTTGGACGTATAGATTGGAACATAGGCTTAGAGAGTATGCTAATCAATTTACAGACGTAGAAAAAATTTACTTACAAGGTTGTCTAAGCCTCGACAAAGAGAACGATCAAAACCAAATGGTTTTGGCCAATGTAGAAATAAAAGTTGCACCGTCAAAATCTATGGTAACCACCCCTAAATTGGATTTGTCTGCAATAAGATGAATCAAACCTAGCGTTACAATAACCAAATTCTAACGTTAGCATGAATAAGAGGGATAACCAATAGATTTAAAACATGCGTTGCATTGTGGATTAAATTTGCAAAACAGACACTAAATCATCTGCCAATCTACCTGAAAGTCTTAAGACTAACAAAACAATTTTACTAAAGAAGAGAAAGTAAATCAAACCACCGGACTACAACACTTCTGATAGAAATCCCTTACTGCAGTTTTCATTCAGTAAAAGTTCTGGATAATAAAGAGTTTGTGGCTGCACTAACATACTCGCTGCCAAACGCGCACATATAACAGGACGCACCCACTATCAATGCAAATTCCCGACACCGGAGTGTGGGAAGCAGAAAAAATCACCATATTGTTTTTACAAGCCGATAAATAGAAGAATTTCGTCGGACAGCAACTACAACGTTAACGCGTCGTTATCCTAAAATTTACGATTTTCATATATACACAGCAAATTCAAGCAAAATGAACGATATTAAATGAGATAAAATCGACCGATCGACAATCTTCAAACAACAAACGTTTACAAAGTGTCAGTGAAACATTCCGCGTTTAATTAGGACTACCCAGAGAGTTGGTTTAAATAACTGGAAGCTCAGTTCAAGTTGAGCGGAGTGTCAGTCGATCTAAAAAAATACGGGCATTTAGTAGCTGCTCTGGACGTGGAAACAATTGTGTGCGCGATGTGGTATTAAAACCTCCTGCAACCGATGAATATACTTTGTTAAAAACAAATTGAAAGATTATTTGACTCAGCCAGAAGCAAGTTAAATTGTTTATTTTCCGGTTGCAACTAGGCGACAAAATGCGTCGCAATTACTTCCCGAGATGCAGGTAGTTTCATTAAACCAAATTCACCTTTATGTGTGACATTTATGCGTCGAGGAAGTACTCTCCTGCACGAAAGGGTACGATTTGAAAAAAATCGCCACGTCAGCGGACAAAATCATGGAAATTCACAGGCCTTCCGGCATTTATAACATCTCGAATCCGATTTAATCTACACAGCAAATGATAACGAACATTCATTGTAAGTTCGCATTGACGCTTTAACAAAACGCTTCTATAATTGGTTGTGCAACGAAAGAAATTCGCGAGATGTAGCAGATCGCGATCCGATAAACAAACAAAAACATTTGTAAATTGCTGGTATCACTTTAAGTTCGGCGCTAATACTAAGAAGTGCACTAAACCGTGTAAATTCGATTTAGGCCGAAACTCGGAAAACCAATAGGCTCGTCACTCTTCGCGGCAAGTGACAAAACCCACTCAAAATGTCGCTTAGTCGTCCTCGAGGTAACTACAAAATAACAGTTTCTGATCGCGCCCAACAGGCGCCGAATTATAGGCCATAACACCAAATGCTCGCGAAAAATACGTAAAATCCGTCATAAAATTCAACAGTCATATCAGTTATGCAATCTACTGCAAAATTTCAGACAGATCGTGCTAGAGACGTCCACCCTCAATACAGTGAAGCACAACGTCACAATCAAAATCGCAACAGAGACACAACCATGTTCTGCGAAAGTTCGACGACTTAATACAGAGAAGATGCAAATCGACCTCTGGCTAAAGCAAGGCATATGTCGACCATCAAAAAGCAATTGGGCGAGTCCTAACCACATCACAAAAAAAAATATGGTGGTTGGGGATTATGCGGAGACTATCGCGGTTTAAACCAGAAAACGAAACCCGATCGATATCCAATACTATTAGTCACATATTTCACGGATGCAATATCTTTTCAAAAATTGACGTCATTCAGGTCTACCACCAGATGCCGAAAGATGAGGCGGATATCGAAAAAACGGCTATATGCACTCCGTTCGGTTTGTTTGAGTTCCCTTGTATGACTTTCAGGCTACGAAATGCGGCTCAAACATTCCAAAGACTCATCCATACAATTCTTCGTGGCAAAAATTTGCGTTTGCGCATACATCGACGAAATCCTAGTCGCATCGATCAACCTAGAACAGCATATCGAGGTCTGATATTGAATCAGAACAAATATGTATTTGGGGAGAAACAGATAAGGATTCTTATCTTCAGGTTTCTTAGGATTTGGCATATCAGCCGCAGGTATCACGCCAGCTTAATCTCAAACTGAGGCAATATCAAACTTCGCACGTCCAATCAAAACTAAAGGCATTCAAAGATTTTTGGATATGATACATTTTTATCGCATTTTCTACCAATCGCAGCTCAGGAACAAACAAAATTGTATGAATTCCCAAAAAACCGAAAAAACGACAACAGCAAAATCACTCAGTGTGAGCAGTCAAACCAAGCATTTGAGCGTTCTAAAGTCAATTGGTTGAAGCCACTCAGTTAGCTCACCCAACGACTAACCAAAAAATTGCTATGATGGAAGACGCCTCAAATCAATGCCTCGGAGCAGTGTTGCAGCAACTCGAAACAGAAGGATGGCAACCGCTGAGCAGAGATTCAGTATGTACGACAGGGAGCTGCTGGCGATAGCAATAAAGCATTTTATCGACGGTCGCGAATTTATACTTTAAACCGACCACAAACCCTTCACGTACGCACTACACCAAAACTTAGAAAAAGCATCACCACGACAGCGCTGACATCTTTATATGATAGCATAATACACGACCGAAATACAACACATCTCCGGTAAAGACAACGTGGTGGCGGATGCACTCTCTCGAATCCAGGAACTATCGATAACGGGCGCCATAGGTAATGGTTACACGGCGGATGAACAAGCCAAGGACGACGATCTGAAAACACTAATGAAGAACAACGATAGTCTCAAACGGATAAATTCTTGTACTGTGATGTGTCTAACGAACCACCAAGACCTTACGTTCCTCAAAAATTCCGACGTTTGATTTTCGAAACATTCCACAATCTCTCACTTCCAGCGATACGGAGCTCTGCCAAACTAATTCGAAAAAAATTCATTTGGCCAGCATTAAACAAAGATGTTCGTTAAGGAACACGTTAAGAGCTCGTTCGGTAAGTATTCCATCACAAGCAAACGATTTTCTGAAATACCTCTAGAGATCTCCGAATATCAACGATATTGTTTGACGAACGTAGATCGATTCACGCGATGGCTAGAGGCCGCTCCAACGATGGGCATTAGAGCAGAAACAGTCGCAGACACTCTGCTAAAAACATGGATAAGTCGCTATGGAATACCAGCTAGCATCATCTCCGACAGAGGAGCACAATTCGAATCAGAATTATTCGACAATTTAGCCAATCTAATCGGCTTCTAACACCATCGAACTACTTCCACCGATGGAATCGTAGTTTGAAGGCAGCAATAATGTGGATCAACAATCCACAATGGACTAAATCTTTACCGCTAGTACTACTAGGCTTGCGGACAGCATTTCGAGACGATTTCGAAGCTTCCTCAGCCGATCTCGTTTACGGAGAAAAGCTTCGGTTACCAGTGGCCCTATTCTGGCTTTCCCTGGGAATAGGGAATTGGGAAAAATATTTTCATAGCATTTTTATCTAAATTGTATTTTTCTGGCCTACTAAGGGAACATGTTTGGTGTTAATATTTTCGAAACAAAGTTAAATGGAAAAATATTTTTCCCTATAAAAATTTTGTGGAACAAAAGTTTCCCAATTCACTTTGTTTTAAAAAATTTTACACTAATCTTATTCCCGCAGTAGGCCAGAAAAATATAATTTTGACAAAAAAGCTATGAAAATGTTTTTCCCAATTCCCTATTCCCAGGGAAAGCCACAGGAAACATGTCGCAACCGTCATCATTTTCGTCACAGAACGAAGTTATTGCGCAAATCACAAATTTCTTCAGCTTCGTTCAGCCAACTCCGAGAGCAAGACATGTAAAAAATATGCAATCTTCATCTTCAAAGACCTTAAGACGTGCTCATACGTCCTAGTTTGCACAGACGCGATGCGCGGGGCTTTGCAACGTCCTACGAAGGACCATACCAGATAGTACGTCGTACTGAAAAATACTTCACACTTTTAATCAAAGGAGTCGAGTCAAATGTCTCTATAAATCGGATGAAACCATGTTTCATCGAAAACGAAGAGACAGTTACCACAGAAAGCAGCGGTCAGCATTGTAAAGAAAAAACGGCCGTTGAAGTTAACCCCAACCTTCGACATTCTAGTCCAGATTCAACATCCCAGCCAACGCCAGCACTCAAAAAAAGTAACAAAACAAATAAAAAACGGATAACTTTGGAACCGGACAGTAAAAAAGGGCTAGAAACATAAGCTACTACGCACACAGGGCGCCATATCAGGCGACCCGTCTGGTTCAGATAATCGTTCACATCATTCATAGGGGTGGGGTATTGTGGCTGCACCAACATACCCGCTGACAAACGCCAACATATAACCGGACGCACCCGCTGTCAATGCAAATTCCCGACACCGGAGCGTGATAGTAGTTGGAAGAAGGAAGCAGAAAAAATCGCCATATTGTTTTACAAGCTGTAGCTGATGCAAGCAGCACGTTAAGAATAATTTTAATAGTGAAAAACGAGAAAAAATGTAAATGTATTACAATAAAATAAAATAAACCATCCGACGAGTTTGCTTAAGAACAAGAAAAATAGAATTCTACGAAACCGCAGTTTTGAAAATATTGCGGTTAAGGGGCAAGACAAAATAACCACCCCGACGCTACAGGTCCATTAGCAAAGAAAACTTTTATCAATAAATATATCGTCTTAGAGCAAAACACAAACCACAGCATTGACAGAAGTGCAAATGCTATAAAGGATATTTGGTAGTTAGTTTAGTTCAGCATTAAAAACCATTCGCTAAGAAGAAGTAAGCGACTTGTCATCCGAAGCCTTGTTCCAGCACGTCGAAGAACTTCAAAATTTATGAGGAACGACCTGGCTACTGCATTGAAACAGCTACTCGGCTAGCTGGCTAAATAACTTACAAGAGATGGTGGCACCCAAGAGAGTTTTATCCTTTTTTCTTTTTTTTTATCCTATTATCGCTACAATCTGTTCTGGGGCCAAGGCTCTCCCAACTCTTTCGTGGTTTGCAGCTTTAGGTTCGATTTTATCACCATCTGCACATTGCATAGCTCCATGCCAGCCTGTACTGGCATAGAAGATGGGTCGGCCTTAAGTTTTGCACTCCGACAGGGGGTCACAGATGTATTCCATTTCATCACAGATCGTAATCTGTTGATAAAAATTTCCTTCCCGGTACCTCCTGATTCATTTAAACGCCAAAGCTTTAACCACTGTGCCATTTAAGAAGAAAGAAAAAACACATTTAGCACATTATGATCTAGAAGATATAATCAATCCACCAGCATAACTGATGATTTTTTGCTCGATAATCAAGAAAATATAGACTCAAATATAAGTTCAAATTATCCTCAAATAGCTAAAGAGAGAATAGCATGCGCTTCACTTGGAATCACGATGCATTAACAAATGAACTCATTGCATAATTACCAAGAAACTAAAGACCCCGTAATGATTGCTCCATCGAACAGTCTTTTCAACTCTTCGCATATGAACGAAAACTGCATGAGAAAAAAACTGGCTTGTAACATCAACAACAAAAGTTATCAACAAACTCCAACGTGGAGTTCAGAACTTCCCAAAATAAACTATAACGGACGGGCGAAGTGATCTAAGTTAGAGCTATTGCTACGCCAAGCCAGAATGTATTTGTCCCATATCCTACCATATACACAAGTATACGCAGATATCATTGGTTACTATTATCAACCAACCACAATTGGTTTAAGTTGAGGGTGATGACGTTGAGGAAACATCTGGTTCTAAGTAGAATTGTAGTAGGCAAGATTGCCATACCACGATGTTGTCATGTCGATGAAGCTCCGAGCACCAAAGGTTCTCCAAAATCCATTTCTCATTAAGAGAGTAGAGAAACTTGTAAAGTAATAAAGTGAAATAAAATCGGACATCATAACCAACTGGGGCTCTACCTCGGATTGTCTTATGGCGGCAAACGAATAAAATATCTAAATTTACCTGGCGTCAATTCTAATTCATCGTATAACTTTGGTGTATACTCGTAGAGCGCTTTACATTTTGCGATAACAACCGGCGGCTGGGGTTGTATAATTTGTGAATCATTTTTGGATATTTCATCATCATCATCTTGAGACGAAAATTCATCTAAAACGATCAGAAAGAAAATTCTTAGAAATTTCGTCCTATCGAAATATCGCATACACTTACCAAAATCTGAATCCTGTTGATTTGACACACCATCGGCAATACCACGATCCCAAATCGGACTATCGGTAGCATTACTATTATTTGACAGCGTATTCGATTTACCATTTAACGGTAGCTCAAGCGTTTTCGTACTGAAATCCAGACTGCTTTTGCTACGGCTAAATTGATTGATTAGAACATCGTTTCGGGACCGTGCTGTACCATTTTGTTGAATTGGTTGGGAGTCATCTGTATCCGATTCTGGATTTACTGTTCCATCCCCATTACGTGTGGTGCAATCATCTTCATCCTCGTTATCTTTTAACCAAAGTGGAACCTTTAAAATACTTTGTTGTAGACCGGTTCGATCCCGAGTAATTTGAATATGGGGTGCTAATGGATGTGAACCCCGGGGTTTATGATCCAATTCGAATAGGGCAGATTGTAGTTTATAGCGTGCACCTTCTAAGTACGTTAGCATCGATCGAATCTAAAAATAGTAAAACAATTATTTATTAAATTGTTTGATTTACGTCACCTGCGCCAAACCTACATGATACAATTTATCGGCTAAATTTTGACTATCGGTTCCTGTTAGCGTTTGGGACAATTCTTTTAAACCATTTCGTGATCTTCGTTCGCGCTCCAAATCTTGTCGCACTAACTGTAGTAATTTGACTAACGATTGTTTTCGCCGGTCACGATTCATTGCCAGCGTTGTGTGTTCACAATAGAAATCGGGTAGTAATTGTTCACTAGGGCCTTCGGCCGCCCTTCGTATATTTTTCACGACGATTAGATCTTTTTGTGTATTGCACGCGACCACAATAGGCGTTAATCGTTCGACGACGCTTTCGAGTAGTGGATTCATATCGGATGATAGTTTTAAGTACGACGTGACATAGTTATGTAAACTGGTTAATCTTTGACTTTCTAGCGATTGTAGGACGGTTGAACCACGGAGCACAGACATTTCCCAGTCAACCCTGAATAAAGAAGATAAAAGCATTTTGTGTATAGTTATGATTTTACCGAACTTATGTCATATGAATTAGGTTACCGTGCTCGTTCCGACCGTATACAAATTGTATAGTATTCTACATCGGCCCTTTTAACAGCATCCTCAGCCTTTTTACGTTTGTTGTCTAGTTTTGCACAGTCTTTTTCGCTCGATTTTGTTTCCTTCTCGATTGATTTGGTTTGACCGTGATGCAGGAAGGCCATTGATGGTGATCGTGTTATTCTGAAATGTTAAAGAATTAAAATGTAAATTTATAGATAACTGATATATCTTATCGATCATGGTGCTGATCACTTACCGCACATCAAGCATAGCATCTTGTAATTTTTCATTTTCTCTAGCTGCACCGTGTGAATTTTTTTTCGATTTCGCTTCACTCGTTCGCCACTCGGCTAGCGTTCGCAATGATTTGTCTACACTGCTTTCGATTGTTTTTCGAGTCTTGTGTTGATTGTCTAGGATATTTTTGAGTGGTTTCACAATATCTTCGGTCAATGAATTTGAAAATTGCCGATGCACATCACTTCGACTTTCCATTTCGGTGGCAACGCCACGCCATGCATCTGCCACTGTTCCAGGTATTTCACGGCATGCTTTATTTAATTTGGAGGCCATTTTTGATAGGGATTTTGCGTATAGCTGTTCTGCTTCGATTCTGCAACGAAATATAAAGTGAGATTAGACATTTTGCATTTAGGATGGCGTACATGATGATGAATTTTGTCAGATGTGGGCAAAACAAATTATTGGGTGGGCAAAATTTATCATCATATGTAAAACACAACTCATTCTTTACAATGACTACTAATAGTGTTTTACGAACATTGTAATAATTTAACTCAAAAGTTTAAAGGGCATTCAGCGTTGTGTTTTGAAAAAGACAAGACGTCCTTTTGCGATTAAAAAAGCTAATTCCTGGTGGTTTATAAAATATTTTTAAATACAAATATAATAGTTAAAAAAATTAATAAAATTAAAGTGGAGAAAAGTAACAAAATAAAATTAGTGAAAAAAATAAATGTATCTATAAAAAGTGGAGAAAAATATAAAACAATTTATCGAAGTGACAACAAAAACGAAAATGGCGGCGCCCCACGCCAGCCGAACACAAACATAAAAACAGTGAACATAAAAGAAAGTTCAACAGATGACGAATTTGAAGGATACGAAGAAAGTGAAATTAATAATAAAAGAAAATCAATGGAAACAAATAGTGATTCGGATACAGAAATAGAAATGAGTCCCAAAATAATTAAAACACAAAATATGGATACACACAAGCAGCAAAACGAAATTTCACAGAGCAATAATATCCATAAAAATGAGATGCCCAATGAACCAAAAACAGAAGACACAAAAATGCCAACAAAAAATCAGAGGGTAGAGAATAAATGTACCAATTCGGACAAAGGACCATACTATGTAATGATAGACACAAAAACGCCACAAAAAATGATATCGGTGATTCTATCAAGAATTTTTAAAGAAAATAACGTAAAGACAAAAACCATCACTGAAATAAATAAAAAATAGCCAGAGTTGAGTTTGAATCATACGACAAGGCGAACAAGTGCATCAGAAAGGATGACCCGATCAAACAAATATTGGAAAGCAAAGGATATACATCCTACATCCCCAAAACATATACCCACGTGGAAGGAGTTGTCAAAGGAATAGTAAGTGATTTCACCATAAAGGAAATAAGAGAAAATTTGACATGCGAGTACCCAATAACAAATATGGAGGTGATACAAACATGGGACCGAGTAAATAAAACACTTAAAGATACAAACATTTTGAGAATAGAGATTAGAGCTAGTTCATTACCAAAACATGTGAATTTCTACGATGTCAAATTGAATACCGATATCTACATACCAAAATTAAAATTCTGCTCGGCCTGCCTAAGTTACGGACACATAAGGAAGTTTTGCCACGCTACGATAAAAAGATGTGCAAAGTGCGCGAAACCAATAAAAAGCGACGAGCCACACGAATGTCAAGATAAACCAGAGTGCAAATTCTGCTTAACTGATCACTACACAAATTCAAGAAATTGCACGGAAAAAAAGAAACAGACACAAATTAAAATATACACAATAAAACACAAGGCAACGTACAAAGAAGCAGCAGAAACACTATATCCCAGGCAAAAACAATTTAACATGGACCAGGAAACCAACAACTTTCCAAAAATTAGTCAAAATGAAGAACAAGTACCAAATGCATGGATAACCAAACTAAACCGGCAAAACGAAATAGTAAAAGAACAAAGATTGAAACTAGAACAACTACAGATGGCAGTGAATAAATTCGTGGATATAAGCAACAGAATGTACGAGCACCCGGATCTATTAACAATAGATCTAAAAAGGTTAGTACAACAATTAGGAATCAAATAAAATGGAAAGCAGAATCAGAATATTACAATCAAACATAAGAAGCCTTAAAAGCAATATAAATCTAGTGGAAATTTTCATGCAAAAACATAACATAGACATAGCCATGCTAAATGAGACATGGATACAAACAGGAAAATAACCACACATAGCAGGATATAAACTCATAGCAAAAAATAGAGAGAATGGATATGGAGGAGTAGCATTCCTAATAAGAAACAACATTGGAGTAAAAGAAATAAACTTGAACATAAATTTGGCATACATCGAAGCTATACAGAATGAAATAAAATACGGAAGCTCAAAATTCAATATAATAACTTTTTACAACCCATCTACCAGACACGCAACAGAAAAAATAGAGGAATTTAAGAAAATAATAAAAACAGCAGAATTCAACAAGCACACAATTATAGCAGGGGACATAAACGCATATAGTAAACTATGGAGTAATGATGCGAAAGAAGACAGAATTGGTAAAGAAATAACGGAAGCCATAGAGAGCAGCAGTCTACAAATACTAAACACCGAAGAACAAACAAGACAGGACCTAAGACATAACACAAAGTCAGCGATAGATATTGCACTCTGTACCCAAGACATATACCACAACATGACATGGAAATGCATGGAGGACAACATAGGCTCAGATCATTTTCCAATCTTAATTGAGATGAATATAAATAGATACACTCGAAAAGATATAGTCAATTGGAAACAAGTATTTAAGGACATTACAGAAAAAAATGAAACCATAGGCACAGATAACAACAATATGGAGGAAACTATAGAAAAAGCTATAATAGAAAACACAAAGAACACAAATATCAACAACAAAAACACTCCGAAACATTGGTGGAATGAACATATTAAGAGACTATGGGAAGTAAAACAACATAAACAAAAATGCTACAATAAATATAGAAACCTATACACAGCCACTGAATTACTAAAATCAATTGCACTACTAAGAAGGGAAATAAAAAAAGCAAAAAGACAATCATGGGAAAAGTGGGTCGCCAGCATAAACAATTCATTAAACACAAAACAACTATGGAGCAAAATAAATAAACTTAAAAATAAAAGAGAAAACAAATTTAATTTGCTAGAGGACTACGACATGGCAAAAAAATTCATAAATGAAAATTTTCCGGAAACTGTCGAAGAAATCAGGCTACCATATGAGATACAAACAGTCAACAATAATAAATTTAATGAAGATCTAATAGTTAACATACTAAAGCAAAAGAAGAACACCGCCCCAAAAGAAAACAAAATATCATACGCAATGATAAAAACATTAATAGAAACAAAGCCAAATATGATTAATAATATAACAAACTATTTAAAAAATATATATGTGAATCAACAATATCCAGACGAATTTTTTTTGTGTGGAGTTTGGACTCCTGCCACAGTAAATCCGGCGAGTTCTATAATCGACGTGAATATATATCTAAGTGTTCATAGACATAAATAATATATTTTGTGATTTAAAGAAGTTTGAAGCCGTAATAAGATACATATTGAATAGTTATATTATATTAATTTGTGTGTGATGCGCTTGCAATGGCGAAGAATATATATATTACAATTTCGTTTATATGTATTTTGATACCGTTGTTGAATGCATCATTTATCATTGTATGTATGTAATTTTTCAATATGTATAGGACTTTTATGATTCCAGAGGAGGAATAAGATAAGTGTTTTCTCATTTTTTCCATTGTTTTAACACGCTTTAATACATATTAATTATTAACATAATATATTTTTCCAAATAAATGTTAAGTATATAATAAAATGGTTACTGTATTCTATAACTCATAAAGGAGTACTAATATTCTCATGGTGGTAGTATTGTTTGAATATTGTTTGTGCCAGAACGTGTTTTTCAATTCTGTTATTCTGTTTTGTTACACTCGATAACAATTTTTGTTGTTCTTTTTGCGACGATTGTTCGACGTACATTATATTTTGTATGGAAATTAGTATTGGAGGTGTATAGCGGGATATAATGTACATTTCAATACCACCGAAAATGTGGTTTTGCAATGTATATACAAAGCTTGTTATATTCTTTCGGCTGTGCTTTGTATGGATGTGTGTGTATTGATTACGAACGAAAAATATACAAGCTAGGACTTTTGTTTTCATTTTGTTTTATTTATGTCATTACATAATTATTATATTTTTACTTTTTGTGCTTGGTAGTGTAAATGTTCTTCTATATGAAAAAAAACAATTCAATCATTGATTTTTTTGCTTTTTCATTTCATTTTGTGTGATCAATTTACACAGGCCGGTGGATGTGTATTGCGATAAATTTTCTTTTATATTGATGTTAACGGGCGATCGCTGAGTTTTCATCTATTTGGATTGGGAAATAACTTTATGGGTTGCAGTGTGTTGGTTTTTTTATTCTAGAGAAGCGGTTAGCGAGCACTCCTGGATCTACATTACATATTTTTCTTGGTACATTTTACTAAGATTATTTATGAAAATGATTCTTTCCACATTTTGATTTCAGAAATTAACTAATTTTACTAATTCCTACCTCCAATTATTCACCGTTTGAGTATTAAATTGTTATATTTATTATGTTTTATTTGATGAGCAATTTAGAGTTATCAAGGTTTATCAGGGGCTGCATGAATTAAAGGGGTCCGAATTGAAGGGTTTTTTTCTGAATTAAAATAAGTGTTTTTGATTCGCTTTGGGGATGAATTAAAATCGGAGTTGAAGAAGAAATGAAAGAATACGATAAGGTGAATTTGGGCGGGGCATTTCTTGATTCATTTTTAAAATGAATTAATATAAATGTTTATAGAACGAAATAATATACGCCTTTTTTATTTATATTTATACTTTATAACTAATCAATGTAAATCCATGCAACTATTATTTTCATTAATGAAAATTTTTTGGAATTTAAATTTAAATTTTAAATAGAATGTGCCTTTTTTAATTCATTTTGAAGGTGAGTTAGGGTACGTGTTTTAAAAATGAAATAGTATAAGCCTTTGTTAATTCATTTCTGAGTTTTCTCCTTTTTCTAAATCGCTTTTTTAATTCATAATTTTAAGTTAAAAATATGAATTAAAATAAGTCGCTGGTGTTCATACAAAAATCAACTTTTTTGTTTCATTTTTGGAGAACTTTCTTGATTCGAACTTTTTTAGTTCGGTACCCCTTTATCAGGTGTTTATTATTAATACTATATTATTCATTGCAGTTCCTGATTAAGCTAATTTATTTAGTTCTAATGAACATTTTTGATTACAGAAGAATTTTGAAGCCGTAATGACTACATTTTTATTATTTGCAGCTTTATTATTTTGTAAGCGTCGAGGAATAAATACTCCTTATAGATTCCAGATTCACTATTTTTGAAACCAGATGTCTTTGTTTCATTTTTATTTTTATTAATAAACATATTGGTTTTTTAGGGATTGTAGGGTTATTCGTTGAAGAGGGGATCCATCCGTTTGATACTACAATATTTGGATTTGATTTATTTTATTTTATTTGTTTTACGACAATCGAGTTATAATTAATTTAGTTATAATAATCATTACATTGCATTACATTTATTTTATTCAAGAATAATTTAGGTGTATCGTACAAAATAATGATTCTCTAACGAATAATAATGACATTTTATTTCAGGAAACTTACTCGTACCATTAAGATGCCAACATTATTGATTATCAATTAAATGCTATAGTAAAGGTGTGTGGAGGGCCTGGCGTCGCGTTGTTGTGGGTTGATGTGGGGAAGTGGTATTAAATAAAATTTCATCACTCATAGTAATGAAATTTTGTTGCAAGACATTTACTAATTGACCAATTACTTTTTAGGATGTTGCTTGCTGATTGTTTGTTTCCCGAAGAACAAAAATAATTGTGCCGTCTTGTGCTTGACTAACTATTGACTACTTAGGTGTCTGTAACCGGGTCAAGTCTATCAAACCTTACAACCTTTCCTATTACTCCATCTTGTTGTATGTAGGGGGGGGGGGGTGTACGATTGCCCCGGCGTGTCCGGGATCCTTGCTTGATCTTGGCCGTACATTCTAATCAATATAATTTAACTCATAATAATGACATTTTATTTCAGGAAATTTACTGCAACTTAATTAATTATAAATTTTAATTATAATAATCAATTTCTTTTAGGATGCTGATTGCTGAATATATCCAAAATAATCAAAAATAATTGTGTTGTCTCGTGCTAACCGTCTTATATTACATTTCAACTTACAATTTACTAACTATTGACTACTTAGGTGTCTGAAACCGGGTCAATTTCCATAATAATTAACTAACCTTTCCTATCCTTCCATCTTGTTATATGTAAAAGAGTGTGCGGATGGGCCCGGCGTCAACCGGGAATCTTACTTAGGTTTGGTCGCACATTCCAATCAATCAATCAATCAATCAATGTGAATCAACAATATCCAGACAAATGGAAAATAACAAAAGTAATACCCATAAAAAAACACAACAAAGATGAAAATGATACCGAAAGCTACAGACCAATATGTTTACATAACACTTTTTCAAAAATATCCACAAAGAGCATTTTGGAGGATTTAAATCAACACTTGGATATTAAAAACGTGCTGCCAAAAAACTGCTACGGTTTCAGAAAGGGATACAATATAATGGATTACTTTGTTAATCTATTCAGCGAGATAATAGAAGCCAAAACTCATTACAAATACCAAATATTAATAACAACAGATATATCAAAAGCATTCGATAACGTAAACAAGACAATGCTAATTAAAAAAATGAAACAAATTGATACACCAAAACACATAACCAACTGGGTATACCAATTCCTAACAAATAGAATAATAATATATAATAATTGAAGCACAACAATAAAACAAATAACAAACAAAGGCATCCCACAAGGAAGCTGTTTAAGCCCGTGTCTTTTCAATATATATACAACGGAAATACACAAATTAAACCACACAAATATAACAATATACCAATTTGCAGATGACATAGCAATCCTGATAAAAGAGAAAAATAAAGAAACAACACAAAATAAAGCCAACAACATACTAAGGACACTAAATGAGGAGCTACACAAATTAAAACTAAAACTAAATCCGAGTAAATGCACATTTACAAGACTATATAAAAACAAAGCATCGAACATAAGAATAAAAATAAATAACACTATACTAAATGAAGAGAGGACTATAAAGCTGCTTGGGGTACATTTCAACAACAAACTATCACTAATGCCACATTACAAAAACCTAGAAAATGAGATTATCAAGACATCGAATCTACTGAAAACAATTACACATAAAAATGGAGGAGCACACTCATACACAATGGTCAATATATACAAAGCTATCATACAAACAAAAACAAAATTTGTGGACATTATAACAACAACAGATATAAAAGGATACATAAAAATAAAACAAAAAATTATAAATAAAAATTTGAGAATATGCAGCGGGTTATTAAAAACAACATCAATACCAACAATATTAGCAGAGACAGCCACACTACCAGCGGAATTAGATAATAAACTATCAACACTCAAATACATAGCAAACCAAATCCACAAAAACAGCGATACGGGATCAAAGATATAAAACACAAAGGTTATGGAGAAATTACAGAAACTATATAATGAATATAGTATTCTAAGGAAAATACCAAGCAATAATGAAAAAACAAGAACAGCGACAAACCTAAAAATAAATGAAGACTTTGGAAACATGAAAACAAAAAAAACATGAATCAAATAGAACTAAGAGCACTCTACATAGAAATAGTAAACAACTACAAGGACTACCAAGAAATCTACACGGATGGATCAATAATGTAAAACAAAGGGGGAATTGGAATATACTTCAAAGGAACAAATAAAGAAACGAAAATAGGAATACGAAACCCAGCCACAATCAAAACAATATAAATAATAGCAATTAAAACAGCAATGGAGAAAGCGATAAGAGGGTTATACAAAAATAATAATACTAACAGATTCTAAAAGCAGCTGCATATCCATAAACAACGTAAACAGAAACAGCAAAAATAAATTCTATGAAGGAAAAATCATAGATAACGCAATAGATAACAAGAAAATAGAATTTATAATACAATGTGTAACGTAATTACTAGCGTTCCATCCACAAACAAATTTCTTTTAATAAAATAATTGATAGCATTAAATTGATAGCTGAATTTATGGTACGATAATTTTGTCGCCCGCTGTAATTTTGATTAATATTAAGTGTATTGCATGTAAACTTTTATGGGTACATAATTTTAAATCTGTATTATAATTAGTGTTGTACTCGATAAGGTTAACGAGAAAACAAATATTGGAAAATTGGGAGAATGGAGGAGAGAATAACCAAAAAGAAAAAAGAGGAGGTGATTGAAAAGAATTGGTTGGAGAGGTCACTAAGTACGGTTTAGCGAAGCTGAGTTGACCAAATAAAATTAAATATATAAAAATAAAATTAAAATAAAATACACTGTGCTACCAAAGTATTGTTTCGCAACTCGTGCACAGTTTGGTAACGTGTAAAATATATAATATTCTTTAATATAATAATTTATAAGATATTTCTAAGTAAATAAATTAATAATAATAAGTTATAATATCATAATAGTGATACACGTATTATAGTTAATAAAACACTAGAGTGATTAATTCATGATAATAATTAATTTAAAAGTGTTGTACGTGGTTGGACTGTTAGACTCCACGTTAAGTAAATAAAATTACCGTAAGAACTGTTGATAATATCTTGAAAGTTAGTATTAAAACAAAAAAAAAACTTTTTATAAAATTAAGTTTGAGTGTCTTCTAATATATAAGTTAGTGTTTAACTAATGAAATAAACTGAATCGTGAAAATTAAAGTTTAGGTAAAATAATCCTAACGATGAACTAAAATCAGACAAGTGTAAAGACTGTGCATTTAACCGTAACTTAAACTATGATAGTCTTTAAATATCGAAGTAATTAATAAGTGATAAATAATAAAAATAATGTGCAATTAAGTTTATACGCTACGTTACGAAATTATACCACCATGGTGGTCACCTCATCGTAAATAACGGATCCGCAACGCGCGAAACTAGGTACCAAATTTAGTTTATGTATTTACATTTAATTAAGTTCTAGATTAATCTATAAATTCAGTTTTTTCCCTTTTCTTAATAATCTATTTTATAAATTTAATTGATTTCTTTGCTTAGTTTTATTAGAATTTAAAGATTTAATGGTGATGGGTAGTTATGTAGTTTTCTTATCTTTCTTGTTGAAAATTTTTAATTTAATCCTTAATTTCAAATATATATTTTGTAAAAATTCAGTTGTCTTGTTTTTGCTTCATTCTTTTTCAACTGTGGGTTTTTACTGCTGGTTTTCTCGTGAGTTTATAGTGCTTTGCTTGCTTAATAGTGAATTTTAATTAGTGATATAACATGAAATAAAAGGAACATAAGCATCGGGATGCCATCATGGTAAGTTGAGTTTTCAAAGGTGAGTAGTTAGCTGGATTTCCTAGTTCTATTTTTTTTAATTTTTTTATTTTTGCCTCCTCTTTTTCTTTTTTTTTTTTGTTCTTAATGCGGTCTTATCAAGGATCGTTCGAATGTTCAGAAAATCCCACGCCCAATCCCTGAGCCTAGCCAGCCCTAGTTGACCGCCTGAACATTAGAACGGTTAATTCTGCTAACGGTCTAGGATTAATGGGATATGAGAACGTGGTGACCTTGCTAGTGTTCTCATACCCATGACCTCTGGTCCTGTTACAGTGGCGCCCAAACATAAGCATACCGGTTCATACGGCTTTCTCGATTTAAATTTGCATTCATGTTTTCTTCGTATGCGCAATTGCATCTGGTTTGCACCGTTGACTCAATTGAAAAAAAAAACATACGTCTGTTTAATATTTTCTATTTACATTTATTTTTAAATTAATTTTCAATTTAATCATTTTTTTTTTTTATTAAATTATTTATTAATCATGACGCATTGACTAAGTATTTACTGCGCTATTTCTAAATGTTGATTCTAGTGTGAAATTATTTACTTTTTCCCTCCGTTCATGATATAATTTTGTCTCACGTTTCCGCATGGGTCATCCATTTTTGATGTTGATCACCATGTCAGTAAGAAATGTGACACAATTACATTAAAAGGAAAAAAAAATAACATCTCTCATTCGCGAACGCTTCTGAACCTTTTATTCGTTGATTTATTTGTTAGGTAATTGAGAGATGTTGTGTTTTTTTTTTGCATGCCAATTCATTTATCTTTTTCCCACTCCCATTTAATTTTTTTTAGTTGAAAGGAAACCAGCTGCTCCATCAAGGGTTCAATAATACAAGCTTAACCGCTAAACTCATTACCATGGTGTCATCCCGATAATTTGATTTGAATTTTACATTAATCTAATTTCAGTACTCTTATTAATCATTATTACTATAATTAAATTTTATTTCTTGTATTTATTCGATAGCTATACATTATTTTAGCGAGAGCAACGTAATTATTAAATTCGATTTTTTTTTATTTTAGTAATTATACATCATTATTTAATATTATTTCTTAGTTCTTTTGTGGGCGTATCAGTTTATTTAACTCCATTTTTCCTCTTGGCAACAACTAACATATTTTATAATCGAAATGGAACTCGTAATTAGGAGCAAAGATTTAGAATCCGATGAAATCGATGTAGAATGTGAAGTTAGGAACTTAAAGGGTCCAATTTTGCGACAAATTTCCGAACTGCAATCATGTTTCGACCAAGAATTGCAAGATCCCGAATTATTGCCAGTTCGAGCACACTCACGAGCTGCAAAAGCTCTCCGAAGGGAGGTTTCCGTTTGTACAACTAAGTTAAGGTCTATTCATTCCGAATTACAACAATTTTTAAAGTCGAATGATGACCCGGATGCAGAGTTGTTTACAATAATGATTTCTCGATTAAGACACGTACAATTACGATTAACTCGAATGTCAGCATCAAAAAGCGTTCAAACGTCGGTTGCAAATTTATCAGCGTCTTGTCAAGCAATTCTAGAACTAATACCCAAACTCCGAGATGTCAATTCACTAGATACATCCTTAGAAACCTTAAATGGCCTCCAGATTGAAGAATATACAGACGATCAACGGCAGTCTATTCAAATTGAAGATTGCGACGAAGAACCCGAATCCAATAATGTTGCCAGTTGTTACGTACCACAGCAAAAGAATATTCCTCAACGCCTTTTAGCAAAACAGGTTAATTTTAAGGAATCGGTGGAAAACATCCTCGTTTCCAGTATGCCGGCAATTACCGCGCCTCAGTTCAAGTCGGATTACGCAACATCTTTTGCTAATGCATCTCAGGTCCCAGTTCGAAAGCTTCCTCCTTTGAAATCAGAGTACCCGGTACCTCCATCATGTGGAGCGGATCAATATCCTATTGGACCACCATTGTTTATGAATGAGAGGTTTATGGCTAGTTCCCAAGAATCAAGGACATTTAGTCGTGAGAATCAACCAACTCAATTTCCATATCAACCTGGAGTTACTCAAGCAACTGGGTCAACTACAGTTTCAAATGTAAATGGTCCGACGCCAACTAATTTTTATAATATAAGGCATACACATCGGCCTGAGCCGCCAACTACATTCCCAACTAGTTATGCCCCTACAATGGGACAAATTCGGCCAATCCCTGTAGACATCCAAAAGTGGAATATATCCTTTGATGGGTCGATTAACAGTTCTACTAGTGGTATATCAGTACAAAAGTTTTTCTATAGAGTTGAGCTTATGGCTGCAACTCACGGTATTTCACCTAACCATTTGGTTCACGATATCGGTTCTTTATTTCATGGGACCGCTCGAGAACATTATTGGATTTTGATGGAGCGAAACCCTAGGTGTACATGGAAGGAATTAAAAGATGGGTTTTTTCATCGTTTTCAGGATGGTCGAACAGATAATGATATTAAAAATACTCTGGAACATCGAAGACAAAAAAATAAGGAACCATTTGTTGATTTTTATTATAATATTTTAAGCTTAGCGCTTCCTTTAAGAACCGCACTAACCGAGCTCGAGCTCATAGATATTTTAAGAAAAAACATGCGTCCTGGACTCAGAGTTACCGTGGCTGGGGAAATGTTTCCCTCTGTCTCGTCTATGGTGAATAGGTGCGTTGCAATTGAGGAGACGTGGAAAAATATGAATTACAATCCGGAGGTTGCTATGGGGCCTGGGTTCTCCCGTAATATTCATGAAATAGCCCCAACCTCGAACAATTCTACTCCCCAGGTGGACTACAGTCATACAGCGAAAAATAGTTCGAACATGCTTCAACCTTTCACATCAATTGATGGAAATTCTAGTGCTAATCAAAAATTTCCTCCAGTTCAACATACTAATTATACACGCGACTTGCCACATCCAGTACGTTGTTCGAATTGTGGCAAACCTTTGTTTCACCACCTGCCATATTGCCCTAATTGTTATTGGAAGACGGAAAACTCGCAAATGGGAATGAGAAATCCTGGGAATCCTCATTTCCATCAGCAAACTCTGATTCCTCCCAGACGGAATACCGAAGACGCTGCGGCGAATACGGATCCCGAGTTTTACAACCTGATCAAACGCAAGTAAACTTTTTACATACAGCTACCCCAAATTCTGCCTTTTACCGTAAATTTGACAGTTCAAAGAAACATAAATCAAGATCAATTCAATATTTTCGTAGCAAGAGATTACTATATAAGAAATTAGCTAAAGCCACGTTCGCATCAGTTTTAAACTCAGAAGATCCTATCGATAATCGTCCGTATGCCATAGTTAACATTGCGGACACAAATATCTCAGGCCTGCTCGATAGTGGCGCTACGATTAGTGCGCTAGGAAAAAACGGCGTTGAGTTTGTCGAGAAACATAACCTTCCGCTTTATCGTCTAGTTGCTTCGGTTCAAACAGCGAATGGTGCAAAACAATCGGCCCTTGGTTACGTATATGTGCCAATAACTTATAATGGCAAGTCTTTAAACATGCAATTGTTTGTCATTCCTGAATTGCATCAAGAACTGTATTTGGGTTATGATTTCTGGACGCGTTTTGGAATTAAACCCACGATGATAGAAGAAGTAATTGAGCTTTCTACAAATCACAACTCTATGGATAATTTTTCGACTATACCTTCTAAACATCACATTTTAAGCCCGGATCAGACAGCAAAACTACAGCAAATAATCGAACTGTTCCCTAGTTCACAGAAATTAGGTCTTGGTAGAACATCTTTAGCAATGCATAAAATAGATACAGGAGATGCCTTGCCAATCAAGCAACGATTCTTTTCGGTCTCGCCTGCTGTCCAACGTGACATATATTCGGAACTTGATCGTATGCTAACCTTAGGAGTAATCACCGAGAGCACAAGTCCATGGTGCTCACCCATGACCAGAGTCTTGAAAGCGAACGGAAAAGTACGTCTTTGTCTTGACGCTCGTAAACTGAATAGCGTTACTCGTAAAGACGCGTACCCCTTGCCCTTAATTGACGGTTTGCTAAGTCGACTGGAACGAACACAGTTTATGTCCAGTATCGACTTAAAGGACGCGTTCTGGCAAATCCCCTTAGCTCCCGAGTCAATGGAGAAAACTGCCTTCACCGTGCCAGGACGCCCACTATATCATTTTACTGTAATGCCATTTGGGCTCTGCAATGCGCCTCAAACCTTATGCCGTTTGATGCACAGAGTGATCCCTCATCACCTACATGATCGGGTTTTCGTATACCTCGATGATCTACTCATTACATCCTCCACATTCGATGAGCACCTGTCTCTGCTGGCCGACGTAGCATCTCGATTAGCAGCAGCGGGCCTCACAATTAATGTGGAAAAAAGTAAATTCTTACTGAGAGAGATCGATTATCTTGGTCATGTAGTTGGTGGGGGCACTCTGCGGCCAAACCCGGAAAAGGTAAGAGCCATTGCAGAGTACCCGGTACCAAAAACAGTCCGTTAGCTGAGGAGATTTTTAGGCATCTGTGGGTGGTACAGAAGGTTTATAGACCAGTTTTCGTTCCTTTCTGCTCCCTTGACGAACATGCTCAAGAAAAACCAAAAGTTTATTTGGTCCGAACCATCTCTACTGGCGTTCGAGAAACTTAAACTCGCCCTCACTACCACTCCTGTCTTGAATACTGCTGATTTCAACAAACACTTCTTCATTCAGTGCGATGCCAGCTCCACTGGCGTGGGTGCCGTATTGTTTCAAAGAACTGATGATGGACAAGACAAGCCTATTGAATACATGTCACATAAACTTAACTCTGCTCAACGACATTACAGCGTGACGGAGTTGGAATGCTTGGCCGCTGTCTTGGCCATTAAGAAGTTCCGATGCTACGTAGAAGGACTCCCTTTTACGGTAATTACAGATCACGCCAGCCTCACCTGGTTAATGTCGCAAAAGGACTTAACAGGGAGGTTAGCGCGATGGAGTCTTAAGTTACAGGGTTTCGATTTTGGCATTGAGTATCGAAAGGGAACCCAGAATTGTGTACCGGATGCATTATCTCGAATGTTTATGGACGAATTAAGCAAGGCATCAGAAGGGGGAAAAACAACTCCTCTTTCAAATGACCAATACCCTCTACGAATTGATTTAACTTCCAATTGTTTTCAAGGCACAGAATACCTGTCACAACTCCAGCACGTTAACTCTGCCTCAACTAAATCCAATTTAAAGATAATTAATGGTAAACTCTATATACACAAAGGACCTTTAACCGCTGATGAAGCATTAGACATACCTGATTGGAAGTTGATAGTTCCCGAACCTCTTCGGTTCGATTTAATAAAATCGGCACACTCCCCTCCTACAGCCGCACATTTAGGAAGCCATAAAACATTTGACATGTTGAAACGCTATTTTTTTTGGCCTAGTATGATGCAGGATATCCGTCGTTTTATTGCTTCGTGCGATATATGTAAATGTATTAAAGCTCCAAACCACACATTACGACCCCCTCTTGCTTCCCTCCCTGCTACATTTCGACCGTGGCAAAGAGTGTACTTAGATTTTCTGGGACCATACCCAAGGACTCGTACCGGAAACACATCAATTTTAATAGCTGTCGATCATTTTTCGAAATTTGTTCTAACCCGAGCCGTGCGACAGGCAACCGCCGAGGAGGTTAGTAAATTTCTCGAGCATAATATATTTTTGATGTTTGGGGTTCCAGAAACTATTGTGACTGATAACGGGCGGCAATTTGTGTCTAATACTGTTCAAAAATTATTAAAAAAATATGGAGTGTCTCATATTTTTACTGCTAAGTATTCTCCTCAAAGCAACTCGTCCGAGCGAGTGAATAGAACTGTATTAGCTTCTATACGTGCTTATGTAGCCGACGACCACAAAACCTGGGATAACCACCTCGAAGCGATCACACAAGCAATACGTGGAACTATTCACGAGTCAACCGGTTTCGCACCTCATTTATTAGTTTTCGGTCAACATCCCATTATGCATGGATCTTTGTACGGTTTGCTTCGTGACGTCTACTCATCCACGGGCAAATATATGTTACCCGAACATAAACCCGATGAATTATATCGATTAACCGAAAAGGTTCAAAATAATTTTTCTAAAGCTCAGCTTAAAGCTCATAATCCTTATAACTTACGATCTAGGCCTCCTCAGTTTAAGGTTGGTCAAAACGTGTTTGTAAGAAACTTTTCGCAAAGTAACGCCGCTGGATTTTATTCTGCGAAGTTGGCTCCTAAATATATTAAAGCCAAGATTCTTCGTCTTGTTGGGAACGTAGCTTGCGAAGTAGTCGACGTTCACGGAAATATTCTGGGTATATACCATTTTAAAGATGTTAAGTCTTAATTTCACATTTTATAAAGTCGTGTTCGGTTTAACCTCTATTTAGTAGTTGTTTGACTATGTAGTTGTTGTTTTTTTAATTGGATTGAATGCCCGGTAAAATGAGACCTCAGGGTGCGATGGGTACGTCCCCACGAATGTAACGTAATTACTAGCGTTCCATCCACAAACAAATTTCTTTTAATAAAATAATTGATAGCATTAAATTGATAGCTGAATTTATGGTACGATAATTTTGTCGCCCGCTGTAATTTTGATTAATATTAAGTGTATTGCATGTAAACTTTTATGGGTACATAATTTTAAATCTGTATTATAATTAGTGTTGTACTCGATAAGGTTAACGAGAAAACAAATATTGGAAAATTGGGAGAATGGAGGAGAGAATAACCAAAAAGAAAAAAGAGGAGGTGATTGAAAAGAATTGGTTGGAGAGGTCACTAAGTACGGTTTAGCGAAGCTGAGTTGACCAAATAAAATTAAATATATAAAAATAAAATTAAAATAAAATACACTGTGCTACCAAAGTATTGTTTCGCAACTCGTGCACAGTTTGGTAACGTGTAAAATATATAATATTCTTTAATATAATAATTTATAAGATATTTCTAAGTAAATAAATTAATAATAATAAGTTATAATATCATAATAGTGATACACGTATTATAGTTAATAAAACACTAGAGTGATTAATTCATGATAATAATTAATTTAAAAGTGTTGTACGTGGTTGGACTGTTAGACTCCACGTTAAGTAAATAAAATTACCGTAAGAACTGTTGATAATATCTTGAAAGTTAGTATTAAAACAAAAAAAAAAACTTTTTATAAAATTAAGTTTGAGTGTCTTCTAATATATAAGTTAGTGTTTAACTAATGAAATAAACTGAATCGTGAAAATTAAAGTTTAGGTAAAATAATCCTAACGATGAACTAAAATCAGACAAGTGTAAAGACTGTGCATTTAACCGTAACTTAAACTATGATAGTCTTTAAATATCGAAGTAATTAATAAGTGATAAATAATAAAAATAATGTGCAATTAAGTTTATACGCTACGTTACGAAATTATACCACCATGGTGGTCACCTCATCGTAAATAACGGATCCGCAACGCGCGAAACTAGGTACCAAATTTAGTTTATGTATTTACATTTAATTAAGTTCTAGATTAATCTATAAATTCAGTTTTTTCCCTTTTCTTAATAATCTATTTTATAAATTTAATTGATTTCTTTGCTTAGTTTTATTAGAATTTAAAGATTTAATGGTGATGGGTAGTTATGTAGTTTTCTTATCTTTCTTGTTGAAAATTTTTAATTTAATCCTTAATTTCAAATATATATTTTGTAAAAATTCAGTTGTCTTGTTTTTGCTTCATTCTTTTTCAACTGTGGGTTTTTACTGCTGGTTTTCTCGTGAGTTTATAGTGCTTTGCTTGCTTAATAGTGAATTTTAATTAGTGATATAACATGAAATAAAAGGAACATAAGCATCGGGATGCCATCATGGTAAGTTGAGTTTTCAAAGGTGAGTAGTTAGCTGGATTTCCTAGTTCTATTTTTTTTAATTTTTTTATTTTTGCCTCCTCTTTTTCTTTTTTTTTTTTTGTTCTTAATGCGGTCTTATCAAGGATCGTTCGAATGTTCAGAAAATCCCACGCCCAATCCCTGAGCCTAGCCAGCCCTAGTTGACCGCCTGAACATTAGAACGGTTAATTCTGCTAACGGTCTAGGATTAATGGGATATGAGAACGTGGTGACCTTGCTAGTGTTCTCATACCCATGACCTCTGGTCCTGTTACAAATGGATACCAGGACATGCAGGTATAACAGGCAACGAAAAAGCGGACGAACTAGCAAGAATAGCCATAGACGAATCAGATGAAATGATAGACAACCCTATACCAATAGAAGACGCACACCAAATAATATCAGAAACGATAAGAAGAGAATGGACACAAAAATATGAAAATTGGACAACAACAATTGGAAGATACAATAAACAAATAAATAACCAGCCACCAAGAAAACCATGGTATTACAGAATAAAACTTAACGCATACAACACCAGACAAATTAATAGATTAAGAGCGGGTCATGCCAAAAATAAAAAATTCAAAAAAATAGTGGGAGTGGAGGAAAGCAACATATGTGAAAGATGCAACGAAATAGAAGACAATGAACATATAATCGAAAGATGTCAAAAATATAACAACATAAGAGACAAATATCAAGTAATAAAGGAAAATAAACTAATAGATTTATTAAAAAAGGAAAATCAAAAAGACTATAATACACTATGTAAATTTTTAAAAGAAATTGGATACCAACTGTAAAAAAAAAAAAAAATGTAATTAAGAATTTTGCTCATAGACGAAGAAAAAAAAACTGTAAAAATCGTCATAAACGTTTGACATTTAAATGTTAAAACAAATCATAGAAATATAAAAGGCTTGTAGGTCGTATGGATTAGAAATATCCGACCATAAAGTGTCTATTCCATGGGAAAATTTTACTGACTGCAAAAATAAAAGCGAGAAAAAAATATAGATTTACTGGTTGTGTACGAAACAAAAATTTTTGTCAGTAAAATTTTACTGAGAAAATAATTATCATTGTGGTAGTGTGCTGCCATAACGTGCTATAAAAAAATGTAAACTTTAGCACTTTTTATGGCAGCATTGTCAACACATCTACAAAAAATGTATGTAAAGATAAGACATTTTTTTCACACTCACACAAAATAAATCGTTCGCCATTTTTATAGTCAAATGTCAGTTTTTTTTTTATTTCGATACCTAAAATTCGAGTTTTGTTTACATTAGTGAATATTAGTGTTTTTAACGTTTTTTTAGGTGTTCAAATATACAAACAAAAATCTAAATACTTGTTATAAAATACAAATAATTTTATATTAAACTACATAATAATAAATTAGGTAGGAGAAAATTACGGTAAGTTTGATTGAGCATTATTTTATTTGGTGGATGTAGCATCAAAATATTTTATTGTGTGTCGACGAAATTATTAGATACGTGAGAACCATAAATTTTGCTATAAAAATGAAATAAAAGATATTTGTTTTCTCTGTCACTCTTATGGAATTTTAAGTATTTTTTTGTTTTCGTTTTTGCAGTAAAAAAATACAGTCAGTAAAATTTTTCCATGGAATAGGCACTTAACAAACGAAAAATAAAAAAAAAAAAAAGTTTAAAGGGAAATTTTAATATTCCATTCAAAGCTTTATGGGGTGGGCAACGTTCAACATCATGTGGACCATTATAAAGCATAAATAATTTATTTGAAGTGACTGCTAATAGTGATTTACCGTGATTGATCTGAAATGCATGATGTAAGGTAACTGTCAAAAAACACTTCAATACTTTACATTTACTTCAACTTACTTAAGGGAAATGATGAAAATGCAATTAATAAGAAAAGAATTCAACCCTACCCTAAGGCATTACAAATTAAAATCTTTCTAAAAAACGTAGCGTAAATTGTTGGTGATGTGTAACAAATCTATACGAGAGATAAATACTGGTCCAATGTCCAACTTAATACAACAAACGCAACGCGATGAATCGGAAATGAACTATTTTTGGAAATCACGACACAAAAACAAACATCTATAAACAGCTGTGTAATCCGCGACCGCGCATCACAAACAGCAACAAAATATATGCCATGAAAATAGCTCGTGACCTCTGTAAAATCTTTTTGTATATTTTCTTGGCCGAATGCCCATGTTGTATTTTTTTTTGTTGCCCGCAAAATTTATGCTTAATTAACATAATCTCACCAACAACGTTATAATTCTATGTACAAGTCCGGTAATGCATGTACGTCACATTTAATTGGTAATTGATTGATTTACGATTTTGAAGAGGTGTTCATATGTGCGTGCCCGTAGGTGGTACATTCGAACCACACACAATTACTGTATACGGTTAATATTTGGTGAGAAGTCTCATATACATACCTTTCTTGAAGTATTGCAACCAAATCCTTTCCGAAGTCACCGCCCTGCTTGACATAGCGTCGTAATTCTTCGAATCCATTTTGACCCTAGAAATAAAAAAAGTAAAATTTAATCACATGTGTAACATTGACATTCCAACACTCTACACAACATTATATATAGTGATTTGGAATTCGGACGTGACATTTTGTGTTATTTTTTATAAAATATTTCCTGACGGTTAAACGTAATATTATCACGTAAGCGAATTCTGAAAAGTAACAGCGTATATGTGCTAACGATTAACGTTACAATTTCACCGAACTCGAACAAAATTTAGAAGTCGGTCTGTAGCAATTAAGAAATTGAAAATTTTTCACATCTAATTTTATGTGATATCGGTATCCTTTTATAGCATGAGTGGATAATCAGTTTTAATGATCAAGGTTTTGGAGATCGAAGGTGCTGTTTTTGAGGATTTGGGATTCCTAAAAGATTATCAATATGAAGTACACTTTGGGAGGAAACGAAGAATTCGAGAAAGCTGTTAAATCTGGAGTTATAATTAAAATTAAAAAACCGTTACCATTCGGTCTGGGTTCAGCAAAGGAAGTGTTCCAGAACCAAATGATTTAAATTCTGAAGAAGTGTGAAATAAGTGATATCATATATCTTTCCAGCACAACACAGCGTTTGCGAGCGTCCTTGTTCAAAAATATAGAATTTTTATGAACGGAGGAACAGGATGTGGAATTTCGAGTGCTAAAACTAAAAATTATGAACAACGTCGGTTTTGAAAGTTTTTGATGCTAAAGCGGACGCCACATTGCAAGGATATGCCAGAAATCAGAGCTTTGGTACCGTACTTCTGCAAAATGAGCAGGCGGTTGCATGTGCATCAAAGGCATTGACTGCTTTTCGTCGACCTCTTCAAGACATCCATCACACAAGGAATACGAGCAAGTTCGATTCTTTGTAAATGGAGTCAGAAACGGCCATGAGCCGTGAGAATAGCGATCAAAACTCGTAGCCGGTCTTTCTTCTGGAATTGAGCATACTTAGTTAACCTCAAATTAGGTTTACAAATAATGACCTTGACACCATTGTTGCAACACAGGCGGCTAATAAAATTTTTCTAGTCCTAAACCAGTTTGGAAGTGGTCAAACAATTTCGCAATGCATTGAGCACAGCTTTACTATCCGTGAAAAAATAAATATTGTCATCTGTCATCGAGACAGCATTCAGCTCGGCTTGGAACACTGTACCGTAAGATCGTAGATCAAGTGAAGGGTCGTAGGTTCCAAACCCCGCACCTAATTCAGAATGAGACTCGTCTGCGAAGAAAACTAATAGCTAAATCACCCGGTTATTGAAGTCTAAAGACTTGGGACAGCCAAAGTTCTCTGGATGGTTAACAAACGTTGTTCCCAACAACACTATTGGTCAACAAAGCGAGGATCGGAGTCGATAACATAGCAAGATATCCTAAATGTTCTTCTATTGAGAATACAAATTAATTCGGTCCGTTTTCAAAAGGTGGCTCTGACTATAATAAATTTTTTATAGTGACAGCTGACTTCCGTTGTTTCAGACAGATTAGTCATCAGCCGTGTTAACATTCAGTATGTATTGCTTTGAGTTTCATACAAAACGTGTTTGTTACGGTGTTGTGAATATGCCGGATTTTGTGATAACTAAACGGCATTTGCAGGAAGTGTTAATTTTTTGTTTTAATTTGAAAAAAGGGCAGCTGAAGCAGATTGAATGCTTGTGGAAGTTTACGGTGACAATGCTCCAACCGATAAATCATGTAGAGAATGGTTTTGACGCTTCAAAAATAATGATTTCAGTGTTAAAGATAAGCCTCGCCAGATCCGACTCAAACGAAAGAGGTGCTTGCCGATACATTGGTCGTGACCCAACAAGCCCCCCCCCCCCCCCCCCTATGAATTAAAACCAAGAGACGTGGAAGGGCAATTTTTTTATTGTGAGCAGCTGCTTTAAACGCAAACAAGAAAGGGTTTGTTTTACATCGGATAGTGACTGGTGAGGAGAAGTGGCTCTTTTACGATAACCTCCAAAAGGAAAAAATACTACGCTTTGCCCGGCCAATCGTTGCCATCGACTTCAGCATCAACACCAAAGACAAACATTCATGGTTTGAAGTTTATGCTGTGTATCTGGTGGGACTAAAGAATCGTTGTGTGCTGCAAACAGGCGATTCCATTACTGGCAAGCGGTACAGACTTCAATTAATTCGCCTCACGTTGCAAAAGTCGTAAAAATATTTGGAAACACTTTGGTTGTTCCGATGGATGCAACACGATTTGGCAGGTCACCGGTTCACTTTTTTCGAAAAAATTGAAAATTAACTTCAAACTTGGATCGCCTTAAAAGACGAAACGTTTTTCCAAGATGGAATTCGAAAATTGCCTAAGAAGTGGGAAAAATTCGTAAGCAGCGATGGACAATATTTTAATTAATCTGAATGAACAGATTATTTTAAAATAAATGCATATTTAAAATTTAAATAACGGAGCGAATTAGTTTGTACTCCCAATACATTGGCAAAAAACGGGAGTGGCTTGTTGAAGTTTACTTTCATGTTGAAGCTTCCACGAAAGTTTACTGTTTAAGATAACGCCAAAATGTTTGACGGTATCTGATCTGGATGGCCCTAATGCTGCACCGGCACTTGTAACACAATCCAATGAAAATGGTACTGGAATTTTTTAAAAATTAATTACAACATGTCGACATAGTTCCCCAAAAAACTTCCCCTTAGGGGTGCCATTCTTCCAAACCCATATTTTAGGTTAAACTGTGTTTTGGCATTTCAGTTAATATTTCTTACATCGCATTGGGGGCGGTATTGTAATTTTTTACAAATTAACTACAACATATCGGCATAGCTCCAGCCCCTCCCCCAAAAGCTTCCCTTACGGGGTGCAACTTTTAAAAACCTTATTTTTCGCCTCCACCACGCCTTTTGCGTTTCTGTGAATTTGGTGCTGGTGTACTACTACAATCTTTTTACAATAAAATGCCATAATTTAACTTATAGAAAACTGCCCCAAAAGGGAGCAACCGTTTAAAATCATTGAATTGTACCGGTTGATACAAGAAGATTTTACTAAATAAATTACAATATATTAGAATAGCTCAATTGCCAAAAACTGCCCCTCAAAAGTGCTACTCTTTAAAACAATAATTCTCTGTATAGGTAACCCCCTCAAATAGGTACCCATGAATTAATAACAACAGCACACACCCACAAAAATCGATCATAAAGCATAGAACTTCCTTCCTATGCAAGAAATAGGAAGAAAGTTCGTTACATTTTGATCGATTTTTGTGGGTGTGGGCTGTTGTAATAAATTCATGAGCTTTTATTTCTTGCATAGGAATGAAGTTCTATACTTCTGATCGATTTCTGTGGGCGTGGGCTGTTGTAATAAATTCTTGGGTTCCTATTTCTTGCATAGGACGGCAATTCGAAACATTTTGATCGACTTTTGTGAGCGTGGGCTGTTGTAATAAATTTATGGGTACCTATTTGAGGGGGTTACCTATACAGAGAATTATTTTTTTAAAGAGCTGCACTTTTGAGGGGCATTTTTTGGCAATTGAGCTATTCTAATATATTGTAATTTATTTAGTAAAATCTTCTTGTATCAACCAGTACGATCCAATGATTTTAAACGGTTGCTCCCTTTTGGGGTAGTTTTCTATAAGTTAAATTAACTTATTAAGTTATTGTAAAATTTTATTGTAAAAAAATTGTAGTACTACCCCAGCACTATAAACAACAAAAATTTACAGAAATGCAAAACGCGTGGTGGAGACAAAAAATTAGGTTATTAAAAGTTGCAGTTTTGAAATATAAGATTGTAGGGGAAGCTTTTGAGGGAGGGGGTGGAGCATATCACAATATCATATTATTGCCTTTTTGCTTTCCATTAAATATTGTATCAACTAAATTTAAAATCAATATATTTGTAACAGTGAAACAAACAACACACTTATCATAAAATTGTATTTACATTTTATTTAAAAAGTTTTCAATTAATAAATAAAACACTTAGAGCATATAGCTCTAAGTTTTAAAAAAATAAAATATTTCAAAGTGTAATTACATAACTGGCGCAGTTGGAAGCGGATATTTTTAAATATCTGGCCTACGACGAAACTGCATAGCGAATGTAATCGTGTTTCTAGTGAATACATATTTTTGTAATGACTAAAGTATATAGTCAATTAGTGCTAAATACCGTTACGTTCGCGGATTAACGTTCGCGGAAACTATCAAACGAACATTGAATAGTTATCAATATAGTTAAGTGAAATAGAATAAAATAAATTAAAATTGATAAAAAAGTGAAAATTAATAATTTAAATTAATAAGAATTTTTCATAAAATTAATGTAATTAATGGTACGTACATAACCAAAAAGAAACCAAGTAATAAAAATAAAAAATTATAAAAATAATAAGACGTACTGGCCTACATACCAGAACAGTGAACAATAAAATAAATAAATAAGAAAAAGAGGCTAAGGAAGAAACCGACAATCATCAATCGAATTATAATACGTGAGATGAAGGCATATCAGATCATCGTTATAATTAATTTATGGTAAGTGACTGTTATTGATATATTCTTTTGATTGTCCAAAAATTCCTCTAAACCTTTCCATCTTGAAATTGATATTAAATAAATAGCATATTAAAAAAAAATATTACTCGAAATAAATACTATAAAACCCTTTTTAACAATAGTTATGTGTTAGAATTAGACACAATAACAGAAATTTTTGAGAAACTTAACATTAATAATAAAGATAAAATGGCAGAAGATAATTTAGATATTTTGAAAATCCCCGAAAATTTTAAAAATTACGGACGATGCTAGTAATGTGCTCGAAATGTATAGTGCAAGTAGCACATGGGCGTTAATGCGTTCATGTCTAATAGATCATTATGCAGACAAAGAAAGTGAGGCAACATTAATTAAAGAATTAAATTCCTTATCGCAAAGATCAGACGATATAGACCATTATTTTGCAAATGTTTCAAGCATCGTGAACCGCTTAAATTCTTGGTTAGCAAATAATACTCCTGTAGGACAAATTCCACAAGTAACACTGGCAAAAAAGGAATGGTATTTACAGTTAGCTTTAACTTCTTTCCTTACTGGACTTAGAGAACCATTAGCAACAATAATTAGAACGAAAGATCCCAAAACTTTACAACAAGCTAGAAGTCTCTCTGTCTAATAGAACAAAATTTCCATATTCACAAAAAGATTCAACTATCCGATAATTCATATAAAAAACCCATACCTCTTCCAACATCAAAATTTAATTATAGTGGAACTGTACCAAAACCGTTATACAATATTCCTTCAAAAAATTATATTAACCCTAATTACAATTATAACCAACCATTCTTGCGTAGAACACCACCTCATTATTATAACCATCGCCCTTTTACAAATCAAAATCCTAATAATTATTTCGCTAATACAAGAGGATTACCTCCAAAACCCCCAGCTAGACCAGAATCTATGGATATATCTAGTAATCCCGATCCATTTAAACAACCTACAGTTTTTCGAAATCCCAATTACCAGAAACCCCAAAATTATCCAAATCAAATAACTAGACAAAATTTTATACACACTGGACCTCCAAAATTTCAACATAAAGAATTGTTTAACATTGACGGAAAACCAATTTATCAAGAACAGGAATATTTTAATCATTACCCTGACAGCGATGATATTGGAAACAATACACACCTGAACATTATTATGAATACGAACATGAACAACAATGTTTGAATGCACAACTTCATGAAAAATCAATTCAACAAGAACCTTATATTCAAGAAGTAGAAATTGAAGATGAGGATTTTCACATACCTGCCTCAGAGAATCAGTCGGATACATGAACTTAAATAACCACCAAACAGGTTATAAACTTCCTTACATTGACATTAACCTAAACGGAAAATTCTTTAAATTTTTGATCGATACGGGATCAAACAAATCTTTCATAGAACCTGGAATATTAGACATTAAATATCACAGAACTATAGAACCAACAATCATAACAACACTCTTCAACAAACATATTATTGACAAGGTCATTATAATTCAAGGACTCCAAGAACTCAGAACCACCCAAGATTTGCAATTTTTAGTTTTCAAATTTCATACCTATTTCAATGGTCTTATTGGGCTCGAAATGATGCAACAACTCAACATTTCTTTAAACCTTGGAAAATCTATATTGTTGACACCCGACACAGTTATTCCACTAAAATTTAAACTAAATTTCATGTCAAAGACATACCAAATAGCCCCAAGAAGCAAAATAATCGCCAACATTCCCGTCACTGTATCAGACGGAGAAATATATGTTAAACCTGTAGTCCTTAACGGAAATTGTATTATTCCAGAAGGAATATACAAAGCTGTAAAAAATTATGCTCTAATGGAAGTAGTAAATTATTCACCACACAATAAAACAATTTGTATAGAACACCCTATAGAATGTGAACTAATGTCAGTAACTCACGATGAATTAAATAATTTCAATATTAAAACCTTTGATGACGGTGCAAAAAATGTGAATATCACAAAATTAATCCGTACTTCACATTTAAATAATGAAGAGCGTAAAAGCATAGAAAAACTCTGCACAAAATTCGAAGATATTTTCAAAAAAGAACATGAGAAACTCTCCTTCACAAATAATATCAAACATGACATAAACTTGGTAAATGATAAACCGATATTTACTAGAAGCTATAGATATCCTTTTATTCATAAAGTTGAAGTTGAAAAACAAATAAATGACATGCTTAATCAAGGAATAATCAGACCTTCATATTCTCCTTGGTCTTCTCCTATCTGGATCGTCCCCAAAAAGAAAGACGCTTCAGGTCTTACAAAATGGCGTTTAGTAATCGACTACAGAAAACTAAACGAACAAACTATCGCCGATAAATACCCCCTTTCCAATATTACCGATATATTGGACAGATTAGGGAGATGCATATATTTTTCGACGTTAGACTTAGCTTCTGGATTTCACCAGATTGAGGTAAATCCTAGAGATATCTCAAAAACTGCATTTTCAGTAGAACATGGCCACTACGAATATGTTCGTATGCCATTTGGCCTAAAAAACGCACCAAGCACGTTCCAGAGAGTGATGGACAACGTCTTAGGTGAGCTTCAAGGAAAGATATGTCTATGCTACATGGACGATATTATAATCTTTTCCACTTCCCTACAAGAACATATTGAAAACTTAACCAAAGTTTTCACGAAATTAAAAAACGCAAATTTAAAAGTGCAATTAGATAAAAGCGAATTCCTCCACAAGGAAATTGCGTTCTTAGGACACGTAGTTACATCTAACGGTATCAAGCCAAATCCAGATAAAATTAAAGCGGTCAAAGACTTTCCGATTCCAAAAACCGAGAAGCAAATTAAAAGTTTCCTCGGGTTACTGGGATATTATAGGAAATTCATTAATAATTTCGCTCAAATTACCAAACCAATGACCGAATGTCTACGCAAAGGTCAAAAAAATCATCCTTAATGAGCAATATATCAAATGTTTTGAACAATGCAAAGAACTTCTGTGCAATGAACCCATATTGCAATATCCCAATTTTGATGAACCTTTCATCCTTACTACCGACGCTAGTAATACAGCTATAGGTGCTGTATTATCTCAAGGTATTATAGGTAAAGATCTGCCTATAAGTTATGCGTCTAGAACCCTCAATAAAAGTGAACAAAATTATTCCACAGTGGAAAAAGAACTTCTCGTTATTGTTTGGGCTACCAAATATTTCCGTCCCTACTTATTCGGAAACCAATTCACTATCGTCACCGATCATAAACCACTCACGTGGCTATTTTCATTAAAAGAACCAAATTCAAAATTGGTTCGATGGCGACTAAAGTTAGAAGAGTTCGATTATAAAATAGTTTACAAAAAAGGTGTGCAAAATTCAAATGCGGACGCATTATCTAGAGTAGAATTAAATAACATTAGCACTTCTTCTGAAGAAGACACAGCTAGTATGTTGTCTACTTCAGAAAACCTCATCCCTATTACCAAAAACTGTATAAATACCTTTGATAAACAAATAATAATCTATTTGTCTGATACCCTCAAACAAAATACTTCTACGGAAGAAACATTATTCGACAACCGCAAACGGATTACATAAAAACAGCTATTAAGGAAAACTTGCGAAAACTATTCGGTAGATCTCGGAATCTAACCTGTGTATACGCAAACGAAGAATGTTTTACATACGTAAAAGAAACATACCTTCAAATGATATCACATAAAGGAAGAAGTACTAACCCTAAAGTAAATTTAGTTAGATCAATGTCTTTTCTAACCGACGTACAAGACAACGACGAACAAAAACAACTTATCAAAAAGACACATTTGGAAAACGACCATCGTGGAATTTTAGAGAACTATGATCAAATTAAAAGTAAATATTACTTCCCATATCTGAAAGAAAAAATTAGAGACTATATAAATTCATGTGACATATGTCAACAAATTAAATACGACCGACAACCTCCAAAACTACAGTTAGAATTAACAGAAACCCCCAAGAAACCATTAGAAATTATTCATACAGATATCTTTACAATCCAAAACACATTATTCCTAACTATAATTGATAAATTTAGTAGATATGCTGCTGCATATCATCTTGAACACAAAACTGACCAAACTATTCACGACAAACTTGTACATTTCTTCAGTATACATGGCCTACCTACAAAAATTATAACCGACAATGAAGTGTGTTTACTAGTAGGAAGATCAAACGAATGACAGACAAATATAACATAATATTACACCACACTACCCCATATAACTCAACAGGAAATTCTCCAGTCGAAAGACTCCACTCTAGCATAATAGAATTATGTAACGTAATAAAGACTCAAGATGAGACTAAAAATATTTCAAGTATTATGAATCAAGCTATACTGTCATACAATAATTCAATTCATTCATCCACAAAATACAAACCCTTTGAACTTCTTAATGGACATACAAACAATAAATTAGACTTTATAAATGAAAACTACCATGACTATTTAGAAAGACGAACAGACTCTTTTGAACAACTATGTAATGACATATATCAATCTCAAACTGAAAAGAAAACCCGACTTATCACGAAATTAAACAAATCTAGGAAACCTGTTGTAACGTTACCAATTAACAAAATTTTATTTACAAAAAAGAAAAGACGAGGTAAAACTATGAAAAATTATCGAAAACTAAAAGTACTTAAAGATAATAAAATAACAGTAGACACAGTAGAAGGAAAAATACATAAGAGTAAAATCAAAAACCTTTTTCAGCTTACTAAGCGTGACAACCCAAGAAATTAAAATGACATCATACAAACTAAACAAAGGAATTATTCCAGTACCAATTGGCAAAGCTAGAATTATAAACAGTTATTATAAACTTATCCACATTATATCCCTAGACTCCTACCAACAATCCATTAAACAGATAGACGCTCAATTGACAACATTAATAGACAACTTAGAGAAAGATCCCTTTACTAGACCTCTGTTTTTTGACAGAAAAACTATAACCTCACACAACCTAGACCTTTTACAAGAAACATACAAATCATTACTACCCAAACGGATTAAAAGAGGATTAATTAACGGACTTGGATCATTAATTAAGGATATAACTGGAAACTTAGACAACCAAGACTTAGTTGATGTACAAAAAACGATAAACGATATTTTCAATAACGAGGACAGATTAAACTCCCAAATCACGGAACAGATACACATAAATAAACTAATGATAGACAGACTCTCAGAAGTGGAGCGTTTTGTAACTATTAATACCAATAGGTTAGCATTTGAAATTAATAAAACTAGTGAACTAACGAATGTTTTAGTACAAACAGTAATGTATGATCAACATTTCTTCAAAATCAACTATGTCATAAGTTATATACATGACCACTTAAAGGAAATAATAGACATCATCGCATCTTCCAAGATTAGAGTCATTTCCAAACATTTATAAACTCATCAAGAGATTCAATATATCTACCATCTTCTAGATAAAGATAACGTAGAATTTCAAAATGATTACTCTATCTATAATTTATTAAATATAAAAGGATTTTATAACAATACCCAATTAATATTCATAATTGAAATCCCTAAATTTCTGAAAGAAACATTTATTCGATATCAATTCAAAATCATTCCTAACTCTAACCAAATAATCCTAAACAACCAATACAACCAAATCATCCTTACTAAAACTCAATATCAGTACGTCACAAAACCATGTCAACAATTATACGATACAATATATTGCCACAAAGAATCAATCAAAAATACCAAGGATACATGTATACCAGCAATTATAACACAACAGGAAGCAAAATGCCAGATGCAAGAAATATCACCATACAAAGATATAGACTATATATCATCGGGAAAACTTTATGTTCAACCACAAAATAATCCAATTCCTTATTCATCAAATTGTAAGCAAATCACACGGGAAATAGTCGAACCAACCCTTTTAGAATTCGATAATTGTACCATAACAATACAAGGTGAACAATATTCGGTGGAAGAACGTAAATTTGAAGAACAACGAGAAGTGCTCATACCATATAATGACATAACTATTGAGCAACTGAAGCCTGAATTAAACCTGGAAATCCTAAACAATAAATCAATAAATAATCTACAAGAAATTAAATTAATACATCAAAGACATCAATTCAATAGTTCAACAGGACACATAGCCTTAACTTTAATAATCATATTAATAATATGCTTTTGTTTATTCAAAATATATGTAAACATAGTCACTCCAGCACTCCAGAAGAAGGCTGTCGTTCATCTTAGAGGGGAGGAGTTACGTATCCCTCACAATCATCAAGAACATTGCATATAATCAAAGTAACCTAATATTACATTCTCAAATTGTTATCTATAGCTTAATATTATTGTTATGAGAAAATTATTGTTTTGATATCGTTCTTCCAACGATATCACAATATCATATTATTGCCTTTTTGCTTTCCATTAAATATTGTATCAACTAAATTTAAAATCAATATATTTGTAACAGTGAAACAAACAACACACTTATCATAAAATTGTATTTACATTTTATTTAAAAAGTTTTCAATTAATAAATAAAACACTTAGAGCATATAGCTCTAAGTTTTAAAAAAATAAAATATTTCAAAGTGTAATTACATAACTCTAACGCCAGCCTACACACGAATTGCAGGATAACGGGACCAGTAAAAAATTTTCTAACTGTGTAACAAATTTGTAATTAATTTGTAAAAAATTCCAGTACCATTTTCATTGGATTGTGCTACAAGTGCTGGTGCAGCATTAGGGTCATCTGCTCTGGTGATCGTTTCCCCAAACAGAGAAGGGGCAGACAGTTTCGATGGATTGACGCGCGCACCTACTGTTCAAGTCATCACATCTCTACACCTAGTAGAGCGCGCTGCATTAAGTCAAATAAGGAGGTTAAGTGTTTATCTACAACAGTAATGACAGCTCATCAGCATAGTTTCGAGCAATAAAACCAGATTAGTGTAGTTTAACAAGCAAGTTATCAATCACTAAAAACACCTCCATTGAGATAACCTTTGGAAATTTTAACATGACTGAAGGATAATCCAGCTCGGCGTCTTCAATGTGAGACCTCTGCCAGAATCCAATCCATGCAACCATGGTTTCTGCAATGCCAAAATCAGTCCAGGCCTCGAAAATGGTAGAAAACGAGGTGCTATCGAAGGCACCTGAAAGCGGTTTCACACGATTTGCAAACATCGTGACATTTTTCTGATAAAGAAAAAGTTAGCGTAAGTGATCCCAAAGGAGAAGAAATCCATGATGTAATCCACCAGGAAAGAACTCATTATAGGACCACCTGCCTTATACGGTGAAAAAGAGAAAATATTCCAGCGCAAGAGTTCGAGAATGATTAGTTTGTATATAGGATAACTCCCAGTTAGGTGGGTTGTCAGTAGCAGAGAGTTCTCCAGAACCAATAGACCCAGAGTTAATGAAGTCGCAAACGGGAAATTCAACAGTCAGTAGCAATTCCGCAATTCCTCTATCGGATGAGGCCAACGTGCTGCTACCAGACCTATTAGGACTGGTGATGACGGTAAGTCTGTTAATTTTTTCACACAAGCTAATCCAAGAAGCCCTACGAGCGGATCGTAACATTTTCTTATATACTTTTCGTGCTTCTAAGAATAAACCAAATCATTCTGAAAGTTGGATGTTTTTGATCTAGGGCTTATTCCGAGTCTTTTGTTTGCGAATAACAGGCAAGATTATTCGAAATATTTGCCCCAAGTCATTTGATTACCAGCTAAAAAAACTATGATCTTAGTAATGTACTCGAACGACTTCTGATCACCGCTTTAAACAAACATTTGGCAGTTAGCCTCACGTTTGAAAGGAACCGACCCCATTTTTTGGTCGAGACATTCGGATTTACCAGACCAATGTTAGTTATAACATTGTTTGGATTCTCAGGACGCCCGAAACCCAAGTGTGTACAAAATAAAAATAAAGTGGTGAAACCGATGATGTCGTCGGCAGAAGAACACGTACAACTCCAAAGTTTAATTTTAGTGGTACTGAACGGATAGCCTGACGATCAAATGGAAGTACCTAGTAATGTGAAGCATTATTGGAACTTTCGGGAGAAAATCTCATAATATGGCGGTTGGGGGTTTTATTTAGCGGAACAGAGGCCGTAATTTTTAAGAATCAAATACCACACGTTCTAAGCAGTATTCATTCTCGACATTTTGATGAGCAAAAATGTTTCAGATTAGCACGCAATACGTTTACCTGGAAAGGAATGAGTTCTGATATCGTCGATATTCGAAAATGCAAATCTCAGCCTACAATTTGAAATTGTAGGAGTAGATGTTTTCGATTTCTAAGAGTTTAACAATATTTGTTATTGGCCGATAACTTTTTCGAACTTTTCGACTTTGAAAAATTGAAGCATAGCACATCTGGTGAGATCATGAAGCAGCTAAAGTCCTGGTTTTCTGTGCACGATTTGCCAGTAAGAATTTCAGAAATTTTGTGCTATAAATATTTCGGATAACCATTTGGCGTTGTTAAATTACCGCAACGAAATCAACAGTTAATGAATAGAAAAACAAGATCGACGTTGCCGATTTCTAAGTTTCTAAAGAATTGATAAAAGTATATGGGATTGTCGACGGATTTGGATCGAACTAATTTGAAAGCCCTAGTTCATATTATATTCCTGTCAACATTAAAAGGAGCAATATCTCAAAAGAGAAATCGCATACAAAAATGGGGCGTTCGGAAAGCGTTGTGCGTAACTTTATTAAAAAGCGTAAAATGCCAAATTCGTGAAGAAGCTAAACGAAATCAACTAACACGCAGACAATTAAAGGAAAATTTGGATCTTACCGTGGCGACTCAACACATCAAGGACGAAACAACAAAGCAACCCACGTCCGACCACCATGATAAGAGTAATCTTCCTAAATTTGCTCGTATTACATGCCGTGGACAACAAATTGGGAGAGTGATTTTCTGGGGTATTGAAAAACACAGATGGCGAGGGCGCTAAAAATTCACACGTATCGAGTATATTTGATTGGCGGAGTTGTCAGTTTATCAGTTTATTTTTGGCAATAAAATTGATATTTGAAAATTTAGATAAAACACTATACTGCTAGCAATGTTCGCCAGGACTTACGAAACAATTAAAAATTACATAGCGGAGAAACTAGCATAGCGGAGAGCTCCAATCGTCAATAACGAATTGTATCGGATTTCCACGTTTTTGAAAAAATCTTCATAAATCATTACAGGAACCATTTCTCCTCACCAGTTTATACCATTTTAAAGCTCCGGCCGTTAATTTTGAAAATATTCTTGATTTTGCGGTTATTTCGGTGATGAACTTGAAATTTGCGACTTCTCGGTCAAAATAATTTCTTATTTACGGCTTTGGCTAAAGCCGAATTTATTCTTAAGTATTTTTCTCATAATCTAGACATTCACACTACCAAAACCTTTTCTTAAAGTTTGGAAAAAATCTCTTCAGTTGCCAACCATTTAATACTCCGCGTATAAAATTTACAAGTGAATTTGAAATTGAAAATCGTTTAGCCTTTCTAGATGTTATAGTGATACTGAAAATTGAAGTTTGAATACAGGTTGATATCATAAAAGAACGTAGTAAGGCCGATATTTAATTTATGTCTCTTGGCTTCTACAGTCGTATAAAATAATCGAACCTTTTTGCTAGCTGGAAAAATGTTGCGGTTGTCGGATGTTGAAAAATTTCAAAATTTTACCGGATGTTATAATGAAAAATGTTTATGCGATAAAAGTCATCATTGTATGCTACTCAATGTCACCCGAAAATTTCAGCCGAAAACACCTGCATTATCGACATATTTTGTATCAGGTGCTCGTACAAGTTATAGCAGTAAATTTTCACCGAAAAATATTGAAAAATTATTACCACACAAGTCGAATGTTTAAAGGTAATATATGTACTGGATTAAGTTAGACCAACTCTTAAACTGTTGGACCCCGTATTTATAATTTGTCGTGTTAATGGGCTATGAATTTAAAATGTGGCACTAACAGAGAACACATGTGTTAAAAACCGGGGCATATTTTATGAAGCATTACAGTGAAACAAATTAAAAGCTGGACGCATGTTTAGTAGTCATTTGGACTGGGTCAAGTTAAAAATTAATGGATGAATTTCATCATAAAGCACCGTTTGTATGGCCAAGATCATTGTTGAATGCACTCCGTTGAATGGCAAAAATGTGGTGTTTCTCTTGCGCCGATTTTGGTTTCGTTCCTTCAAAAATCGGATCATCCGAAATTGCATGCAGTGGTGACTAAGAATATGATCCATGGACCTTGCGTAGTTTTACTCATTTCAGCGTCGGAAATAAGGAACACTGTGTATCCAAATAATAACGTATGCCACTATTTTAGATTGTTGTTGGTGAATGTTCGTGGCCCAACGTCGTTTCAAAAAACTGAGAACCATTAATTGCCGTGAGGAGCGTCAACTCTTACAGTTGCTCGATATCCACTCGGATTAGGACAGTTCGCTCAAAGATTGCGTCATATCTTCATAACCGCATCAAAACCGCACATATTTTGCGATTATCATATCCACGTGTTACCGTTCGAATCCGAAAGATTTGTAGATGAAATATAAGGACGGCAGCAGAAATGGACAATGAGGCATTGATTATGATAGAAGCCATGTGTTTATTGATGGCGAATAAAGTGTTGTCGTATTTGGGCATGCTATCACCATCATAAGCCGAAACATTTCGTTCAAATGTTCCGTAATTGAACATACAACAAAAAAACTGCCTACGACTATTTGATAGGAGCTGTGAAAAAAACGTTCAGCGAAGAAGGCGGATGTACTGCACATTCTACACTGAAATTGGCGCTGAACATGCAGATAGATCTTCGTGGCAATCAAAACGTTGTTGGTGTGCCATCTGAGCTGACGCACTGTTGAAATCATCAAATATGAATCGGCATGTGGAGACCCTCCAATTGACGGTTAACATGCGAGTGTTTTTGTAATAAGATTGAACTGCAGATGTGTTTTCGAAGCAATTGTTGGACGTTGGTAATGGGAAAATCGCAGTTGGCATCTCGACCGGATTCATCAAATTGCCCACCGATTTCCGCCACTTGGCTGAATTGAAGGCAGAGCTAGTGCAAACTAACAATTCCCCGTGCGTCTGGCATTCGCGATGACCATTAACAAATCACAAGGCCAGTCTTTGGAAGTTTCTGGAATTAACTTGGAGTTTTCGTATTTCGCGCATGGACAATGTCGCGTGTGTCGGCAAGCCACTATTTTTGGAAACATTTTGGTAATTAATTTAGATAATATCAGATAGATATTAGTGTAGCAGTTGAAACTAACCGTAAACGTTTTATTTCGATTTCATATGTAAAAATTCTATTTGAAAAAAATTAAATTATGTTACAAAATTATTACATACGAGTAGAACTCGTTAGCAGACCATTTAAAAGTTTGAACGTGAAATTCCAAAAGATTTGCAATCAAATTTAATATGTAAACGAATCAAACAAAATTTAAAAATGAGGAGGTGCCCCAGCATACTATTGAGGCCACCCATGATTATATTTCGTCAAATAGTGCAATAACCAATCATCTTCGAGGTAGTGGTTGCCCAATGTCTACAGATGATGCTGTAATAATCCATAAGGAAGTAAACGGCAATTTTTTTTTTGCAATTTCCAAAATTTATTAAACGTCCGAGAAGATTCAAAAAATTTTGCTGAATTACTAAGATAACATTTTATAGTTACAAAACTATTATTTTTAATAAAATAACATAAACAATATCTGCGAATTTGACTCGTTTAGCCTTATAGGCTCATTCGAGAGGATATTGGATAATTTCTAACCACTAATTCGGCCTATACGCTACGTGAGTCAATCTTTCATATGTTAGTATTTGAGCGAAGCTCGCACATCATCATCCGGCAGGCTACTTAAAATTCGCTGCAAATATTCCCTGTAGTTCTATCACCACTGCTTTATTCTCAACTTCTCTATTTGAGAGTGCATTCGTTATAGGTTTAAAACGAATGTGTCTAATTCTAAACAATTTCAGTACACTAATATCAGAAATCGATTTTAAGCTAAACGAATTCAGAGTCTCAAGCTTCGGTGCAAGTGCCGAATTTTATAGTCCCACAATGGATCTCGTCAAATAGTTTGACCCCAACCCACCATTTTTGTATCAACCGATTTTGCAATCTCTATGCGTTTAAAAGCTCTAAAATATGAAGTCACATAATCAAAACCTTCTGCACTGATTGTAAAGGCCATTCTATGGCCTTATATAAAAATATACAAAAACTTATTAAACATCTTACATTTCTTTCCACTAAGCTTTTTTTTAATAGCCAAAGCTGATTTACATTTGCAACAAGCCCCAATCAAAAAATTCGAACCTAACGCGACCTTTGCTAGGCGCGTTTACTTTAAGAGACGGTTCATCTAAGACGTTATAGTATAATTTTGATAAATATTGGAGGCATCAAAGCGGTCGTGGTCCCATTGCTGATGTCCCATTGGTTTCGGAACCTTGTAAGTTCGAGAAAAATTAATAAAACATGAAACAATTTAAACAATAACGATTAGGAGAAAAATGAAGTAAGTTAGTTACGGTCAGTACGTCATGACCCTTTGGCCTTTCAACCGGATTCAATAACATAACAAGCTAACTAGCTTAATAATCAAAGAAGATAGCTATTAAAGACCGAAACTCGGAACACACGAATAATAAATATTAGGGAAAAATAGATTTTCAAAACGCTCAAGTTTTGAGGACAAAAATGCTGATTTAGATGATCCGTTCCAAAGCCAACTGTTCAGTCCTCTAATCTACAATTTTAACAACATAACAAGAGATGTATTTTTTACAACTAACGAACTATCACCTAACGAGGTAAACACAAGCTCAATAAAATTGGGATCACATTTCACAAAGTAGATTGACTCAACGACACTGACTTGAGCCAGACGCAACCACCAAACTTTATATAGTTAACTATTCAAACACTTTTCTACAACCACACAAGATAAATTTTCACGCATACACACAATAAAAAAATGCACGTACCACCATTTCTATGCACTGCTTAAAATCTATTTAATCAATATAGATTCGTTTAAATTAAAATTCGATCGTTTTATCACTAAATTCACTACTAAGCACATTTCGTTGCACACACGATATACGACATTCACATGTTACCAATTAATTTGAAACTAAATAATATTTAGTACAATCAAAGCATAAAATTCAAATTTAAAATTATTCATTGAACCCAAATTGTTTTTCTAACTTTGGTTTGACCAAAACGAAAACATTGAGTGCCTCAAGAAAGTACTTGTAGCGCATACGATTATAACAATGAATTCGTAATCTAGAAAATTTAACATTACAACATCAAAACTAAGTCACCTTTAACTCATTCGGATGTAAGGTGTAATGAGGCGGACACCAAATGTATTTTATTTAATTCCCAAGATTAAATTGTAACTTTTTTCGCGTATAGTTTAGTAATTATTGAGTTGTCTCCTAATTTGTGACAAATTGGTTGAATTACACACGCACGTTGCGCTCTACAATTGAATTATGTTATCTTCCCAATTCTATCGACCGTTCGTCAATTTCACATAAAAGTTATTACGGTCAAATTTCTGTTTTTGTTTTGTGTGGCTAATTTAACTGTTGATATTAAAAACTAAACAATAGAATAACAATGACAATGGTAAGTAGTAAGTACAAGTGCGAGTAAAAGAAAATCAAAATAATTTGTACTTACTCTATAAATAAAAAAGTAATCAACGGTAAGCGCGCACTGTACATGGTATTTGTTGTTATTTCGAATGTACAAAATACAAGTTGTTGAATTTTATAGAACTCTTTCAGTCGGAAGTGACTTTTACATGGACAAAATAACTAGTACATAATTTTAACCGATCAAACAAAATGTTAACCGAAGATTAAGCTGATACGTTAAACAACCGGGAATTACTGCAACTGACCTTGGTCTGTATATATTGTAAAGTTTTCACTTTGATATTGGCGCCATTGCGAGCACGTGAAAATGCGACATAAACTTGAACATGGCCGAATAAACACTGCAAATTGCACACATGACAATACAACAACATAACATTGCTATACAACAACAACAACGCGTATGATGGGATCTACTTTTCAAACACACGCGGAGTATTACATCGAAAACGACGCGCAACAAAAAAGTGCAAGATTCGCATAAATGCATATTTATGCATTTATGCATATTGTAGGATCGGATGTCAATCTGTTAGATTAAGTAATTATTGTAGTTAGTTGTTAAGTTAGCGTGTAAGAGATCACATCTAAAATATAAATTGTTCTGTTAAATAAACTTCAGTAAATAAAATATTAATTAATAAAGAAGATATAAAAATTAAACAAGTGAAAATTGTTTTTTATAATAAAGTTTTCTTCTAAAACATAATTGGCGCAGTTGATAGAGGTTGTTTTTAAACATTCAAAACCGAAAAAGTGCTCGTACCGACGGCTAATCGGTACTAAGTGAAATAACGGAAAATTAAGTGAAGTAATAAACATAAAATAATATATATATTTTTTTTCCTGATATCTATTTACCCCGACCAACGGTAAGTAAATAGAACATAATAAACGTAACCACCATAATAAGACGTCCTGGCGTATGTACCAGAAAAGTGCTAAAAAAAATATATAAAAAATAAATAAACAAATCGTCGAATTTGCTGAGATGAACGCCGCAGTCACCACAACAATACTCATTGTATCTTGGTAAGCGATTTTTTAATTTGTTCATTCAATCCCATCCATCTCCTTACCTTGCTAAACAACTCAAGGGAATTCTAAGGAATATAGAATTCCCAGAAAATAGTTTCAATAAAAAAAAAATATTTTTTAATCATAATATTGATTTTAAACAAACTAATTTTTAAAAAAATTACATTATATGTAAAACTTATCGACTTAGAGTCTATGAGTGAAAATCCCGGTTAAAGGATTTTTAAAAATCAAAATTTATCGTTAGAAATAAAAAACCTAACGGAAAACTTTAATACAATCTTTAAAATAACTACTGAAACGATCAATCATAAAAACACTCAAAAAATGAGTCAATTAGAAAATTCAGATTCTGAAAATTGTGCTACTGACTTATTCAAAAGTCTTAGAATCCCCGATGCTGTGAAAGACCTTCCGCGCTACGAAGGTAGTAGACATACGCTCTATGAGTTCATAGAGAATGTCGAAGAAATCCTGTCCCTATGTAACGTGATAGATGGACAGAGCAATTCGCAATAAAATTACGGGTGAGGCTAACGAAGTCCTCACGATGTACGGAACACCTCTGGAATGGGAGGCAATAAAAGATAATCTTATCACTCATTACGCGGACAAGCGTAATGAAACGAACCTGGTGAGGGATTTATATAGCACCTCACAAGGCAGTGATAGCCTAGAAAATTACTTTGCTAGAATTATTGACATCACTTTGGACGGCAGTCCAAACGAGTGACGAAAGCACCTACTGTGCTGGAAGTCGAACGAAGTATATATACAGCAAGTTTCGAACTTTTTCCCTTTGAGGCCGCCAGGGTCATGTTATATACCATTGGAAAGGTCTTGAAAAATAAACCCAAATAATGTATAAAAACATAAATTTCTTCCAACATTGAGTGGAGATATGACCTTCCGAAAATTGCCCCAAAAAATCAGTTTTTCGGATATAACTGCCCCAAAAAGTGCCCCAATTATTTTTTAACTAGCAAATTATGATTGTAGACCTCAATACCAATTCAACGACACCTCAAACGTCGTAAACGGATGATTTTAACCAAAGTTATGACATTTTTAAATTTTTCTATGACGTCACCATTTAATCTTGCTTTGGTATATATGTTTGTTTGTCCGTACCTCTTTCATTTGATCTCATATTTTCAGGGTTTGTAGTACTTGAAAAAATAAGCAGCCTCTGAACGGCCATTTTTGGCCATTTTGTCACGCCCACAGCGCTGAACCTATTCGACATACCCTGGACATATGCATATCGTTTGAAAGGTATTGATGCCAGCTATCAAATAGCATAAAAAAAATTCAAAAAATTAGGGTGGAGGGTCATTTTGGCCAAAAAACTGAAAAATGCGAAATCGGCCGGCCACATTCGGCCAAATTGCTAAAAAATGAGCCCAAGACTTTTGGTTCATATTTTCAGGATTATTAGCCACAAACCTCACCTACAATATGACATCAACCGTTTGTCCCAGAAAACTCGTATGTTTTAGATATTGGCCTCCATAACTTAAAAGCCACCCTAATTTTTTGCAAAATTTCATTTTTTGGCTCAAATGCACCCTAATATCGGTCCGTTGCGGTTCATAATGATAGTGAATCAACGTATTACACTGAAACAAATATAAATACATCATATTATTATCATTGCTAAGAGAATTTTTACCAGTGACCCTGTTTTCATAACAAAAAAATTAAAAAACTGACAAATTGATGTGATCGAAAAAATCACTAAAAACATTGAACATTTCACAGTCTCCTTGCATTAAATCGATACTTTTTTAATCTTTATGATGATTTCTTTAAAAAAACAGATCTTATCTAACCTCCCATCGCATGAAGATGGAATATCAGCGAGAGGGTAGCTACCATTAATTTTTGTTTCCAACTAACACATTAAAATAAGAATATTTTATTGTATTGTTTAAGGAATCAAAAATGAATGGTAGCTGCATGTGGTTAGTGACAAAACAGCAAGAAACATGCAAAAAAAATTGTTGAATTACTCAATCGAATTTCTACCAAAACCACATGCATCTGATATAAATTTTTACTACTCTGTAACATGCACTAAAAACTAAACTACAAATGTTCAGCCGATAGCCTACGAGAATTGGGTGTGTAATAAGATCACACCCGGCATGACCTGTTTGTGGCATGTGGTAAAGGATTCTGAAATAAAATCTTCTAAAATACTACAAAATGAAGATTGAAAAAATGCATGCAAAATAAAGAAATAGAATCGTCTACCACACACCAGAAACAGTACACCAGATCGTAGGCTATCGTCCTGAACATAATGATGAGACCTGATCCTACTACTTTTCAACATGGGTAGTGCGGTGTAGGGTGGTGCGGGTGAGATGGGTTTTAAGTAATGTGAAAGACCGAAGTAATGAAAGTAATGTTTAGGAGGCATGATTTGCGATTGATTGGGGTCGGTTGGGCTGGGTGTAGATGGAGTTAGGTGGGTGTGGGTGGATATGGGTGTTTGTGATATTTGAAATACACAAACCACACTGCATAGAACCTCTTTTTCTTAGACACGGAATAATAATACTGTTAATACTATATAGGCAACAAAAATGCTTATAAAGTTCGGTTCCGAACCTTTCCCGTCTTTTTTATTTCATTTATGTTTGTGTTAGTGTGATTTCACTGAAAATTTGTTTCAGTCGCAATTAAAACCAGTATCATAGGTAAACGGGGAAAGAATAGAAGAAAGTTATAATTTCTGTGAGATCAAGTGTGGAATAGAGCATTGTGCCTCATACACAGACGCACGCCACTGGAGTGACGAATATCGAGAGAAGAAAAACGAATCATGCACACTCCGTAACATACAGCTGACAGCTGTGTGAAAGTATGCGTAATTCGTTCTTCGCCTCTGGCTATTCGTAATTTCAATGCCGCGCGTCTGTGTAAGAAGTCGTATTCATACGTCGGATAAAAATCTCAGATTTTTCTATCCCAGATTTTTTTTCAACTCTTTGTATGAAAATAGCGTGTCTGTTGTATAATTTACGTGATGTAATTAGTTAAAACGGTGGAATAGAAAACTCCCGAATTTTTATCTGTCGTATGAATACGACTTAAGCCACAATAACACGTAGCGGCCAATTGTGTGCTATCGAGTATGTGTGAACTGTTTTGACTGACAAACAATAAAACGAATCGCAATTCAATTCATTTTCAATTTGCCGTGCCAAAATCATTGATATCAAATAAAAAACCTCTTAACGAGGTAAATGTTCGAGTGACGAAAGCCGAATTCAATTCACAAAATTTCTGATATCAAATTTGTGCCGAAAAAAACAATTGCATTCGATTTGTCAACGATTTTTCGGAATGTTAGTGCATTCGGCGCGTTTGTTTACATTTTTCTTTCTAGCTGTCAAAAACAACAACTTGCCAACGATTTTTCGGAATGTTCAACAACAACGCGCTGAATGCACTAACATTCCGAAAAATCGTTGACAAATCGAATGCAATTGTTTTTTTCGGCACAAATTTGATATCAGAAATTTTGTGAATTGAATTCGGCTTTCGTCACTCGAACATTTACCTCGTTAAGAGGTTTTTTATTTGATACAGAGTACTATAATCAACCATGTCAAATTAAACGTAAAGCAGTGCTATCGTAATTAGGGCTAAACGAGACCTATATCAAGAAATGTGTCTCAAAACATTCTTGGCCGGTCTAAGGGAGCCAATGGGATCCATGATTCGGGCTATGCAGCCTACCTCGCTCACTGAGGCATTTACAAATTGCCTCAAGGAACAGAATATGTCCTATTTGAAAAAAAGTAATAATGTTAACATATTACCTGTTCCGCAGAGAACAACCCCAAAATTCCTGAACGGAACTCCTACACGGAATTCTTATCCCAGTGGCCCGCCAATTCTCCAACAGATGCGATATTCACCAAACTATAATTATAAACCAACACCGCAGTATTACAACCATAGGCCATTCACCAAGCAAAATCCAATGGCAAGCGGAAACGTTCAAAATAACAGATTTAATTTCAAGCCACCAATGGTTCCTCCAAGAAGAGCAGAACCAATGGACACCACCTCCAACCATAACAATTATAAACAGTATTCAAGTATTAACCCTAACCATAATCAATTTAAACAATATTCGAACGGTAACCAGTTACCCAGGCAAAATTATCAATTCCAGCCGATGGGTCCTTCAAAGATCCGATCACAAGAATTGTACACTACTGAGGATCAAGAACAGGAATTAACAGAAGAGTGCTGTGAAGAAGAGCCTCCGCTATACTTCCCTGACCTTGACGAAGTTGAGGTAGACGATGAAAATTTTCATCAAGATGCCTCCCCGTCGGAATCGGATACGTAGACGTTAATAAACATCAAACGTATGCACTCCTCTACATACAATTACGCCTGAATAATTCAAAAATATTAAAATTTCTAGTAGATACGGGTTCAAACAAATCTTTCTTAAATCCCGAATTCGTCCATCCTTCACGGATACCCCCAGTGAACATTAAAACCATATTCAACAACCACCAGGTAAATCAAAAAATTGTCATCCAAGAACTCACGGAGTTCAAAACAAAGGAACCCTTGGAATTCCTCCTTTTTAAATTCCACAAATATTTTGATGGCCTCCTAGGATTAGACACGATGCAACAATTAGGTGTCACATTAGATCTCGGGAAATCAATCCTCAAGACAGGCAAGGTCGAAATACCCCTTATATTTAAACCTAATTATGCCTCAAGAGTCTATACCATACTACCTAGAAGCAAACTCACTGCCGAGCTTCCGGTAGATGTGGAAAATGGCGATATATACGTCACCCCAACAACCATCAATGATAAATTAATTATCCCGGAAGGAATTTATCATTGTAAAAATTGGTACGCAGTTTTCGAAATTATTAACTACGGCAACAAACCACAGACCTTCGTGATTGAACAACCAATCAAAGCCACGTTGTTTAAAAAGAATTACCATGCCGAACTCAACCATTATAACATCCAGGAATGCGATAATACCACCCCGAACGAAAAAATTTCTGATTTAATTAGAACACAACACCTTAACGGTGAGGAAAACGCAGCAATCCTAAACCTATGTCATCGGTACGAAGAATTATTTCTTAGAACCGAGCAGCAATTGTCCTTCACAAACGCTGTTAAACATGAGATAAATCTTAAGGACGAGAAACCTGTCTTTTCGAAAAGTTATAGATACCCTCATATTCATAAAGAGGAGGTACAGAAACAAATAAGCAAAATGTTACAGGACGGCATTATACGTCCCAGCTTCTCACCATGGTCATCACCTATTTGGATCGTACCCAAAAAGGCTGACGCCAGTGGAAAAACGAAGTGGCGATTAGTGATAGACAATCGCAAACTTAACGAAACAACAATCGAGGATCGGCATTCCTTACCAAATAATACCGACATACTCGATAAGCTGGGAAAATGCATGTACTTCTCAACATTAGACTTGGCATCTGGTTTTCATCAGATAGAAGTAAGGCACCAAGATATACCCAAAACTGCATTTTCTGTTGACCACGGACACTACGAGTATGTTAGAATGCCGTTTGGTCTAAGGAATGCACTTTCAACGTTTCAGAGGGTTATGGACAATGTCCTAGGGGATATCCAGCGTAAATCCTGCCTGTGCTACATGGATGCTATTATAGTTTTCTCCACGTCACTCCAGGAGCACATTGAAAATCTTAGGCAAGTCTTCGAGAAACTACGAAAAGCTAACTTGAAGGTACAAATAGACAAATCCGAGTTCCTACACCTAGAAATCTTATTCTTGGGTCACATCGTTACAATTTATGGAGTTAAACCCAACCCCGACAAAATCAAAGCGATTAAGGAATTTCCCGTTCCAAAAACGGAGAAACAAATTAAAAGCTTTTTGGGTCTTCTGGGCTACTATCGAAAATTTATCAAAAACTTCTCCGACATCCCAAAACCGTTAACGGAATCCTTAAGGAAAGATAAAAGCATAATCTTGAACGCAAGATACTTACAATGTTTGGAGTATTGCAAGGAGTTATTGTGTAATGAACCAATCCTGCAATACCCAGATTTTACTAAGGAATTTATCCTTACTATAGATGCATGCAACGTAGCTATTGGCGCCGTCCTTTCACAAGGTCCAATAGGGAAAGATAAACCGATCTGCTATGCCTCTAGAACCTTAACGGTCACGGAGCAGAACTACTCCACCATCGAAAAGGAGCTTCTAGCGATTGTCTGGTCTACGAAGTATTTTAGGCCATATCTCTTTGGTCAGAAATTTAAAATCGTAACAGAACACAAGCTACTGACTTGGCTTTTCAATCTTAAGGAGCCCAATTCGAAACTAATTTGATGGAGGCTGAAACTCGAAGAATATGATTACGAAATCATATATAAAAAGGGTGTTAAGAACACCAATGCAGACGCATTATCGAGGATACAGCCCGAATCTCTCACTGTTAATAATATTAATACTTCCGACGTATCTGAATCCTCCACGGAACCAGAAAGAGGAAGCGAATCCGAAGACATTGTACCAACAACAAGTTCCCCAATAAATCATTTCAGTTCACAGTTGATAATAACAATTGATCCTGAAATGTTAGGATCAAATATCCTTCATGAACATCCATTTGGGAAAAATAGAGTAATAATTTATATGCCTAATTACCATTTACCCACAATAAGACTTAACATAAGAACACTAGTAACAAAATATCGAGTTACAGGCATCTTGTGTGATGATATAGTGTTCAAGATAGCTAAAGAAGCCTATATAGAAAAATTTGGAACCGCCATCAAAGCACTATTTAGTGAGATCGCATGTTCTCCTAACGGACGTACTAAACGTAGAAGATCAGAATGCGATGATACAAAAAAGACACGAAGAGAATCACGACCGGGGAATACTAGAAAATTACGAATTCATTAAAAGGACCCACTATTTCCCAAATATGAAAAAACTCATAACAACATACATCAATAACTGCAGTATATGCTTGCAGACAAAATACGATAGACATCCACTGAAGATCGAATATGAGATTACGGAAACACCCAAAAGGCCAATGAAGATCTTGCATATAGATTTCTGCTTCTTTGAAAACAACGTATTTCTCACGGTACTGGACAAATTTTCCAAATTTGCGTCAGCCTTCATCATGAAGCCGCGCACCAGTAAAGAAGTCCAAAAGAGACTTATTCAGTTCTTCAGCGTTCACGGTAAGCCTTTAAAAATAATAGCAGACAATGAAGGCAACATGAACACTCCATCTTGTAGAGCTTTCTTACAGGAATATGACATACAATTACATCATACTTCGTCATATTCTTCGACAGGAAATGCCCCCGTAGAACGATTGCATTCAACATTGCAAGAACTTATAAAAATCGCTCATATCGAAAAGCCTCGAGAAAACATTAAAACCTTAATGCATAATTGCATTCTTTCTTACAATAACACCATACATTCGGCCACGAAATTCACACCGTTTGAGCTTTTAACGGGTCATTATACTATCTTAGGGCAATCAACAAATCTTGCATTCTCAAATGCGCAAGAATACTTGTTCAATCATACTTTATCATATGATGAATTATGTAAGAAAATTTATGAGAAAACTCACACTAAGAAAACCGAGCTGATCAATGTTCGTAACAAAAGACGTTCGAAAATCAAACCAGGTTATGTCGTAAGAAAAGTTCTCAAAAATAATAACGTCACTGTCGTAACTAAAGACGGCAAATACCACAAAAAACTGATTAAACAACCATTTCAGGTTCTCTCTAATCCGGTGCCAAACACTCAAGGTGACCAACCTAGAGAACAACAAGGGGCTTATACCAATCAAGCTAGGCCAGGCCCGAGTAATCAGTCATTATGCTCGCATCATCCACGTAATCGATATCCATCATTACGAAGAACACTTCCACACTATCCAGAACAATGTTTATCTAGTTGGGAAATCCATAAATAACAGCAAAGAGTATTCATACGCTTTCAAAACTAAAATGGAAATCCTTGAACACAAAACTAGAGAGTTACAAGAAAACATCAACATTTTGAAACCTACACGGACCAAAAGAGGGCTCATTAATGGATTAGGATCACTAATCAAAGATATCACAGGAAATCTGGACCAACACGACTTAGAAGAAATTTGTAACGCTATTCACAATCTTCACGAAAATCAAATTAAATTGAACGAACAAAATAACGCCCAAATTGCAATCAACCAAGGTATGATCGATAGGTTCAACTATATACAGAAATACGTAAAAATCAGCAACGACAAAATTACAAACGAACTAAATCGACTAGCAAACGTAACCGAAATAGGACTACACATGTTTAAAATAGACCAACATATATTCAAGTTAATAAACACAATAGACACACTCTCCCAGCATATCGACGACATATTAGACGCACTCAGTTCAGCCAAACATCGACGAATTTCAAGGCATCTACTGACGAATATTGAAATTCATTTCATAAAAGATATACTATCTCATGATAAAGTAGAAACTTTGAACCCTAACAATATTTACGACTTACTGATTCTACAAGGATACTATAACCAATCCAAAATCGTACTCAGTATACAAGTACCAAAGTTTATAGAATCAATATTTAGTTATTATAATATCAAACCTATCCCCTCCAAAAACCTAATGATCACCCCTATTGCCTCATCCAACATCATCCTAAATGAACAAAATTATCAATTCATATATGAACCATGCAACGAGGTGGAAAACGTATACTCGTACGTAACCAGCGAAATGTAACCACACTAACTTCGATCTGGAAAACGAAATCAGCGAGCTCATAAACGGAAAACTCTACATAGCTACAACAGAAGAGCTACAATTTACATCTACATGCCATCAAAGAATAAAATCCATCCAAGGACAATCTCTAATGGAATTCGACAACTGTAAAGTTACCATCCTAGGAATCACATATAACAGCAAAAAATATGTTTACGAGGAAGATTTAACCATTATATTACCATACCATGATGTCGAGAGTCAACACCGTATACCATCGTTGTCCATACCAAAAATGACAAATTGGACGCTAAAAAATTGAGATCAAATCCAACTTTTACAAGAACGAATTTTTTCTAATTCAATTATAAGCCATAGCACAACTGGAATTGCTACAATCATCATCGTAGTAATCGTGGTTTATTACATCTGGAAGAGATTCTACAATTCAGCGAAAGTCAACACATCCTCCGACGAGACACCATCATCAAACTCACAACCGGCCATACGAAGTAAATCCTTATGGCCTTCTCTTCGGCGGGAGGAGTTACGATCCTCTACACATGACAATACAACAACATAACATTGTTATACAACAACAACAACGCGTATGATGGGATCTACTTTTCAAACACACGCGGAGTATTACATCGAAAACGACGCGCAACAAAAAAGTGCAAGATTCGCATAAATGCATATTTATGCATTTATGCATATTGTAGGATCGGATGTCAATCTGTTAGATTAAGTAATTATTGTAGTTAGTTGTTAAGTTAGCGTGTAAGAGATCACATCTAAAATATAAATTGTTCTGTTAAATAATGTTCAGTAAATAAAATATTAATTAATAAAGAAGATATAAAAATTAAACAAGTGAAAATTGTTTTTTATAATAAAGTTTTCTTCTAAAACATAATTCTACTCACACACAAAACAAGTCTTGTAATATTATCTTATACTTGTATTATCCAATCATTATGCTCTCGATGACCTTCGGCTCGCATGTTGGCTGACATTATTTCTTTAAGAAGAGAGCTTTCCATAATGTTGGCTCGGCTGCCTCAAGGAACAACAGGCAATGTCTGGTGAGGAATCACCACCAACAATTAACACTTTTCCGCCGAAAGAACGGTCATTTATTATTATCACACGAAGAAATAGATCGATGTTCACACTCTCAGCGTCCATCAGTATGGATGAGATTTTAGAGTTGGCTTTCTCATACATCGGTGCGTGCAGCAACATATCATATATAACCGCCCTATCAATATACGAATATGCACGGTCAGACTCGGGCTAAAAAATTTAACATCACGATCGTTAATGTACATGCAACTAAGATCTATTTTTTGTCGAGTTAAGTCATCAATAACATCTCGCACCACGACATCAAAATCTTCGAGGACGACTTTAAATCAAAAACAGGTAGAAGTGCAGAAACTGCATCGATCGTAACAGCTTGTGCCTACAAGTAGCAACAATTACCAACGCGTCACTTACATCACAATACCAGACGTTTTACAGAGGTGCAAACATATGGACACCGAACATTTGCTTATCTTAGGCAAATCATCTACGCTCAATAGACAAGTTCGATGACCGTTCGATGTTTTAAAAGATCACTGGAGAGTTACCAATCAGCTGCCACTGAATATCTAGACCACTACAGTAAAAACGAAGAAATTTCTCTTAACATCCATAAGAGCAGTGACACGCTATACAGCCACCCAAGATTCCTTGGGCCCTATTCTGGTAATTCCCGGGGAATGGAAATTTTAAATTTTGTAGCAGTGTTATTCCCTTTTCCCCAAAAGTGTATTCTGGTTTTTAGGAAAAATATTTTTTGGGAAAAAATTATTCCCCATTATAACAGTTTTGACGTTTATTATTACCTATTGTTACGGTGACACCTAGATTAGAATAGAATAAGTTAATTTCATTAATTGTTCAATTGCATTTATGATTTATACTCAACATTTAGGCGTTATTTCTATACTAACAAATTTGCTCGATGCGCATTTAGGATTATTCTAGAAACAAATATTTTGGTATACAAAGGCGCGCGTTGACGTGGAATGCTGAGTTTTATTATAAACGTGATACAGTGAAGGTTAAATAAAAAGATTATTAAAGTGAATATTAAAGCGATTATTAAAGTGGTAATTAAAAAGTGTGTTATAAGTGTAATAATTAATTGTTAATTTTGTGTTGTATAATAAATTGTGTTGTGTAAATAAATTGTGTGAGTTCAAATTTGAAGCAGTTGTATTTATTCACAATCCAGTGATTCAAACCTTGATTGACAAGGCAAAATCGTAACAATTGGTGACAGCGGTGGGATTGTGAATAATAAGGAAAATGATTCTCTACGGATTAAAGCTTGCGCAATTAAAGGAGCAACTGACACGGCGAGGTTTGGCCAGTGAAGGCACAAAAGCTAGGTTTAGAGGAAGGTTTAGATCCAGACGTGTATGATTTCGAGGAGGAAAAAACGGATGAGATCAGTATGGATAAGAAAAAAAAGGACGTACAAACGGTGGTCGAAACAACACAAAACCCATCTGGAAGTTTCGATTTTTCGCAGTTGATGGCTGCTATGAATATGATGGGACAACATTTGAAGCAACAAGCGGGCAAGGGGCGGACATTAAACAATCGAACCAGAATATGAAACAACAGATGTTACAAGTGGAGCAACAAGGAGCGGACATTAAACAATCGAACCAGGACATTAAACATCAAATGAAATTGTCGAACCAGGACATGAAACACCAGATGGAGCAACAAGGGGCGGACATTAAAAACCAAATAGAAGATGGCCAAAAGAAAATGGACGAGAGGTTTTTGGAATTATCTTCTACACTACACGGTAAAGGGGAAAAACTGCAAACAGAAGTACACGCAGAAATTCAAAATGTTAAAGGCACGGTTCAACAAAAATTTGAATCGGTTGAACAAGAATTTAAGCGTCTCGAGAAGGAGCTCAAAGATGTCAAGGCTAATGGAACGACACAACAAGTGATCCAGACGGGTTATGCAGTTAAGATAAAACCACCAACATTTGATGGAACAACATCCTTCAGTATTTTTAAGTTCCAGTTCGAAACGGCGATTAAGCAAAATCAGTGGACTGAAGAACAATGTGTTGCAGCGTTAATTGTGGCTCTTAAAGGCGAAGCGGCAGAAACACTACAAATCATTCCCGAGCAGGAACGGAACATTTACATGGGAATTATGAAGGCGTTAGATCGAAAATACGGAAGTGACCACAAACGAGAAATCTATCGCATGGAATTGAAGGGTCGATACCAAAAAGGAGGAGAATCGCTACAGGAATTTTCATCGGCAATTGAGCGGCTCGCGCATTTAGCCCATTCAAATATATCGGCCGATTACATGGAGCGAATTAAAATAGATGCATTCATTGACGGTATTCGAGACCCTGAGACGCGCAGAGCGGTGATGTTGTCACCTAAGGCAACTTTCACGGAAACCATCGCTTGTGCGTTAACAAACGAAACTGCGCAAACCATCATCAAACCAGCAATGAAAATTCGTCGAGTGGATTGATTCCAGGATAGACACCGCGGGCTACGCCAAGGTTCAGAGATGGAAGTGGCAGGATTAAATGCTGGGTATGTGATAGAATGGGTCACATCTCACGGGACTGTTGGGAGATTAAGAAGAAACGAGTAAGGTCGCCATCTCCTATGAAGCGTATATCAAACGAGGAGCAGATAGAATCCAGAAAGGAGGATCAGACGGCAGCGGAGTCGTTAAACTAAAAAGAGTCAGTTTGCAGGGGCAGAAGCTGACTCCCACAACCGATTGCCCCATAACCTCCATCCATGTTTCGAGAATAGCAAGGAGCGGCGACAGCTTAACAATTGAAGCTGATATTGATGGGAAGCAATACGGGAGCAACTCATACGATTGTTCGTGAGGATATTATCGATGGAATTATGGAACCAGCTAATGGAATAAAGTTACGAACGGCGACTGGAGAAAATTCAGCAATAAAAGGGAAAAAGGTCGTAAAAATAAGAATTGGGCGAAATCACTTTCAACACGAGGTGCTGGTTGCAGATATTGTAGACGAAGTAATCTTGGGGATGGACTTTATGAGAACGAACGGCTTCGTGGTGGATGTTGGACGGGGTGTATTAACCTACGATAATATCGAGTTGCCACTTCACGTTAGCGCCGTTATAGGAGAAACGAGCAGGCAAATTATAATGGATCATCGGGAGAAGCTGCCACCAAACTCGGAAACACTAGTATGGGCAAGATTGGAGGGAGATTCTGGGTCACCCAGGTTGTGGGTTGTGGAAGCCAATGAAGCGGAGAGCGGAGCCAGAGAAATTATGATCGGGAAAGTCCTGGTGAAACCAGACAGCGATAATAGACTACCAATTATGACTCTAAATCTCTCGGATAAGACGAAAACCATCAAGAAAGGGACAATAATCGGAAAATGCGAAGAAATATCTGCGATTGTGAAGTGCGAGCAGAAAAATCCGATTAATACGACTAACTCGCAAGGGCAGAAAGAGGTTGTAGAACAACTCATGGAGAAATGGACCGAAGATCTTACTAAGGAACAGAAAAATTTGGCAAAACAATTGCTCGAGCGGTACATGCCAATATTCTGCAGTACACCGGACAATAATGGGAGAACCACAATGGTAAAACATCGAATAGATACAGGAGCAGAAATGCCGATTCGCCAACCACAGGAGATTACCATTGGCAAAGCAAGGAGAAGTGGATCGAACGGTAAAAGATATGCAAACAGCAGGGGTAATCGAAACATCAAGCAGCCCATGGAGTTCACCAGTGGTGTTAGTCGAGAAAAAGGATGGTAGCATGAGATTCTGCGTGGATTACCGAAAATTAAATGCTGTGACGAAAAAGGATAGTTACCCATTGCCAAGGATCGATGACACGTTAGACACATTATCGGGTGCTCGAATATTTTCAACATTAGATCTGCAAAGCGGCTATTGGCAAGTGGAAGTCCAGGAGGAAGATCGCGAGAAAACGGCATTCAGTGTGGGTAACGGATTATGGCAATTTAACGTTATGCCATTCGGATTATGTAATGCCCCTGCGACTTTTGAACGGCTAATGGAGTGCGTACTAAAGCGATTACATTGGAGGACGTGCCTCGTATATTTGGACGACATCATCGTTATGGGCAAGGATTTCGACGAGCATTTAAGGAATTTGGCAGAGGTTTTGGATCGGATACAAGCCGCCGGATTAAAACTAAGCCCAAAGAAATGCAAACTATTTAGGACGGAAGTAAAATATTTGGGTCATAAGGTAACAACCAATGGAATCCATACCGATGAAGACAAGATCGCAGCAGTGAAGGAATGGCCACGACCTAAAAACTTACATGAATTACGGAGTTTCCTTGGATTGTGCACCTATTATAGACGATTCGTGCCAGGATTCGCCAATATTGCAAAGAGTTTACACGAGTTAACCAGGAAGAACAAGGCATTCGAATGGAAGGATGATCAAGAAGAGGCATTCGTGGAACTAAGACGACGATTATGCGAAGCACCAATCCTCGCATACCCTATACCCAACCTTAAATTCATTTTGGACACCGATGCAAGTAATGATGGTATAGGAGGAGTATTATCACAGGCAACAAATGGTGAGGAGCGAGTTATTGCATATTACTCCAAGATGTTATCAAAACCGGAACAGAATTATTGTGTAACACGGAAAGAGTTGTTGGCTATAGTGGAATGTGTTAAACACTTCCATAAGTACCTCTATGGCCAAAAATTTCTTCTACGGACGGATAATGGAGCTTTGCGCTGGTTGTTACAATTCAAAAATCCAGAGGGACAAGTAGCACGTTGGATCGAACGTTTGCAAAGCTACGATTTCCAAATTGAGCATCGGAAGGGAAGCGCACATGGAAATGCCGACGCATTATCAAGAAGGCCATGTCCCGTGGAATGCAAGAATTGTGGGCGTGTGGAGGGTAAGGAAAACATCATCGATATTCGGCTTATGCAAGTGCTACCTGATGAGGAATGGACTAATGAAATGATCAAGAAGGAGCAATTACGGGATGCTGACCTATCATTCATTATGAAACATAAGGAAAAGGAATACCGGCCCACATGGAGTGAGATAGCTGACAAAACTCCCATTGTAAAAGCATATTGGGCTCAATGGGATAGCCTCCACATAGACAATGGATCTTTAAAACGAAAGTGGGAAAGCACGGATGGTAAAGTAAAACAATTGTTGGTAGTGGTGCCAAAGCATCGGATAGCGGAAATCCTCAAGGAGTATCATGGAGGAGCAAGTGGAGGTCACCTAGGGATTAATAAAACATTGGCCAAAATTCGACAACGTTTCTACTGGTCCGGATGTAGACAGTCAGTAGTAGAATGGTGTCGAAGATGTGACCAATGTGCGGCAGTAACGGGACCAGCACGAAAAAGCCGTGGAACCATGAAACAATATAATGTCGGGGCACCATTTGAGAGAATTGCAATGGATGTGGCGGGGCCATTTCCGACCACCGAGAGCGGAAATAAATATGTGCTAGTAATAATGGATTATTTCAGCAAATGGCCGGAAGTGTACCCCATACCCAATCAGGAGACAACAACAATAGCAGATTTGGTGTACCGATGGAAATTCACACGGATCAAGGAAGGAATTTCGAATCGGTGGTATTTCAGGAGATATGTCAGATGCTTGGAATCAATAAAACAAGAACGACGCCTTTACACCCACAGTCGGACGGTATGGTGGAAAGATTCAATGGCACATTGGAGGAATATCTAGCAAAGGTTGTGGAAAGGAACTAACGTAACTGGGATCGACATATACCAATGTTCCTGATGGCCTACCGATCAGCGGTACATGACACAACAGGAGTGACACCTGCTAAAACCATATTTGGGAACAATCTGCGATTACCAGGAGATTTAAAGTTTGGAGCTGTTCCATCAGCAGCTCTATGCGGACAGGATTACGTCGACCGGATGAAAGAGGAACTTAATGAAATACATCAATTTGTACGGGAGAAAATTCGGATATCAAGTGATCGAATGAAAGCTCGATATGACATTCGAGCAAATAATCAAGGCTTCGAGGAAGGGCAATTGGTATGGCTTCACAACCCGCAACGGCAGAAGGGATTATCACCGAAGTTGCAACCCACATGGGAAGGACCTTACACTGTCATTAAAAGGTTGAACGACGTGGTTTATCGCATACAGAAAGGACGGAAAGATAAACCAAATGTGGTGCATTTAGAGCGTTTGGCGCTCTACAGAGGAGGTGATCTGGATCCTGTTCGGGACGAACAGGCTTAGGTGAGGGGTAGTGTTACGGTGACACCTAGATTAGAATAGAATAAGTTAATTTCATTAATTGTTCAATTGCATTTATGATTTATTCTCAACATTTAGGCGTTATTTCTATACTAACATATTTGCTCGATGCGCAATTAACTTTTGGAAAACGGATAATTAGGGAAAATGTCTGAGGAATAGCTGCTATAAAAAGAAAGGGAATAATTTCTTTTCTTTTTATAGGCCGCCGCCCGCGTGCATCAGATGTTAATGAATTTTTAATATTTTTGGATAGCTTACTGGTTAATAAAAGTAATGGTGATGCCATACTGATTTATGATTTAAATCTTATTGCTAATAAAGTTTAAAATTTAGTTGTGGAATATAAAAACATTCTAATGAGTAATGTTACGAATACTTTTGAAACAAGGTCGATCAGTCATAACATTTTGGATAATATAGTATGCAGTTTTGGTAATATTTTAAGAGATCATAATTGTACAGTTTACTCCGACCTAAGTGATTGTAATTTCATTTGCTCTACTTTTCTCTCTAAATCGAAATTTGTTAAACAGGTTTTAGAAAAAAGGATAACTGATTTCGACAAGGTGAATATGTATTTTGGCAACTTTCTAAATTCTACTCCATTCAACGATCTTGATCCTTGATTTTATATAAATATATAAAATTATTTAAATTGATATTAGTTCAGTCCAAGAAATATTAAAAGCCTCGTAATAAAACATATTGCTTGAAAAGCAAAAAATATGTTCAGAGCCCAGACATATTTGAACGAAACAATTTCAAATAATTACATTACAATACATGTGAGATTCTAATGTTAGTCACAACGGTAGGCTTGAAATTTGTATGGTTGATAACAGACATAAAACGACAAGTAGTTATAAACAGAGTTGGATAATGACGAGTATACTGACGAGTCGTTACTATTAGGTTTGGTTTCCAGAACTCTTTGTTTTTCAAGAGCGATTCAAGCAAATCCCTGTCAAATGTATTGGCCCATTCAAATATGAGCCTGTAGCGCCAATCACAACGGTAGGATTATCTTGAAATTTTAATGGTGAGTAACGGACATGATTTTAAATGGTTACTGTTTGGTTCATATAGAAGAAGACCTCAACTGCACTGGCGTGACGACGTCGAACAAGGCCCACGTATATGATGTCGAAACTGTAGTGCGAGAAAGATGGTTCGAGACGAATAGAGGACCATAATACAACACACAAAATCTCTTCATGGTATGTGAAAGCTGGAAAGGAAGAGGGAGAGAGAGCGAGAGAGATACAGAGAAAAGAGAGAGAGGGAGAGAGAGAAGAAGAGAGAGGGAGAGAGGAAGAGGGAGGGGAGAGAGAATGAGAAAGGGAGAGAGAGAAAAAGAGAAAGTGAGAGAGCGGGAGATATACAGAGGGGGAGAAAGAGGGTGAGAGAGAGAAAGAGAAAGAGAGGGAGAGATGCGTCCAAAACCTTCCTTAGACAGCATTGTGACTTCATCCATGATGATTAGGGCTGCGCCATGCAAAATGGTAGCGTCGATTGATGTCAAGCAATCGACAAAACGGAGTTGTCAAGAAGTGGAACTGAAAATTTGAAACCACTATGGATTATTCTGCTTCCCTTTAATAGTAAACATGTTTTGCAGGATCCGCCTGGACCGTCGAGCGTGTTTCCTCCTATCATTTAATTTTTCGATAATAATTTGCGCGATGTATGCTTCCTGTGCTATATGATAACGAACATTCTCTACTAATACAATTTAAGCCATGCTGTTTTAGAGTGCTTTCGATAGCACGCAACAACATATGAAGACGAAGCTGAAGTGCTCTTTAAACTACTCCGATATGGGAAGCATAGGTTGTCCAAAACAGAGAATGAAAGCAAAAGTATCTCAAAGCTGTCGTGACATTTTATACGTTATCCGGAAAAACTTTATTAGCTTATCTTTGGCGACATTGCCACTTATTTTGATAGCCAATTCTTCTTTCCTTCTTGAAAATAACTGCGTTGCTGATTAAGTAGATGAACAGGAAGACGAATGACGTGTGCTTGAGATAATATATCAAGCATTTTATACTCACATAAATGCCAAACGGGTCCCATTTGAAACGCGATATTTTAAAACGAGATATGACAAAACGCGATATTTCAAAACGCGATAATTTAAAACGCGATAAGGTACAAAACGCGATATGGAACAAAACGCGACATTTCAAAATGCGATATTTCAAAACGCGATAAAGTACAAAACGCGATATGGAACAAAACGCGACATTTCAAAATGCGATATTTCAAAACGCGATAAAGTACAAAACGCGATATGGTACAAAACGGGAGTTAAGGATCAGGTTATATCAGGCGGGTGAAGGGGAAATTTAGTTTCAGTTTATAGGAATTTAAAAATCGATAGGGGCGAGAGTATATAGGACCGATATCAATTGGGATCGCTGCGCTCCCGTCGCTTCGCAATGAACATTCTGTACCATAACGCGTTTTGAAATATTGCGGTTTGAAATATCGCGTTTTGTACCATATCGCATTTTGTACTTTATCGCGTTTTGAAATATCGCGTTTTGAAATATCGCATTTTGTACCATATCGCGTTTTGTACCATATCTCGTTTTGTCATATCTCGTTTTGAAATATCGCGTTTTGAAATATCGCGTTTCGAGCGGATCCGATGCCAAACAGCCTCAGGAGGAATTTTGTAGTGCTTATATATGTACTTGAGGGCTGCCAAAAATATGCATATTTCAGCGTTGCTGTGCACGTTATGTTTACTTTATTAACATGCTTGATTGTAAGGCATAACAGATCTACTATCCATCCAGACACCTCGGACAAATACTGTTTCACCTTGGCTATGCACAGAATAGCCGCTCACATTTGGGAGTGTTAATAACAAAATCTTGGCGGAAATTGAAGGATGTTGGGAGAATCACCGGCACTCCATTCGCAGCATTGTATTGACAGCTCCATTTTCCTAGTGATGCACCAATCTCTGATAAATAATTCAGTGCGGAGTCTGAATTGGTTGAAGTGAAAGAGAAGTTATTAGCCTCAATCCTTAGATAGGAGTCGACCAACCAGTTTGAGTTAAAGTCCAGGCTGGCGTGAATGATGGGATAAATTCATCGCGGGTAACAGTTTGGAAAATTTTATACTATAATATGGACACGTTTTTTCGGACTGTATTGGCTTGCACATCTGGATAAGGCTCACTGTGCCAGTTACCAGCCTAACTCACCATACGGATAACAGAGCTTACTTTAAGGGGTCGAGATTAGGGCTGAGGATGTTGATTTATACGAACTACTGCTTAGAAACTTCAATGTTTCGCCTATAAGCAGTGAGCGGTAACATGCACAATGACAGCAAAGTATGCAAAACTTACACACAACGTTCATTGCTTTACAACTGTGTTAATTTAAGCTGATTTAATTCAAATTCTAGCTTAATTTCGGACAGCCTGAAATCATTTTTGTGTTCCTTGGCGCTAGAGTGCGACATTAGTAAGTACTCTTGTGCTCTTTTTGCTACTGTGGTCTGGCATTGTCGATAACTCTGTTGTTTTCCACGTTTTAAACGCCTTTCAAGTTCTTCCAGGAGTTCAGTTGTCTCGAATTACTTGAGCAACCATATCAGTGCAGCCTACTCCCGAACATCAAAAAATAACCTTGAATAAGAGTGATGAGTCCCATAAGTTAAAAATTCTTACTAGATATCGAAAGTAAAATTAAAGACGTTGAGACCCGGTTCGAGAATTACGGGTGCCCTTAAAGTAGCTTGATCAAAACGAAGGTGAGGCTAATTCTATCATTTCACACGCTTAAGCTCTCTGTCAAGTGACAGATGTGTAAAGAGGAGCATTCCAACATAGCCCCTTGTATTAAAGAAACGTTAACTTTTAACAAAATGGGGTTGTTTCACTTGTTTCATAATAATAGGTAGGGGAGAAAGTTCGTCACCTTTTTCCCGGTAGATGGATTTACATTCATATATCTCAGTAACCATTGATCGTATCGGGCAATTCTTATGTGTGTTTGAAAGTGACATTTTAACTTGCAATTTGATATACAAAACATTAAAATCGCTGAAGTGAATAAAAAGTTACAACATTTTAAACATGGGGATAAATAATGAAAAAATTCGATATCTTTTAAAATTTTATTACGACAATGGTTAAAATGCGGCTGAGGCTTGCGAAAAGGTTGTGTGCTTTATCAAAATCAGCAGAAAAGAAATGGTTCGCGCGCTTTCGTTTTGGAAATATGGATGTCAACGATGCACCTCGCTCTGGTTGGCCAACCATTGGAAAAGTCGATGAAATCATGCAGAAAATTGAAAAAGACCGGCGTATAGGCAGCCATGCAATTGGTAAAGAACTAAATATTGATCACAAAATAGTTTTAAACCATTTGAAAATGGCTGGGTACAAAACAAAAAGGTTGACGTTTGGGTACCACATGAATTAACAGTTAAACATTTAATGGACCGGATTTCTATTTGCGAAACGCTGGTGAAACGGAGCGAAATCGAGCCATTTTTAAAGAGAATTACCGGTGATGAAAAATGAATAAGATACGACAACGTTATGCGAAAAAGATCATGGACGAAATGAGGTGAAGCTTCCCAAACGGTATCAAAGCCAGGATTGCCGCCAAGAAAGAACTATGATGATCAGCAGAAAGGGCGTTGTGTTCCATCATGATAACGCTAGACCACACACATCATTGATGACCCGGCAGAAACTGAGAGAGCATGGCTGGGTCGTTTTGATGCACCCACCATATAGTCCTGACCTTGCACCATCCGACTACCATTTGTTCCGGTCCATGCTGTTTTACATTAAATTCAAAAGAGGCCTGCGAAAATAAATTGTCTCGATTTTTCGCCTCTAAAATGGCAAAAGATCATCTATCAAAATGGCACATATTTGGTTCATATGAACTTTGAAATAAATAAATTCTTTCTTTGTTACCCAAAAAAAGCCACGAACTTTTTTCCCTAACTCTATATAATTGAATGTAAATTAGTCATTGGACAATCTGTAAATTTAAATGTGAGTCAGTTAAATTTTAAAGGACCCCGCACAAATCTTATGGAAATTGAATTTCGGTCAAATGATTTGAAATTTTCAGAATAGTTTCTTCAAGTCATGCTGATCAAAAGTCTCCATGGGCACAAAGTGCCTAGATGCTGTTGAAGCCGAGTTTATATAGCCCTAGTGAATAAATGGATATGGTATGCGTTTTATACGAGTCTAATGAAGCTGGGCTATTGCTCAACGGTTATATCGAGACGATACCACAATCGTAGATTGCCATCAGTTAACACTTTTGATAATGCAGACCGGAATTTGCTGGAAATTGGCTCTTTTATAAACAATCGGAGAGAGCTACCAGGACGTACATCAACATCACAATATAATACTGAAAGAGTGCTGCGTGAAGTTTATAATAATCCACCGATTAGCGTTCGGAATATTACAGCAAAAACCGGAATTTCAAAATCTATAGTGCACAAGTAAATTAAAAAGAAAACTTCCATGCTTTTCAATATCAAACGGTATTTTTAGAGACGAATTACTAGGACCGATCATACTTCTTGATAGATTAGATGATCCAAAAATATTTAAATTTCTTAAAAAACCAATTTGAAGAACTTCTATGGAAGAAGTTCGATTGATTAATTTGCGATGTATGTGATTTACATTTTGCAAGAAGTGTACGATCGCACTTAAATACTTTATTTCCAAGGCAGCGGATTGGCCGTGAAGGACTTATACAGTGGCCGCCAAGAACAGCAGATCTAAATCAACTAGATTTTTATGAATTAGATTTTTATTTGTAGAAGCAAAGTGATAGAAGTAACCTCGCCTTCGTTTTGATCTAGGAATCCAACGGTACGATTCATGTCAGCTACTTTAGGGACACTCTGTATGATTAGAAATAAGACGCCAATGAGATTTTTGTATTAATTTTGTTAAAATTTCGGTATTTCTGGTATATTACACCACATTACATCCCCGCATCTCCTTCAGATTTGCCCCAAACTCTGCCAGGGCTTACATAGGTTGCCGTAGTAGGATCGACGAGTAAATGATTGACGCCATAGACTTAGTAGGACCAATTCGGTAAAATTATATACTCGTAGCTCGTGACAGATTTTTGGTAGTCTGTTTATTTGGAGGAAGTAAAGTTAGCTAAACGGTAAGAATCAATATCTATATTAAAACAGTATTTCAACAGGGGGCATCGGCATCATGATACAAATAAACAATGTATGGTCAATAAAATAAAACGTACCATGTTACATAAGAAGATCCAGTTCTTGTAATCTAACGTGTAAAACATACAGTGTCATACATTTTATGTAATACACCTCACACGAGTACATTTATTACTTCGATCGACAATGACTTTGAAGAATCGTGTTTAATACCTAATTACTTGTATAATAAATAAGAAAATGAATCATAAACACACGTGATCATAAACCGAGAGCTCATATAAATTACAGACAGACACACAAGATTCGCACACAACAACAACAAAATGAAAGTCATTAATAATTACCTTAACTATTTGATTTTCATGGCGTAACTTATTTAAATTGCTAATATTACTACTACTAACATTATTATCACTATATGGCACATTATTTTTATCACTTTGTTCCGTAATTGTAACATGACTAGCCGATACAGAAGCGGTCGCACCTAAATTTTTATTTGATTCGCCTTGCGCCAAATCGTACGCATCCGACGATGTATTATTCGAGTACACCGAAAAACGATTATCTTTCGTTTCGTCCTTTTTCATTTTATCGAAAAATGCTTGATTCTTAATGATATTGCTGGCACCGGCGCCGACCCGTTGCAATGCCGCATGCTTTTGTACGACATCCTTGATTTTAACTTTTTCCTCGTCAATCCACGTTTTAATGCCGTGCCACGCGTTCGTAAATTTCTCCCGTTTATCGTGTAAATTCACATTTAGTTTGTGATTATTTTTGTTACGTAGCAACGTGATACGACGCTCCGACGGTCGTAAATTATCACGATGATTGCAATAGTCTAGATTTATCGATCGATCGAATTCTTCTTTGATCCAATTCATATCTTTGATTGAAATAAAATCGTCCGGATCTTCGCTGGCCAAACGATTTTCGGTTAGGCTCTCGAAACTAACCGAACGGAAATTAAATTCGTGTAGCGAATTTTCATCGTCACTTTTATTATTCAGACTCTCGTGGCTCGCATAATAATCGGTCGTATCATTATTTAGTGTACGGTTGCGGGATTCATTCGATATAGTGCTCGTACTATCGTCATCAATATGATGAATGGTTGTGTGATCGTCATCGCTTATATTCGATGCACTGTTTTGTGCGTTCGCATGTTCGAGCGATAAAAATAATTCTTTGGCAAATTCGCGACTCCGCTCAACACAATTGTCACCGTTCTCAATTCCATTTATAGTCGGAACAACGGGGGAATTTTTTCGTGGCACATCATAAACGTCAATCGCTTCGATTGTTTCACAAGCGGGTGCGGTGCACTTCTCTAACGAAGGAGATTTATCTACACTCGGTTCTTTTATAGTCGGTGAATTATGACTTAACGAACTCATCGATTTAGAACGTTGTACCGTTATAACGCTACTACTTTTTGGTGTCGACGACGATTTAATCGAAAAACGATCACTTGTATTACCACTATTGTTGTTGTATATTTGACTTTCCGACATGAATTTAAATTCAATATTTTTCACGTTATCACAATCGTCGTCCAGCAGATTACCATTACTTTGAATAACCGTGTGGTCGTTCGGTTTTCGTATTGGTCCTAAGTGATCATCGTTTAAATAAGTTTTCGATATTAGAACCGGTTCACCGATTTCAATGCGATGATCGTCCGATTCCTGACCTGACATATCATAACTCCCTGAGATTTGTTGGCAAGATGAAAGATTTTTATTTTTTTTATTTTTATTGTTGTTGTTGTTATTATTGTTGTTGTTAATATTAACGCTGTTACTACTATTGCTACCGATTTTTTTGTTTAAAAATTTATTGCTACTTATCACGTTCGTGTAACGTTTCGAGATTTTTTCGAAGAGATCATTTGTTTCCGATTTGGTTTTATTACGGAAATTTTTTAATTTATCCATACTGTTTTGCGGCACGGTGCAGTTCGACAAGTGTGATCTGTAGGAGAAATTTTAAATATTTTGGAAATTAGTTTAAAATCTCTATGTTGGAACAGTTGAATTGTTTTGAATATCGGAGGCTGTTGTAAGACGTCACCGAACACTTTGCTTTTGAACTTACCAGGCTCCAACACGTCATTAGTTGCCATAATATATCTTGATTTGATCTTTTCAAAAATCCAAATCAAATTGAATGAAACTTTGATTTCAAATCAAGACTTTAAATTGGAATCATCTTTCACTCAAATCGGATAAATCGAATAAAATTTTTATTATAAAATGTCTCCCAAATTGTAATTCGAGCTAAACTAAACTTAGTAAAAATATGCGGCAAACTAGATTTAATGCTAGGCACCACCCGACGATCGACACCTAATTTTCGCCGGTGCCAAAATTGGATTTAAATTACACTCAAAACCTAAACAATGATCTTATAATTCAAATCGATTACAATGTCTTTTAAAAACACATTTTAGCTAGAATCCTACATACAGTTGGTCAAAAATTGTATCAAGTTTCACTCAAATCCTGAACAAATATTTCATATTTCAAATCAAATAAAATGACTCTCAAATGTTGATTCAAGATTTAATAGCTCAAATTAAACTAATTTTAAACTAACTTAATACTAATTTAGTTCACGATCACATTTAAACCAAATTTTAAGATGGTTCAAAAACTGTAATCAAATTTCACTCCAACCCTAAACAATTGTCTTATGTTCAAATACATCAAAATGTCTTTCAAAAACAGATTTAAACCGAAATTCTGATCTAAAAACAGTAATCAAGTTTCACTCAAATCCTAAACGTATTTTTAATGTTTCAAATCAAATAAATTTTCCCTCAAATTTTGATTCAAGTTTTATAAAATAAAATCAATCTGAATTTAATCTAAGTTGATTAATAAAATGCTAAGTTGATTAATAAATTTCTTGAATGGAATACTAATTTTAATACTAATAGGGTTTTCAAACAATCTTTTAAGAACTCGAATCAAATAAAGTTCCTATCAATCTTTTAATTTAAATTAAACTAAATTTACACAAAATTTACAGTTGGTTCAAAACTGCATTCAAATTTTACTCAAACCCTAAACAATTGTTTTATGATTCAAATCGATTAAAATGTCACTCAAACAACAAATTTTAACTAAAACTCTATTTCAAATTCCAAGTTGGTGTAAAAACTGTAATCAAGTTTTACTCAAATCCTCACCAAATTTACATGTTTCAAATCAAATAAAATATATCCCAAATTTTTTTCAACTTTTAATAACACAAATTGAACTCATTTTATACGAATAGGAGTCAACCGACAATTTACATCTAAGTTGGTGTAAGAAATGCAATCAAATTTCACTCATATCCTGAAAACTAAATTATTAACATTCATCCGTTCCTCGCACGATTTACATTAAATTTTAATAAGTTGGCTCAGAAACTTTAATCAAATTTCACTCAAATCACTAAAAAAACAGCTTTCTACCGAAATTGACGGGCTAAAACTGAATCAAGTTTCACTCAAATCAAATCCTAAACAAATGTAAAAACTGTAATCTAGTCTTACTCAAATCCTAAACCATCTTTTCATACAAACAAATTTCACTTAAATCTTAAACAATTGTTTTATGAATCAAATCGACTAAAATGTCTCTAAAGAATAACGAAAACTCTACTTCAAATTCTAAGTTGGTGTAAAACTGTAATCAAGTTTCACTCAAACCCTTTAATGGCACAAACTGGACTCATTTATTACCAATAGGATTCAACCAGCAATCTACATCTAAGTTGCTTCAAAAAATGCAATCAAATATCACTCAAACCCTGAAAAATCTTTACATGTTTCAAATCAAACAAAGTAGCTCCCAAATTTGCATTCAAATTAAACTAAATGTTAAACTAATATTCATTTGGTCATCGGTGCAGAAACTGTCATCAAATTTCACTCAAATCCTAAACAATTGTTTCATGAGCCAAATTAATTGAAATATCTAAACAACAGATTTCAACCGAAATTGATGGCCTAAAACTGAATCAAGTTTCACTCAAATCCTAAACAGATGTAAATAAAATATCATTCATTGAACTCATTTTATTATGAATAGAATTTAACCGACAATTTACATCATAATCTAAGTTTCTTCAAAAAATTAAATCATATTTCATTCAAATAATAAACATTCTTTTCATGATTCAAATCAAATAAATCGCCTCTCAACTTTTTAAATCAAATCAAACTAAATTTAATAATAAAATGGTCCACCCGACGATCTGCACCAAATTTTAAGTTAGTTCTGAAAAGTCATGAAATTTCACTCAAATACTAAACAATTCTTTTATGCTTCAAATCGATTAAAATGTCTTTCAAAAAAACAAATTTCAACTGAAAACTACTTCAAATTTCAAGTTGGTGCAAAAACTGTAATTAACTTTCACTCAAATCCTCACCAAATTTACATGTTTCAAATCAAATAAAATATCTCTCAAATTTTAATTCAAGTTTTAATGACACAAACTGAACTCAATTAATAAACCGCCAATCTACATCAAAATTTCATTACAAATTTCGCTCAAATCCTCAAATAATCTATTCATGTTTCACATCAAATAAAGCCTCTCTCAATCTTTTAATTCAAATTAAACTAGATTTACAAAAAATTTACAATTGGTTACAGATTTTACACTGAAACTCTACTTTAAATTCTAAGTTGGTGTAAAAATTATAATCAAGTTACACTCAAATCCTGAACAAGTTTACACGTTCCAAATAAAAAAAATCTCTGAAATTTTGATTCAAGTAGGATTCAATTTTGATTCAAGTAGGATTCAATTTCACGATAATCCTGAAAATTGTAAATCAAATTGAACAAAATTGAACGCTAATATTTATTTGTTCAATGGACACCAAATTTTAAGTTCGATCAGAAACTAATCAAATTTTACTAAAAACCTGAAACAATTGTTTCATGATTCAAACCGATTGAAATGTGTCGAAAACACAGATTACAACAGAAATTGATGGCCTAAAACTTAATCTAGCTTCACTCAAATTATGTAAAATGAGAATATTTAGGCGTTTTTTAGCAAAGAAAATAGTTTCAAGGCAATGGATGCGAAAAATCTGAAAATATGTTTAGTATACGCTAAAGTTGGATAGATGCAATCCAGGCCAAATTAAAGGGTGTAGATTTTATTAGAACTTCACTCCAATCCGCCTATTTCTACTATTCAGAAAACCGATGCGAAAAACATGGAAATTACACTAATTTTGAGCGATTGCACAAAATATGCTGCAGAGAAGGGCGATTACGCGCCAATTACTAATTTTCACGTGATTGCGTAGACAACTCGACAACAACGTAGACAATGTTGATTACTTATAGACGTCGACAACCACTTGTAATTCCGCCAGTAATGATTAGAACTTCACGATTCGACCCAAAGTTTAGTATTACTCTAAATTTGCGTGATTAGTGAAAGAGGGGCAATTCTACTTCAGGTCAAATTTCAGGGTGTAAATTCATTTGAACTTCATTAAACTTAATAAAATGGTACGAAAATTATTATAAAACTTATTTTTTTAATTCCCCTAAATGTTTGCAATTTACTTGTTAAATTAATTTTTTAGTATAACTTTACACCTGTGTGGGTAACTGCAGCATGGATACTTTCAAATTTCAAAATGAAACTTTTTATATCGATTAAGCCCAATTTCTGCTAATTAGTGCTATCGGGAAAAAACTAGTGCTGGTCCAGGAGCCGAAAAAAATGACGAATTTTTTTACGAATTTCGCCTAAAAGACGAAACGAATAAAACCTGATTTCTAGAAAAAACCAGAAATAATTTAAGCCTAATTTTAAAATATTCCAAAGACGGCTAAACAGACGAAATACGGGCTTATCATAGAAATATAAGTTTTATAAATTGAGGAAAAACAACTACATAGCCCCTAAAAGATACTATAGTAAACAAACAAAATACAGAGGTATACCGTTCAATAATATTTTTGTTGAACAACAAATTAAACAATAGAAATAAAATGTTCTAAAATACAAGAATTAGAAATTTAGATAGCATATTCCTTCTAGGTATGTTCATTGCCATTCGCATAATATAGTGCCAGAATTTGTGCTAATCTAGAATTGGCCCAATTCCTTTGAACAACAATAAACCATTGAATTATCGGTTTTCTGATAAAAAGTGTTTTAAAAATCAGTAAAGTTGGCACTTCTGATTGCATATTCCTATCGGATGTGTTTATTGCCATCAATTCATTGTCATTCAACGGTCTTTGTTGTTCATTGGGATTTGGACAATTCTGGAGTAGCACAAATTCAGTCACTATATTTTTCAGATGGCAATGAATATAACTGATACGAATTTGCAATCAGAAGTGCCAATTTTATTAGTTTCTAAAGCACTTTATGTCAGAAAACCGTTCATTCAACTATTTTTACTGTTCAATCGAATTGGGCCAATTCTGGATTACCAGAAACTTAGCCACTATATTTTGTGGGTGGCAATGAACATGCCTGTTTTGCTTCTTCTTGGATTATAAAATATTTTAGTTCTATTGTTTAAACAAAACATGTTGATTTCAACACAAATATTATTGAACATCTACTGTATTTTGTTTGTTTAATATAGTATCTTTTAGGGGCTAGTTTATTTTTTCGATTTATGATTGAATTTTTATAAACATTATATTTCTATGACAAGCACAAATTTCGTCTGACTAGCCGTCATTTGAATGTTGTAAAATTAGGCTTAAATTATTTCTATTTTTTCTAAAAATCAGGTTTTATTTGTTTCGTCTTTCAACCGAAATTTGAAATTTTCTTTTTCCGTTTTTTAGGCTCCTAGCCGAAAATGGGCTTAATCGGTATGCAAAGTTTCATTTTGAAATTCGAAAGTTACCCCGCTGCAGTTACCCACACCTCTATATAAGCGTGTGAAATATTTCCTAAAGTAGCATTAAACACTTTTTTTTAAATCTAAAGTTATTAGACCTGAGTACAGATTTTGTTCGAAAAAAGAGACTTGAGAGTTGGGTGTTTTGCTGCTGTTTGACTAACTTACTAGATGCGCAAAATTAATATTATAGTTGATTGATGTAAATCATATTTAAATTTTTTATTTACATCTAGTGTGCTAATTAAACAACAGTAAAACTCGCAACTCTCAAGTCACGGTTTTCGAACAAAATTCGTATACTGGAAAATAATTATGAAATCTAACTATTATTAAAATTATAATTTATATGAAGCACAACATCATTTTAATCCGATGTTCCATTTGTTTTTCGTTTATTTAGCGCGTAATCGCTTAAACACGTTAATGTTTACGTTTTAAAAAGCAATTTTTTATTCAATACACGTGATTGCGTCAATTTACTAATTGCTATCGATATAAACCGTGCACACTCGACATCAATATTTTAATCGGCCTATAAGACGATCTGTTTACGTTACAACACTACAAAATCGATTACAAATCGATTGCACATAGCATAATGAGTTGCATATGGTGAGCAACGTGTTATAAATATTTTAATAGCCAAGAATGATGGCATCTTACATACGTGGCGCGGTGCGGAGATACAGTATTTTTATCTTTAAGTAAATTTTCGTATTTAGCATGATTTTATCATTTTTCAAATAAAATTGTTTGTTTCGTAATACTCTAGTAAACAAAGTAGAATATTAAAATTAATTTACACGTGCTAATTAAAAACTGTTTTTCCCTAACCTCGCTAGATTATCTGGTTATAATCACGTTGCACTTAAAATACTAATTAGTACTAAATTCCTCAGTTCATAGAATTCTGGACACCACCCAAATTATTTACTATATAGCAAAAGTGCCAATTCGACAAATTTTTTCACTGGCGCTTAATTACAGTGCAAATGATATGAGGTTTTACTAATTACTTACTTGCCTACGTATACAACACAAAATTCAATTTAGGTAAAGGTTAAAATGGCATGGTAAGCGATATAATTAATAGCCCGTGGCCAAAATAACGCGTACTATGCAGATATACTTTGTGTTATTTTCCGTGATTTCAACGTCTAGACGCAATTTGGCAAGACATACAAAAATTATATATTTATTGAAAAATGAGTACAAATACCCTGAAATCCAGATTTGGTTTCTTGGTACAATTCCAACTAAATAAAAAAAAAAAAAAAAAAAACGAAACCAATAAAATTGAGTTTATTTGAATATTGCGGTTCCTATTGTTTATGCAATAATTGTAAAAATAATTTGCATACATAAGCATTTCATCAGTCAGTGGCTTCCCAATTTACATACCTAGGTGAGCGAAGAATTATTATTAGTAAACGAATTAGGAATTGGATTGGAGATTAAATTACACTTTACCGGTGTTATTGCTGGCCACATTATGATGTACACATATATTTTGGCAGATCAAACACTTTCATAAAAATGTAACAAACATTTGTATATGAATTTCTTTCGACTCGAATATTTGATGTATGTTAAGTTAGCCCGAAAATCAGCCAATCAATGTGGAAACGCAAAAATTATGACGCCACGACCCCCAAAACTAAAACTTCTTATTTTAACTTGGCAACAATCAAAGAAGTTGCAAATCAAATTCCGCAGTAAAGGGTAATTTCAACTATAAAACTGTTAAGTCCAAATTCGAAGGATGGCAGTAACTTCAGTACACCAAAACGGTCATGTAAGGTAGTGAAAAGAATATTACCCGTTAAACCAGTGCTCGATCTATGGGGGGGGGGGGGGGGTGCAAAGGGTGCGATGACCCGGGCCCCTACCGAAATTGGCCCCGAAGGGGCCCATATAAAATATCTATTATCTATTCAGAACTCACGTGTTCATTAATAAAAACTTTTAGTAATTAAACAGCTTTACACTTTAAACTGATTAACACTACACGTAAAATATATGACTGATAATAAACTAATTATCAGTCATATATTTTGATGGTATTCTAATCTCTGATGTTAAACTGATAATAAACTAATCGTGTCTCCATATGAATGCTCTATTAATAATTTTATTTTAGATATAATACAATTAGTAGTCTTCCGAATGATTGGGAATTCCCAACATCTTCTCTTTTTAGGTCTGCTGTTATTAAGCTAGGTCCAAAACAAATCGGTTTTAAGAACTTTCCAAAGAGTAGCAATGACAGATCATTTTCCAGCCATTATTTAACTAGAAAGTTAGGAAATGGTGAAACACAAAAACGAACATGGCTTTTTTATTGAACCACTAGAGTTAGTCAACAGAAGTTGCTTCTTGCTTGGGACTGAATCAGAAAAACAAAATCGTTTTATTAAAGGAAACATCACCTGGCATAAATTATCAAAAATTATCCAAAGCATGAAACTGGAATTTTTCATATACATTGTTTCATGAAATGGAAAACATTAATAGCTAATTTAAAAAACGATAGCACAATTGATCAGCTTCGTATTTCATCAATAAATAAGAGGAAACACGAATTTATTCAAACACAATGTAGAATTTTAGATGCTATTCTGTTTTTAGCAGAACGAAATGTAGCTTTCAGAGGTACTAGCGAAAACATTGGATGTCCGAAAAACGGTAATTTTTTGGGTTTAATTGAATTTTTAGCAAAATATGATACGATACTGAAAAATCATCTTCAAAAAATTAAATCAAAACAAATACATATCCATTCCCTTTCTAATAAGATCGTTCAAAATCAATTTATTGTACTACTGCCTAATGAGACATCTAAAAAATCGTATCAAAAGTGAAGGAGTCAAAATATTTTAGTATTCAAGTAGATTGTACTCCTGATATTTTCCATAAAAAAAACTACATTAATTTTAAGATACGTGTTTCAGGATTTGAAAGCAAAACAGTTTACCATAAATGAAAGTTTTATATGTTTTTTAGAGGCTTCTGGCACAACAGGAGAAGGTCTTACTAAATTAGTACTACGTGAGCTCGAAAGAAATTGTATTGACATTCAAAATTGCAGAGGGCAAATATACGACAATGGAGCAAATATGAAAGGCGTCCAAGCAAGAATATGTAATTTAAATCATCTTGCGTCATATGTCCCTTGTTTAGCTCATAACTTTAATTTGCTTTTGTGTGATGCTGCTGCGTCCTCCCTACAATGTAAGAACTTATTTAGAAATTTGCAACCTCTTTATACTCTGTTTATTGTTTCATCAAATTTTAACAAAACACGTAAATATTACATTAAAACCGTTGAGGGAAACTCGTTGGGAGGCCAGAATAGAGGTAATAAAACCTGTGGTATCTAAATTACCGTTAATACATTAAGCTTTAGAAGAACTAGCAGCATCATCAATTGATTCAAAAACAGTATCGGAAGCAAATTCTATACTGGAATATATCGTAACAATGCCATTTCTTGTATCATTGATTGTGTGGAAAAATATTATTTTTATTATTAATAAAATAAAAAAAAAATGTTACAAGGAGAAACAGTAGTTTTGAGTGCATCTATTGATTTGGTTGGTGCAGTGCTAATAAAATTTCAAGAATATAGGTCATCACTCTTCCAGGAAGCTGTTAAAGAAGCCTAAATTATTGCAGAAACATTAAATGTTTCAACAGATTTTTTGCTGATTCGATTGCGCAAACGAAAACGGTTATTCGAAGAAATTTGTGATGACGAAATTCCAGCTGACCCAGTTTTTAATTTTAAGATCTCATTTTTTCTTCCATTAATTTACCTAGTTTCATATGAATTAGAAAGCAGAGTTGCTGATGCAAAAATGATTTGCAACAAATTTAATTTTTTATTTAATTTCAAAAATTTATCAAACGTGCAACTACAAGATTCTTGTAAAGAATTTGTGTCATTTTATGCTGGAGATGTATCAATTGATTTAATATCAGAAATTTTCTTAGGACAAAATATTATTCCAGCAGAATTCGACAAAAATCTTTTGAATGTTTTACAATTTTAACACGCCTCAATACTCTGATATCTTTCCCAATTTTATAATTGCATTGCGTATATTTTTAACCTATTCAGTAACCGTTGCTAGCACAGAGAGATCGTTTAGTAAATTGGAGCTAATTAAATTTACCTTCGCTAGAATATGGCACAAGAACGATTATCAGCATTGGCGTTATTGTCGATTGAATTGGACAAAGCAAAAACTATGGAGAACTGTTTGTGGATCTGACGGCAAAAAAAAATAAACTGATTGGGTCTATTTTTGTATGTTAATTTTTATTTTCATTAAGTGTGCCGTGCTAAAATTTCATGTAAAAAAAAGACCCAATCAGCTTATTTTTAATGCGGTAGATATCACTACCCTGGACATATATTGAGAACTATAAATTCCGGGGTAGTGACATCTGGCGCATTAAAAATAAACTGATTGGGTCTTTTTTTATATGAAATTTTAGCACGGCATACTTTATGAAAATAAAAATTAACATACAAAAAAAGACCCAATCAGGTTAATTTTTTTGCTGTCAGATCTACAAACAGTTCTCTATAGTTCTCAATAAATATCAGTCACTTAATAGAGAACTGTTTGTAGATCTGACGGCAAAAAAATTAACCTTATTGGGTATCTATTTTTGTATGTTAATTTTTATTTTCATAAAGTATGCCGTGCTAAAATTTCATATAAAAAAAGACCCAATCAGTTTATTTTTAATGCGCTAGATGTCACTACCCCGGACATTTATAGTTCTCAATTGGGGTAGATACACAATTGACTAGCAAGCAAGCAATTTGCTAGCCGAAATCCTGACTAGTCAATCAATTTTACCAAGGGAATTAAAATTTCAAAATACATTTTTCATAAAATTTTCGGCTTCAAAAATTAAACAGCTAATTTTTCGGTTGTTCTACTGTGCAAACGCAAAAGAAACAAAAACCTTATTGAAAATATAATTTGAATTTTAAATTTCCTTGATAAAATTGATCAAGTATAGTCAGGATTTCGGCTAGCAAATTGCTTGCTTGCTAGCTGATCGAGTATCTACCCCAATATCCATTTTTTGTGGAAGAAAAAGCAAGAAGGCTTAAATAAGTGAAATTTTTTTTGATTTTTTTTTTACGCTGTGAATTAATTTATGGTACATAACTGTGAATTTATTATATTATTCTAATAAAAAAAACATATTATTTTATTATATTAAAACAATTTTTTTTATTACCTAGTAGAGGGCCCCAAAATCACTACTTGCACCTAGGCCCCCAAAAAGCTAGATCCGGCGCTGCGTTAAACACAGAAGGCCAACTTATAACAAAACACTACCGGTTTTGCAAAACAGCACTAAAAGTTGCGATTACTACACTAATACGTGTGGATTAGATGTCCTCAATCAAACTTTAGCTGCAGCGGTAACTAGTGTGGGAATAACCAATTGTGGATTACGGGAAGGGCGGGTTAAAAAATAATTCAAAATGTACTTAACAATGAACTAAAGAGGGCATATGATGTTAGAAAAGAAATACTCATAGAAATTTTTATCATACAGCAAAATTGTGATTGCAATATACAAGATGTCTCAGGACATATATGTACTTACAAGTCTGCCAAGCATAATCGTTAATCTTAAATGCCAACATTGTGAAACCTTTGTTGAAGAAGAACGGAATTTTCTTCTTGTGAATATGTTGACATTATCTAAAGTTATATTTTCTAATTTAAGCAAATGTATAGAACAAGTTCCAGATCAGACAGATTATGTCTATTTATACCGAAAGTGATACGCTAAACCACCCGAGAATCAAAATAAGCGATATCGCACCAACATTAGAATTAGACAAGATTTTTTATCAGGTAATAGGAATTATTAGTTACGAGCAAAATAATAATCGCACTAATGCGAATTTGGAGCAGGACATTTTATAAGTTATTGTTTATATAAAGGAAAATGAGGCCGATATGTTAACTTAAAAAATACGTGTCTACCGTGAGAAATCCACACAACATTGAAGTCAATCCACATATGGTGGTCTATACAAAATCTACAAGACAATAAACTGCATATTTACATTATTCCTTCTTTTCCTCCCTTTCACTGAGGGTGTGATTAACATACAACTTCCTTTTACGAACCGGGCTCTATCATAATTTTTACAGCATTCCTACAGCTTCAGTACAAGGGGTATGGTAGAATTTTAAGTGTTACAAAATGTGCTTCCCCATTTCTTTAATAATAATTGGAAATCTGGGGAGCTAAAAAGATAATGGTTATACGGTTAGATAGAGGAAATAATAGAGATTCAGAAAGTATGCGAATGGTTTGGTCCATTGCTCTTGCGTAAACTGGTAACGTCTCAAAAACGAGTGAGATAAATTTCTGATCAACCATCAGCCAGTGGTCTCATGAATTTATTCGCAATATGTAATAAAGTCAATGTAGATAAATATTTATCTATGTCTATCAATCCCTGTGGGCTGAGATCCAGTGGTAAACATATGCACGTATTCACATTAAGGCATATAGGCGGAGTAAGTCATATTGTTGTAGTATTTGGTACACTGCATTTTTGTGTATTTAAAATATTCTAGCTGAAAAAATAACTTTTTGTACATATCGTTTTGAAATTATTTTTTTCGGCATGTAATGTTACTTTAAGTTATTTCTTAATATTTTTCGGGCTGAGAGGATTTTTCTTTTAGAAGAGTTTCTTTCGGGCTGATTTTCGGACTAACTTCACATACATGAATATTTGCCCTTCTACATAAAAATAGGAGTGGTAAAGTTTAGATAGGTAGATAATACTATATTTGATAATACATAGCGCTAGTGTTGCGCCAGTGTACAACTAAACTTTACTCTCAACTGGCCCTCTTCAATTTCAAATATCACTTTGACTTTGACTGCAACAAACCGTATTGCTGATATTGGTAAAATCCAAACTAACTAAAGATATAAACTGTTACGCGCGTAAAGAATTAAACTAAAATGGTAAAAGTCGATTTAACGGTAAAAACTTTCCAATATCTGGAGCGGCATTTAACTTTTCCGCTGTTGGAATTTTTGTGCTACAAGAATGTATGTGTGAATACAACATAACCTACAAATTATGCATTGAATTACTTTTTTTAGATAGCCGCCAAAAAAGAATTACACGACAAAATTTTAAGAGCTTTCAAATCGGTTGTATTAGCTACATTGAAAGAATTACAAACTAGAAGAAGCCCCATTCTTGAAACCTATGGAACTCTTAAAGAATACGGTCAGCGTGAAAAATCCAAAACCGATAATATCAGGAATTCGATTTCAAAATTGAAATGATTGGTAGCGTTTGCAAACTGGTTAAATATTTGTATGAGAGGTAACTTATCAGCATTCAATGCCATATTTATATTTTCGCCTTTTGGTCATGGAACTATCCGACAAAAATTATTTAATTGTATTATGCGGATATTTGGCATCAGAAAGCTTAGTGCTTATCTGGGGGGTCGGCATTGGACAATTTTATGGTTCACGAAATAATAACAATATTTATTTTAAAATTGTTGCATAATAACGAGCACGTTAATCTAAAGCCCAAACCAACGAGCACTTAATTGTTTCAGAATCGGGACTTTCGGAATTGATTGAAATACCAAGCGAAATTGTTAATTTCCATCGCATAAATGAATATTGGGGTCGAAATAGGCCCCAAATCGATAAAAGAAATAGATACTCACTAGAAGGTTGATGTGGT